>JACVCZ010000016.1:0-693142 GCA_020829145.1 Drosophila nigrodunni | reverse complement strand
ACGCTACCGGATGGGAGGTGTAGTGCCAACATAAGCCGCCCGGCTTGACAGAACTCATTGGAACGGTCTGGAGACCAGTATACTTTCCTTGAATTTATCATTTAAATCATAAAGAATAAACAATCAAAACACCAACTTAATCAAGGAACCTATTATTTCTTAACTCTGAAGGAATAATCTTACCTAGCTGATCCATTGGACGATCTACATCTAATTCACCAAAGAAATAAAAAGAAAACAAGAAAGAAAAGTACAGTCGAGCGCGCCCGACCGTATAATACTCTCTGCATTTGTGCCGATTAAATTATTAAAATCGGTATCAAAAAATTACAATGTGTATTACTTGCATTAAAACACGTTGAAACAAAAACAATCTAAGCATAATCAAACATACATCTGTTTGTTTGTTTGACAATATATGATGCATATATGTATGTATTCGGACAGCTCTGCCGCCACACAGGCAGCGAAAACGTTCGTGTTTGTATGTTTCTTTCACGCTTGCTCACATACAGTGATATTGCAGTTAAAAAACATAAACTATGTTACGTAATAACTCTTTTGTTGAAAGTAGGATTTTAATGCCACTTTCAGGATAGTTTGATATGATAAGTTTCCAAACGAATGTTAAGTTATAACAGTATGCATTACATATGAATAAATGCCTTAAAAATGGCATTGAAGTTTTAAAGTTTTTAAGTTCTTATCAGAAAGTGGGCATGGCAGCCCAAAATTTTAAATGGTAACGCATTTATGCTGTCGCTTGGAACCTCCATACCAAATTGGTGATCCTAGATGCCATAGTTACTGAGATATTCACTGAAAACACCAATTTTTTCCGAGGTGTGTCCCGTTTTTTGCTTATTGTGGGCGAATGGTGCGTGGCATCGAAAAAAAAAGATTCTTGTATTGACTGACTAAATATGTGATCGTTTGACACCAAGCTCGAACTTGTAGCTCTTACCATCTCTGAAATCTGTTTGTTCATACGGACAGACGGAAAGACAGACAGACGGACAAACGGACAGACGGACATGGCTATATCGACTCGGCTTGTGATGCTGATCAAGAATATATATACTTTATGGGGTCTGCCACGCCTCCTTTTGCACAAACCCAATATACTCTTGCAGAGAGTATAAAAACAGAATTTAATTTGTTATTAAATGTCAACGTATTTAAATTACATTCTTTAAAGCCGTCAAATCATTTAGTCTAGTACCACCGCTGAGAATATTTTATGCAAAATATTATAAGTTTCTGTTTGGCTTGCTACAACATGTTGTATAACGGCAAAATACTCGAGTATATACTCGAGTAAAACGAGTATAAGCATGCCCGCGGTACGCACACCAAACGATCGGGTATCAAATTTGTTCGAACAAAACGATCACGAGTAATAATCGTTCGAGTATACTCGAAATTTTTATACTCTTTGCAGGTCTCTGATACATACATATATACACACGTATAATGTCAAACGTATGTGTATTCGCATGCAAACAAACAGATGTATGTTCGATTATAATTGGTTTTTTTTTTGTTTCAACGTGTTTTAATGCAAGTACTACACATTGTAATATCTCAATACCGATTTTAATAATTTAATCGGGACAAATGCAGAGAGTATTATACGGTCGGGTGCTCTCGACTCTACTTTTCTTTCTTTTTTTGTATACCCATTACTCGTAGAGTAAAAGGGTATATTGTAATCGTTGGAATGTATGTAACAGGCAGAAGGAGGCGTGGCAGACCCCATAAAGTATATATATTGTTGATCAGCATCAATAGCCGAGTCGATATAGCCATGTCCGTCTGTCCGTCCGTCCGTCCGTCCGTCCGTCTGTATGAACAAAAGGATCTCAGAGACTATAAGAGCTAGAAAAATGATAGTGATGATGAAAGGTACAATACCCAAGCAGTACAAGTTTGGTTTTGTTTTTTTGACACGCCCACTTTAGGGCGTTTTATTTGCATATAAAGGTAAATGTACAGGTAAACGTAGAATGTTTTCGTATAGAAAACTTTTTTGTTAGCTATGCTATCTGAACCAAATTTACGCGGAAAGTACATGTCTAGGAAGTACATGTACTGACCAAGTTTGATCCAAATAGGACAACTATATCGTATAGCTCCCATAGGGCCGATCGGTCAAAAATACGCTCCAAATATGAATTAGTATGGAAATCTTTTGCGTTAACTAAGCTACATTAATCAAACTCACACAGAATACATCTGCCAATAATATATATATACTGACCAAGTTTGATCCAAATCGGACAACTATATCGTATAGCTCCCATAGGAACGAAAGGTCGAAAATATGCTCTAAACATGAATTTGTATGAAAATGTCCTGTGTTTCCATAACCATTGTTAATAACAAATTGAAACTGCGTAACGGGTATCCCAAAGTCGCGAGGCGACTATAGCATTCTTTCTTGTTATACTCTCTGCAAGAGTATATTGGGTTTGTGCAAAGTATGCAACAGGCAGAAGGAGGCGTGGCAGACCCCATAAAGTATATATATTCTTGATCAGCAAGCCGAGTCGATATAGCCATGTCCGTCTGTCCGTCTGTCTGTCCGTCTGTCTGTCTGTCTGTCCGTATGAACAAACAGATTAGAGATGGTAAGAGCTACAAGTTCGAGCTTGGTGTCAAACGATCAGATATTTAGTCAGTCAATACAAGAATCTTTTTTTTTTTCGATGCCACGCCCCATTCGCCCACAATAAGCAAAAAACTGGACACACCTCGGAAAAAATTGGTGTTTTCGGCAAATATCTCAGTAACTATGGCACCTAGGGATCACCAATTCTGGAACGGGAGGTTCCTAGCGACGGCATAGTTGCATTGCCATTTAAAATTTTGGACTGACACGCCCACTTTTCCCACATTTGATAAAAAGTCTGGAACCTTCAATGCCGGGTTTGGCGAACTTGTTCGTTTCGTACAGTATTGTAATTATATAATTCGTGTGGAGACCTAACTATATTAAACTATACTGAAAGGCGCATTAAAATCGGACTATAAACAAGAAAACTAGAAGCGTTACAATATTGATAATTGAACGCAATACCAACCCATGGGTGCAAGCGAGATAGAAACACACAAGCACATGTTCGAACGTTTTCGCTGCCTGTGTGTCGGCAGAGCTGCCCGCGGTCGCTGGCTGCGCCGAATACACACATACATATACATTTGCATCATATACATATTGCCAAACGTATGTGCATTCGAATACAAACAAACAGATGTGTGTTTGATTATGCTTAGATTGTTTTTGTTTCAATGTGTTTTAATTTAAGTAATTCACATTGTAATACCTGGATACCGATTTAAATAATATAATCATTTAATCGGGAATAAAGTGCAGAGAGTATTATACGGTCGGGCGTGCTTGACTGTACTTTTCTTTCTTGTTGTGTTGTGCATACGGTGAACAGAGCGATATCCTTGAAATATATAAGTTATCTAGGTTTTTAATGTTTTAATTGTACAATGCAGGAATGTCATATTAACATTAAAAGCATGCCACATTCAATTTAAAATAAACTGTACGCACACATGGAACCTCCTTGGTATTTTTTTAAATTAATTTATTTCTTTCGTTGAAGCAAATGATGTGCTTAATACAGTGTGCCATTTTCTATAGTTTATGATTGACAATTTTTTGTTGTTTATTAGATATTTATATTGATTGTTTTTGTAACAATTATAATTTGTAATCTGCAAACTTGTTACAACTTAATACTTTTTACACAAAT
This sequence comes from Drosophila nigrodunni, assembly GCA_020829145.1. Classification (NCBI taxonomy): domain Eukaryota; kingdom Metazoa; phylum Arthropoda; class Insecta; order Diptera; family Drosophilidae; genus Drosophila; species Drosophila nigrodunni. The sequence goes on along the minus strand of JACVCZ010000016.1, from coordinate 689,375 downwards.
AAGATGTGTTTTGGATCCAAAACATTATTAGTCATCACTTTTTTTTAAGCTGCTCTTTGAATAAAGATTTATGGAATGGGTTTTCTAATTTGGTACCATTACAACAAACTTTCATTTTTAAGACTTGGTATACAGTTTGCTTACAAATTATTTTTTCTACCAAAATTATGGACATTTCTTTTCGCATATAGAATAAATGAACATTGTTTTTATTTATCCACTAACAGTTCTAGATTTTCTATATGTCTGTCTATATATAACATACATACACATGTACATATATGCAAATATGGACCTGTCCGGCATTATTTAGCACATAAATTTCGCGTCAGCATATTTTTTTATTGCATCACAAATTGTTTTAGAGCCTGTTCATTTTTATTTTCTCGCTCTATAGCTTCTATTAATTATACAAATCGGCAAAATGGAATGTCTTTTATTTGTTTCTTTCATCCACCCTTTCGAACAGCAGCTTTTCCACTACATTGACTTTTGACTTCATGTGATATTGGGTTTTGCCATTTTAATATTTTAACAATCATCAACATCATTAATATTTTAACAATCATTGTTAATTTCAACAATGGCTGCACATTGTTTAAAAACTTTATTTATTAGGGACTTCTGCAACCGCCCAACGACAAGCACAGACGCTGAAACTATATTGTTAATGTAGTAAGATTTATTCATCCATTTTTGTGTGTTTTGTTAACAAACTGAGTTAAACTAAAAGTATATCAACTATGTAAATAATATATACTTTGCACTTCTTAAGACTACTATGATGAATTTAACTTGTTATATAACATAGTATGTGGCCGTATAAAATAAAATCATACATTAAAATATTTAAAATTAAAGTACATCATTTCTATCTTAAAGGCATGTGTAGACAGTTTAGTAAACGCTCTCTGGCCCTCCCATTTATTTTTATCCGTTTCATTACCACTATATCTTACTTATATATTTTTTTTTAACTAAGCATTTGAATATTACTGTACCGTGATGAACGGCCCCCTGCAAGAAATTAGGCCGGGAACTACAACGCTCATAAAATTTATCGGCTGTTTTTATATAGAAAAGACATATTATATTGGATTGCCAACGCCGCGCTCCTACACACATTGTATTTTATATTCTTTGCAATTTTAAAGGGTTTATAATTAATATTCAAAATACAACTGGAAAACATAAATTAACATATATTTTGTCTTTATAATTTGTGACAATTCTACAAGGAGCACATTGTTAAAACAAATTAAATCCATTTTCTAGTTTTCTCTTTAGCTATCACAAAACAAAATACTAAGCAAATGATGTATTATTTACAATTGGTTGCAAATGTTTATAAATGAATTCGTGCATACAGTATAATTATGCAGAAATTTAAAAATACAATAAAACCAGTTTAACTATTAAAAATAGTTATCCATTTTAAAAGTAATGTCCACAAATTTTTGCCCAAATTGCAGTTTTTGGATGTTGCTATTGTTGTCTCGTGAAAATTTAGAAAAAAAGCATTGGATGATGGGGTTTCCTCGTCTATAAATTACGCATACAAACATAATACATATATGTTTTATGTATATATAAATCATTGCCGGTAGTACTTTCAATATAAAAATATTAATGTATAAGCTCCTATAAGGAGCACACAATAAACTGACAACTTCGCTGAAGAATTGCTGGCAATAAACTACTATATACAATACTAAAAATATGTAGTCAATATATATTTGATAGTGCTAATCGTCTAAGCACATTTAGTTATTCTGTTTCGTTTGCTGTGTATATCTTCATTAAGGACGATAATTTTAGGCTTAAAATTAGATGTAAAATTTAATTAATTATAAATCTCTAAATTTTTTTTAAATGAATTAATTAATTAATTTTTTATTATAAGTGTGGATAGAAGTGCTTACTTTTCACATGCTTTATATAAAATGATGTATGCACATCCTGTTATTTTAAACTATGATACTTTTTGTTTGGTTGCGCTTTTTTATATTAATTTAAACGATTTTTGGTTAAATAAAAATACAAAAATGTATAAAATGAATGAATTTAATAGTTTCTATTTTTGCGCGAGCTATATATTAATATATATTTTTATATATAGCGAATCCTTAGCCTCAGATCCAAAACGAGACTTAGCAGTTGAAAAATTATATATATGCGATAAAGATTATTGCAAGAAACAAAATCTGAATATCTAGACAAAACCCAAACGGAAAAAATTTTATTAAGCTATTTATCAAAAGTAATGCAGTGAAGGTGATGGTTGATGCTTCTGTTTCTTTACAAGGCTCCGATAAGTTTTGTTGCTTTTATTGCGGACATCGTTGCAGTTACCATGAACTCTTGCTTTATTATTACACTAAAGTCTTTCCACAAACTTTGTTAGTTGATCTGACGCATCAGGTAAGGTACCGACGGTGTTGCTAACGTTCCCAGCACTAACACCAACTCCAACACTAACACTGCCTACTCCCACATCCTGTGGTACACTAGGAAGTGGCGACTGATGATGCATGGCATGATTGTGCATGCCTTCATGAGGCGCTGGTGAATGACTACTTATCACATGGTGTGGAGATGGTTGAGCTCGAGGCGATGCGGACGGACCACGTGGAGATGGTGCAGATCGTGGTGAGGGAGTTGGCTGCGGAGATCGAATTGGTGATGAGGACCGCGTTGACTGTATTAACTGCTGTGTCATCGTATGCGGTGTTGGCGGACCCATCACATTCGAGGACGATCCATTTCCTCCACTAGACAGCGAATTTTGGCTGTTTGCATTATTTACGACTCCACCACCAGATGCTACAACCTGCATTATTTGTTGCTGTTGTTGTATGGCTGGCTGTAGTGTGCCCATTTGTTGTTGCTTGACAACAGCCACACCTCCGCTCTGTTGCTGTTGCAACATGTTCGGCCCTGTTGTATTAGGCATCGAGTATTGATCCGGAACAGATCCCACAGTAGTGCTGGCTCCGACGGATGGCCCAGCAACAGGTACACCACCAACGGTTCCTGCACCGCCGGTATTAAAGTTCCCAACTGTACTACCTGAAAACTGCTGACTTGGTCCTCCGATGTGAGGGCCACGCTGACGTTGAGGATAGGGTGGTGGACATTGGTTCAGTGGCATGTACCGCAATTTATTCCAGTTTTGATTGGCCACCTGTGTGATAAAAAAATTAAATAAAAAAAGTTAAGACTAGTCAAAGAAAATAGAAATTTCAAAGCCTTGTTTCGTCACAAGTGTGGTCTGGATAAGAATGCGATAATCGATCCGTTTCTTTAGGACTTAATGTAATCGCACACTTTTATATCAGAATCTCTACAACACCCCATTTGGTCGTCAACTAATTAAATTATTAACGAGGTTTGTAATATATACGAGAATACGATTCATAATTTAGGCTTTAGGCTTTTAGGTCATATCTAGGCTAGATTTATAATTTTGAACAATTTTGTTTTATATACCTAGTTCAGTATCTAGTAAAAATTTCTAGATATTCTAGACAAGAGTCTATAATTTTATACCAAATCCTTTGAATAAAATAATTTTCTCCTTCTAAGACGAAATATTTCCTTGCACATATTTTACTGTCCACGAGTAAATATAATAAAAAAAAAAACATCATCATGCAAACCGATACCAGAAACATATTTTATGAGTTTGGTGGTGAAATCTTAAAAAAACAAAACCAAATCTAAGCCTCTTATATTATGTCTTTTATATGTTTCAAATTTTTTTTTTTTAATATTGAGCTGTCGAAACCAAAAGTACGATATTATATCATGTAAAAGCGTTCAAAATTTTAAAAAGATCCGTCCATAAACTTTTCGAGAAATCGTGACTAACATTTTAAAAACAGAGTTTGGAAAAAATCATGATTAACTGCTCTAATGAGCAGATCTTCCAAACGACCTATCTTTTAAAATTAAAAAATAAAATGCCACATTAAATAAGCAAAAAAAAAAAAAAAAAAAATTCGTTGTATTTTAAATTGTGAAACTCACTTATTAACCCCTTAAAGCAATCTCGATGAAACTTGGTACAGATGTCTATTATCTCTGAACGCAGTTCATATGTTAAAAACTATATGATGACTATATGTTGACAATGTGTTGAAAAACAAAGAAGTATCAAATCTCATGTGCAAACCAAATTTCGGTCGGACCACTATATTATATAGCTTCCCTAGAAACAATCGGTCGAAAATACTTAGTAAGCAAATTTCCCATATGCTGACCAAATTGAGCAACTAAATCATATATAATCATATCATATCATACTGAAGAAACAATCGTTTGAAAACCCTCAACGCGGTTGTTTTAGAGCTATATACAACACACTTTAAATTAAGTTTTAATTTATTTATAATTGAACTAACCATATTTCCTTGAGTTGTAACACCTGGTTGCAGATTTGAAAGCATCAAAGCTGGATTCTGCATATTAGCCATTCTCTGGTGTGGTGCACCCGGTTGCTGACCGATCTGCATAAGGTTAACTTGTTGCTGTTGCCCGGAAACCATTTGTGGTGGTCCAGGGCCTTGTGCTTGCTGCTGTTGGTTTATCATGTGTTGCATTTGTTGCTGTTGCATAACCTGTTGTTGCTGATGTTGTGCTGTTTGTTGACAATTAACAACTTGAAGCGATCCACTGCCTGCTCCGCCCGAGTTAGTATTAATTTGACTTTGTTGACGTTGTTTGATGATAGCTGCCATTATTTGCGGATTCCGTTTTAATATACTAAGTATGTGCTGGTTGCTCTCGTTTGTTGGATTGTTTTTAATTTCCTGCATGATCTGCGCCAGCGTCTGTGTGTTAAGTGGCGGTCCATTCACTATATTGGTCCCTGCAGTACCAGAGCTGGCACCACCAGCACCTGCACCCTGAGCGCACGGAGGGCGTACTCCGGAACCAGCAGTTGCTGAGCCCAACGACGTTCCCATGCTTATACTATGGGGTGTACCACCGCTACCCATGCCAAGGCCAGCGCCTATAACTGGCACCGGACTAACCCCAACGCCTACTCCCACGCCTACCCCACCTACGGCACTAGCCATCTGACTGGGTACCATATTCATTATCTGTTGTTGCTGTAGGCTCTGCTGCATTAACTGGCTAGATTGGCGGATTACTGGTTGATTGGAGGCGTTGTTTGCATAACGTTGCTGAGAGGTGTTTCCAACTACACCGCCGCCGCCCCACTGTTCCATGGGCAACAAGTTGTTAGCATTCGGGACATTATTGCAGTTACTTCCAACAGAAAGCTGTCCTGTGATTGGTCCAACGCCTACATTACCAGCTAACTGATTGACGCTTACGTTTCCTCCCATGCCGCCGATTGTGACTTGGTTTGATACACCCATTGACCTTTGCATAACAGGTGGAGCCATAGACACACCCTTCCCAAAGCTATGTGGAACTTGTTGACGAGCAGCTTCCTCCTGCACTTGTTTGACAACTTGTAAAACGTTAGGAGACGGCGAGTGACCACTGCCCGGTTTTATCCCAATTCCCGACTGTTGTGGAAGTGGCGATGATATTCCGCTTAGACCAGTAACCGGTAAAGGCGATGGTACAGTTGTCGGAAGTGGACTCATGCCGCTTGCGCCAGTTGACAAAATGCCTGCCTGATTGGATGCCATTTGCTGACTTACTGCAACACCGGACAATCCTACGACTCCACTAGCTGCAACCACAGGCCTACTAATAGGTGGTCTGGGAAGAGAAGCCGGTGCTGCTGTTTTAGACATAAGAGCGACACGACGACATAACAACTGCTGCTGTTGCAATCTGAAAACATGATATAGAAAATAAGTTGTATTGGAATGCGGATATAAAATAAATATGAAATATAATAAAAATTTGTTAATTCAGCTCCAATTGCAGTAAAGATAGTCATAATAAGTCATGACAAATTTTGATTTTGTAGTACTAGCTTAGTTGGACCGAAGATTATTTTATGCGTAGTAAAAACTAATCCATTATTTTAGTATAAAATTTAAATGTGTATTTAGTATATATATAGTATATATGCAACATCTTATATGGACTCTATTATGTAACGACTTGTGTCGCCTGGCGTTATCCTGTTGAAAGGCAACTCCTCTCCTATTCTTCAAATTCGGGCAAAGTTAACAGTAAATGATCATATGAAAAGTTTGTAGAGAAAATAGCTCATTCGCTTCCAGGCCCGCCATACACAGAGTACAATATTCCTGGCAGCTTTGATACCGTTTGCGCAAGCTGAATGCTATTTAACCACGATCGTTTACAATTGAGTTGACCTTCTCATGGATTGGGTCGTCAAAATATCAATGTTTGACAATTTTTTTAATAATTTTTAGATTTCTTCATATATTATAAAAAATAATACCGGTTTTTTGATTTCCGGTAATCCAATCTTAAGAAGTTTTTCAGAGGAGGTTTCTAAAATCGATTGCAGCGCCCTCTAGTCATTTTTATAAAAAAAAAACTAAAAAAAAATCTGGACGGATGCTTTCTTAACCCTTTATATGGCACCGGTCCGATTTTAATAGATAGAAAACTAAAAAGAGTAAATCCACTTTTTGGTTTTCCTAATTATACCCGTTACTCGTAGTTCTATCTTCATATAAAGGTAAATGTACAGGTAAAACTAGAATGTTTTAGTACAGAAAACTTTTACAGAATACATTTGCCATCAATATATACATACTGACCAAGTTTGATCCAAATCGGACTACTATATCGTATCGCTCCCATAGGAACGATCGGCCGAAACATGAATTTGTATGAAAACGTTCTGTGTTTGCCAAGCTATTATATCCATCACCATTGTAAATAACAAACTGAAACTGAGTAACGGGTATCCTGAAGTCGCGAGGCGACTATACCATTCTTTCTTGTTTTTGATTTAGAACGCTTTTATGAAGGACAAAGGATATTTTGCATATATCTGAAACATGACGATACACAAGAACCACTCGTAATGCAGAACAGTAAACACAAAATTTGATGATACAATCATTATAGTTACTATTACATTTGCTATGAAGTAGGTTTGCTTTTCTTTATAAGAAAAATTTGTAATTTCAAAATTAACACATTTGCACAATTAAAAAAATTGGCGGAAAACCGAACATGTGTATTGTAAAACGTATTTAATGGTGTCCCCAACAACAAAAATAAAAAGAAAAGTAAGTTTCTGCTCAACATCAAATAAAAACAAGCCACTTTCTTGCCACACATTGCCAAATAATTCCATTTAAAAGACATGTTGCAAACGTCCATATAAAGGCTTCTAGTCTAGAAATTAAAAAAAATTCATAATTCAAATGATTAAGTTTTTAAAAATATTTTCCCAAAAGGATTTTTCGAAATTCGAATTATTTTCAAAGTTACAGCTGTTTTGGTGACGTAGCTGCTATGAAACATTAACAGGATGTAAAACTTTAGATGTGTTTTTCTCCAAACTACTTTATTCAATACCGTGGCCACTATATCTCATGTTGCAATCGATCGATTTACTTGAAAATTGGCATGAAAACAACAACGAAAACAGGACATTTAAATTTTTAATGTTTAAAAAATTTAAAAGAGCCCAAAACCTAGTGAAAAAATGGAACTAATTTTTTCAAAAGCTACCATTTTATAATTACCAATTTTTTTCAGTTTTTTTGCTTCATTCCATAGGGACATTCATTACCTTTAAGAATTTGTAAACTTTTTTTTCTGAACATCACAAGGGTTGCAATTGTTGCGACGAGGACACTGCCTTTTGTTTGTCCCTCCCACTTCAAGTATATATATAAAGTATATATATTCTTGATCAGCATCACAAGCCGAGTCGATACAGCCACGTCCGTCTATCAGTCTTAGCGTCTGTCCGTATGAACAAACAAATTTCAGAGATGGTAAGAGGTTTGAACTTAGTCTCAATTGACCAAATATTTAGTCAGTCAATTCAAGAATATTTTATTTCAGAGATGGTAAGAGCTACTAGTTCAAACTTGGTCTCAATCGACAACATATTTAGTCAGTCAAAAAAAAAAATTTATTTCGGTGCCACGCCCCTTACGCCCACAATGAGCAAAAAACTATATACATAAATATCATATCATTAAAAATTTTCGACTGCCTCGCCCCCTTTTCCCACATGTGATAAAATAATTCTCAACATTCGTACCGTTTTAAGGCATTTGTTCATATATTACAGTGTTGTAATTTAACATTCGCTTGGAGACATATCAAATCAAAATATGCTGAAAGTTGCATAATAATCCTACTATAAACAAAAGATCTATCACGTAACAACGTTTTAGTTATTTAACTGTAATACCACTGTATGCGCGCAAGCGAGACAGAGACATTTTGAGCTGCCACGCCCACTTTTGCCACTAGAAATAAAATAATTTTTATACTTCAATACGCGTTTAAGGCATTCGTTGGTATCGTACAGTATTGTAATTTATAATTCGTGTGGGGACTAACTATATCAAACTATCCTGAAAGATACATTAAAATCGGACTATAAGCAAGAAAACTAGAAGCGTTACAATATTGATAATTGAACGCAATATCAGTGCAAGCGAGACAGAAACATGCAAACACACGTTTGAACGTTTTCGCTGCCTCTGCGGCGGCAGCGCTGCCCGCGGACGCTGACCGCGCCGAATACACACATACACATACATATTTGCATCATATACATATTGTGAAACGTATGTATTCGAATACAAACAGATGTATGTTTGATTATGCTTAGATTGTTTTTGTTTCAACGTGTTTTAATGCAAGTAATTCACATTGTAATATCTCGATACCGATTTTAATAATTTAATCGGGACATAGATATTGCCATAGATATTTGACGAAAACACCAATTTTTTCCGAGGTGTGTACAGTTTTTTGCTTATTGTGGGCGAATGGGGCGTCGCAAAAAAAAAAATATTCTTGTATTGACTGACTAAATAAGTGATCATTTGACACCAAGCTTGAACTTGTAGCTCTTACCATCTCTGAAATCTGTTTGTTCATACGGACAGACAGACATGGCTATATCGACTCGGCTTGTGATGCTGATTAAGAATATATATACTTTATGGGGTATTGCATAAAACCAATATACTCTTTCAGAGAGTATAACAAGAATGCTATAGTCGCCTCGCGACTTTAGGATACCCGTTACTCAGTTTCAATTTGTTATTAACAATGGTGATGGATAAAATAGCTTGGCAAACACAGAACATTTTCATACAAATTCATGTTTAGAGCATATTTTCGACCGATCGGCCCTATGGGAGCTATACGATATAGTTGTCCGATTTGGATCAAACTTGGTCAGTACATGTACTTCCTAGATATGTACTTTCCGTGTAAATTTGGTTCAGATAGCATAGCTAACAAAAAAGTTTTCTATACTAAAACATTCTACGTTTACCTGTACATTTACCTTTATATGCAAATAAAAACGCCCTAAAGTGGGCGTGTCAAAAAACAAAACCAAACTTGTACTGCTTGGGTATTGTACCTTTCATTTGCGACCACTAGCGTTTTTGCTCATACAGACGGACAGACGGACGGACATGGCTATATAGACTCGGCTATTGATGCTGGCATGAGGGCAAACGGCAATTAGCATCACGGCACTGACACGCATGAACCAAAGATTGAATGCAGCGCTGGATGGATTGCTTTCTTCCTTCCTGTGGATTTGCTTGCTTGAGATCAGCTGGAGCCGAGCCGTCATCTAGATCAAATCCTAGTTTTTCCATTTTATGCGGGTGTCCAACTTTTTCTTTACACACTGTACATAGGTCAAAATCCTATAAATAAAACATATAGCAGAGTTATTATATTATTTGATTTGGGGTTTTCCCAGATATTTTAATGTCTAATCTGTGGTTTTTGATCTTACATCACAAACTGTGCAATGAAAGCGTGTCTCCACTGCTGTCTTACAATTGTTGCAAGTGTACACAAACTTGTCTTGCCCCTGATTATGCAACTCGTATAACATAGATAGTGTGGAGAATTGCGCGCGACGCAATGATGAGAATTCATAGTGCTTGTCACGAGCAAGTGTCAAGAATGCGTCACGTCCGTCCATCAAATCGCAAGCTAACATTGGATCAGGGTCTTGGATGGGCTAAACAAAAAAAAAATTTGTGTTAAATCAGACTCATAGAATATATTACAGTTCAACTCACGGCTAGACTTGCAGCTGACTGAGCTGAATGCAAGCGTATGACAAAAAAAACTTCCTTGTGCTTCTCCATTGTGGCATATATTTTAGCTGATAAATCATTGCCTGACTGATGCTCGTTTGACTTTTTGCTGTTTTTGCGCTGTGCTGCTTTTGATTTATTTGATTTCTTGGCCTTTTTCTGTCCTTTTTTTTTACCATCGCCACTAACTTCGTTGTCCTCTATTGAAAACAGCTGCAATTGAAGTTGAATAACATAACAGTTTTAGAGAATTAAAATTTAACGAGTAAGTATAGAATTACTTACATTAGCAGCAGCCGCCGCTTCAGCAGCCTCTGCTTGCTTTCGTTTTTCTTCCTCTTCTTGGTCAAGTTCTTTTATACTCTCCTCTAAAACATTGGGCCAGAAATCACCTTCAAAATAGGGCAATTCAGCTGCTGAAGTGAGTTTATCTTCCATGGCCTGTTTAAGTATATCCTTATAGTCTTGTATGATACGCTCTATCATGCCCTTGTCGAGCATTTTTTTATACCACTCTTGCAAACGCTTCGGTTTGGGTATCTTTTGATCTGTAGGATGACAGTGAAATATATAGTCATCACCTTCAGAGGGTGGGCACGCCCAAATATGTGCCATTGTATAACCCAGCTGCTTTACATAGTCCATGTAGCCAAGCAATATCTCATGATAAACAGCTGTGCGATATTGCCGTGGTCTAAAAAAATGGACAGAATCCAAATATGCAATATAGACACGTCTTGTATTGGGTGCTGGGCACTCAGAACCATATTCTTGGACATGCATGCCAAAAAAGCAAACATCAACCCCATCAACCTCCTCGAAGGCAAATAAAGCTTTCGCCCTGTATGGGAACTCTTGCATCATTTCGCCGGCCTCCACAAAGCGACGACGCATACCCGGTTTAACTTCGACACACTTCTCTGAAGAAGACACCACACGAATATGGACCTCACCAGCGCCCGCTTCTTTTTTTTTTAGAAAGTTATTTACTCGCGTTTCAATATACACGCCTAGCTTAGTTGTTGGTAATCGCTTGGCATTAAATTTGTTCTCCTTCCGTTTAGAGTTTTTCTTTTTAAGACAGTTATCACACACGAAGCCACCCGGCCAGATAGAATCTAACCAAAGAACACAGATTTGATGCTCCTTACGTCCACACTCCTGACAGTCAACAAAAGGTTCTAGCTCCAAATGATCATTCTTCATTTCCTTAAACTGATCCTTTTTAATTTGGCTAACAAAACAAAATTATGAATTTCAATTTTTAAATATTTTATTTCGTGTTTCCGTTACTTACGTTTGAGACTGCAGCGGGTCATCACTCAGCGTCACAGTATCTCCCTGTATGTCGTTAAAGCACTTCTGGCAAAACGTATATCTATTTGATGACACGCCATATTCCTTTAGACTAAAATGTAATTAAGATAGATAGAATAAATACATTTAACAATAAACAAGGTTAAAACATTTAAAAATGTTGGGTTTATGTAAAGTATGTAACAGGCAGAAGGAGGCGCGTGCAGACCCCATAAAGTATATATATTCTTGATCAGCGTCATAAACCGAGTCGATATAGCCATGTCCGTCTATCTGTCTGTCCGTCCGTATGAACAAACAGATTTCAGAGATAGTAAGAGCTACAAGTTTGAGCTTGGTGTCAATCGATCACATATTTAGTCAGTCAATACAAGTATCTTGATTTTTTGCGATGCCACGCCCTATCCGCCCACAATGAACAAAAAACTAGACACACCTCTGAAAAAATGCCTCCTAGGATCACCAATTTTATATAATTAATAATTTGTGTGGAGACTAGCTATATTAAACTATCCTGAATAGTGTTACTAGAGATAGTTTACTAAACAAGAAAACTAGAAGCGTTACAATATTGATAATTGAACGCAATATCAACCCATAGGTGCAAGCGAGATAGAAACACACAAGCACATGTTTGAACGTTTTCGCTGCCTATGTGTAGGCAGCGCTGCCCGCGGTCGCTGGCTGCGCCGAATACACACATACATACATATTTGCACCATATACATCATTCAGATTCATGATTAAACTATCCGTTTCATGAACCATCCGTTTCATGACTGATATCATCTATGTGGAAGGCCTGAAGAAAACTGAAGGGTACATTGCAACACCACACTAAGAAGAACACTTCCAATTAAAATAGCGACGGGGCAACAAAGATTTGTAAGGCAATAAAGAACTGCACTGTAGGTGGAATTAACAGCCCTACTCATCCTCTAAGAAAATGCTGTCGCGGTCATGCTGAATATATATATGATGTATATATTATGTCATACATTGTTTAACCGTTTGAATACGGGTGTCGCTCGCCGTCTTTTTTAAACGAGCAAGCTTTTTCTGCAAGTTTTGGTGTGATGGATCAATAAACAGTTTTATTATTATTATTTTATATTGATAGACACCCCAAAAGTAGCTTGGTAAAAACCTTACAAATTCTTGCTTTAACAATTTTACGTATCTGGTAAAATTCGTTGCTCTATATCTAGCCATCTATCGAATAGTTTCTATACGCAGATAAATAATTTAAACATTTAACTCTTCCTCCAGCCAAATGTTTTGTTTTCGGAACAATCGGGATGTGAAATGCAAATTTGATTTCGGGACGTGATGAGACGAGAACTAATTTCGTTATCGACCACATCTCTAGTTTGAAATACAGATCTTACAAATAAAATAAAAAAAAACATATTTTATTGCCCTATAATATTTAACATAACTGTTTTTGGGTTTTGCAGTGCCTTTACACTCAATTTACACTCTTACCTGTTTTGGTAGCAATAGTACTTAGCATCACGCGGTATTGTGCATAGCTGTTTGCCATAACAACATAGAACCTGTGGGTTGAATGTGTATTTGCGACCACAACAGTAACCCAGCACCTGCATTACGGGGTCTATTTCAGCCTCAAACACCTCCGAAAGCTGTATAAAAAGACATGAAAAAATAAATAAATTAAACGTTGTTATAACAGAGTACATTCAAGAACGCCTTCAAACATACGTCCTAGCTTTATTTTTACAATTGATTACATTTAATAAATATATCTATCAACGGTCTACACGGTCTTTGCTAAAGACGAAAAAATAATGCAAAAGCAAGCATATAGTTTATATGTGCTCAGCTGTTCAGGTGAACCAGTCTTGGACAAAAGATATTTTAAAGTTTAAAAATTTAAAATCATTGCGTAAATTTTGAACGACATCAATTTAAAACATCAATTGTTAGAGCGAAAAAAATTAATTTTCAAATGGGTTTCAAAATTTGAAGAAATCTAAATATTTTTAATTGCTTAATATGTCAAGCGGTTCGATAATTTTTACAAAGTATATAACAAATAGAAGGCATGGCAGACACCATAAAGTACATATATTCTTGATAAGTATCGCAAGTCTGTCCGTCTGCCTTTCTGTCCGTGTGAGCAAACAGATCTTACAGATGGTAAGAGCTACGGTTCCTATTTAGTCAGTATCGACTCCATATTTAGTCAGTCAATTCAAGAGTCAATAAAATAACTCAAATTTGAATATAATTTTTAAGGCATTTGTTCTTATCGTACAATATTGTGGTTTTATAGTCGTTTGTAAAGAAATTATATAAATCAAACTATCCGGAAAGTTAAATACATTTTTGAATACAATCAAGAACATAACAAGCATAACAGAATTTAAAATAGAACGCGATGTCAATGCACGTGTGCAAGCGAGATAAAAACTTACAAACACATGTACGGACGTTTACGCTGCATGTGTGGCGTGGACGCTGACCTTGCAAACCAAAAATATACACATATATATATATATAATATACATAATGCCAAACTTATATGTATGTATGTGAATACAAACAGATATACACTCCTGAACAAAACAAGAAAGAAAAGTACAGCGAGCACGCCCGACCAAGCTGGAACTTGTAGCTCTTACCATCTCTGAAATCTGTTTGTTCATACGGACAGACAGACGGACATGGATATATCGACTCGGCTTGTGATGCCGATCAAGAATATATATACTTTATGGGGTCTGCCACGCCTCCTTCTGCCTGTTACATAATTTTGCACAAACCTAATATACTCTTGCAGAGAGTATAAAAAGAGATGTATAATTTTTTTAAGGGGTTATACGCAGTTATCATTTTTACAATATCGATTTTTTTATTGCCTTAGAAAATACTTTAAGCCCTCTAGAATAATGTACAATCAGTGTTATAGCTGAATACGGCTCTTTTAAGTTTTGATCATTTACCAAAGCGCTTCCCCATGTGCATTTATGGGATGGCGAAACTTTAAACGTGTACACGATACCTTAAAAGTGGCTTCTTCGATCAGTGTAAAAATGTTAGACATTCATCTCAAATATTTTTTAGAAACTAATCATTGTCAATCTGATACTTATTTTCTATTTTATAAACAATTGAAGAAAAAAATTTTTTTTAAGTCGACCTTTTTTTTGGATGCTGCTATTTTGTGAAAATTCAATATTTTGATGCGCCAAACGTTTAATGTCTAGATTCATTAATATATAATAGAAATGTTTTCCGATAATCCAATCATAAGTAATGATGTTCACCGCAAAACACTTTTCAGACGAGGTTGACCTCACAACTGCGTATAACCCCTTAATGCTGAATATTATTTAAGCGGTTTCATCTAGTTAGAAATTCAAAAAAAAAAAAGATTTTTATTTTTTGACTTAAAGCCTCTAGAATGAATAAGAATATCAGTTGTAGAGAGATTCATCGTTTTTAGTTTAAATTTACACCTTTTTCCGCGCTCCGCAATGTATTCTTATGGGACGGCGAAACTTTAACCACGATTTTCTCAAAACTATATTTGTCGGTGACCTGGATTGCTCAAAAATGGCTAAACCGATTAGTTTTAAATTTTCACAGTGATTACAACTATATTATCTAGAGTTTCATTGAAGCATTTTAATTTTTATTGAACGCAATTTTTATATGACACTTCTAAAAGGCAAAATTATGGACAAAATGCAATCTTTCTTTTTTTTCTACTAATTTCTTTGATTAATTTCTAGATTTCAGAATTTATTTATCATCCATTTGGTTTTTTAACTTTTGATGATCCACTTTAGTGGTAGAGTGGCCGGTGCAAAACGCCTTTTCCAAAAAGGGCTCCGGAAATCACCTGTAGCTGGTGCAGGTACCTTTATATAAAAAATCTCACGAATATTTATTTATTAAGTGTATAAATGCTTCAAGGAATAAATCAATAAGTTTTTCCATAAAAATTTTTGAAAAATCAAATTATGTAGGCCGTCTAATTAGATGAACCCCCTTAAGATTAATGACTACCAAAAACATGGATTTTCAAGAACTTTTAAACCGCGTTTAAAAAAAAAACATAAGAGACCGCCAAAAGTTTTTAATGACATTCGTC
The DNA here is from genome assembly GCA_020829145.1 of Drosophila nigrodunni. Taxonomy (NCBI): domain Eukaryota; kingdom Metazoa; phylum Arthropoda; class Insecta; order Diptera; family Drosophilidae; genus Drosophila; species Drosophila nigrodunni. Next base: position 673,709 of record JACVCZ010000016.1, on the reverse strand, counting down.
TGCACAAGTCACTGTCCATGGACGATTTTTTATACTCTCTGCAAGAGTATATTGGGTTTGTGCAAAAGTATGTAACAGGCAGAAGGAGGCGTGGCAGACCCCATAAAGTATATATATATTCTTGATCGGCATCACAAGCCGAGTCGATATAGCCATGTCCGTCTGTCCGTATGAACAAACAGATTTCAGAGATGGTAAGAGCTACAAGTTCGAGCTTGGAGTCAAACGATCAGATATTTAGTCAGTCAATACAAGAATCTTTTTTTTTTTCGATGCCACGCCCCATTCGCCCACAATAAGCAAAAAACTGGACACACCTCGGAAAAAATTGGTGTTTTCGGCAAATATCTCAGTAACTATGGCACCTAGGATCACCAATTCTGGTACCGGAGTTCCTAGCAACAGTATAGTTGCGTTGCCATTTAAAACTTTGGACTGCCACGCCCACTTTTCCCACATTTGATAAAAAAGTCTGGAACCTTCAATGCCGGGTTTGGCGAACTTGTTCGTATCGTACAGTATTGTAATTATATAATTCGGGTGGAGACCTAACTATATTAAACTATACTGAAAGGCGTATAAAATCGGACTATAAACAAGAAAACTAGAAGCGTTACAATATTGATAATTGAACGCAATATCAACACATAGGTGCAAGCGAGATAGAAACACACAAGCACATGTTCGAACGTTTTCGCTGCCTGTGTGTCGGCAGAGCTGCCCGCGGTCGCTGGCTGCGCCGAATACACACATACATATACATTTGCATCATATACATATTGCCAAACGTATGTGCATTCGAATACAAACAAACAGATGTGTGTTTGATTATGCTTAGATTGTTTTTGTTTCAATGTGTTTTAATGCAAGTAATTCACATTGTAATATCTCCATACCGATTTTAATAATTTAATCGGTACAAATGCAGAGAGTATTATACGGTCGGGCGCGCTCGACTGTACTTTTCTTTCTTGTTTTTTCATAATTTTTGACGATGAGGCCCATATATTAGACAATTACCAATTTAGAAACCACACCAATAGGACAGATAATAAAAATGTTTCATTATCTTTCAAGTCATACAGGGCAATTGCCAATAAAATGGGGCATTCCAATACAGTTGAAAACCTCTGGCAAAGTCTAAACCATTAATTGGGAAAAACCCTTTGTATGAAATAATATTCTGCTACTAAAAATACATACTTTCTTACACCTATTTAACTGTCTAGGACTGAACAGTTATGAGCAAATAGTAGAAGTAGATACTTTCAATATTCTTGTCGATGATACGCATGATAAATAGTCTGATCTACTTATAACTTATATTGAATTATATTATTTAGAGACGCCAAAACCGCAAAATAACCAATTCTTTTGCGTTTTAATTGAAATTTTGAATGCTATTGTGTTCTTTTTAGAAAACGTAATACAAATTTAATTAAATTATTAAGGGGATACAAATGAAATATGAGGAAAAAACGAGTAAGAAAGGCTACAGTCGATCAAGCTGACTGTAAAAGAACCCGTACTCCCATAGTACTGCGCGTTTATATTTAATTAATATTAAAATTTTAAAACGAAATTTAAAAAATTAAAAGTTTATATTTACATTTTGAATTGAAATTAAAAAAAAATTAAATAAACAAATCTCATTGTCATTATTCGAACCTGCGACCTCAGACGAAGGTTCCAGAATGTGCTGCAACTCTACCAGTTGCACCACGGCCCACATTATCTGCATTTATATGTTATTAAATTTTTTTAGTTTACATTCTAGTACGAAAAATAATACCAGCCATCTCTACCACTTGGGCCACACTTCGTTCAACAATTAGAACATTCAATAATGTAGGTAAACATAGAGTTATCTCTTCTATTTCCATCACGTGCACATTAATTACAATTATTGAAAATAGTATTTGCAGAGGAGACAGTAGTTTTTTTAATTTGCGGGGTCGGTAAAGGGCGTGGCAACAATTTGAAATAAACATAATTAAGTCCGACCGTACAAGAAAGAAAAGTACATTCAAGCACGTCACCCCGCCTTTATAATACTCCCTGCTTTTATTCCCGATTAAATTAATTAAATCGGTATCTAGGTCTTACAATGAATAGCACTTGTTTTAGGACACGTTGGAACAAAAAAAAAAATATATAATCAAACATACATTTGTTTGTTTGTATGCAAATACACATAAGTTTGAAATTATATGAATGTATGTGTGTATTCGGCGCGGCCTGCTTTTGCGGGCTTTTTACGGGGCTGAAAACAATGTTCCAAAATATGTTAGTATAGACCTTTCAGAATATGTCACCAAATTCTTAGAACATAATTTTTATACCCTCTGCAAGAGTATATTGGGTTTTTGCTTTATAGAAAACTACAACCGATGCTGCAATGCGCGCCTATTGAGACCTTTCGATCCGACTTTTAAAAAAGAATTTCTCGAACAGCCGACATTTTGAAATTCTTTGTTTTTTTTTAATATTTCAACATTTTCTGCATTTTTCCACGATTAAATTATTAAAATCGGTTTCGAGATATTTCAATGCATAGCACATGCATAGTAAAACACGTTGAAAGAAACAATACGAGGCATAGTCATACATACATCTGTGTTTGTATGCAAATACACATACGTTTGAAATTATATGTATGCATATACATATGTATGTATATGTATTCGGCGCGGCCACCGTCCGCGTGCAGCGCTGTCGCCACACAGGCAGCGAAAACGTTCAAACATGTGCTTGCATGTTTCTGTCTCGCTTGCACTCATGCAATTATTTTGCGTTCAATTTTCAATATTGTAACGCTTCTAGTTTTCTTGTTTATAGTCCGATTTTTTTATGTACCTTTGAGAATAGTTTGATATAGTTAGTCTCCACAAGAATTATAAATTACAATACTTTACGATACGAACAACTATTTTATCAATTGTGAGAAAAGTGGGAGTGGCAGTCCAGTCAAAGGTCATGAGACAAAATACTCGTATAACTATATCAGAAAATGGATGAATCTTTCTCAAGCGATGCAAAGTTGTAGTATCCTATAAATTCACCGCAACTATATACTAATCTATAAGTCTATTGACTTATAAAATTATATATTTATTAGGTGACCTCTCAAACTTTGTATGTGTATACAGACAAATAGATGTATGCTCGATTATTATTTTTTGGTTATTTTCTTTCAACGTTTTCTAATGCAAGTACTATCCATTGTTATACCGATGGATACCGATTTTAATAATTCAATCGGGAATAAAAGCAGACAGTATTAATACCTTAATACAAACTTATATTAAATATCAAGTTTATTTTAAAAACAAGAAAGAATGCTATAGTCGCCCCGCGACTTTAGGATACCGGTTACTCAGTTTCAATTTGTTATTAACAATGGCGATTTGGATCAAACTTGGTCAGTATATATATATTATTGGCAGATGTATTCTGTGTGAGTTTGATTAATATAGCTTAGTTAACGCAAAAGTTTTTCATACTAATTCATATTTGGAGCGTATTTTTGACCGATCGGCCCTTTGGGAGCTATACGATATAGTCTGATTTGGATAAAACTTGGTCAGTATATATATATTATTGGCAGACGTATTCTGTGTGAGTTTGATTAATATAGCTTAGTTAACGCAAAAAGTTTTTCATACTAATTCATATTTGGAGCGTATTTTTGACCGATCGTTCCTATGGGAGCTATACGATATAGTTGTCCGATTTGGATCAAACTTGCTCAGTACATGTACTTCTTAGCATAGGTAAAAAAGTTTTCTATACTAAAACATTCAACGTTTACCTGTACATTTACCTTTATATGCAAATAAATCGCCCTAAAGTGGGCGTGTCAAAAACAAAAACAGACTTGTACTGCTTGGGCATTGCACCTTTCATTTGCGACCACTATCATTTTTCTAGCTCTTATAGTCTCTGAGATCCTTTTGCTCATACAGACGGACAGACGGACGGACATGGCTATATAGACTCGGCTATTGATGCTGATCAAGAATATATATACTTCATGGGGTCCGCCACGCCTCCTTCTCCCTGTTATATACATTCCAACGATTACAATATACCCTTTTACTTTACGAGTTACGGGTATAATAATATACATATATAGTTTTACACTTTTGTATTCTTAATTCGCGCATTTCTGTAGCCAACTATAAAAGACCCCGTACTGCCATAGTAGTGCGCATTTGTATTTAATTTCAATTAAAAATTTCAAATAAATTTAAAAATTTTAATTTTATATGTACAATTTGAATTGAAATTTAAAGAAAATTAAATTAACAATTCTCATTGTCAGCATTCGAACCTACAACCTCAGACGAACGGGCCGCAACTTTCAAGAATCCACCGATTATAAGCATTTACATATTATTCATACAAATACACACTCGTTTGAAATTATATGTATGCATCAGAGAACTGCACGGGTGGTGGTTTTTTGTACTCGAGTAATACACACAGAAAATGCGGTGGCGGTCATACTCATGCACAAAAATTTAGAGTAAAAATGTGATCGGATATTTTTTTACTCGAGTATTTTTTTTAATCGAATGAAATTACTCGAGTATTTTTTTTACTCGTACCCGAAATACGAGTATCGTCAATGCTCTTTTTGAAACGAGTATCGCTTGTGCGCTATGCAGGCAAATACAGAGTATTGAAAATACTTACACATAATATGCGTGTGTACTTGAGCGACGGTTTGCCGTCGGGAAATTGAACAGCGCGCGTAAGATGATAAAAAGGGTTTTGCATTAGGGAGAATGCATGTAACAACAGGTAGCAACTCGGGCGCGCTCGACTGTACTTTTCTTTCTTGTTTTTTCATAATTTTTGACGATGAGGCCCATATATTAGACAATTACCAATTTAGAAACCACCAATAGGACAGATAATAAAAATGTTTCATTATCTTTCAAGTCATACAGGGCAATTGCCAATAAAATGGGGCATTCCAATACAGTTGAAAACCTCTGGCAAAGTCTAAACCATTAATTGGGAAAAACCCTTTGTATGAAATAATATTCTGCTACTAAAAATACATACTTTCTTACACCTATTTAACTGTCTAGGACTGAACAGTTATGAGCAAATAGTAGAAGTAGATACTTTCAATATTCTTGTCGATGATACGCATGATAAATAGTCTGATCTACTTATAACTTATATTGAATTATATTATTTAGAGACGCCAAAACCGCAAAATAACCAATTCTTTTGCGTTTTAATTGAAATTTTGAATGCTATTGTGTTCTTTTAGAAAACGTAATACAAATTTAATTAAATTATTAAGGGGATACAAATGAAATATGAGGAAAAAACGAGTAAGAAAGGCTACAGTCGATCAAGCTGACTGTAAAAGAACCCGTACTCCCATAGTACTGCGCGTTTATATTTAATTAATATTAAAATTTTAAAACGAAATTTAAAAAATTAAAAGTTTATATTTACATTTTGAATTGAAATTAAAAAAAAATTAAATAAACAAATCTCATTGTCATTATTCGAACCTGCGACCTCAGACGAAGGTTCCAGAATGTGCTGCAACTCTACCAGTTGCACCACGGCCCACATTATCTGCATTTATATGTTATTAAATTTTTTTAGTTTACATTCTAGTACGAAAAATAATACCAGCCATCTCTACCACTTGGGCCACACTTCGTTCAACAATTAGAACATTCAATAATGTAGGTAAACATAGAGTTATCTCTTCTATTTCCATCACGTGCACATTAATTACAATTATTGAAAATAGTATTTGCAGAGGAGACAGTAGTTTTTTTTTAATTTGCGGGTCGGTAAAGGGCGTGGCAACAATTTGAAATAAACATAATTAAGTCCGACCGTACAAGAAAGAAAAGTACATTCAAGCACGTCACCCCGCCTTTATAATACTCCCTGCTTTTTATTCCCGATTAAATTAATTAAATCGGTATCTAGGTCTTACAATGAATAGCACTTGTTTTAGGACACGTTGGAACAAAAAAAAAAATATATAATCAAACATACATTTGTTTGTTTGTATGCAAATACACATAAGTTTGAAATTATATGAATGTATGTGTGTATTCGGCGCGGCCTGCTTTTGCGGGCTTTTTTACGGGGCTGAAAACAATGTTCCAAAATATGTTAGTATAGACCTTTCAGAATATGTCACCAAATTCTTAGAACATAATTTTTATACCCTCTGCAAGAGTATATTGGGTTTTTGCTTTATAGAAAACTACAACCGATGCTGCAATGCGCGCCTATTGAGACCTTTCGATCCGACTTTTAAAAGAATTTCTCGAACAGCCGACATTTTGAAATTCTTTGTTTTTTTTTAATATTTCAACATTTTCTGCATTTTTCCACGATTAAATTATTAAAATCGGTTTCGAGATATTTCAATGCATAGCACATGCATAGTAAAACACGTTGAAAGAAACAATACGAGGCATAGTCATACATACATCTGTGTTTGTATGCAAATACACATACGTTTGAAATTATATGTATGCATATACATATGTATGTATATGTATTCGGCGCGGCCACCGTCCGCGGGCAGCGCTGTCGCCACACAGGCAGCGAAAACGTTCAAACATGTGCTTGCATGTTTCTGTCTCGCTTGCACTCATGCAATTATTTTGCGTTCAATTTTCAATATTGTAACGCTTCTAGTTTTCTTGTTTATAGTCCGATTTTTATGTACCTTTGAGAATAGTTTGATATAGTTAGTCTCCACAAGAATTATAAATTACAATACTTTACGATACGAACAACTATTTTATCAATTGTGAGAAAAGTGGGAGTGGCAGTCCAGTCAAAGGTCATGAGACAAAATACTGTATAACTATATCAGAAAATGGATGAATCTTTCTCAAGCGATGCAAAGTTGTAGTATCCTATAAATTCACCGCAACTATATACTAATCTATAAGTCTATTGACTTATAAAATTATATATTTATTAGGTGACCTCTCAAACTTTGTATGTGTATACAGACAAATAGATGTATGCTCGATTATTATTTTTTTGGTTATTTTCTTTCAACGTTTTCTAATGCAAGTACTATCCATTGTTATACCGATGGATACCGATTTTAATAATTCAATCGGGAATAAAAGCAGACAGTATTAATACCTTAATACAAACTTATATTAAATATCAAGTTTATTTTAAAAACAAGAAAGAATGCTATAGTCGCCCCGCGACTTTAGGATACCGGTTACTCAGTTTCAATTTGTTATTAACAATGGCGATTTGGATCAAACTTGGTCAGTATATATATATTATTGGCAGATGTATTCTGTGTGAGTTTGATTAATATAGCTTAGTTAACGCAAAAGTTTTTCATACTAATTCATATTTGGAGCGTATTTTTGACCGATCGGCCCTTTGGGAGCTATACGATATAGTCTGATTTGGATAAAACTTGGTCAGTATATATATATTATTGGCAGACGTATTCTGTGTGAGTTTGATTAATATAGCTTAGTTAACGCAAAAGTTTTTCATACTAATTCATATTTGGAGCGTATTTTTGACCGATCGTTCCTATGGGAGCTATACGATATAGTTGTCCGATTTGGATCAAACTTGCTCAGTACATGTACTTCTTAGCATAGGTAAAAAAGTTTTCTATACTAAAACATTCAACGTTTACCTGTACATTTACCTTTATATGCAAATAAATCGCCCTAAAGTGGGCGTGTCAAAAACAAAAAAAACAGATTTGTACTGCTTGGGCATTGCACCTTTCATTTGCGACCACTATCATTTTTCTAGCTCTTATAGTCTCTGAGATCCTTTTGCTCATACAGACGGACAGACGGACGGACATGGCTATATAGACTCGGCTATTGATGCTGATCAAGAATATATATACTTCATGGGGTCCGCCACGCCTCCTTCTCCCTGTTATATACATTCCAACGATTACAATATACCCTTTTACTTTACGAGTTACGGGTATAATAATATACATATATAGTTTTTACACTTTTGTATTCTTAATTCGCGCATTTCTGTAGCCAACTATAAAAGACCCCGTACTGCCATAGTAGTGCGCATTTGTATTTAATTTCAATTAAAAATTTCAAATAAATTTAAAAATTTTAATTTTATATGTACAATTTGAATTGAAATTTAAAGAAAATTAAATTAACAATTCTCATTGTCAGCATTCGAACCTACAACCTCAGACGAACGGGCCGCAACTTTCAAGAATCCACCGATTATAAGCATTTACATATTATTCATACAAATACACACTCGTTTGAAATTATATGTATGCATCAGAGAACTGCACGGGTGGTGGTTTTTTGTACTCGAGTAATACACACAGAAAATGCGGTGGCGGTCATACTCATGCACAAAAATTTAGAGTAAAAATGTATCGGATATTTTTTACTCGAGTATTTTTTTAATCGAATGAAATTACTCGAGTATTTTTTTACTCGTACCCGAAATACGAGTATCGTCAATGCTCTTTTTTGAAACGAGTATCGCTTGTGCGCTATGCAGGCAAATACAGAGTATTGAAAATACTTACACATAATATGCGTGTACTTGAGCGACGGTTTGCCGTCGGGAAATTGAACAGCGCGCGTAAGATGATAAAAAGGGTTTTGCATTAGGGAGAATGCATGTAACAACAGGTAGCAACTTACAGTTTTCGGAGTTTGCCCAAAAAACCAAATAGCCAACATTGTTACAATATGCATTTTGAGCGTTAAATTTTTAGATAGCGACTTAGAATATTCAAGCAACTAATAATAAATCAGGTGTACCATAATCAACTTGTAATCTATTCTAATCTCGATTCTAAATAAGTTGAATATTTAAATCTTCAAATTTATGTAAAATATTGATGAAAACAATTTCAAAGGCAATTTGCTTTACTTCATACTTAAACTATTATTTATTAATTCCATTACATTTATCAAGTCCAAAACAAAAGATCGTCGCATGACGACACACACAAAACGATCAAGTAAAAAAAAATAAAAATACTCGAGTAAACTGAAAATACTCGAGTAAAATGAAAATACACGAGTAAAAACCCGAGTAAAAAATGTACTTGTACTTCGCAAGGGTGGTTTTTTCGAGTAAAAATGTGATGCGGTGTTTATGTGAGTAAGTAAAAACATGAGTAGGTAAAAATATGAGAGGGTAAAAAATATCTTTTTATGAAATACCCAAACGAAAAGAAGTAAAAAATATCCGATACTGCTCGTATACAGTAAAAAATGATTCGAGACGAAAAATACTCTGTGTGTGATTTGGGTAATTTTGCATGCGGTGTATCGCTGCAGTTCTCTGGTATGCATATATGTATGTATGTGCGTATTCGGCGCGGCCAGCGTCTGCGGCAGCGCTGCCACCACACAAGCATCGAGAACGTTCGAACATTTGTTTGTATGTTTCTGTCTCGCTCTCGCGCGTTTATTGCAGTTAAATAACTTAAACTTTATAACGTGATAGCTCTTTTGTTAAATGTAGGATTTTGATGCCGCTTTCAAGATAGATTGATATGATATGTCTTCAAACGAATGTTAAATTACAACACCGTACTATTTGAATAAAAGCGTTAAAAACGGCATTGAAGTTTGAAAGATGTTTAGGTCTTATGAGAAAAGGGGACGTGGCAGCTCAAAATTGTTAATGGCATTCCATTAAGGCTAAGTGTCATAGTTACTGAGATATTCGCCTAAAACAAAGCGAGGTGCATCTGCTCGCGAAGATAACGGACTTTCATTCCAAATTTGAAGTCACTAGTTTTTGTAGTTTAAAAGATCCAGGTGTTCATACGGACGGACGGCTGTTGATGCTGATCAAGAATATATATACTTTATGGGGTCGGCCACGCCTCCTTCTGCCTGTTACGCACATTTTGCTTTTGACAAACCTAATAGACCCCTCTACTCTTTTTTAGAGTACGGGGTCTAAAAATTGTGTGTGATGTAACTTAAAATATAAAATGGAAAACATTAAAGCAATCTCACCTTTGTACAGTAGCGATAGACGCGCGACGTTTTTCGGTTGTATAGCCATGCATTATCAAACATAAGCCAAACATCATCCACATATTCCCATGGATCACTATACTTGCCATTAAGTATGTTATTCCGAATAGTTCCCAAATCCATAGGTTTCTTAACAATCTCAAAGTAATCGGGAATTCCCAATGCTTGTGGATCAACCGGGTAACGAAATGGAACAGATTCTGGCTCCTGACGATAAAGTTTATCAAGAGTTGGCAGGAGAGCTGTGCGCAGCTCCTCAGGATTAAATTCTAATTAATCGACAAAAAAAAATTTAAAAAATTAGTGTGACACTGAATATTTTCTATATTCATTTTAGATAATATAAAAAAAAAAACGTTTAACACACAATTTCTATTTGAAGTAATATTCTTTAACATTGGCACTTCCTTCAGCATGTAACAACTACTATGTTTATATATTTATTTAATGCTTAATTTTTTGTACTGGTACCAAAACATCGCATTTGACTTTCAAAAATGTAGTAAGAAAGTATTATGATTTCTTCCATAAATTTTGTACACTTGAAATTTGTTTTCAAGTACATATAGTAAGTTACTGTCTAACCATTCGTTTGAAAGCAAAGTAATACAACATTAAATAAAAATATAATAGAAATTAATTATCCTGAACTTATATGAAGTCAAACTTGTTTGAATAAAAATGTGGAAGGGTATCTAAACATTAAACATATATATATTAATATATATATATATATATATATATATATATATATATATATATATTAATATATATATATATATATATATATATATATATATATATATATATAATATATATAATATATAATTATTATAAATTTAGCTTACGGCATTTCTTCTTCTTGTCCCCAATATTAGGCGTCAACGGTTCCGGCACTAGTGGTTTGGTCTCATTTTTGATTTTGACGTCCGTCACACTTCCTGAAGCATTGGAATCAACAGCCCCGTTTAAATCATTTTTCCTGTCGATGCCGCCACCGATTGTATTATTGCTGTGCGTGCTACTTGCAATTCCGGCGCCATTTCCTGGTGCTGAATCCTCAACATCCATGGGCTCAGATTTTATCTTAATATCGTCATCTTCACCATCTTCAGATTTAACATCGATTTTAAGCATACTGGTGCCGTCATTATTAACATTTTTCCCCTTGCCACCAGTTGAACAGTCCATTTGCAAACTGTCGCCATTCCCACCGCAACTATCATCCATAAATTCTTTTTTTATATCATCCTCTTGTTTGATAGAGTCCAGTTTACCCTTTGATAACATTCCGCCTTCACCATTAGCACCACTGTTACTCCCGTTCGTATCATTACCACCTGTAGGAGATGGTGTTTCATCGTCGTTATCACGTGCTGCAGCCTCCAGTGCAGCCATCTGTGAAGACAAACTGCTTGAGCTATTCATTACGCGGCTAAGGCCTGCTGCACTATTCTCGTTTTTGCTGCGTGCAATTAACAGCAGGGCGCTAGTTGCTGATGTATTTCCGTTACCGCTTGTGGTAGTCGTCGATGTCGGTGTCGCAGCTGAAGACGATACACAACTGATAGGTGTACTAACAGCCGTAGTAGTCGTTGTTGTTGTGATTATCGAGTTGTTGGTCATATTGCTGTTATTGCTACAGTTCCCGCTGCTGGAGCATGTTGTCGCCGACGAAGCTGGAGTACTGATTGCTGCTAGACCTGAGGCACTTGTTGCCGGCACTGGCGAGGCAGGTACATATGGAGGAGTAGTGGCTCGATTACTTAGCGGTTGCATAAGACCGGCAATAGATGGTGAATTATTTATCGGCGTTCCTATAGGTCCGTTCGTCATGAAACTGGGTGATGAACTGGGAGCGGACACAGTGTTAACACCAGAAGTAGCTCCTCCTGAATTAAGTGCATCTAGACTTGTGGGTGTCGGAGGCATATTGTTCAAAATTACTCCAGGTTGTTGCTGAGCTTTTTGCTGTAGTGGCGAACTAAATGTATTCGTTTGCTGCTGTGACTGTTGTGGAATGGATGTCGCATTGTTGAAAGGTGACTGCGGCATTAGCATAGCAGAATTTTGTTGTTGATGTTGCTGCAGCAATCGCTGCTTCATGATCTCGTTAATTTGCTGATTCTGTCCACTTGTACTTCCATTAGCATTGATGAATTGTTGCTGTTGTTGCTGGCCAGAAACTGGACTAGTTAACACGCCTGGACCACCACCGATGGCCGATGCCGATTGCATGTTCTGATGCGTGTTAAATGGAGATAGTACTGAATTGGCCACCATTTTACCAGGACTAGGACCGGGAGGTCCAACCAATATGTTGCCCTGGACTGTTTGCTGTTGTGGGAATTGCATACGCTGCTGTTGCTGTAAAGTCAGCATATTACCACCGGGGGAATGACTACGCATGCTCGCTGCCACGGCTACCATACTGGGTTGTCCTGAAGCCGTTGATTGTTGATTGACACTAGCACCCATGCCAGGGACTTGAGGGCGAACCTGCTGCTGTATAATGCCAGTGTGGCCAGAACCTCCGCCGCTCATTGGACTCATATTAGGACGCACACCGTGTCCAGTCTGCTGAAGAGAATTACTGGGTAATGACGCAGAGTTAACACTACCACTAGCGGGTACGGTTTGTTGCATTTGGAGCATTTGTTGCTGATGCTGTTCCTTGCGCTTTAAACGTTTTTCCTCTAATTCTTTTTGTATTTTATAAATTTTTTCGGCCAACAGGTGATAATATTCGGATCTTGATTTGGCCATCTCATACATATCTTTCTCCACTTTCTCTGCGTAAGAGACAAGATTATGCATGCGCTTGTCCTGCATCGTCGTTGGGTCTGATGTTGGAAAGATGGCTTGAACCAACTTGTGCACTAAATGATTGCGTAGATCTGCCGTCACAGACTCACGCCAGTCCTTTTCATTTTCCCCCAAACTAGTACGCGGGTCTTGACTAACATTTCCTGATCCACAACCAGTTGCATTCGATGAACTATTAGTGCCACCTGTGGTATCTGCAGGCATAAGAACACTTGCGTTAGTCGCATTATTACTAGCAGTTGGTGCCCCTCCTGTCACAGTGTTGCCATGGGTTTGCACTTGTGCTTGTCCCTGAGACTGTAACAACTTAATCTTTCCTAGCTGATCGGACTGTCCCCCTAATGGTTGCTTTTCACTGGTCCCTACAAAATTGGAATTATTGAAGCCAACATTGACAGACAGCGGCGCTGGAATATTGCTTAATTGTTGCTGCTGTACACTTTGCTGAGCATTTGGCTGTTGTTCAGCTACATTGGGCAGAGCACGCCTTCGGCTACCAGGTACAGTGCAACCCGTTAACATTATTTGACCTCCTTGCTGACCAGTCTGCGATTGTTGTTGCTGAAGGCCGTTTCCTTCATTTGTACCTGTGCACACATTTTGTCCGGATACAGGCCCTGAAACAGCAACTCCGCTATTCATAGTATTACTTGGCCCGGGCTGGACCCCAAGTACACGAACTGTTGAAGCGCCCGGCATACGAGCACCTTGAGTTGGGGCGCTTAGCATTCCACCCGATACTGGTCCTACTTGGCCAATACCGCCAACGCCTTCAAAACGACGAATATCTTGTTGCTGTACCTGCTGGTGCTGTGATAGCTGCTGTGCCATGTCCGAATTGTTTTTAGAAGCATTAGATGTCTGCTGCTGTGGTAGAACAATGGCTGTGTTCTGTGTGCCTCCACTAGCAGAGTTATGCTTGTTATCAACACCAATTGGGGCACCGACAGCCATACTGGACGGATTTTGCTGAACCTGCTGTTGACTTTGCTGCTGTTGCAGAGGGGCTGTGTTGGGTACTCCAGATGTAGTGCCACCAGTATTCTGAAAGAGTGAGTGGTTTTGCCGAAAGGGGAGACAGATGATACAATCGGACCGCTGGCAAGTCTTGTAATGAAGTAGTATTTGTCGGGACGATGTGCAGTGCTGCATATTGCAATCCTTACTCTGTTTGCAAGTTCCCATATGTGTTAATACCGCTTTCATGGCCTTGCAATAGTTTACACTGCATACCTCGCGATTGGGATTAAGGCTCTCCCGCCTATTGCACTTGTGCGCGTGCAGTAGCAACATTAGCTGCTGCTGAATCTGTTTTTTTCGTTCATCCGACATACTGCCGGACGCAGGGGCAGAATTAACTCCCTGTTGTTGTTGAGATGTGCTGGGCTGTTGCTGTGAATGACCCAAAAGCTGATTGGGCTGCGGCGCACGTGGTCCTAAAGTGCCCTGTTGCACACCCGGTTGTTGCTGTTGCGGATTCATTTGAGTATTTGCTGCAATCATTTGTTGCTGTTGTTGAGGATTACTAGCAAGGCTTCCTGAACCACCTGAGGCACTATCTCCACCCAAACTCGACATGGGCACTACTGTACCAATTGGTCGATTTCCTTGAGGCAAAGTCGCGGTCATATTGGCTGCTATAACACCGCTAGAGCTGCGCTGCGACATTTGCTGTGCAATTAACTGTTGCTGATGCTGCGGATTATTACCGCCGGATGCTCCATAGTTACTGACTCCATAAGGCATATTATTAATTTGACCTGAAAACATGAAAACGATTTAGAACCTTTAGGAATGTTTCTAAGCAGTTGACACTTTTTATTTACAGAGAAATACATACCCAGTTGTAAATTTGGATTTTGCATTCGTGGCCCTCCACCTGCTCCTTGTCCATTACCACCACCCGATCCGGCGCCAATTAAATGCGAACTACGCAACATGTGTTGTTGTCCTACCATGCGCCCCATAATTGGTCCGTTTTGCATGTGCATGCCCTGATTGGGCACAGTACTGGCAACGGAACCCCCACCCGCTGTTGTAGGACCAGCATTCATCATGGATGTGGGACCTGCTTGTTTTAATGCGTTAACCAGTCCAGCACCACTCATGTTGCCCATGCAGACGCTGTTCGTAAGAACCATGTTGCCAAGACTGCTTGGTGCTATAGTACTCATACCTGAAAAATTTAAGAAGTTGCATTGAAGATATATTTAAAAAACATAACTTACTTGGTATAGTATTTATTCCATTGTTTCCATTATTCGAAATAGACATGGGCATTGTATTAACCATGCTCAATTGCGTTGTCACCTGCAAGCTACCCGTGTTAGAAGATTGTAAATTTGGAGACTTTCTGCCCACTTGATTCATTACTGGCACAACCATGCCACCTCCTTTGTTGCCCTGTTGTTGTAAAAGATGCTGCAGGTGCTGATGGTGTTGCATATGACGCAGCTGATTACCAGCAGCGCCTCCGCTAGTATTACCGCTGCCATCATCACTGCCACCCCCACCACCATTTATCTGAGGAGGTCCAACACCTGGACCAGGTCCTTGTACAGCAGTTTTATTTGGTCCGCCTACGCCGGCACTAGATGCTGTAGTGACAATACTAACTCCACCACCAGTGCTTTGGTGTTCTGACCAACCGCTGTTGGACGATACAAGTTCATCGGGCAAGTTGTCTTCCAAAAAGAAGAGATCCGCTGAGTGAAATAATTTTTATTTGCATTAATAGGTCTGATATAATCTAATTTTTAAAATATTTATGGATATGGATGCAAACGCTTATATAATAATTTAACAAATTAAAATGCGCGTACAGAGTAAAAAGAAACGTCAAATCCAATCAATAATTGCACACAAGTGGATAAAAGAATATTTTATATAGGTGGGTTATCGAAAGTCTTATTTTATATTTCTTTTAAGATTAATTTATTTACTTTAAATGGGAAAAAGGCTATTTTCCCATATAAGCACTAAATGAGATATGTTTATTGTTTACTTACAGGGATCCATTTTTACCCGCTTCTGTGGCGGTTCGTCCAAATGATCGGCCATCATATATTTTATTTGTTGCTTGCCTTGGCAGCAAAACGCGTTCTTGTCTAAATATATTTGCTTGTCTGCAATGATTGCTTCTTATAGTACGTGAGTGCGTAAAAAATATAAAAGTAAAAAACTCTGACTGACAACGACTTGAGAGTTTATAGTAGATGTAACAAAATAGTTTTGATTGTGTTGCATGATTTGACAGTTTATACATATAATAGATACAAGTGTATATAAAAAGCATAATCAAAAAAAAAAAAAAAACTTTCATGTTTATTATTATTATTATTGTCTTTGCGATCCTGTTAATATCGCTTGCCGTTTAACTGGTCGGCGACTATCTCAGTTTGCCATTAAGAACGTTGCTTTTATTACGCGATATTGTTTTTTGCTTTTTTGCCCTAGTTCTTAGCTGTCTTAGATGATCCTATTGGTGTTGACGTGTTTTTATATATTAACGTTTGTATTTTATTTTGTAGCAGTTATTTCGATTTAACTCTGTAAGACTACGCCAAATCTCACTATTCGAACTTTTACAGGTGCTAAATGCACCCAAACTTTTATTTGATATTATTTTACATCTGCACTCGAACATAATATTGCCTTTTTTTATATATGTATCTTTACTTTTAAAGTTATATTTTATGATTTTTCATTGCTTAACTCTTATTTATTGTGAATATAATATTTAAAGGGTATTTGCTGCAGTTCTGCTTGTTTACATCTGGTTTGTGTTTATATCATATATATCTAACTGTAAAAGTATCAAAAATAATGCTTGCGATTAAAACGCTTAGCCTCAAAACACGTACTCAATACGAATCACATAATGCACATAAGAAAAGAAGCACAAAACAAAGTTTAATATCGCGAATGCATTCATTTTTATCCGAATGCGGTGCCTGCCGCTGTTGCCTGCTGATTAAAGCTAACTCGCTATTTTGTTTTTCGTTTCTTGTTTGGAGCTCATACTACCCGCCAATTCGTTCATTTTTGTCACTCATTTGTCTACGTGTTTCATCCTCTCTGTACATGTGTCATAATTTGGAGTGCGTGCGCATTTTTTGGCCAGCTAAAACATTCAAAAAATTTGATTGCTTGCACAAGTACGGCGCCACTTTTAAAATTGCGCGCAATTTTTCGTAAACAATTAATTTCAAGTGCAAACATGTTTGAGAAAGTAAAATGTTTGTCGAAGAACACTGCATTTATGTCTCGATAAAATCAAGTAAGTATTATTTGCTTCCGCATTTTTATGGCGTATCCGCTAAACACATGTATATTTCGGCTGCTTTTGACGGAAATACGAGTGTTAAGAAAATAGCAAGGGAACAAACTAGTGATTAATCTTACAGATTTTAAAAGCTTTTTTTATGTGTGCAGGAATTAACGCTTGATGGGTGAGTTTTGGCAAGTACATAACAAAACATACCAGCACTTTGATACAAACAGGCGCGCACCTAGCACAAAAGTATTTATATACACACAGAAATATATTTTAACGATTATTCGTTTGTAGTTTACTCTCATGTAGTCTTTCACTGCACACACCTATACAAAGTAACGAGACATTAAAAACGAGTAAGCAGCTAAATCATATTTCGTTTCTTTTAGTATTTGTAATTTTACACTGGTGTGCATATACAAAGCAGAGGCGCTGACTACGAGTGTGAGCGGCATTGGAAAAAGAAAGAAAAATACGTATGCATGCATGAATATTGCTTCTTCTGTAGCATTGCTCGCCCGTTTTCTTCACGTCGTATCAAAGTTTTATATTGTAGAAATTATTTTGTAGTATGCATTTTAAGCGGCATTGCAAAAATGATATATTTACACGAAATACAAAATTAAGACAACTGATGAAAATGTTCACATAATTAAACCACTTTATTTTACAAATATATATATAAATTATATATATATATATATATATATATATATATATATATATATATATATATATATATATATATGTATATGTAAAATACATATATATTTTTTAAACGATTTAAATTTTTTTTTTTTTTTTTATCCATTTTTTGTTTAATTTAGCATTTTTACCATATATTTTTCACATTTTTCGTTTATTTTATAAAATTTATATAAATGTTTTTGGCAACACTAAAACAAAAATTTTCACTCCGCTTGTGTTGCAGCAGAAAGTCAACTGATTTCGCAAACGAGTAGCAACAGAACTAGAAAGAAAGACTGAAGCGACTGTGACTATGTGTTGTATGTAAGTACCCGACGACAACGGCCAGTAACGCCAGCCAACAGCCACACTAACGAGTGATGTACTTTGCTGTGAGCGAGAGCAACGTTGATAGAGTTTCTACAAATGTTTAAAATGTGTGACAACTCAACGAAGAGAATTGCCAGATAACAACACAGCGAGTGTCTACAGTGTTGTATAGTGTGGTTTATGTGTATTTTTTTAGCCTAAACCAGAAACTAGTGTCATTGTTGCTATCCTTGTCTAGTACAGTGATACCTAGGAGCAACTGTAAACACCAGTAGTTTGTAAACTTATGCTTATTTGCTAAAAAACCATTTGAATCCTGTTTTCACATTCAAAACTAACTGTGCTTGTTTGTTTGATGCTTGGCGTTTTATTAGGTCAATAAACACTTACAGCACAGATGTAAAAGAGATGGTTGAATACAATTATAATCATTATTGTCAACTCGCAAATCGTGGAAGTGGGACGAATAGTATTACTTATTTACAGCCCAGCGAGACGCAACAACGAATATTCGTCGCCGCTGCTGCAATGAATTTTAATTAAAACTTCGTTCGATTGAAAAAAATTAAATTTGTCCTATTTAATCATCGTCAATCCTAAACGGAAAATATTAAAGACAGCAAGCAATTTTAGCGTTTCCAATTCAATCTTCAATACCACATACACATACATATAATATGTAAAATACAAGTTCAATGTTCATATGTACAATACAATTATGAATGCATGTAGAGAAAAGAATAAGTTTAAGTCTTCAAGACACTTAAATTTTTTCGATAGTTTGTTTCAAGGCATTTTTTACGTTTAATATAAAAATGGTCTAATCCAATACATGGAGTTACGTACAATTATGAATTCAGGTTCCTATAAGTTATGTAGTATTTTGTCAACTTCTTTTCATAAAATATATCACGAGAAATCCATATACCTTCCATGGACAAGCCAATAAAAAATAATATAAATGATATAAATAATATAAATTAAATAAAATATAAATAAAAGTTTAAGTTCATCATTTAAAACTAGTTCAATTGAACGATTAGATAAAGAACAACATAAGGCTGCCAAGCCCGCGATGGCAACTATTGACTATCGCAAGAGATCGAATATGTTGACCCTGTATTATTCATTAGTTTTTGCGACGCTGTTGCTACCTCATCATGTCTTCTTTAATTTAAAGCTTATTATGCTGAAAACCTAATTTCGTTTGACTATCTGTCAATTTATTAAAAAGGGTAAAAAATGAAAAAAGGGTCTACTTAAAACTAAACAAATTGCAAATTAGTTGTAATGTTAATGGCACAACAAATGCTTTTTATACTCGTTACTCGTAGTATAGTGGGTATACTGTAATCGTTGGAATGTACATATGTAACAGGGTGAAGGAGGCGTAGCAGATCCCATAAAGTATACATATTCTTGATCATATTTCTTGACAGGGAAAAATTTAAGTTGCCTTAGTTTTTGGTACTTTTTAATGTTACTTATTTAAAGTTTTGATTTTTGTTTTTATAAATTATGTTACAAATATACATTAAGTAGTTATGGATTAAAAAAAAATCGTTAAGTTGAATGCAAGTCTTTTATTTTTGTACCCAAAATCAAAAAATAAAATTATTTTTCAGTGTGTAAACAGTTTCTTGACAGACTGTATATTCTTGATCAGCACGTAGCCATGTCCGTCCGTCCATCCGACTGTATAAACAAAAGGATTTCAGAGACTTGGAGCTAGAATGGTGAAAGGGTACAATACCCAAGCAGTACAAATTTGTTTTTGCTTTCTTCATATAAAGTTAAATGTACAGGTAAAACTAGAATGTTTTAGTATAGAAAACTTGTTTGTTAGCTTCGCTATGTGAACCAAATTTACATGGGATCCAAATTGTACAACTATATCGTATATGTCCCATAGGGCCGATCGGTCAAATATACGCTCCATAAACTTTTGTTTTGAATATACTAATAAGACTAACACAGAATACATTCGCCAATAATATTTACACACTGACCAAGTTTGATCCAAATCAGACTACTATATCGTTTAGATCCCATAGGGATGATCGGTCGAAAATACGCTTTAACCATGAATTTGTATGAAAATGTTTTGTGTTTGCCAAGCTATGTTGCAGCAGAAAGTCAACTGATTTCGCAAACGAGTAGCAACAGAACTAGAAAGAAAGACTGAAGCGACTGTGACTATGTGTTGTATGTAAGTACCCGACGACAACGGCCAGTAACGCCAGCCAACAGCCACACATACGGATGATGGGTCAAAAATACGCTTTAACCATGAATTTGTATGAAAATGTTTTGTGTTTGCCAAGCTATTTTATTTATAAACTAAACGATATATAGCATAAGCCGAGTTGATATAGCCATGTTCTTCTGCCTGTCAGTCTGTCCGTATGGACAAACAGATTTCAGAGACGGTAACAGCTACAAGTTCGAACTTAGTCTCAATCGACTACAAAATTAAACAATAAGTCAAAACATGGACACAACTCAGAAACAATAAATGTTTTCGTCGAATATCTCAGTAACTATAGCCCTAAGAACACCAATTTTGGTACGAAGGTACCTAGCGACTGTATACATAAATGGAACGACATATTTGAGCTGCCACACCCCCATTTCCCCCAACAAAAAATAATATCAATGCCATTTTTAAGTCATTCGTGCGGAGACAAAATACATCAGGGAAGTGTCAAGCAATAGTATACAAACAAATATGTATGAACATACATACATATGTACATATAATGTCAAACGAATTTGTATGTGCCTACAGGCAAACAGATTTATGTTCGATTATGCATTAGAGCTGGGAAACCATAGATAGTAACATTACTCGATGGTTAAAACCATCGATGCTGTCGATGATTCCATCGAAAATTTAAAGTTTAACAAGTAAGAAAGGCTACAGTCGATCGAGCCGACTGTAAAAGACCCCGTACTCCCATAGTAGTGCGCATTTGTATTCAATTTGAATTCAAATTTTCAAATGAAATTTAAAAATTTTAATTTTTTATGTACATTTTGAATTGAAATTAAAAAAAATTAAATTAATTCGCATTGCCAGCATTCGAACCTACACAACCTCAGACCAACGCGCCGCAACTCTATCAGTTGCACCACGCGCCACTTTCAAGAAATCTTCGATTATCAGCATTTACATATTATTCATACAAACACACATTCGTTTGAAATTATATGGATGCATATATGTATGTATGTGTGTATTCGGCCCGGCCAGCGTCTGCCGGCAGCGCTGTCGCCACACAAGCATCGAGAACGTTCGAACATTTGTTTGTATGTTTCTGTCTCGCTCTCGCGCGTTTATTGCAGTTAAATAACTTAAACTGTATACGTGATAGCTCTTTTGTTAAATGTAGGATTTTGATGCCGCTTTCAAGATAGTTTGATATGTCTTCAAACGAATGTTAAATTACAACACTGTACTACTTGAATAAATGCCTTAAAAACGGCATTGAAGTTTGAAACTTTTTTAGCTCTTATGAGAAAAGGGAGCGTGGCAGCTAATGGCATAGTTAGACAAAACTCAAAATAAAGAAATTACAAAAACTATAACTAGGTACTTATGAACGATAAGCACCCACAGATATAACTAAAACAGACTTAATTGAAATAGCTTTTATAAATGTATTGTTAGATCATAATTTCATACACTTTCTTATTAAGTATCCCATTCCTAACTTAATTTGTAAGAAAATAACCATGTTTCCCGTTCAACATAATGGAACTGTACTTGACTTCGCTGAAAACAACAATGTGGCAGAAAAATTTTAGCAATTGGAAACTGAACCGCTACCCTCACCTCTACATTTTGCAAACAACTTCAATCAGAAACCTGTGCGCAACAACTACACTCTGGAGGCATAGCACAGTGTAACACCCGTCACGGCTATCTGCAGGCGCTGGAGTTAATTGATGATGGCATCATCATTATAAACGAGGATACAGCTGTAATACGAATGGACAACGGCACAGACCAAGTCACCCATAGCACATCCTTACTGACGTTTGACGAGGGGATTTACGTAAATGCGTCTCTGTACAAAAACACAAAAAACATGGGCAGACGACACCCAGGTTCGGCAATATCGGCTAATCTAAATGTTGGACCATGAATATAAGTAGTTAGCATAAGCAAAAGAAATTTAAGTATTAACCTAAGTAATGAATTGTACCTAATGTAGTAGCCTATAATGTAAGCATAAAATCTCTTATACTTAAGGTAGCATGTATGTAAGTTGATTTGTATTCGGCAGTGCAGCGGTCATGAGCAGGCAATTAGTTCGTAATTTTGTCTCGCAATAGCCACACACACGCTGCCAAGCCTTTCCGCGATTGCTAAGTCCAACAAATAAATTGTAATGTTTAAGAACTTGCAATTTGTTTAATTAAAGTAGTTTTGATTTTTCACTTAATATAACTGGCCACCAAGAGATTTTGAGTGCCATATCTTCAGAGGCTGAACTTTGAGAATCTTCAATATATTGGCCACATCGAAAAGAAACTGTCAACATGGCCTACAACTTTTGCAATTTCCCTCATCGCTCTGGTTATTGGTTTCCTTTCCTTTAAGATTTATCAAAGATACAAAATGAATAGGCAGCATAACTAGATACGAGCTGTCATAGACATCATAATGAAAACCGAGTACGGCCTTTAATCTAGCGAGGGAGCGTGATCAGCCCAACTGCAACAATGTTTCATGAGAATTCTGCACAGCGCCTCCGTCGACATACCAGGCGACGTCGACAGTCCGAAATACATTCCATTCAGCATAATCGCTGACGCAGCGATTATAGGTCAAGGCTAGCTTTCAATAAGAACATTTTGTATTCTAGTATAGTTTGAGTTTGACTAATAAAGCAAACAGTAAAGAAATTATTCGCTCTGTGCAACCACAAGTAATCAGACAAAGCAATTATATTATCAACTTACATATTATTACGAATTTATTCGGTGTGACCTTTATTAAGTTTTGTTAGTCAACTCAAAAGTTTTTATACTTATTCATACTTAGGGAAATTTTCGACCGATTCTGAAAAAAAATCTTACAGATATAATTATCCGATTTTGATCAAACTTTGGTTAATAAACGAAGTCCCTAGACATGTACATCTTAAGTAAATTGGCTTCAGATAGCATAGCTTACTTTTCTTTACTATAACGTGAAATTGTGACCTGATCATACTTTTGAATAAA
Source organism: Drosophila nigrodunni (assembly GCA_020829145.1). NCBI lineage: Eukaryota > Metazoa > Arthropoda > Insecta > Diptera > Drosophilidae > Drosophila > Drosophila nigrodunni. The sequence goes on along the minus strand of JACVCZ010000016.1, from coordinate 650,318 downwards.
CATTTAACTCCTTAACAAACTTGTACATCTTGATCATTTTTTCTTTCATGTGCAGGTCCCCGGGGACCCCCTTTCTCACCGAATACCATAACACCAAAAAATGTACATTAAATAAAAGGAAGACTTACAACTCAATATAAAAAGTTGACTTAAAAGTTATTAAAAAAAAATTAAAATAATGAATTAAAATTAATAAACGTAAATATATAGTTAAACAAAACTCTAAATAAACTAAAACTAAATAAACTTATGAACGAGACATATTATTAAAAACAAGAAAAAATAATACAGTCGAGCACGCTCGACCGTATAATACTCTCTGTTTTTATTCCCGATTAAATTAATTAAATCGATATATATGTAGGTATTACAATGGATAGTACTTGTATTAGGACACGTTAAAACAAAATCAATGCATAATAGAGCTGGGAAACCATCGTTGGGACCATCGATAGTATCGATGGAATTTTTGGATTTCGATATATCGATGGACATTTTTCGATGCCGATATATTGGCGATTTTCGTTGTGAGTGACTTGCTACGACTCGGCTTGTCTTCCCTGGGGCTACCACGGCTAGCTCATTCGCCTCAGGACGGGGTTGTTAACCAAAGCCCACCGAGCGTACAATCCACAATCATCGATTGGGGAACCTCTACACGAACACTACCAACACTAAACAACTATCGGCCTTCTCTATCGGCGGCATCGATGTTTTGCCGCAACGTACCCACCCTACCTGTGGCGGCAGCATTCAAACCGTTTTGCTACGCCACCCATAATCAAATGTCTATGTCAGCTCGCTTACTGCAGGCTATGCATTCCCCCTTCCATCAATAACTCTACTCGCACATATTCATTTTGACATAATCATACATATATTCTCTTACTCTTACTATACATTATTTGGTTCTTATTTATATATATTATACTAGCGGGACCGGCGCGCTTCGCGGCGTTCTTGTATTATAGATTTACCTGCTATTGAAAAATCTTTTTTGGTTGGAAAAACATTTTGTTAAAAATAATGCAGACAACAAATTTTCTAAAAAGTTTTTTAATTAAGTGCTTTTAAATAAACAACATTTTTAGTTTTTCCATCTTGACAGTATACATATAAAGCAGATGATTTTCCAAATGTTATGCAAATGTTATGCAATTATTATACATCGATACACACCATACATCGATAATTATCGTGAAAAGCCCTTTGTACTCAGTAGGGCGCAATAAATCATAAGCAATTTGTATTGCCAGCAGAACGGAACAGAATTTTCATGTTAATTTGTGTTATTGCTTGAAACACTCTTCAATTTTTGTGGTGGTTGAAAGAGTAGCCAGACAGTTTTCCCCCACTGCCAGAAACAAAAAGAGTTGCCTGATCTCCTCTTTGAGAAGAGCATTTTTGCCATTCACATTATGCAAACATGTATGTTGTTGTTTGTGTAATTTTTCCGAATTGTTTTTTATTTTGCTTTTTCTTACATTTCCAAAAAGTTTTTCCATATTTTTTTTTCATACAAACCAAGTAGATAAAAAAGCTGATCTATTAAAAAAAAAATGAAAGCAAAAGACACTAATTATCATACTGAATTTTGAGTACACAGGAAGTGAGTTTGCTTTTTATATATATAGATATATATATTTTACACACTATTAAATTTCATTATACTCTCTGCAAGAGTATATTGGGTTTGTGCAAAAGTATGTAACAGGCAGAAGGAGGCGTGGCAGACCCCATAAAGTATATATATTATTGATCAGCATCACAAGCCGAGTCGATATAGCCATGTCCGTCTGTCCGTCTGTCCGTCCGTCTGTCTGTCTGTCTGTCTGTCTGTCCGTATGAACAAACAGATTTCAGAGATGGTAAGAGCTACAAGTTCGAGCTTGGTGTCAAACGATCAGATATTTAGTCAGTCAATACAAGAATCTTTTTTTTTTTTTTTCGATGCCACGACCCATTCGCCCACAATAAGCAAAAAAACTGGACACCTCGTGAAAAATTGGTGTTTTCGGCAAATATCTCAGTAACTATGGCACCTAGGATCACCAATTCTGGTACGGGTGTTCTTTGCGAGCATAGTTTCATTGCCATTTAAAATTTTTGACTGCCACGCCCACTTTTCCCACAAATTATAAAATAGTTTTCAAGCTTCAATGCCGTTTTTTCCGTATCGTACAGTATTGTAGTTTATAACTGGTGTGAAGACTAACTATATTAAACTATCCTGATAGGCGCATTAAAATCGGACTATAAACAAGAAAACTTGAAGCGTTACAATATTGATAATTGAACGCAATATCAACCCATAGGTGCAAGCGAGATAGAAACACACAAGCACATGTTCGAACGTTTTCGCTGCCTGTGTGTGGGCAGCGCTGCCCGCGGTCGCTGGCTGCTCCGAATTCACACATACATACATATTTGCATCATATACATATTGCCAAACGTATGTGTATTCGCATGCAAACAAACAGATGTATGTTTGATTATGCTTAGATTGTTTTTGTTTCAACGTGTTTTAATGCAAGTAATTCACATTGTAATATCTCGATACCGATTTTAATAATTTAATCGGGACAAATGCAGAGTATTATACGGTCGGGCGCGCTCGACTGTACTTTTCTTTCTTGTTTTTATTTAACTTTATTTTTTTTTTATGTTTACTTTAAATTGTTACGTCTCGGCTTGTCTTTCCTGGGGCTACCACGGCTAGCTCATTCGCCTCAGGTCGGGGTTGTTAACCAGAGCCCACCCAGCGTACAATCCACAATCATCGATTGGGGAACCTCTACACGAACACTACCAACACTAAACAACTATCGGCCATCTCTATCGGCGGCCCCGATATTTTTGCCGCAACGCACCCACCTTCAATCTACCTGTGGCGGCAACATTCAAATTGTTCCGTTGCGCCACCCGCAATTAAAAGTCTACGCCAGCTCGCTTAATCCATGCTACGCAATCCCCCTCCCATCAACAAATTACTCACACATATTCGTTTCGTTACCAATCAATTATACATATTTATTTACATTAAATTTTCTAAACATCGTTTTCCTTATAAAAATACTTCCCTATCTTATTTAGTTTTTAATTTGTATTTTATTTATATTTTATTTTATTTATATTACTTTTTCTTTCTGTCTTTTTCCTTTTCATTTTGTGTCGGTTGCCTTAGATTTATATAGAGAGGGGGTCTTGGGGGTACCTGATACTACCTAAGAGCTCTAAGGGGGTATAGGGGGCCGGACACTGCCAAAACAATTTTTTATTGGCAGGTACCAAATGTACCCATGATTGCCAGCAACTCCGATAAAACACCACGAAGAAAAAGGGGCCGACCAGAAAATATGAGCAAAACAATTTAATTTAAGTAAGAGAAAAAATTTGAGTTTACAATCTGCACTACAAAAACTTATAAATATACATATATACACAAACTACATAGACTCGGGACAAAACAAAACAAAACTACAGCTGTCCGTGTGACACAGCTCATCACGTCCGTCCACTGTGCTAGCGCGCACAGCCGATGCTGCGTGACGTCACTGTTGCTGCCGGCCTCCGGTCGCTGTTGTGTTGTCGTTCTCGCTGCCTGTTGTTGTTGTCGTTGCAATTGTTATAGTTGTTGTTATTGTTGTTGTTGCGTATCAACGTTATATTTGTTGTTGCGGCTGTCGCAAATATGTTGTTTGGGTTGTCGTTGCCGTTGTTTTGTTGTTTGTTGTTATTCATTTAAATGTAGTTATTTTAAATGTTGTAAGGCGGGGTTTCTTCCCCCGTCTTACGTGGTTAAGTTAGTAGGCATAATTTTGTAGTTTATAAGTTTGATAATTGAATTATTAAGTTTAAGTTTGTATTACATAGTTTTTAATTTACAAATGAATTGTTATATTTAAGTTTGAATTAGTTGTCGATAGGAGCGTAGGGATGCTGGCAGCGCCCTCTGTCGAGAGCGCGGGGAGCGGTCGGATGCAACCCTGCACGAAAGCTCTGTGGTGAGAAGAGAGCTTTCGTGGTGGAGTTGTATCAGGACAGCTTCCGCGCTGCTCGATCGAGAGTGCTGCCGGCACTTTGCGATCGAGAGCCGAAATAGGCAGACGTAAGTAGCGAGCAGCGACAGGGAACGAGAAACGTGAGTAGAACCGTTAGGGCAAGTGCGACGGTGAGGCGAGACAGCCACAGAAAGTGAAAATAAAAGAAAAGGGAAAAGAAAGAACAAACAGCGTGTTGTTTTTTTCGCGAATTGCAGATTCGGTTTCATCCACCACATCCCTACTCCCACTCGCTTCCGTTTCGCTAGAGAATAGTCGCGACTCTACGGTGCCCCTAGAGTCGCACTCAATTCTCGCGAACCAACGCCGTCTTTCGCTGAGAATCATCGTGGCCTCTTGGTACCCTTGAGCCACGATCGGAAACTCGCAAGACGTCCTCTTACCCTGTACCCAACGACTCGCTGAGATCAACGGCGGCGCTCCCCGTTTAGATCTCGCGTTCGCATCGTCCCAATCCTAATAGCGCTCCTCGCCCGAGAACAGCGCTGGCTGCCAGAGCACCTCGGCACCACGCTTCGATCTCGCAGAGCATCGCATCGATATTGCTGAGAACAACGGTGGCGCTCCCCGTTTAGATCTCGCATCTCGCGTCCCCCCCTCCTCACGCAGTGCTCTCCCGCATGAGAACAGCGCCGGCTGCCAGAGCACCTCGGCACCACGCTTCGATCTCGCAGAGCATCGCATCGGCTCGCTGAGAACGACGGCAGCGTACCTGCCTCGATCTCGCGTCCCGCTCCCCCCCTTTCTCATACCGACACCCACCCCCAGATCGACCATTTTTCCCCGTCTGCAGCGTCTCCGCGAATGTTACAAATTTCTTGTAAGATTCGAGCCCTGGACAGACTGAGATTTGTACCCCGGCTAGAACGCTTCTTTACAAGTGGCGCCCGAGCAGGGACCCTGGAGACGTAGGGGAGTGCTGCACCATTGCGAATTAAAACCCGCGAGTGCGCACTAACACTGGTCTGGGATTTGGTGGTCGACTACCAGATTGCCTGCACGATCTGGTGATCTAGGAGGAGATAGAAAAGTTTGGATTTTTTTTTTGTGAAGAAAAAAAATGCGTTTTTCTGACACGTGGCCGTCAGACGCGTACAGGTCGAGTTTTGTGTTAAAAAGAAAAAAAAGAACATTAAAGTCACGTGTGCGGTGGCATAGCCCAATATACCCGACGATACCCTAGCTCTGGTAATATAGCGGCACACACAAAACGGGAAAAGTGCGCGCTCAAAACCAGCAGCTGGGCGAGGGGTATATAAAACGGGCGGGGAAACATTTGTCGCACTTTCGACGCGCGCCGGTACCTGCTAGTGCAGACGCGCCAAGCATTGGCGGAATTTGGCACAGAGACAAACGCCGATTAGACAGAGCGCGCGCGACGTCAAGCAAACGGTTCGTTGGCGAGCGCGGCGACCCGTCCCCACGAAAAGGGAACAGCGAGAATCGGGAAACAAGTGCATGCGTGTGACGTCACAGACGCGTGCCCGCTCACACACACATACATACGTTTTGGTGGTGAGTTTGTCAGAGCACGAGTTTGAAAACGGTGACAAGTGCGTGACGTCACGGCGCGCAGTGAAAAATAAAATTACAGTGGGCCGTAGGCCGCGAAAAGCGAACGAAAACTACAGTGGGCCAAAGGCCGTATAAAAGTGGACGAAAATTACAGTGGGCCAAAGGCCGTAGAAAAGTGGACAAAACTACAGTGGGCCAAAGGCCGTATAAAAGTGGACAAATATTACAGTGGGCCGTAGGCCGCGGAAAGTCGGACAAAAAAAAAAAAAGAGAGAAAAAAGTAGAGTACGGTGGGCCGGAGGCCCGATAGACACGATCAAAAAAAAAAAAATTTTTTTTTTTGCTGAATAAAATCGGAGTTTGGAATCCAAAGTCTGGTTTCGGTGCGATAAAAAGCGGGAGTGAAAATTCATCGGGGAATTCTCGCCGGACTGTCCTCAAGGAACTCACCGAGGAGTTCATCGAGGAATTCACCAAGGAATCGTATAGTGTCGTCGAGGAGTTCATCGAGGAATTTTCGACTGGCTTCCTCAAGGAATTCATCGACGATTTCAGGAGTCGAAAAGGGAAAAAAAAAATAGGAATTCCCTCTTTTGTGTCATTGTCGAACGAAACCAGACAGCCTGACCGAGATGGAACCAGGTGAGTCTCTCGAGATAACGTTGGGGGTGCGATGGGTGTATTACCGTCGTAAGGAGGAATTAATGGCGATTGCCCAGGAATTCGGCCTCGACAGGGAAGGCCGCGTAGAGGAGTTAAGAAAGCGGGTGGCGTCGTTCATACAAGGCGGGGGCCACAGTAGGGAAGCCCGGAACAGACTCGCCGAGCTAGAGGCCCAATATGGGAAGCTCGTCGAACCCCCCACCGGTGAATTCGGCGGACGGCCGTTTCAAAAGTCTGAGCCGGACTTACGGAGGTCCCACCTGTATGAGCAGCCCACGCCAGCGTCGTGGAAACCACCGCCGACGGTCCGAAAGTGCCCACCCGAGATACGGGTGGAAGAAGCGCCGATGATGGCATGTACACACGACGAAGAGGCACGGACACAAAGAGGAGTGGCTGACCAGGTGCGCAAATGGGGAGTCAGGTACGGCGGCCAAGAGGATCCGCTGGGATTTTTAGAAATCCTGGAGCAGCGGGCCGCGACGTACAGGATCGACATGGACCACATGCCTGCGCCCATGAGCGAAGTGATGGTCGACCAGGCAGCGAGCTGGTTTCTGACAAGCGGGCTGTGGAACGCGTCGTGGTCAACATTCCGGACAGAGTTCCTAGATTTCTTCCTGCCCCCCCATTATTTCGAGCGCCTGGAGGATCAGATACGCTCACACCGGCAGAGACACAACGAAAAGTTCAAGGAATACCTGCTGAACTTACGAGTGCTAATGAGGCGCGCAGGGTACAGCGCGGCACAGGAATTGTATCGAATATATGAGAACGCGGCCCCGGACTATCGGCTGCACGTGCGCAGGCACGACTTCGCAACATTGGCGCAGCTGACACAGATGGCCACCGAGTTTGAAAGCCTCCGCGAGCAGGATGCGGAATATTCTCGCGCAATGGCGAGAGGCAAGGGTGAGCCAGCATTCGCAGGGACGAGGGCAAGGCCACCAAACCCGTTTCGACCCGAGACGGGGGACCGCGAACCGCAAGTCAGTCGACAGCAGCACGTCCAGCCGCGACCCAGCTGGCGCCACCGCAAGGGGGAACAGTGCAAAGCAGTGGCGGCTTCGACCCACGACGGGCATGTCATAGGTGCGGGCAGAGCGGTCATTTCGCCCGAGAGTGCCCCAATGCGCAGGTACTGTTTTGTCGGTTTTTTGGGAAGCAAGGTCGAAATAGCAAAGAATGCTGCGAACGGCCGATGTCGGGAAACGACCTGAGGCGCCCCTCAAGCCAGGAGGAGGTCCGCGCCACGAACCCCAGCTCCAGGCAATAAGCGCACCAATGGTCGTGAAAGGAGGGAAGATCGTAGCACGAGTGACGATCGGCGGCCATGAGACAACGGCCACAGTCGACACCGGAGCAACGCGCAGCGTTGTAAGCGAGGAATGGCTGCAGAAGCAGGATGTCAAAGGCGAAAGGCTAAGATACGGCTGGCGGATGGGTCTTCCGTGGTGTTGAAGAAGGCACTCCTGGTGGACATTAGTCTTGGAGGGAAAACGGTGAAGACGGTGGTACTGGGCATGCCCACAATGCTCGACAATGTCATCCTGGGGATGGACATTTGTGTGGCATGGGCACCACGATCCGGGTCGGGTTCGCACAGCTGTCCAAGGAGTTGGTCGCAAACGACGAGCGCAAACCCCCCGAAAGGGTGAGGACACCAACATCGATAGCCACGCCGACCGAAGAGAAGGCCAAGCCGCACCGACGAGGGAAGAGAATGAGGAGCCGAGATAGTCAAGACGAATCAGCAGGCGAGGCAGACGAGAAACTAACGGGTGAGTTGATAACAAAAACGAGAGGCAAAGCAATTAGAGCGCCAGGGGCCAGCGCTGAGGTCACCCCGGGAGCGCGGTTGATGGAAGAGGAAGAGGGAACGAAGAAGTCCCAGGCCGAGGACGCGGAATGGCCGCCCGACCTCGAGCCTGAGGTGAGTGAGTTCTTGGAGAGAGTTGACGTTGTTCGAGGGATTGTCGGGGGTGTCAGACATTGCGGAACACAGCATCCGGAAGAGAGACACCAAGCCTTTGAAGCAACGCTACTTTCCAAAGAACCCGGCGATGCAGAAGGTGATTGACGAGCAGGTAGACGAGCTCATCCGAGCAGGTGCCATAGAGAAGTCGCGCAGTCCGCACAGCGCTCCGATAATCTTGGTAAGGAAAAAGACTGGGGAGTGGCGGATGTGCGTGGACTACCGACAGCTCAATGCGCACTCCATACCGGATGCTTATCCAGTCCCTCGGATACATCTTATCCTTGAGAGGTTGCACCACGCCAAATACATCTCGACGCTGGACTTGAAGCAAGGATACTGGCAGATCCCGATGGCTGCGGATAGCCGTGAATGCACAGCTTTCACCGTGCCGGGGAGAGGATTGTTCCAATGGCGAGTGATGCCATTCGGCCTTCATTCGGCAGGAGCAACCTTCCAGCGAGCCTTGGACACGGTCATAGGTCCGGAGATGGAGCCGCACGCCTTCGCGTACCTAGACGACATCGTGGTGACAGGAGCCACGAAAGAGCAGCACGTGGCGAACCTAAAGTACGTAGGCACGTAAGGTATAAGGAATAGAATAAGAACGGATTGTACAATTAGAAATAAGAATTTTGTAATGTATGGCATAAGTCAGCCTGACAGTCGCACTGGTAGGAAGGTAGTAGGTAGGGTACGACAAGCAACACTCATTCTATTTCTCTCTTCCACAACCGCAGTGTAAAAGAGGATGCGGAGGTATCGGCGGACAGCGACGCCACGGAGCCACGCCCAAGCGAAGAGCGGTGGCCGGAGAACGGAGGCTGGCCTCAGAGGGATCCGCGGATTGGGCGGACCTTCTACGCCCGCAGACGAGACGACCACTGGTCCGAGGTAGAAGTGTCAGAGGACGACGAGGCCGAAGACCCGGAGGTCGAGGAGCCCGGAAGCGCCGAAGGAGAGGACCCCGACGGGTGGGAACGCGACGAGCAAGATGAGGACGAGGCAGAGTTCCGGCACACCGTCTACGAGTCGGTGACGCACTCGTACGAGGGCTTGGCGGACGCGGTCCAGATGATGGAGATCCGGGCGACGACGATTTACGTCCACATGCCAGGGATGCGGCAAACCCCGCCCCACTACGAGGAGCCGCCGTCACCAGAACCGCTGCCAGCCGTGATGCCACCGGACCCCGTAGAGCCGGAGCCAGAGGCCGAGGAAGCGCAAACGGACGCGATCAGCGTCGCCCGGGACGAGGAAAAGGCCGCCACGGGGCAACGAGAGGCGAGCCCCCAGCGGGACGGAGTCGACGACCACGTCGCCTTCGGCGTCGCGCTAGCAACTAGCGACGAACAGTCGGATGAACCCGCCCCGGGGACATCAACAAGCGCAGGGAAGCCGAGGCCCGCGGAGGTAATGAGTAGGGCGTCGTACGTCGCTAACTTTGAGCCGGGGAGCAGCGACGACGAAGACGGGCAGACGTGCCGCCGCACCTTCAACAGCGGCAAGTGGGAGGTGGACCCCGCCAGCGTGTTCCCCCAGGTGACCATTCGCTTCCTACCAGGGGTCGTGGAGAACCCGAGGCGACGGAAGCCCCGGAGGAAACGACGCAGGGGACGACAAGGCCCGAGACAGGCAACGTCGGAGGCGAGCCCTGACGGCAAAAGGCCGCAGCTGCGAGCGCCGCGCAATCCCCGCGAGCGCCACCTGGGCTCCTCCGAAACCCGGAAGGAGGCCCGCAGCTGCGACCCCAACAACAACAATGAGCCGTCAGCGGACGCGGAGTTGATGGCGATGGATGTGGAGCCACCGCTTAATACCTCCTCAGAGGCGGAGCTGATGGCCGAGCTGGGCGAGGAAGGCATCAGCTGGACACCCGATCTCGACGAAATTTTCTGGGCGGCGGTGGAGCAACCGGACCTGTTGCCACTAATCCCGGCGGATTGGATCGTCAGGCCGAGGGATATCGCGTTGGACGCGGAGACGGTCCGATTATTGAGGAAGGAGGTGGACGGAGGCGGAACGCGTGACAGGAGGACCCGTTTCCGGGTGGTCAGCGGTGCACGAGCCTTTTCCGTCACAATTACGGCCCGCGGAGCCGTGACTGTGACTCTGGTGGGAAAGGGGGGGGGTGTAAGGCGGGGTTTCTTCCCCCGTCTTACGTGGTTAAGTTAGTAGGCATAATTTTGTAGTTTATAAGTTTGATAATTGAATTATTAAGTTTAAGTTTGTATTACATAGTTTTTAATTTACAAATGAATTGTTATATTTAAGTTTGAATTAGTTGTCGATAGGAGCGTAGGGATGCTGGCAGCGCCCTCTGTCGAGAGCGCGGGGAGCGGTCGGATGCAACCCCCTGCACGAAAGCTCTGTGGTGAGAAGAGAGCTTTCGTGGTGGAGTTGTATCAGGACAGCTTCCGCGCTGCTCGATCGAGAGTGCTGCCGGCACTTTGCGATCGAGAGCCGAAATAGGCAGACGTAAGTAGCGAGCAGCGACAGGGAACGAGAAACGTGAGTAGAACCGTTAGGGCAAGTGCGACGGTGAGGCGAGACAGCCACAGAAAGTGAAAATAAAAGAAAAGGGAAAAGAAAGAACAAACAGCGTGTTGTTTTTTTTCGCGAATTGCAGATTCGGTTTCATCCACCACATCTCTACTCCCACTCGCTTCCGTTTCGCTAGAGAATAGTCGCGACTCTACGGTGCCCCTAGAGTCGCACTCAATTCTCGCGAACCAACGCCGTCTTTCGTTGAGAATCATCGTGGCCTCTTGGTACCCTTGAGCCACGATCGGAAACTCGCAAGACGTCCTCTTACCCTGTACCCAACGACTCGCTGAGATCAACGGCGGCGCTCCCCGTTTAGATCTCGCGTTCGCATCGTCCCAATCCTAATAGCGCTCCTCGCCCGAGAACAGCGCTGGCCGCCAGAGTACCTCGGCGCTCCGTTTCGATCTCGCGGAGCGGTGCGTGACATTGCTGAGAACAACGGCGGCGCTCCCCGTTTAGATCTCGCGTCTCGCTTTCCCCCCACGCAGTGCTCTCCCGCATGAGAACAGCGCTGGCTGCCAGAGCACCTCGGCACCACGCTTCGATCTCGCAGAGCATCGCATCGATATTGCTGAGAACAACGGTGGCGCTCCCCGTTTAGATCTCGCATATCGCGTCCCCCCCTCCTCACGCAGTGCTCTCCCGCATGAGAACAGCGCCGGCTGCCAGAGCACCTCGGCACCACGCTTCGATCTCGCAGAGCATCGCATCGGCTCGCTGAGAACGACGGCAGCGTCCCTGCCTCGATCTCGCGTCCCGCTCCCCCCCTTTCTCATACCGACACCCACCCCCAGATCGACCATTTTTCCCCGTCTGCAGCGTCTCCGCGAATGTTACAAATTTCTTGTAAGATTCGAGCCCTGGACAGACTGAGATTTGTACCCCGGCTAGAACGCTTCTTTACAATGTCTTTAAATTTGGCGTTTTGGTTTTTGGTGGTTGCGTGTCGTTTCACCGTGGTTGTCTAACAATTATTGCGTTTTAAATGTTTGTGTAGTTTTGCATGTGCAATGGGTTGCTATTGTTGCACATAAATGTTGTTGTGTATTTTATTTGATTTGGTCACTTGTCTTAATTGTCGCACTTTGGTTGTTGCTGATGCATGTTCATTTTAGTTAACATGTTAGTTAACGTTTTTTACGTTTAAATTTAAGTCAATTCAAAAAAAGTTTTTTTTTTTTGACGCACAAAAAGAACATTATTACTGGACTCCCAAAACTACACACCGAACTTTCACCAAACGCACAACAAAACTTTCTTATTGATCCAGTCACGCAACTGCTCGTGCCGATCTCGAAAAGCAAACTCCCCTGTTGACTCTAAGGCCACCTGTTGCTAAGCAAAATTTAAAACTCTAATCCTCCAATTCCCTCTTCCATGCAACGGTTCCCTAGAGTCAACGACCGCCCCCGCTCAGCCACTATGCTCTCTCTCTCTTTACTCTTCCTACTCTTATAACCTACTTCTTATAACCTAACTCTTATACTAATATCCCCCGTCCCGCAAAGTATGGCCACCTCCAGCTGAGCAGTGTGCGATGAATTCTCAACACTTATCGATATTCCGATTCTGCTCAGCCCCAGATGCAACATCACTCGAAGATTTGCACCCGGCTTGCAGGAGTTTACGCCCGCGAGGGAAGTGGTGCCAATATTCGAGCGCATGGGGGTATCCGCTCTGGGTATGCCGCGCCCAACGTAGGCCATCGCCCAAACCCTGAGTCTCATGCGCTACCGACTGAGCTAGCCGGACTTACAGTCGGATGTCTTTGGCGTGAAAGATACCTATCGGTCGCCCACTCTCGTTCTCCAGTTCGAACACGTTTGGGCCCACTGCTCGTATGACGAGAGCTTTCAGGAACTTTCTGGCGAATTTTGCATTGAACGCATTTTTTAAAATTGCTCAATACAAAATTACGCCGAAAGACCTCCTGCCCTGGAACCAAATGGAGTTCTCTTGCTCGCTCATTATAGCGCAGCCTGCTCCGCTCATACGCCTGATGAAGATGTTTCGAATCTCCGTGAGGTAAAGATCCCATTCGCGATGGTCGTTCTCCAAATACGCCCTAATCGCTGCAAGGACTGACCGATTCACTCGCTCCGCAGCATTGCTTTGGGGAGAGCAAATGGCAGTCCTTAAATGAGTAATCCCATACGCCTGCGTCATCTCCTCAAAAATCTTTCCTATAAACTGCCTGCCATTATCCGAGTGTATCACCTCGGGCACTCCAAACTTTAAGAACACCTCGTGCACCAGGAATTCCACTACTGACTTTGCTGTCGCTTCGCGCATAGCTTTCAAAAATATGAATTTGGAAAAGTGATCAACCACAATAAAGATCCATGCATGACCCCTTTTTGACCTCGGATACTTCCCAAAGAAATCAATATATAACTTCTGGAATGGCCTTTCCGTCACTACTTCGGTCCCTATTCCCACTTGCATCCTAAAATTCGTAGCCTTGACTTCTTTACACACGTCGCAACATCGGATGAAATCGGCCACCTGTACTGCCATCTTTGGCCAAAAGTATTGCCGCCGCAAAGCATGCAATGTCTTTACCATTCCTCCATGTGCCGACGTATGCTCTTCGTGCGCTCTCCGGATAAGCTCATGGGTGAGCGATGCAGGAACCCAAAGCTTCCAAACAAAGCCCTCAAGTTCGTCTTCCAACTTACTATGTGGCATGTGTTTGAAAATTACGCCCCCTTCCACTTTTAGGTCAGGCAATTGCTGTTTATTTTCTTCCACTTCCTGAACTAGCTCCCTACTATATTCCTCAGTGTCTAATTCGATCGTCTGGAACCCCAAAATCGCGCTAGGATCCAATTCTTCCTTTTACTTCGGCCACTACCGCATCTAGACTTCGTGAGAGCGTGTCGGCCGCTACATTCTCTGACCCTTTCCGGTGCTCAATCACGAAGTCCAACGCCTGCAACTGCAACGACCATCTTGTCAATCGACCACTTAGGTCCTTTAGAGACATAAGCCATTTCAAACTGGCATGGTCCGTGATGACAGTGAATGGCATGAGTTCTATATAGGGCCTGAACTTATGAATCGCCATGATCGCCGCTAAACACTCCTTCTCAGTTACGGAGTAGTTGAGCTGGTGCTTATTCAACTTGGCAGAGAAATAAGCAATCGGTCTTTCATGCTCAGCCTCGTCCAGTTGGAATAGCACCGCGCCCACTCCAGAGTGCGAAGCATCGCACTGGACATAGAACCTCTTTTGGAAGTCTGCATGCACCAGAACTGGAGCCGTAGTCAACGCCTTCTTCAAGGCCTGTACTGCCTTAACTCCTTCTTCTCCTATACCGAATCTCTTGCCTCCCTTTAACTTCAACGCATCCGTCAGTGGAACTGCTATCGCGGCAAAGTTACGGATGAACCTTCTATACCACCCCGCAGTGCCTAGGAAAGATCGTACCTCTCTCACCGATCTCGGCACTGGGATGTTGTCTATCGCTGTTAGTCTAGCTGGGTCCATTCGCAACGTTCCTCCGCCTATGATGAACCCCAAATACCTGAGCGATTTAAAACAGAATTTTGACTTTTTAGCCCTATTGTCAAATTCGCTGCTTTTTAGACATTCCGCTACTCTGTTTAAATACATCAAATGAGTCTCGAAGTCAGGAGCTATGATTAGCAAATCGTCCAGATACACGAAGACATTTGACCTCAGCTTCGTTGGGATCACCTTGTCCATCAAACGACAGAGGCGTTGGGCTGCATTGCACAATCCGAATGGCATCATCCTGAACTGATACAAAGGCCCGGAACAGTGAACGCCGTACATGCCTTGCTTTCTTCTTCTAGTTCGATCTGCCAGAAAGCGAATTTGAGATCGACGCTAGAAATGTAATGAGTCTGGTCGACTCGGGACAAGATACCCTCAATGGAAGGTAGCGGATAGGCGTCCTTGATCGACAAGTTGTTGAGCTTCCGGGCATCGAGACAGAACCGATTTTTGTCCGGCCTTCGTACAACTGTGGTACGGTTACTCCACGGACTGTTGCTCTCCTCGATGACACCGATAGCCAACATCTTATCGACCTCGCCCCACACCACCTGCTGCATTGCTGGAGACAAGGGATAATGGCGATCTTTCACCGTCTGCGCTCCTGCCTCTAACTCGATCTTATGCCTGATTAACGTCGTTTTTCACAGTCCTACCTTCTCGAATGACAAAAACATTTCCTTCACAGCTTCTAAAGCGGCCTCCTGCTCCGGCTCTAAGTCCCACGCTTCCGGCTCGGCATCTTCGGCCTCGTCGTCTGCGTAATGGGCAATTTGTTCCGTCATCGCAGAGACTACACTCAAGGGCTTCGATTCTGGCGCTTCAGCTCCGACTACTTCTGGAGTCACCTCCATGAAGCCTAGCCGCATCTCTTGCTGGATTGTCTGGCAGATGCCATCGGCTTGGGACTTCATGAATGTCAGATGTGCCTGGGCAAGCATTGCATTTACTGCCGATGCCTCCTCCGATCGCAGTTCCGGCTTCGGCTCCTCCCCTTTCGCCCTAGCTGCCTCCGGAGGCGGTGTTCGTGCCACTGCACCATACACCCCTTGTGGCAGATCGCTCTCCCACGAGCTGTCTCTATGGACTGCCTTATTTCGGGTATTATACCCGTGCGCGCCCTCTCCTTCCGCCATGATCACAAAAAAAAACTACGTTCTACCAAAATAAATAATTAAATAAATAAATAAAACGACAGAGGCGTTGGGCTGCATTGCACAATCCGAATGGCATCATCCTGAACTGATACAAAGGCCCGGAACAGTGAACGCCGTACATGCCTTGCTTTCTTCTTCTAGTTCGATCTGCCAGAAAGCGAATTTGAGATCGACGCTAGAAATGTAATGAGTCTGGTCGACTCGGGACAAGATACCCTCAATGGAAGGTAGCGGATAGGCGTCCTTGATCGACAAGTTGTTGAGCTTCCGGGCATCGAGACAGAACCGATTTTTGTCCGGCCTTCGTACAACTGTGGTACGGTTACTCCACGGACTGTTGCTCTCCTCGATGACACCGATAGCCAACATCTTATCGACCTCGCCCCACACCACCTGCTGCATTGCTGGAGACAAGGGATAATGGCGATCTTTCACCGTCTGCGCTCCTGCCTCTAACTCGATCTTATGCCTGATTAACGTCGTTTTTCACAGTCCTACCTTCTCGAATGACAAAAACATTTCCTTCACAGCTTCTAAAGCGGCCTCCTGCTCCGGCTCTAAGTCCCACGCTTCCGGCTCGGCATCTTCGGCCTCGTCGTCTGCGTAATGGGCAATTTGTTCCGTCATCGCAGAGACTACACTCAAGGGCTTCGATTCTGGCGCTTCAGCTCCGACTACTTCTGGAGCAAGACCAAAAGCACGCCAGAAATCGATCCCAATATAGGCTGCTTGTTCTAAATAAGGACATAGATAGAAAGTAGTCTCCCTAATCTTTTCCTGGTACTCGACTGGAACGTTTAGGCGGCCGATTATCGAGCGATCGTCCCCCGACGCGGTGCGCACTGACGACACGTAGGGCTGCACTGTCACGCCCAGCTCGTCTACCAGCTCGCGACATCCTTTCCCAAGTAGGCTAACAGTCGCTCCCGAGTCAAGTAAGCCGCGCACTTGCCTTCCATCGAGTCTTACCTCAGCGAAAACGCGAGGATCGGACCGAGAGCTGCGTCCTACGGCTTCCACCACCTGTTTCTTGACTCGGCGCCTTCTCTGGAATCTTTCGCGTGCCTTCCTCATCCTACGTGACACCAGCCGCATCCCGTCCAGCAAACGATCGTCAAAAATCCGGTTTCGAGCCTCCAGGTACGCCCTGATCCGCTCTTCATACGGCAACAACCGAAAATTATTTCTATTTCTAGCGCTATCCTTATCAACTATCGGACGACAACCAATCTTACCCTCTAATGGACTACACATATCCTTATTTCCTACCAAACCTATATCTAATGGACTACACTGATTCTTACTTTCTATCAAATCTAAATCTACTTCTTTTCGGGATTCTCCTGGCGGTACGAGTCTCCCATCGTCCTCGCACCCCTTCGACCGTTTTCCTGGCACTCCGGACACTTGGGACAGAAGGTGTCTGGTCTGCCACATAGGTAGCAAAACACCTTTCGCTCCTTGGCCAAACAATCCCTGAAAATGGTCCAGGGTGTACACTTCGAGGGCATACACGTAACGTGCCAGATCATCCCGGAGCCCCTTTTTGATTATCTTGATGACACGAGCTTCAGGCAGGGGTTCCCGCAACCTCGATGCGAGCTTCCGCATGGCGTAGACGAAATCGTCAGCACTCTCACTGCCTCTTTGCCTCCGCTGCATCAGCTCGTGCATCTTGTCGTGCTCGGTCTGGGTTCCCCTGAATCCAGCCAATAACGCACGCTTCAGCTCGTCCCATCTCTCCACTCGAAACTGTCGCACGTGTAGCCAGTACCAATCCCTGGGCCTTCCTTTGAGAAGGACGTGGAAGCAGCGCAGTACCTCATCCCAAGGGCACCTATACTGGCGCTGGAGGAACTCAACCTGAAAAATAAAGTCCTCGACGGAAGATTTATTCGCGTCTCCGTCGAAGGACACATCCCAGCGCTCTATCCTCGCCCACAGATGCCTGCCTGACGCCCCCTCGTCTGGCCGCTCAACCCTATGGTCACTCCACTGCGACGTCGTCGAATTTCTCCATGTCCACGTTTGTGGATCGGCTGGCCTAAACCTAATGGGCTCATCCGGCGTCACCATTCGTGGTGGCTTAGAAGATGGATTAGGTGGACCATCCACCGAACCTCCGCTTCTCCTCGTTCCTATACCGGAACCAAGCTCTGGCTCTGCCTCACCGTCGAACGCCATCAGTTCATCCTCATTGTTGCCCGCATGGAAGCGAGGCAAGCCCTCGGCTACCGTCGGCTCTTGACGTTCGCGAGGCAGTTGGTCTGCGATCGGCCGGAGAACATCGTTTATGGCCTTCATCACCTCCATGAAGCCTAGCCGCATCTCTTGCTGGATTGTCTGGCAGATGCCATCGGCTTGGGACTTCATGAATGTCAGATGTGCCTGGGCAAGCATTGCATTTACTGCCGATGCCTCCTCCGATCGCAGTTCCGGCTTCGGCTCCTCCCCTTTCGCCCTAGCTGCCTCCGGAGGCGGTGTTCGTGCCACTGCACCATACACCCCTTGTGGCAGATCGCTCTCCCACGAGCTGTCTCTATGGACTGCCTTATTTCGGGTATTATACCCGTGCGCGCCCTCTCCTTCCGCCATGATCACAAAAAAAAACTACGTTCTACCAAAATAAATAATTAAATAAATAAATAAAGAACCCGCCCCTATGCCAGTGAGAAAATCATAAATAACAGAAATAATAAATAACAAATGAAATAAATATAAATAATAAATAACAAGTATAATTTAATAAATCCTAAGTAACAGAACATAAATTAAATAAATTACCAATTCTTAGATAATAAATATAAATAAACAAATACCGCATAAATAACATATAACTATCGCCAAATATATCACACCAAAAAAAGATAAACAAACAGATATATTTTATTACACAAAATAAGAAGGGGATTGCATCCTGCCGGTTCGAGCTGACTAAAACTACGTTAACCCTACGGTTCGATAGAAATGGCCAGACATTTAATGTACAAAAAAAACAAAACACGAGAGATCCGTCGACATGTCAGATCGTCAGCTGAGCTGACGATCGACAGTCAAGAGATCTCCGTGAGCCCGCCTTACTCCTTTATTGCATTTTCCTTTTGGTTCTGGCTGCCCACGGTGGGATAGTGTCCAATGATGCAGCGCGCACTAGAGTCATTCCCTGTACGGGTCACCATTGGCCACTATGCACCACCTAGCCAACCATCGTCGTCACGATGCATCGCGTGCTGGAGTTTCCATTCCCCGCACGGGTCACCGTGATCAGCCGATAGTTTTGGCCGCACAACCAGTACCAGAAAATACAAAAAAGACGCTTTACGTTACTTTACAAAAAAGAACATTTAGACAAAAACGAGAAAGATGTTTGATTTGTAGATCGTATCCTTCATGTACAATTGAAGGAGAGCGTATATGCTCCCGACAAGACTCCATGAAGGACCGGTCTGCAAACCAAAACATACTAACACGTGAGATTCAAAAATCTTATGTGTTATTTATTTTTTTTCTTTCTGGGCCGTATGCTACGACGAGGCGCACCTCGTCGAGCTCCATTTCCAGATTGGGCACCATATTGTTACGTCTCGGCTTGTCTTTCCTGGGGCTACCACGGCTAGCTCATTCGCCTCAGGTCGGGGTTGTTAACCAGAGCCCACCGAGCGTACAATCCACAATCATCGATTGTAGAACCTCTACATCGCTACTACTACACTCTACGAAACAATACCAACACTAAACAACTATCGGCCATCTCTATCGGCGGCCCCGATATTTTTGCCGCAACGCACCCACCCTACCTGTGGCGACAACATTCAAATTGTTCCGTTGCGCCACCCACAATTAAAAGTCTACGCCAGCTCGCTTAATCCATGCTACGCAATCCCCCTCCCATCAACAAATTACTCACACATATTCGTTTCGTTACCAATCAATTATACATATTTATTTACATTAAATTTTCTAAACATAGTTTTCTTTATAAAAATAATTCCCTATCTTATTTAGTTTTTAATTTGTATTTTATTTATATTTTATTTTATTTATATTACTTTTCTTCTGTCTTTTCCTTTTTTTTTTGTGTCGGTTGCCTTAGATTTATATAGAGAGGGGGTCTCGGGGGTACCTGATACTACCTAAGAGCTCTAAGGGGGTATAGGAGGGGGCCGGACACTGCCAAAACTATTTTTTATTGGCAGGTACCAAATGTACCCATGATTGCCAGCAACTCCGATAAAACACCACGAAGAAAAAAGGGGCCGACCAGAAAATATGAGCAAAACAATTTAATTTAAGTAAGAGAAAAAATTTGAGTTTACAATCTGCACTACAAAAACTTATAAATATAATAAGATGTTTCGACACTTGGTTTATCAAAAAAAATACTTTATTCAATAAACACGAAGCTATGGAGTACAAATCTAGACTGCTTATCCTATGTTCTGATGATGTTAAGCAAACCTCGGTTTTGAGCTTTCATTAATTGGACTTTGGACTCATTGAGCTTTTGGCTCTTATGTAAATAGAGAAAGATCTCGATCTTGAAGAGATTGAAGAGTTCGGCTAGGATTTGTTTAACGTCAGCAGTTTTAACCCCAATGATGGGAATAACGATTCTGGCGAATTGTTTATGATATTTAATGCATTCGTGGGAAGCCAGAATTGTTATTGTCACCATTTGATTTTTATACCCGTTACTCGTAGAGTAAAAGGGTATATTGTAATCGTTGGAATGTATGTAACAGGCAGAAGGAGGCGTGGCAGACCCCATAAAGTATATATATTCTTGATCAGCATCAATAGCCGAGTCGATATAGCCATGTCCGTCTGTCCGTCTGTCCGTCTGTCCGTCCGTCCGTCCGTCCGTCCGTCTGTATGAACAAAAGGATCTCAGAGACTATAAGAGCTAGAAAAATGATAGTGGACGCACATGAAAGGTACAATACCCAAGCAGTACAAGTTTGTTTTTGTTTTTTGACACGCCCACTTTAGGGCGTTTTATTTGCACATAAAGGTAAATGTACAGGTAAACGTAGAATGTTTTAGTATAGAAAACTTTTTTGTTAGCTATGCTATCTGAACCATCGGACAACTTTATCGTATAGCTCCCATAGGGCCGATCGGTCAAAAATACGCTCCAAATATGAATAAGTATGAAAAACTTTTGCGTTAACTAAGCTATATTAATCAAACTCACACAGAATACATCTGCCAAAAATATATATATAGTGACCAAGTTTGATCCAAATCGGACTACTATATCGTATAGCTCCCATAGGAACGATCGGTCGAAAATATGCTCTAAACATGAAGTTGTATGAAAATGTTCTGTGTTTGTCAAGCTATTTTATCCATCACCATTGTTAATAACAAATTGAAACTGAGTAACGGGTATCCTAAAGTCGCGAGGCGACTATAGCATTCTTTCTTGTTTTTAGTATAATTTGGATGATAGTTTCACCAAATTAGCTGCGACTAAGCGAAATATATTGTGAGCGAATATATTGTTGCTACACGCATATTTGACTCATTTGGCTTGATGAGCCCGATTAGCATTCGAGCAAATATCCTCCTTCAAGAGCTGTGGCGCATGCAATTCCCATGGGACGAGACAATGCCTATGGAATTCAAGTGCTTGAATTCGCGGATGCATCCAGTCAAGCATATGGGAGCTGCATATATGTCAGCGCTAACGATGGTGCCAGTATCGACCAGGTGGCTCCACTAACAACCAAATGGATTCCCAGTCTCTAATTGTGTTTAGCGCACCTGATAGCCAGTTATGGTTCTCTATTGAACCATATGTTGAACATATGTTGAACCTATATCGAATTGTGAGTGTCTGTGATGTATCATGTACCTGAAGACCTAGAGAAGTGTGAATACAAGAACCTGTAATTCTTTGTTTGGCCACCAGCGCTGACTGGTTATCAAAATTCGTGTTTCGGTTTTCGTCGTGTTGCAAAATAGTTAGAATCATGGCATACAATTATAGATTTATCGGAAAGCCAAACAGAGAACAGCACACAGTCGTGCTCGGACCCAAGGAGCAAGGTAGTGTGCATTCTTGAATTTGCTTGAGTTGGCAAATTTCATTGATTCCGGTAGGAGGGAGATTGTTGAATGCACCGTTCGTATACGATGCTAAATTCCGATTATGATGCACACGAATTCTCTGTTTGTAGGACTATATTTACGAGAACTGCATATTGGTAATGATTATACGGGGGGCAAGACAATGATTGCATTGCTAGGGCAGCGCATTTGGTCCGTCAATGCTCGTCGAGAGTGCACACAAATAGTGCGAAAATGCATCTACTGCTTTAGGTACAAGCCGAAGAAATGGAGCATGAAAATGTATGTTGCAGTATTTGTGTGTTTTGCTTTAAGGGCTGTTGACTTGCTTTAAGGAACTGGTGCCAGATTTATACACTAGTGCTTTTATTTATATGTTGAACAGCTTTCTAGCGCGTCGTGGCATGCCTGTCTGGCTATACTCGGACATCGGGACCAATTTTGTGGGAGCAATAAGGCTGAGTTGTAAAGTATACGAATCTTTTGTTTTTGATGCCACGCCCCATGTAAAGATGTTTTCGGCGAATTTCTCAGTAACTATGTGACTTAGGAACAACAATTTTAGTACGATAGTTCCTAGTCACTGCATAAATACAATATCATTTAGACAATGTCTGACAAACCTAATAGACCCCTCTACTCTTTTTTAGAGTACGGGGTCTAAAAATTAAAATAGCAACTCACCCCTGGTTTTGGTGTTGGTTGATTCCCATACGTAGTGGTGCGCGTTGGCGTCAGTTCCGACAAGTTGCGTTTTGTTGCGAGTGGACTCTATCACTAGCCTCACCAGTTCATCCGGTGGTGCTGCCAGGTTGTGGGCCATATAGCAGGATGCTATTGTATGGCGCATCTTTCCGTCAACCACGATTTCTACCGTTAGGTCGTCAGTGCTGTAATTAGACATGAGATAGGCATGCAGACCTTTCCGTACAGTATGCAGGTTCTTGTTCTGCTTGTCAATGTGATGTAGAACGCATTGTAGTTATTTGACCTTAGTTGAGTGTATGCATCTCCTTATTTCTGGGATGGTGCTTTTTAAAGCGAAGGTTCACGCTACCGAAGCCCCATGATATCTTCACATTGCGTGGATACAGCACATCGTCTGCTTCCTTATTGATCACATGCTGACCTCCCTCTGATGAGGAAGAGGAACTAGCATGTAGCACTTCATGTCACTAATGCCTCTGCATTAGACGCAAGGCTTGTTCGCCTTTGAACGCGATTGGGAATAGAACTTTTGAATTTGGCTTATACGTGATATTTCCCTGTCGACCATATCAAGCAAAGCTCAAACGTTGGAACTACCTTCTTTAACCAACAGATATTTGGCTTGTCATTGCATTTGAGGATTTTGCTCCGTTCGGCCACCTAGCACCGTCGAGGGTGGGCATGTGGGCCTTCGAATCTTCCTCTATTCGCGCCAGCAACAAACTGACCAGTTTCTCGTAGACGATTTTCCATCGTTCCTCCGGGATCTTGCCGCTTGCCTCGCTCCGATCGGTCAATGCCATGATCAGGTGCCGGTGACCGACATCCTTCATCTTTTATTCTCCTTTAGGGCCCCTCTGCCGTTTGCATTGCCGGAGCGTCTCTGCTCACGTTGCTCGCGGCTGAGCGCAGCCTGTTTTCGAACATCATCTCCTCGACCTTGTTGGCGTACCCACTCGTCGTTGCTCGCTTTTGGGGCAGCTGATCGAAATGGCGGTGGCTTTCTTCGTTCCGTTGTTCGGCCCAGGCCAGCTTGGCTTTGTCCTCAGCGGGCAAGTTGGCTGTACCTTTGAGCCGGCTTTAGATTTTCAGGAGAGCGCAGTAAACTTTCCTTTTCGGTTTTAGTTACTGACGCAACCTGAGCGGGTCAGGTTGTGCTTGTTATTGGCAGTCGTAGTACAACTGGCATGGCCTGCTCCCGCCACGTCAGAGGCTAATTTAATTCAGGTAGCCACCCCTAGTGTTTTATGCCTGCCAGGCTACCTCTAGCCATGACGTATGTTAGAAATTATTGGTATGTACAGATACCGCGTCGTAGATAGACACTGCATCGCCTCAGGGGCATGTGACAATGCACTGTCATTAGACTATACAGTGTCTATTGCCCAGCCAGAACCCTCGGGGAGGGTTCACCAATAGGATTTTTGCCAGATAAAAAAAAACGCCATGTCGAGACAATTAAAGACCTATTCTACTCGTCTGGCCGACAGTTCCTCTTAAATTATCTGTGAGTCAAATATTTCAGCGAACCGTCAGCGCCAACGAAATTCTTCCCATTATCACTGCGGGTCCTGGTCACCGAGGAACCCGTCAAAATGTTGTCCAACCCACTGCTGTTGTTTTCACGAAGTAAATTGAGTAAGCCATTGCTTTTCGGTTTGGCGTCCTTCAGTCACAAGTAGTGGTTCGAAATAATTCATTCTTGTGCATTGGAATGCCCATCCTCCAGGCTCCAGCCGTCCTTCGGCAGGGGACCCATCAAAGGTGGTTGAGGTTTAAGGCGCTGTAGTTAATAGGCTCCGCAATTCCAAATTACGCCATGCTGCACTCGACGTAGTCTTGTTTTCCAGTACTTCATCCCTATTTATGTGATCGTTGCATTCACATTCTGGTGTTTTATTTTCATGTGGTAGTGACGCACGTTGGCTTGTGTTTGTGCGATAGGAAGACTGGACGTCTCACTCTAAATGTCAAATACGTAACTGCATTCATTTTCGCAGATGCGCGAATAATTGCCAAGTCTGGATGAAAAGCCGTTGGTATGCTGGTCACGCAGCTCGTCATGTAATGGTTTTTCATGGGTTCGGCCAACCAAACGTCACACAATGGGTCAGCCGGCCGAAAAACGTGGCAAAAATCATTTTTGTGATGGTAGCGTACGACAAAAACAAAAATTGCGTTTGGTTAAAAAATGATCATGGGTAATAATTCCGAAATTTTTTGAAATCGGTTGAAAATTGTGGTTGGTAGAGCCCCTCAAAGTTGACCTATTTCCTGAAATGTGCCAAAATGCATAAAATTTCGTCGCAAAGTATCAACTTTGAATTTTGGGCAAAATAATCAGTCAATCTTAGATTTGTTATTTTTTTATTCAAATATAATTAACTTTGTGGCAACACTTATAAACCGAATATCTGGTCACACTTATAATTTCTTACACTAGTCTTAAGAACATCTTTGATGTATACGGTCGACAATAAATAAGCTCTTGAAACCGCTGCGTTAGACTATATATCCAACAGGTTATGGGCCCAGGATATCATAAAAAAGTTTGATTAATTATAATTACTTTCGTGTAATTAAGTGTAAAATTAACAAACATGAACGGGCAAGGGCTTTGTGCCATCGATAAATTGGATGGCGAAAATTACGCCGTTTGGTCGGTGCAAATGGAAAGCATTTTGGTGCAGGCTGAGTTGTGGTCGGTTGTGTGCGGGAGGATCGTAAAAGATGAAAGTGGCACGGAAAAGCAGAAAGCTGATTTTGACAAAAGACGAAAAGGCATTAGCAAGCATCTTGCTGGGTGTAAAGGCGTCTCAAATCAATTTTATAAAGAATAGTGTCACTGCAAAAGAAGCTTGGGAGAAGCTAGCGTCGGTTTTTCAACCTCGTGGACCCGCAAGAAAAATATCATTGTTCAAAAAGTTGCTACGTTTAAATCTAAGTGATAAAACGGGAGTCCACGAATATATTAACGAATTTACAGATATAGTGGATAAATTAAAAGAAATCGATATGAATATTTCGGATGATATTCTTTCAATTTTACTGTTGTCGGGCTTGGGCAGAAATTTCGAGAACTTCGTGGTAGCGATCGAGCAGCGTGAACAGTTGCCGTCCCTGTCTGACTTGAAGATCAAAATAATAGAAGAAGGCGAAAGACAAAAAGTGACCAACGAAGCCGAATCAGATGTACAGCAAGTCTTTGTGACGCGTGCAAAGAACAAAAGTAACGGGACGACGAAAGAATACCGAGGCGCAAAGAAGGGAAAAAAGTGTTTTAGATGCGGTCGCGAAGGCCATTTTATTGTGCAGTGCGAGGCGAATGTGCAGAATAAAGAAGCACAAAGTGAAAATGGTAAAGACAAAAAACAATCGTACTCTATTCTCGCAAACGCAAATAAAGTCGAAAGCATGACGAAATTCGATTGGTGCCTTGATAGTGGTGCCACTGCTCACATATGTTGTGTTAGGTCATGGTTCGTGGATTTCCGAGAGCACAAAGAGAATCAAGTAAGAAAGGCTACAGTCGACCGAGCCGACTATAAAAGACCCCGTACTCTCATAGTAGTTTGTATTCAATTTCAATTGAAATTAAAAAAAAATAATTTAACAATTCGCATTGCCAGCTTTCGAACCTATAACCTCAGACAAACTCTATCAGTTGCACCACGCGGCACTTTCAAGAATTCTCCGAATATCAGCATTTACATATTATTCATACAAACACACATTCGTTTGAAATTATATGTATGCATGTATATGTGTATTCGGCGCGGCCAGCGTCTGCCGGCAGCGCTGTCGCCACACAAGCATCGAAAACGTTCCAACATGTGTTTGTATATTTCTGTCTCGCTCTCGCCCGTAAGTGATATTGCAGTTAAATAACAAACTTTGTAACGCAGTAGCTCTTTTGTTAAAGGTAGTATGTTGATGCCGCTTTCAGAATAGTTTGATTTTATATGTCTCTATACGAATGTTGAATTACAACACTCTACTATATGAATAAATGCCTTAAAAACGGCATTAAAGCGTAAAAAGTTTTTTAGCTGATGTGGGGAAAGGGGGCGTGGCAGCTCAAAATTTTTAATGGCATTGCATTAAGGATGTCTCTAGCAACCTGTTTACAAGAAATGGTGTTCCTAAGTGCCATAGTTACTGAGTTATTGGCCTAAAACTAAATTTTTTTCGAGGTGTGTCTGGTTTTTTACTCATTGCGGGGGCGGTAAAGGGCGTGGCAAAAATTTGAAATAAACTTAACCTGCCTGGGTTAATAACGGACTTTCATTATAAATTTGGTGGCTCTAGCTTTTTTGTAGTTTAAAAGATCCAGGTGTTCATACGGACGGACAGACAGACGCGCAGACGGACAGACGGACATTGCTATATCGACTCGGCTGTTGATGCTGATCAAGAACATATATATACTTTATGGGGTCGGCCACGCCTCTTTTCTGCCTGTTACGCACATTTCGCTTCTGACAAACCTAATAGACCCCTATACTCTTTTTTAGAGTACGGGGTCTAAATATTACTTGCTGGTGAAAATTATATTTTCGCGGAAGGAATTGGCACAGTGCGCGTGAATGCTGAAAAATATTCGTTTAATCTGCAGAATGTGCTCTACGTGAGAGAGCTGCAAGCTAATTTTATCTCGATATCAAAAGCTGTAGAGAAAGGGTTTAGAGTGATATTCGATAATAAACGCGCTGTAATTAAAGACGATAGTGGTATCATAACACAAGCGTTTAAACGCAATGACTTGTTTATCAAAATTAAACAAGTGTATGTTTGCAAGCCCAAAAAGTGCAGAAATTTGGAAATGGTATTATCGTTTAGGCCACTTAAACATACGAAGTTTGAGAAAAATGGCAAATGAAGAAATTGTGTACGGATTAAAAACGATTAATAAGAGTATTGATCTGAAAGGCGATATTTGCGAAACTTGCGCAAAGAGTAAACTGTGTGTTAAGCCGTTTCCAAAAGCCGCGGAGAGCCGTGAAAAAGAGGTGTTGGGTCTAATACATACGGACATTTGTGGACCAATGAATAAACAATCTTCCGGTGGATCGCGTTACTTTGTTACATTTATCGATGACTATTCGCGATATACTTTTGTGTATTTCCTAAAATTGCGACATCAAGTACTGGACGTTTTTAAAGAGTTCGTCGCGTACGCCGAAAGACAATGCGGTAAGAAAATAAAAGCTGTTCGAAGCGATAACGGTCATGAATATTTGAGTCCAGAATTCAACAACTTCTTATCGGAGAAGGCATAATGAGGCAACTAACAGTGCCATACACACCACAGCAAAACGGGTTGCTGAACGTGCCATCCGCACACTAGTAGAGATGGCCAGGAGTATGTTAGTGCATTCGGGTACCAATGAATCACTATGGGGTGAAGCAGTACGAGCAGCAACATATTTACGGAACAGGTCGGAAACGAAAGCTTTAAGTAGCAAAACTCCGTATGAGGCATGGACTGGCAAGAAACCGTGTGTATCTCACTTACGGATCTTCGACTCAAAGGCAATCGCACTGGACAAGAAGCACAAAATGAAGTTCAGAGCCAAGGGTACTGAATACACCATGATTGGCTACTCGATAACAGCGAAGACATACAGGCTATACTGTCCTAAAACAAACAGAGTCATCGAGAGCAGAGACGTAGTTTTCTAGGAAAATGACCTTGGTGGTCATGCTTACAATGAAAAGGGTATGTTTTTGTACGAAGAAAATGATCCATCTCATCAACAGGCGGAGGAAGAGTCGGCCGCAGAAAAAGGTGATGGAGAGGATGTTTAGCTGGAACCAGAAGTTGACATTAGGATCAAAGTCCAACCCCGGAAAACTCAGATTCTGAAAACTACGAAAGTGCTGTCAGTGAAGATGCAGAGGTGCCTGCGAACACCGCCCGTGGCAAAGGACGTCCAAAAATTGTGAGAAGCGGCAAGCCAGGTAGACCACGGAAGGTGTATAACACCCTAAATATGTTAAAAGCTGAGGACGTATGCATCCATGGCTGACGTTAACAAATCAGAAATGAAAGAGGAATGGTCTGCATCGATTCAGAAGAAGATCGAAGTCGAGCGTGAGGGCGAGACGGGCAACATAAATATTGGTCACAAGCAATACGTCGAGCAGATGCTGCATACTTGGGGTATGGCGGCATGCAAGCCTGTAGCTACACCTCTGGAAGCTGGTCATCAAGTCAGGTGCGATGACCCTAACTGCGAAGCTGTCAACGTAAAGGACTATCAATCGTTGATAGGCTGTCTGATGTATCTGGCGACCACAACGAGACCGGATATACTACACTCGGTGGGGAAGCTAGCACAACGGGTTAGCACCCACACGGGTGGGTTAGCACCCACAAAGGAACACGAAGTAGCTGCCAAGCGTGTTCTAAGATACCTGAAGGGATCGGCTGATATGAAGTTACATTATCAGCATGGAGGAAAGTCGCTGCATGGTTACGTCGATTAACAATTGGGCAAACGATTCTACTGACCGCAAATCATACACTGGCTTCGTGTTTGTAGAAGCAGGCGGAGCTATTTCCTGGGAGTCTAAGAAACAAAGTTTAGTAGCATTGAGCAGCACCGAAGCTGAATATATCGCTTTATCTACTGCTGCTAGAGAATCTATGTATTTGAAGAAAGTATTGAATGAAATGGGCTTTGGCAATATTGATACAATTACATTATACTGCGATAACCAAAGCGCCCAATGTCTTGCAAAAACCCTGTTTTGCATAATCGTAGTAAACATATTGATATTAAGTTTCATCATGTAAGAGAATTATATGCCAATAAGGAAATCGATATCCAGTATATATGCACTAACGATATGATTTCCGATGTATTAACTAAAAATTTGCAAAAGATTAAGCATGTGAAATGTATTAAGGAAATGAATTGTTATTAGTTAATATTCCAGTTTATAATTGTTGAGAAGGAGTGTTGAATTATGTATAACTTTGTGGCAACACTTATAAACCGAATATCTGGTCACACTTATAATTTCTTACACTAGTCTTAAGCACATCTTTGATGTATACGGTCGACAATAAATAAGCTCTTGAAACCGCTGCGTTAGACTATATTTTCAACAATTAAATTCAGTAAAAATATTAATTATACCCGTTACTCGTAGATTAAAAGGGTATATTGTAATCGTTGGAATGTATGTAACAGGCAGAAGGAGGCGTGGCAGACCCCATAAAGTATATATATTCTTGATCAGCATCAATAGCCGAGTCGATATAGCATGTCCGTCTGTCAGTCTGTCCGTCCGTCCGTCTGTATGAACAAAAGGATCTCAGAGACTATAAGAGCTAGAAAAATGATAGTGGTCGCAAATGAAAGGTACAATACCCAAGCAGTACAAGTTTGTTTTTGTTTTTTGACACGCCCACTTTAGGGCGTTTTATTTGCATATAAAGGTAAATGCACAGGTAAACGTAGAATGTTTTAGTATAGAAAACTTTTTTGTTAGCTATGCTATCTGAACCAAATTTACACGGAATGTACATATCTAGGAAGTACATGTATTGACCAGTTTGATCCAAATCGGACAACTATATCGTAGAGCTCCCATAGGGCCGATCGGTGAAAAATACGCTCTAAATATGAATAAGTATGGAAAACTTTTGCGTTAACTAAGCTATATTAATCAAACTCACACAGAATACATCTGACAATAATATATATATACTGACCAAGTTTGATCCAAATCGGACAACTATATCGTATAGCTCCCAGAGGGCCGATCGGTCGAAAATATGCTCTAAACATGAATTTCTATGAAAATGTTCTGTGTTTGCCAAGCTATTATATCCATCACCATTGTTAATAACAAATTGAAACTGAGTAACGGGTATCCTAAAGTCGCGAGGCGACTATAGCATTCTTTCTTGTTTGATAGTGTTTACATTGGGTTTTTGTGGGAAAGAAATCTTTAACATAAATAATAAGTGTGGTGTATGTTGTATGTGGTGTATGTGGTGTATGGGTTTAGGTACGTATGTAACTACATATGTCACTTTCCCATCCTTAAGAAAAAGATATTTATAAAATGTGCCCATGAAATTTACAAGTCCTCTTTTATTTCGTTTTACTAGTCTTATACCGTTCATTTCTCTGTCCAGTTTTTCTGTTAAGTACTGTATTTTTACTAATGGTTCAAATTCTTTTGTTTGTTTCATTAGATTATTATAAGTTTCTTTGGTTTTTGTTATATTTATAGTTAGATAATGATATTCGTATTTTTATAGGTAAATTAATTGTTCCTGTTTGAAATATAAGATATCCGTTTTTCGAGTTAATTGGGTTGATTTCCAAATTTTGACTTTTTATTGGCCGTACAAAGTAAAGTAGCATGAGTGTTATAATTAAAGTTGTTAAATTATGAGGAGTTATCATCCTGATTCGGGTTATTGGTTGATCTGGAATTATCGTATTTACTTTCATTTCTTTCTTTTATATTTTGATTTATGGTGAGTTATTTTTCTACCTTCTTCAAAATGCTTTTTATCTATTTGTGTTATATTTCCTGTTTGTGTAAATGGGTTTGTGGATTTGGATCTTACTAAAGGTGATTTCCTATATCTAGAATCTATTTCAAATTCGGTTCTTTTTTCATTAAGTCTTTTTATTTGTCTTTTCTTATTTAGCTGTGTATCATACTCAGGTGTTCCTGCATAAATGAAAATATCTGCTAGTGTTCTACCAGTTGAATTATGTTTGGTTTTATGATTATAAGTGTAAAGTATTACTTCAAATCTAGTTAATTTATTTTCATGATTAGTGTCAGAATTAACAATTCTTAATTTTTCGTTTACTGTTTTATGGAATCTTTCTATGTCGGAAATACCATTTTTGCTAGTTGTGATGGATATATTTACGTCTTCTGACTTTAACCACATTTGTAGTGCGGAGCACGAGAAAGCTGAGTCTTTATCTGCTTTTATTTCTATTGGTTTTCCCATGTCATTAAATACTTTTAAAAGAGCTCTTTTGGCTTCTAACCAATCTCGACCATTTACTTCGATTAATGTTGCATATTTGGAATATAAGTCTATACAAGATAGAAATTGTTTATTGTCTACCATATAAAAATCAATGACATATTTTCTCTTGGATTATGAATTTCTGGAGTTAGTTCGAAGGCTAATTTAGTGTTTCTATGTTCTGTTTTCGCTATATTACAAACTTTGCATTCGTTAATTATATTTTGTATTAAGTTTTGGTAATATTTTTCTTTAAATAATAGTGCCATTTTCTCTATACCTGGATGTAATAACTTTTCGTGTGTTTTAATAATAAATTCTTTGAATTCGGCATATGTTTCGAGGTCTATTAGTTTTTTGGTTGATCTCATTACTTTTGTAATGTTATTGGGACTATTTTGGGTCTAAATTAAAACAATTACATAAGATTTAGAGACTTGGCTTGATTCTAGCATATCTGATAATGAAATAATGTCATCAAAATATAATATATTTTGACGCGATCGTCCTAATCGACGTGGTGGTGGAGTCCTTATTTCAGTGAAATCCAGCCTTAATGCTGAAATAATAGATGTTTCACCACTAGATGAAATTGAAATTGTTGCCGTTAAGATTTCTTTTTCGTCATTTGCGCTTTATGTAACTTGTTCCTATATTTTGTAATTTCACAACGCTGGAAAATAAAATTAAATGAATTTGATTATCACATTAAATATGTACCAGGTAAAGAAAACTATGTTGCAGATGCTTTGTCTAGAATTAAAATTGAAGAAAACTTGTTAGGAGAAACTTCCGATGTAACAGTAGCAACAATCCACAGCGCTCAAGAAGATAACCAATATTACATTTCACTCACTGAAAGACCAATCAATTATTTTAAAAGACAAATAGAATTCATAACAAGTAAGAAAGGCTACAGTCGACGTGCCGACTGTATAAGACCCCGTACTCCTTGTAGTGCGCATACAAAAATACTTGCAAACTTAAAAGAAGAAGCAGTAGACTGATTCATATTTTAAAATACAAATTTAAAAAAAAGATAATAGTTTAAATTAAAATTTAATTAAAATTTAAAAAGTAAAAAAAGTTATGCGCTAGCTGCAATCGAACCCGCGGTATCAGACACTGGATTCTCACATGTCGCCACTCTACCTCTAGAAAAAGAAAAAGAAAACAAATGCCTGTCTGTGCTGGGGTTCAAACCGCAGACCTCATGTTTCTCTAATGCATGTCACATCACTTGGACCACAGCACTGTTGACAATCAGGACGGCTAAAGTAGATAAAAAATGATTTACCACTTTTCTTCAAACACGTACATAAATTACAATTTTTAACATTTTTGACCAATTTGTTTCACATGTTGTAGTTCTCCGATTTGGACCAAATTTGGTGAAGTTACTTCTAATAATTATGTACACATTCTGTGTGAGTTTGGTTGCGACCACTTAGCAAATACTACATGTCTTCATAGAAATTTTTTGTTTTTGACCGATTTGTCCTATGGGAGCTATAAGCTATAGTTGTCCGATCTTAATGAAACTTGGTGAGGATAGTTATAGTTGTACCATACACCTACTGTGTAAATTTGGTTACGATAGCTTTCATAGTTTCAAAGTTGTAGTGCAATGAGAACTGTTTTTTACAATTTGCGGCGGCGTTAGGGGGCGTGGCAAAAATTTGAAATAAACTTAACCTGCCTGCCGTATAGACGGACTTTCATTCCAAATATGGGGGCTCTAGCTCTTGTAGTTTAAAAGATCTAGGTGTTCATACGGACGGACGGACGGACGGACGGACGGACGGACGGACGGACAGACAGACGGACAGACAGACAGACGGACATTGCTATATCGACTCGGCTGTTGATGCTGATCTAGAATATATATACTTTATGGGGTCGGCCACGCCTCCTTCTGCCTGTTACGCACATTTCGCTTCTGACAAACCTAATAGACCCCTATACTCTTTTTTATACTCTCTGCAAGAGTATATTGGGTTTGTGCAAAAGTATGTAACAGGCAGAAGGAGGCGTGGCAGACCCCATAAAGTATATATATTATTGATCAGCATCACAAGACGAGTCGATATAGGCATGTCCGTCTGTCCGTCTGTCTGTCTGTCTGTCTGTCCGTCTGTCCGTATGAACAAACAGATTTCAGAGATGGTAAGAGCTACAAGTTCGAGCTTGGTGTCAAACGATCAGATATTTAGTCAGTCAATACAAGAATCTTTTTTTTTTCGATGCCACGCCCCATTCGCCCACAATAAGCAAAAAACTGGACACACCTCGTTAAAAATTGGTGTTTTCGGCAAATATCTCAGTAACTATGGCACCTACGATCACCAATTTTGGTACGGAGGTTCCTAGCGACAGCATAGATGCATTGCCATTTAAAAGTTTGGACTGCCACGCCCCTTTTTCCCACACTTGAAAAAACTTCAAATGCCGTTTTTTGCGAACTTGTTCGTATTATACAGTATTTTTATTAATAATTCGTGTGGAGATTAACTATATTAAACTATCCTGAAAGGCGCATTAAAATCGGACCATAAACAAGAAAACTAGAAGCGTTACAATATTGATAATTGAACGCAATATCAACCCATTGGTGCAAGCGAGACAGAAACACACAAGCACATGTTCGAACGTTTTCGCTGCCTGTGAGTCGGCAGCGCTGCCCGCGGTCGCTGGCTGCGCCGAATACACACATACATGCATACATATTTGCATCATATACATATTGTCAAACGTATGTGTATTCGCATGCAAGCAAACAGATGTGTGTTTGATTATGCTTAGATTGTTTTTGTTTCAACGTGTTTTAATGCAAGTAATTCACATTGTAATATCTCGATACCGATTTTAATAATTGAATCGGGACAAATGCAGAGAGTATTATACGGTCGGGCGTGCTCGACTGTACTTTTCTTTCTTGTTTAGAGTACGGGGTCTAAAAAGTAACTCAAATAACACAAACGTTATTATTTTCATAAAACAAAAATCTTAATAAATTATGTCGAAATGACACACAACCATGCAAAAGAATTAAATAAAGAATACTTATGTTCAAAGAAAAGTGTTATATACTTCAGCAACGAAGCCGATTTTTTAACATTCCAGAATGCTTTCCTTGTAATAATTAATTATTTGGTTCTTTAATATTATTAAGCCAAACAAGTGGTTTGTGGTCACTGAGAATCTCGAATTTTCTACCGTAGAGATAAGATCGGAAATATTTGGTTGCCCAAACGATGGCTAAAAAGTTCCTTTTCAATTGCTGCATAGTTAATTTCATGTTCGTTTAGGGTTCTACTTGCGAAACAAATTGGTTTTTGATTTTGAGACAGAACAGCTCCAAAAGCTATGTTACTGGCATCAGTTGTAAGACAAAATGGTTTTTCGAAATTCGGATAAACTAATATTGGATCGGATGTTATAAGTACTTTTAATTTTTCAAAAGCAGAAATGTAATTTGGTTCTTTTATATTTATAGTTGCACCTTTCTTTAATTTTGAAGTCATTGGCTTTACAACGTGTGCAAAATTAGGAATGAATTTTCTGTAATAACCACAAAGACCTAAAAACGATTTTATTTCTTTGGGTGTTTTTATACTCTCTGCAAGAGTATATTGGGTTTGTGCAAAAGTATGTAACAGGCAGAAGGAGGCGTGGCAGACCCCATAAAGTATATATATTATTGATCAGCATCACAAGCCGAGTCGATATAGCCATGTCCGTCTGTCCGTCTGTCCGTCTGTCTGTCTGTCTGTCCGTATGAACAAACAGATTTCAGAGATGGTAAGAGCTACAAGTTCGAGCTTGTTGTCAAACGATCAGATATTTAGTCAGTCAATACAAGAATCTTTTTTTTTTTTTTTTTCGATGCCACGCCCCATTCGCCCACAATAAGCAAAAAACTGGACACACCTCGTGAAAAATTGGTGTTTTCGGCAAATATCTCAGTAACTATGGCACCTAGGATCACCAATTCTGGTACGGGTGTTCTTTGCGAGAGCATAGTTACATTGCCATTTAAAATTTTTGACTGCCACGCCCACTTTTCCCACAATTTATAAAATAGTTTTCAAGCTTCAATGCCGTTTTTTCCGTATCGTACAGTATTGTAGTTTATAACTGGTGTGAAGACTAACTATATTAAACTATCCTGAAAGGCGCATTAAAATCGGACTATAAACAAGAAAACTAGAAGCGTTACAATATTGATAATTGAACGCAATATCAACCCATAGGTGCAAGCGAGATAGAAACACACAAGCACATGTTCGAACGTTTTCGCTGCCTGTGTGTGGGCAGCGCTGCCCGCGGTCGCTGGCTGCTCCGAATACACACATACATACATATTTGCATCATATACATATTGCCAAACGTATGTGTATTCGCATGCAAACAAACAGATGTATGTTTGATTATGCTTAGATTGTTTTTGTTTCAACGTGTTTTAATGCAAGTAATTCACATTGTAATATCTCGATACCGATTTTAATAATTTAATCGGGACAAATGCAGAGAGTATTATACGGTCGGGCGCGCTCGACTGTACTTTTCTTTCTTGTTAATGATAATAAATGTTCTTCCAATGAAGTGGAATACACTATTATATCATCCATGTATACTAAACAATCTTTGTAAATTAGATCTTCTAATAGATTGTTCATACAAAGTTGAAATGTTGCTGGGGCGTTTTTCAATCCAAAAGGCATTCGAGTGTATTCGTAATGTCCATTTTAGTTGAAAAAAGCTGTTTTTGGTATACTTTGTGGGTCCATTTGTATCTGATGAAATCCTTTCGCTAAGTCAATTGTGGTAAAATACTGACATTTTCCAAGTTTGTCTAGTATATCATCCATGACTGGGATAGGATATTTATCATCGATTGTTATTTCATTTAAGTTTCGATAGTCAATAACTATACGGAATTTTTTCTTTACCTGATGCGTCACGTTTCTTTGGCACAATCCAAATTGGTGAGCAATAAGCTGATTTTGATTTACGTATTATACCTTGTTCAATCATTTCTTTGATTTGTTTTTCGACTTCTTCGTCGAATGTTTGCGCATACTTGTATGGACGCTTTTGGATTGGGTCTTCGTGTTTAGTTTGATGACATGCTTAATTGTACTGGTAAAAGTCAAATTTTCACTTTCTTTGTACTGAATGTCACTAAACTCGAGAAGAATTTTGGTCAGTTTTCATTTTTCTTCATCGTTTAGATGTTCTAATCGGAATTGATTTGTTTCATTTAATTCATTATTGATAGCGTAATTTACTGCTATGTCGTTTGTTTGGGGCGGATCAAGGCATTGAAATGCGGTCTTGTCCTTGGCAGAATTCTCACGGTCATATCTTATTGAAAATAGATGATCGTTTAAAATAACTGTTTTTTGTTTGTAGTAAATTTTTGCTTCATAGGATTCTAGATATTCTCTACCTTGTAAGATATCGTAATTGTCAGAAAAGTTGTGTTAGTAAAATATTTGATGGGTAGGGCAGAGTTTACTAGGGGCAAAAGATACACAATACTTTAATTGAACAATACCATTTATTGTTTGTACGTTTGGCAAGGTTTTATAGGGAATTTTAAAAAGTTTTCTTTCATTAGATTTATGGATGAACCTGTGTCAATTACACAGTTAAAATTTTGTCCATTCATAACTAATCTGATGAAGGGATTGGTTCTTCGTTGTCCGAGGCTTCTTGATGAAAATTTTCTGATGTTTCCATCTTAGAGTGGCCACAAGTTTTTCTCTGTCTTTTATGAGAGGGATTGGGAGGTCTTTGACTCTGAGTTTGGTAATTCATTGGGTTTTGTGATCTAGCTTGATCGAGATTTTGTTTGAATTCCTTTTGTAATGCTTCAGCACTTTCTTTTGGTTTATGATTTGGGTTAACGTTATTTGAGTAATTTGGAGTAGGGTAATAATTCTGGTTACTTCCCTTTCCACGGTTTTCAGTGCTTGAATTGCTTTGTGTTTTATTCGTTTTGGAATTGTCATTGTTTTGGTTATTACGTTCGTTGTAACCATTTTCGTACAATCCTTCGCGTTGAGCTACTTGTTTTAATTTTAAAACTGTTGTAATGTCATATCGTGCTAATGTCATAAAAATTCTGTCCGGTAATTTTTTGTAATAACGTCTTTAATAGTATTATTCATTGCATTAGTATACAATAGAGTGTTCTGGACCTGATTTTCTAACATTAACTTATTGGATATTACAAAAGATTTATACTCTAGATCTTCAACAAAACTTACGGATACTATTATTAAAGTTGGTATTATAGAGACGTCGTAGAAGTTCTTCATACGGAGTTTGTGTTTTAAATTCGTCGATGAGGGCGCTCCTTAACTCTCCCCAGGTTGTGGCTGCTGTCAGCTGCGACACTCGTTGTGCGGATCCGGTGGTCTGCATCTCGATTGCTCCAAATAGGGCACTATGTTGTCTCACATCCTGTGTTGGATATAACTGCATAATGAAATCGATCCTCCTTATGAATGCAGTTAGTTCCACGGTTTTTCCGTCGAATACTGGCACTTGTCGGCATTTGTCCAAGCGCTTGCTTTAAATGCATTTCCGATAGTTCCATTGGTGAGTTGGTTGCCATGGTGTTGTTGTAGATTTTATTTTTATTTTGTTGGCAATTGTCACTTCAGGTTTTTGTTTTAATTGTCACTTTTGTTGAATTATAAGAGACTTACGTTTACAGGGATCAATTAATTGATATGTAAAGCCCAGAAATAAGCTCTTTATTTACAGGTGTTCAAATAGTCCAGAGGATCTATTTTTTGGTTGAACACTGTTTGGTGTTTTGCGCGGTTTTTCTTTTGTAATAGCAATTATCTTTGGTGGCGGTCGCACATTTAAATATGGGCCACGACTGATAATTGGGTTTTGAGTCACACACTCTTAGGTTCTTTGGCGGATACCAAGATAATATTTTTTCCAAAATTGTAATGTTTTAACCGTTTCCTTGCCGCGGCAAATTCGCGTGCTCGAATCCTAGAAATTCCTTGGTCGTACAAGGATTTCTTTTCAATGGATTGAAAAAAAGGACGATTACTTATTACGAGGATATTTATTAACGATATCCTACCGGCTGCGCCAATAAGATGTTTCGTCACTTGGTTTATAAAAAAAATATAATACTTTATTTAATAAACACGAAGCTATGGAGTACAAATCTAGACTGCTTATCCTATGTTCTGATGACGTTAAGCAAACCTCGGGTTTGAGCTTTCATTAATTGGACTTTGGACTCATTGAGCTTTTGGCTCTTATATAAATAGAGAAAGATCTCGATCTTGAAGAGATTGAGAGAGTTCGGCTAGGATTTGTTTAACGTCAGCAGTTTTAACCCCAATGATGGGAATAACGATTCTGGCGAATTGTTTATGATATTTAATGCATTCGTGGGAAGCCAGAATTGTTATTGTCACCATTTGATTTTTTGATAGTGTTTACATTAGTTTTTTGTGGTGTTATTGTCACCATTTGATTTTTTGATAGTGTTTACATTAGTCTTTTTGTGCGAAAGAAATCTTTAACATAAATAATAACTGTGGTGTATGGTGTGTGTGGTGTATGTGGTGTATGGGTTTAGGGTACGTATGTATCTACATATGTCAATTCCCCATCCTTAAGAAATGAGCCTGTCCAGGCGGTTAATTTTGGATATAGTGTTGGATCTATTACAATTTCTTCGATATCGTTTTCAGTTACATTTGGATATAATTCTGTATTATTTTGAATATTTGATTGTATGTTTGGGGTTGATTATTTTTTGTTCTTATAATTAACAATAATTTTTTGTGGAATATTCTTATATTTAAAGATAATGTATAATATAAGTATGATTAGAATAATTGTTAAAGTTGTTATAGTTATAATTTGGAATGTGTTGTACAATTTTGTTTGTTGTTGGATAATTTCTTTAGTTTGGACATATGACAATGGTTCTAGTTTGGTTATATTATTATTTATGTAGACTGTTTGTGTGTAATCTAGCATAGTATTAGTTATTTGAATTTCATCTAATTGGATTGAACAATTTATAGCTTTTATCATATTGTTTCCTTCGATAATAATTTCTCGGTTGATACAATTTTGGTTTAGTACAGTTTTCGGTAAGTTCCATGTTAACATAATGTTTGGTTCTACATACTTGATTTCATAATTTTTATGGGATTTTGAATATCTACATTCTGTTTTATCTTGCTTTAATATTCCAGTAATACATTTGTTCATAACTAGATTTTTATTGGTTGCTGTGAATGCTTTATTGTTCTGTAAGTAGTAAGTGTCATGTATAGTTTCGGTCAAAATGTTTTTGTTTTCGTCAGGGTATGGAATAATGTCGTATAGTGCAGTATTTATAATTTCGCGTGGAATATGGGAAATAATTAAAATTTCGTTAGTAGTTGTTTTTAGCCAAGTTGATGTTTTAATATTTATTATTTTTTCAACGTTTGAATGTTTTAGTGAGTCATATTTTAGTAATTTAGGGTTGAATATACCAAGCCTGGTTAATTGCATACCTAACTCAATGTCTTCGACATACTCTGTGAATTCTTGTAGGTTGAAAATTAGTAATTCGAGTCGTTGCTCTGCCTCATGTGTGATACTTAGTCTGTTCATTACTTCTATTCCTTTGTTAACAGCTTTTATTACTTCATTTAGTTCATTGGCTTGAACACTATTTTCTAAAAGGTTATCTATTTTTGATTGTAATTCTTCTTTGTCTTCTTGATCTAAAGTTCCGAAAAGATATTTATAAAATGTCCCCATGAAATTTACAAGTCCTCTTCTATTTCCTTTTATTAGTCTTATACCGTTCATTTCTCTGTCCAGTTTTTCTGTTAAGTACTGTATTTTTTACTAATGGTTCAAATTCTTTTGTTTGTTTCATTAAATTATTATAAGTTTCTTCAGTTTTTGTTATATTAATCGTTAAATAGTTGTATTCGTATTTTATAGGTAAATTGATTGTTCCTGTTTGAAATATAAGATATCCGTTTTTGGAGTTAATTGGGTTGATTTCCAAATTTTGACCTTTTATTGGCCATACAAAGTTGAGTAGCATGAGTGTTATAATTACAGTTGTTAAATTATGAGGGGTTATCATCTTGATTCGGGTTATTAGTTGATCTGGAATTATCATATTTACTTTCATTAGTTACTTTCTTTCTTTTATATTTTTGATTTATAGTGTGTTATTTTTCTACCTCTATTTACTTCTTCATAATGTTTTTCATCTATTTGTGTTATATTTCCTGTTTGTTTAAATGGGTTTGTGGATTTAGATCTTACTAAAGGTGATTCCCTATATCTAGTATCTATTTCGAATTCGGTTCTTTTTTTCATTAAGTCTTTCTATTTGTCTTTTCTTATTTAGCTGTGTATCATACTCAGGTGTTCCTGCGTAAATGAAAATATCTGATGGTGTTCTACCAGTTGAATTATGTTTGGTTTTATGGTTATAAGTGTAAAGTATTACTTCAAATCTGGTTAATTTGTTTTCATGGTTAGTGTCAGAATTAACAATTCTTAATTTTTCATTTACTGTTTTATGGAATCTTTCTATGTCGGAAATACCGTTTTTGCTAGTTGTGATGGATATATTTACATCTTCTGACTTTAACCACATTTGTAGTGCGGAGCACAAGAAAGCTGAGTCTTTATCTGCTTTTATTTCTATTGGTTTACCCATGTCATTAAATAGTTTTAAAAGAGCTCTTTTGGCTTCTAACCAATCTCGACCAATTTACTTCTATTAAAGTTGCGTATTTGGAATATAAGTCTATACAAGATAGAAATTGTTTATTGTCTACCATATAAAAATCAATGACTTATTTTTCTCTTGGATTATGGATTTCTGGAGTTAATTCGAAAGCTAACTTAGTGTTTCTATGTTCTGTTTTTGCTATATTACAAACTTTGCATTCGTTAATTATGTTTTGTATTAAGTTTTGATAATCTGGGTAATAATATTTTTCTTTAAATAATAGTGTCATTTTCTCTATTCCTGGATGTAATAACTTTTCGTGTGTATTAATAATAAATTCTTTGAATTCGGCATATGTCTGGAGGTCTATTAATTTTTTAGTTGATCTCATTACTTTTGTAATGTTATTGGGACTAATTATTTCAACGAAAACATTCTGAAATGTAAGAAAATCGGCTTCGTTGTTGAAGTATATAACACTTTTCTTTGAACATAAGTATTCTTTAATTAATTCTTTTGCATGGTTGTGTGTCATTTCGACATAATTTATTAAGATTTTTGTTTTATGAAAATAATTAATGACGTTTGTGTTATTTGAGTTACTTTTTATAAATTCTATTTGTCTTTTAAAATAATTGATTGGTCTTTCTGTGAGTGAAATGTAATATTGGTTATCTTCTTGAGCGCTGTGGATTGTTGCTACTGTTACATCGGAAGGTTCTCCTAACAAGTTTTCTTCGATTTTAATTCTAGACAAAGCATCTGCAACATAGTTTTTCTTTACCTGGTACATATTTAATGTGATAATCAAATTCATTTAATTTTATTTTCCAGCGTTGTAATTTCATATTTGGTTCTTTAATATTATTAAGCCAAACAAGTGGTTTGTGGTCACTGAGAATCTCGAATTTTCTACCGTAGAGATAAGATCGGAAATATTTGGTTGCCCAAACGATGGCTAAAAGTTCCTTTTCAATTGCTGCATAGTTAATTTCATGTTCGTTTAGGGTTCTACTTGCGAAACAAATTGGTTTTTGATTTTGAGACAGAACAGCTCCAATAGCTATGTTTCTGGCATCAGTTGTAAGACAAAATGGTTTTTCGAAATTCGGATAAACTAATATTGGATCGGATGTTATAAGTACTTTTAATTTTTCAAAAGCAGAAATGTAATTTGGTTCTTTTATATTTATAGTTGCACCTTTCTTTAATTTTAAAGTCATTGGCTTTACAACGTGTGCAAAATTAGGAATGAATTTTCTGTAATAACCACAAAGACCTAAAAACGATTTTATTTCTTTGGGTGTTTTTGGTATTGGAAAATGTTGTATGGCAGAGATTTTAGTTGGGTTTGGTTTTATTCCTTCTGTTGTTATTATGTGTCCTAGGAATTCAGTTTCCTTTTTCATGAATTCGCATTTATCTAATTGCAATTTTAGATTGGCTTCGCGCAGTTTTGTAAATACCCTTTTTAATGATAATAAATGTTCTTCCAATGAAGTGGAATACACTATTATATCATCCATGTATACTAAACAATCTTTGTAAATTAGATCTTCTAATAGATTGTTCATACAACGTTGAAATGTTGCTGGGGCGTTTTTCAATCCAAAAGGCATTCGAGTGTATTCGTAATGTCCATTTTTAGTTGAAAAAAGCTGTTTTTGGTATACTTTGTGGGTCCATTTGTATCTGATGAAATCCTTTCGCTAAGTCAATTGTGGTAAAATACTGACATTTTCCAAGTTTGTCTAGTATATCATCCATGACTGGGATAGGATATTTATCATCGATTGTTATTTCATTTAAGTTTCGATAGTCAATAACTATACGGAATTTTTCTTTACCTGATGCGTCACGTTTCTTTGGCACAATCCAAATTGGTGAGCAATAAGCTGATTTTGATTTACGTATTATACCTTGTTCAATCATTTCTTTGATTTGTTTTTCGACTTCTTCGTCGAATGTTTGCGCATACTTGTATGGACGCTTTTGGATTGGGTCTTCGTGTTTAGTTTGGATGACATGCTTAATTGTACTGGTAAAAGTCAAATTTTCACTTTCTTTGTACTGAATGTCACTAAACTCGAGAAGAATTTTGGTCAGTTTTCATTTTTCTTCATCGTTTAGATGTTCTAATCGGAATTGATTTGTTTTATTTAATTCATTATTGATAGCGTAATTTACTGCTATGTCGTTTGTTTGGGGCGGATCAAGGCATTGAAATGCGGTCTTGTCCTTGGCAGAATTCTCACGGTCATATCTTATTGAAAATAGATGATCGTTTAAAATAACTGTTTTTTGTTTGTAGTAAATTTTTGCTTCATAGGATTCTAGATATTCTCTACCTTGTAAGATATCGTAATTGTCAGAAAAGTTGTGTTAGTAAAATATTTGATGGGTAGGGCAGAGTTTACTAGGGGCAAAAGATACACAATACTTTAATTGAACAATACCATTTATTGTTTGTACGTTTGGCAAGGTTTTATAGGGAATTTTAAAAAGTTTTCTTTCATTAGATTTATGGATGAACCTGTGTCAATTACACAGTTAAAATTTTGTCCATTCATAACTAATCTGATGAAGGGATTGGTTCTTCGTTGTCCGAGGCTTCTTGATGAAAATTTTCTGATGTTTCCATCTTAGAGTGGCCACAAGTTTCTCTCTGTCTTTTGAGAGGGATTGGGAGGTCTTTGACTCTGAGTTTGGTAATTCATTGGGTTTTGTGATCTAGCTTGATCGAGATTTTGTTTGAATTCCTTTTGTAATGCTTCAGCACTTTCTTTTGGTTTATGATTTGGGTTAACGTTATTTGAGTAATTTGGAGTAGGGTAATAATTCTGGTTACTTCCCTTTCCACGGTTTTCAGTGCTTGAATTGCTTTGTGT
Organism: Drosophila nigrodunni; assembly: GCA_020829145.1. Taxonomy (NCBI): domain Eukaryota; kingdom Metazoa; phylum Arthropoda; class Insecta; order Diptera; family Drosophilidae; genus Drosophila; species Drosophila nigrodunni. The sequence goes on along the minus strand of JACVCZ010000016.1, from coordinate 606,457 downwards.
TTTATTCGTTTTGGAATTGTCATTGTTTTGGTTATTACGTTCGTTGTAACCATTTTCGTACAATCCTTCGCGTTGAGCTACTTGTTTTAATTTTAAAACTGTTGTAATGTCATATCGTGCTAATGTCATAAAAATTCTGTCCGGTAATTTTTTTGTAATAACGTCTTTAATAGTATTATTCATTGCATTAGTATACAATAGAGTGTTCTGGACCTGATTTTCTAACATTAACTTATTGGATATTACAAAAGATTTATACTCTAGATCTTCAACAAAACTTACGGATACTATTATTAAAGTTGGTATTATAGAGACGTCGTAGAAGTTCTTCATACGGAGTTTGTGTTTTAAATTCGTCGATGAGGGCGCTCCTTAACTCTCCCCAGGTTGTGGCTGCTGTCAGCTGCGACACTCGTTGTGCGGATCCGGTGGTCTGCATCTCGATTGCTCCAAATAGGGCACTATGTTGTCTCACATCCTGTGTTGGATATAACTGCATAATGAAATCGATCCTCCTTATGAATGCAGTTAGTTCCACGGTTTTTCCGTCGAATACTGGCACTTGTCGGCATTTGTCCAAGCGCTTGCTTTAAATGCATTTCCGATAGTTCCATTGGTGAGTTGGTTGCCATGGTGTTGTTGTAGATTTTATTTTTATTTTGTTGGCAATTGTCACTTCAGGTTTTTGTTTTTAATTGTCACTTTTGTTGAATTATAAGAGACTTACGTTTACAGGGATCAATTAATTGATATGTAAAGCCCAGAAATAAGCTCTTTATTTACAGGTGTTCAAATAGTCCAGAGGATCTATTTTTTGGTTGAACACTGTTTGGTGTTTTGCGCGGTTTTTCTTTGTAATAGCAATTATCTTTGGTGGCGGTCGCACATTTAAATATGGGCCACGACTGATAATTGGGTTTTGAGTCACACACTCTTAGGTTCTTTGGCGGATACCAAGATAATATTTTTTCCAAAATTGTAATGTTTTAACCGTTTCCTTGCCGCGGCAAATTCGCATGCTCGAATCCTAGAAATTCCTTGGTCGTACAAGGATTTCTTTTCAATGGATTGAAAAAAAGGACGATTACTTATTACGAGGATATTTATTAACGATATCCTACCGGCTGCGCCAATAAGATGTTTCGTCACTTGGTTTATAAAAAATATAATACTTTATTTAATAAACACGAAGCTATGGAATACAAATCTAGACTGCTTATCCTATGTTCTGATGACGTTAAGCAAACCTCGGTTTTGAGCTTTCATTAATTGGACTTTGGACTCATTGAGCTTTTGGCTCTTATATAAATAGAGAAAGATCTCGATCTTGAAGAGATTGAGAGAGTTCGGCTAGGATTTGTTTAACGTCAGCAGTTTTAACCCCAATGATGGGAATAACGATTCTGGCGAATTGTTTATGATATTTAATGCATTCGTGGGAAGCCAGAATTGTTATTGTCACCATTTGATTTTTTGATAGTGTTTACATTAGTTTTTTGTGGTGTTATTGTCACCATTTGATTTTTTTGATAGTGTTTACATTAGTCTTTTGTGCGAAAGAAATCTTTAACATAAATAATAACTGTGGTGTATGGTGTGTGTGGTGTATGTGGTGTATGGGTTTAGGGTACGTATGTATCTACATATGTCACTTCCCCATCCTTAAGAAATGAGCCTGTCCAGGCGGTTAATTTTGGATATAGTGTTGGATCTATTACAATTTCTTCGATATCGTTTTCAGTTACATTTGGATATAATTCTGTATTATTTTGAATATTTGATTGTATGTTTGGGGTTGATTATTTTTTGTTTCTTATAATTAACAATAATTTTTTGTGGAATATTCTTATATTTAAAGATAATGTATAATATAAGTATGATTAGAATAATTGTTAAAGTTGTTATAGTTATAATTTGGAATGTGTTGTACAATTTTGTTTGTTGTTGGATAATTTCTTTAGTTTGGACATATGACAATGGTTCTAGTTTGGTTATATTATTATTTATGTAGACTGTTTGTGTGTAATCTAGCATAGTATTAGTTATTTGAATTTCATCTAATTGATTGAACAATTTATAGCTTTTATCATATTGTTTCCTTCGATAATAATTTCTCGGTTGATACAATTTTGGTTTAGTACAGTTTTCGGTAAGTTCCATGTTAACATAATGTTTGGTTCTACATACTTGATTTCATAATTTTTATGGGATTTTGAATATCTACATTCTGTTTTATCTTGCTTTAATATTCCAGTAATACATTTGTTCATAACTAGATTTTTATTGGTTGCTGTGAATGCTTTATTGTTCTGTAAGTAGTAAGTGTCATGTATAGTTTCGGTCAAAATGTTTTTGTTTTCGTCAGGGTATGGAATAATGTCGTATAGTGCAGTATTTATAATTTCGCGTGGAATATGGGAAATAATTAAAATTTCGTTAGTAGTTGTTTTTAGCCAAGTTGATGTTTTAATATTTATTATTTTTTCAACGTTTGAATGTTTTAGTGAGTCATATTTTAGTAATTTAGGGTTGAATATACCAAGCCTGGTTAATTGCATACCTAACTCAATGTCTTCGACATACTCTGTGAATTCTTGTAGGTTGAAAATTAGTAATTCGAGTCGTTGCTCTGCCTCATGTGTGCGATACTTAGTCTGTTCATTACTTCTATTCCTTTGTTAACAGCTTTTATTACTTCATTTAGTTCATTGGCTTGAACACTATTTTCTAAAAGGTTATCTATTTTTGATTGTAATTCTTCTTTGTCTTCTTGATCTAAAGTTCCGAAAAGATATTTATAAAATGTCCCCATGAAATTTACAAGTCCTCTTCTATTTCGTTTTATTAGTCTTATACCGTTCATTTCTCTGTCCAGTTTTTCTGTTAAGTACTGTATTTTTACTAATGGTTCAAATTCATTTGTTTGTTTCATTAAATTATTATAAGTTTCTTCAGTTTTTGTTATATTAATCGTTAAATAGTTGTATTCGTATTTTATAGGTAAATTGATTGTTCCTGTTTGAAATATAAGATATCCGTTTTTGGAGTTAATTGGGTTGATTTCCAAATTTTGACCTTTTATTGGCCATACAAAGTTGAGTAGCATGAGTGTTATAATTACAGTTGTTAAATTATGAGGGGTTATCATCTTGATTCGGGTTATTAGTTGATCTGGAATTATCATATTTACTTTCATTAGTTACTTTCTTTCTTTTATATTTTGATTTATAGTGTGTTATTTTTCTACCTCTATTTACTTCTTCATAATGTTTTTCATCTATTTGTGTTATATTTCCTGTTTGTTTAAATGGGTTTGTGGATTTAGATCTTACTAAAGGTGATTCCCTATATCTAGTATCTATTTCGAATTCGGTTCTTTTTTCATTAAGTCTTTCTATTTGTCTTTTTCTTATTTAGCTGTGTATCATACTCAGGTGTTCCTGCGTAAATGAAAATATCTGATGGTGTTCTACCAGTTGAATTATGTTTGGTTTTATGGTTATAAGTGTAAAGTATTACTTCAAATCTGGTTAATTTGTTTTCATGGTTAGTGTCAGAATTAACAATTCTTAATTTTTCATTTACTGTTTTATGGAATCTTTCTATGTCGGAAATACCGTTTTTGCTAGTTGTGATGGATATATTTACATCTTCTGACTTTAACCACATTTGTAGTGCGGAGCACAAGAAAGCTGAGTCTTTATCTGCTTTTATTTCTATTGGTTTACCCATGTCATTAAATACTTTTAAAAGAGCTCTTTTGGCTTCTAACCAATCTCGACCATTTACTTCTATTAAAGTTGCGTATTTGGAATATAAGTCTATACAAGATAGAAATTGTTTATTGTCTACCATATAAAAATCAATGACTTATTTTTCTCTTGGATTATGGATTTCTGGAGTTAATTCGAAAGCTAACTTAGTGTTTCTATGTTCTGTTTTTGCTATATTACAAACTTTGCATTCGTTAATTATGTTTTGTATTAAGTTTTGATAATCTGGGTAATAATATTTTTCTTTAAATAATAGTGTCATTTTCTCTATTCCTGGATGTAATAACTTTTCGTGTGTATTAATAATAAATTCTTTGAATTCGGCATATGTCTGGAGGTCTATTAATTTTTTAGTTGATCTCATTACTTTTGTAATGTTATTGGGACTAATTATTTCAACGAAAACATTCTGAAATGTAAGAAAATCGGCTTCGTTGTTGAAGTATATAACACTTTTCTTTGAACATAAGTATTCTTTAATTAATTCTTTTTGCATGGTTGTGTGTCATTTCGACATAATTTATTAAGATTTTTGTTTTATGAAAATAATTAATGACGTTTGTGTTATTTGAGTTACTTTTTATAAATTCTATTTGTCTTTTAAAATAATTGATTGGTCTTTCTGTGAGTGAAATGTAATATTGGTTATCTTCTTGAGCGCTGTGGATTGTTGCTACTGTTACATCGGAAGGTTCTCTAACAAGTTTTCTTCAATTTTAATTCTAGACAAAGCATCTGCAACATAGTTTTCTTTACCTGGTACATATTTAATGTGATAATCAAATTCATTTAATTTTATTTTCCAGCGTTGTAATTTCATATTTGGTTCTTTAATATTATTAAGCCAAACAAGTGGTTTGTGGTCACTGAGAATCTCGAATTTTCTACCGTAGAGATAAGATCGGAAATATTTGGTTGCCCAAACGATGGCTAAAAGTTCCTTTTCAATTGCTGCATAGTTAATTTCATGTTCGTTTAGGGTTCTACTTGCGAAACAAATTGGTTTTTGATTTTGAGACAGAACAGCTCCAATAGCTATGTTTCTGGCATCAGTTGTAAGACAAAATGGTTTTTCGAAATTCGGATAAACTAATATTGGATCGGATGTTATAAGTACTTTTAATTTTTCAAAAGCAGAAATGTAATTTGGTTCTTTTTATATTTATAGTTGCACCTTTCTTTAATTTTAAAGTCATTGGCTTTACAACGTGTGCAAAATTAGAATGAATTTTCTGTAATAACCACAAAGACCTAAAAACGATTTTATTTCTTTGGGTGTTTTTGGTATTGGAAAATGTTGTATGGCAGAGATTTTAGTTGGGTTTGGTTTTATTCCTTCTGTTGTTATTATGTGTCCTAGGAATTCAGTTTCCTTTTTTCATGAATTCGCATTTATCTAATTGCAATTTTAGATTGGCTTCGCGCAGTTTTGTAAATACCCTTTTAATGATAATAAATGTTCTTCCAATGAAGTGGAATACACTATTATATCATCCATGTATACTAAACAATCTTTGTAAATTAGATCTTCTAATAGATTGTTCATACAACGTTGAAATGTTGCTGGGGCGTTTTTTCAATCCAAAAGGCATTCGAGTGTATTCGTAATGTCCATTTTTAGTTGAAAAAAGCTGTTTTTGGTATACTTTGTGGGTCCATTTGTATCTGATGAAATCCTTTCGCTAAGTCAATTGTGGTAAAATACTGACATTTTCCAAGTTTGTCTAGTATATCATCCATGACTGGGATAGGATATTTATCATCGATTGTTATTTCATTTAAGTTTCGATAGTCAATAACTATACGGAATTTTTTTCTTTACCTGATGCGTCACGTTTCTTTGGCACAATCCAAATTGGTGAGCAATAAGCTGATTTTGATTTACGTATTATACCTTGTTCAATCATTTCTTTGATTTGTTTTTCGACTTCTTCGTCGAATGTTTGCGCATACTTGTATGGACGCTTTTGGATTGGGTCTTCGTGTTTAGTTTGGATGACATGCTTAATTGTACTGGTAAAAGTCAAATTTTCACTTTCTTTGTACTGAATGTCACTAAACTCGAGAAGAATTTTGGTCAGTTTTCATTTTTCTTCATCGTTTAGATGTTCTAATCGGAATTGATTTGTTTTATTTAATTCATTATTGATAGCGTAATTTACTGCTATGTCGTTTGTTTGGGGCGGATCAAGGCATTGAAATGCGGTCTTGTCCTTGGCAGAATTCTCACGGTCATATCTTATTGAAAATAGATGATCGTTTAAAATAACTGTTTTTTTTTGTTTGTAGTAAATTTTTTTTGCTTCATAGGATTCTAGATATTCTCTACCTTGTAAGATATCGTAATTGTCAGAAAAGTTGTGTTAGTAAAATATTTGATGGGTAGGGCAGAGTTTACTAGGGGCAAAAGATACACAATACTTTAATTGAACAATACCATTAACTTATTGGATATTACAAAAGATTTATACTCTAGATCTTCAACAAAACTTACGGATACTATTATTAAAGTTGGTATTATAGAGACGTCGTAGAAGTTCTTCATACGGAGTTTGTGTTTTAAATTCGTCGATGAGGGCGCTCCTTAACTCTCCCCAGGTTGTGGCTGCTGTCAGCTGCGACACTCGTTGTGCGGATCCGGTGGTCTGCATCTCGATTGCTCCAAATAGGGCACTATGTTGTCTCACATCCTGTGTTGGATATAACTGCATAATGAAATCGATCCTCCTTATGAATGCAGTTAGTTCCACGGTTTTTCCGTCGAATACTGGCACTTGTCGGCATTTGTCCAAGCGCTTGCTTTAAATGCATTTCCGATAGTTCCATTGGTGAGTTGGTTGCCATGGTGTTGTTGTAGATTTTATTTTTATTTTGTTGGCAATTGTCACTTCAGGTTTTTGTTTTAATTGTCACTTTTGTTGAATTATAAGAGACTTACGTTTACAGGGATCAATTAAATGATATGTAAAGCCCAGAAATAAGCTCTTTATTTACAGGTGTTCAAATAGTCCAGAGGATCTATTTTTTTTGGTTGAACACTGTTTGGTGTTTTGCGCGGTTTTTTTCTTTGTAATAGCAATTATCTTTGGTGGCGGTCGCACATTTAAATATGGGCCACGACTGATAATTGGGTTTTGAGTCACACACTCTTAGGTTCTTTGGCGGATACCAAGATAATATTTTTTCAAAAATTGTAATGTTTTAACCGTTTCCTTGCCGCGGCAAATTCGCGTGCTCGAATCCTAGAAATTCCTTGGTCGTACAAGGATTTCTTTTCAATGGATTGAAAAAAGGACGATTACTTATTACGAGGATATTTATTAACGATATCCTACCGGCTGCGCCAATAAGATGTTTCGTCACTTGGTTTATAAAAAAAATATAATACTTTATTTAATAAACACGAAGCTATGGAGTACAAATCTAGACTGCTTATCCTATGTTCTGATGACGTTAAGCAAACCTCGGTTTTGAGCTTTCATTAATTGGACTTTGGACTCATTGAGCTTTTTGGCTCTTATATAAATAGAGAAAGATCTCGATCTTGAAGAGATTGAGAGAGTTCGGCTAGGATTTGTTTAACGTCAGCAGTTTTAACCCCAATGATGGGAATAACGATTCTGGCGAATTGTTTATGATATTTAATGCATTCGTGGGAAGCCAGAATTGTTATTGTCACCATTTGATTTTTTGATAGTGTTTACATTAGTTTTTTGTGGTGTTATTGTCACCATTTGATTTTTTGATAGTGTTTACATTAGTCTTTTGTGCGAAAGAAATCTTTAACATAAATAATAACTGTGGTGTATGGTGTGTGTGGTGTATGTGGTGTATGGGTTTAGGGTACGTATGTATCTACATATGTCACTTCCCCATCCTTAAGAAATGAGCCTGTCCAGGCGGTTAATTTTGGATATAGTGTTGGATCTATTACAATTTCTTCGATATCGTTTTCAGTTACATTTGGATATAATTCTGTATTATTTTGAATATTTGATTGTATGTTTGGGGTTGATTATTTTTTGTTCTTATAATTAACAATAATTTTTTTGTGGAATATTCTTATATTTAAAGATAATGTATAATATAAGTATGATTAGAATAATTGTTAAAGTTGTTATAGTTATAATTTGGAATGTGTTGTACAATTTTGTTTGTTGTTGGATAATTTCTTTAGTTTGGACATATGACAATGGTTCTAGTTTGGTTATATTATTATTTATGTAGACTGTTTGTGTGTAATCTAGCATAGTATTAGTTATTTGAATTTCATCTAATTGGATTGAACAATTTATAGCTTTTATCATATTGTTTCCTTCGATAATAATTTCTCGGTTGATACAATTTTGGTTTAGTACAGTTTTCGGTAAGTTCCATGTTAACATAATGTTTGGTTCTACATACTTGATTTCATAATTTTATGGGATTTTGAATATCTACATTCTGTTTTATCTTGCTTTAATATTCCAGTAATACATTTGTTCATAACTAGATTTTTTATTGGTTGCTGTGAATGCTTTATTGTTCTGTAAGTAGTAAGTGTCATGTATAGTTTCGGTCAAAATGTTTTTGTTTTCGTCAGGGTATGGAATAATGTCGTATAGTGCAGTATTTATAATTTCGCGTGGAATATGGGAAATAATTAAAATTTCGTTAGTAGTTGTTTTTTAGCCAAGTTGATGTTTTAATATTTATTATTTTTTCAACGTTTGAATGTTTTAGTGAGTCATATTTTAGTAATTTAGGGTTGAATATACCAAGCCTGGTTAATTGCATACCTAACTCAATGTCTTCGACATACTCTGTGAATTCTTGTAGGTTGAAAATTAGTAATTCGAGTCGTTGCTCTGCCTCATGTGTGATACTTAGTCTGTTCATTACTTCTATTCCTTTGTTAACAGCTTTTATTACTTCATTTAGTTCATTGGCTTGAACACTATTTTCTAAAAAGGTTATCTATTTTTTGATTGTAATTCTTCTTTGTCTTCTTGATCTAAAGTTCCGAAAAGATATTTATAAAATGTCCCCATGAAATTTACAAGTCCTCTTCTATTTCGTTTTATTAGTCTTATACCGTTCATTTCTCTGTCCAGTTTTTCTGTTAAGTACTGTATTTTTTACTAATGGTTCAAATTCTTTTGTTTGTTTCATTAAATTATTATAAGTTTCTTCAGTTTTTGTTATATTAATCGTTAAATAGTTGTATTCGTATTTTATAGGTAAATTGATTGTTCCTGTTTGAAATATAAGATATCCGTTTTTGGAGTTAATTGGGTTGATTTCCAAATTTTGACCTTTTATTGGCCATACAAAGTTGAGTAGCATGAGTGTTATAATTACAGTTGTTAAATTATGAGGGGTTATCATCTTGATTCGGGTTATTAGTTGATCTGGAATTATCATATTTACTTTCATTAGTTACTTTCTTTCTTTTATATTTTGATTTATAGTGTGTTATTTTTCTACCTCTATTTACTTCTTCATAATGTTTTTCATCTATTTGTGTTATATTTCCTGTTTGTTTAAATGGGTTTGTGGATTTAGATCTTACTAAAGGTGATTCCCTATATCTAGTATCTATTTCGAATTCGGTTCTTTTTTCATTAAGTCTTTCTATTTGTCTTTTCTTATTTAGCTGTGTATCATACTCAGGTGTTCCTGCGTAAATGAAAATATCTGATGGTGTTCTACCAGTTGAATTATGTTTGGTTTTATGGTTATAAGTGTAAAGTATTACTTCAAATCTGGTTAATTTGTTTTCATGGTTAGTGTCAGAATTAACAATTCTTAATTTTTCATTTACTGTTTTATGGAATCTTTCTATGTCGGAAATACCGTTTTTTGCTAGTTGTGATGGATATATTTACATCTTCTGACTTTAACCACATTTGTAGTGCGGAGCACAAGAAAGCTGAGTCTTTATCTGCTTTTTATTTCTATTGGTTTACCCATGTCATTAAATACTTTTAAAAGAGCTCTTTTGGCTTCTAACCAATCTCGACCATTTACTTCTATTAAAGTTGCGTATTTGGAATATAAGTCTATACAAGATAGAAATTGTTTATTGTCTACCATATAAAAATCAATGACTTATTTTTCTCTTGGATTATGGATTTCTGGAGTTAATTCGAAAGCTAACTTAGTGTTTCTATGTTCTGTTTTTGCTATATTACAAACTTTGCATTCGTTAATTATGTTTTGTATTAAGTTTTGATAATCTGGGTAATAATATTTTTCTTTAAATAATAGTGTCATTTTCTCTATTCCTGGATGTAATAACTTTTCGTGTGTATTAATAATAAATTCTTTGAATTCGGCATATGTCTGGAGGTCTATTAATTTTTTAGTTGATCTCATTACTTTTGTAATGTTATTGGGACTAATTATTTCAACGAAAACATTCTGAAATGTAAGAAAATCGGCTTCGTTGTTGAAGTATATAACACTTTTCTTTGAACATAAGTATTCTTTAATTAATTCTTTTGCATGGTTGTGTGTCATTTCGACATAATTTATTAAGATTTTTGTTTTATGAAAATAATTAATGACGTTTGTGTTATTTGAGTTACTTTTTATAAATTCTATTTGTCTTTTAAAATAATTGATTGGTCTTTCTGTGAGTGAAATGTAATATTGGTTATCTTCTTGAGCGCTGTGGATTGTTGCTACTGTTACATCGGAAGGTTCTCCTAACAAGTTTTCTTCAATTTTAATTCTAGACAAAGCATCTGCAACATAGTTTTCTTTACCTGGTACATATTTAATGTGATAATCAAATTCATTTAATTTTATTTTCCAGCGTTGTAATTTCATATTTGGTTCTTTAATATTATTAAGCCAAACAAGTGGTTTGTGGTCACTGAGAATCTCGAATTTTCTACCGTAGAGATAAGATCGGAAATATTTGGTTGCCCAAACGATGGCTAAAAGTTCCTTTTCAATTGCTGCATAGTTAATTTCATGTTCGTTTAGGGTTCTACTTGCGAAACAAATTGGTTTTTGATTTTGAGACAGAACAGCTCCAATAGCTATGTTTCTGGCATCAGTTGTAAGACAAAATGGTTTTTCGAAATTCGGATAAACTAATATTGGATCGGATGTTATAAGTACTTTTAATTTTTCAAAAGCAGAAATGTAATTTGGTTCTTTTATATTTATAGTTGCACCTTTCTTTAATTTTAAAGTCATTGGCTTTACAACGTGTGCAAAATTAGGAATGAATTTTCTGTAATAACCACAAAGACCTAAAAACGATTTTATTTCTTTGGGTGTTTTTGGTATTGGAAAATGTTGTATGGCAGACATTTTAGTTGGGTTTGGTTTTATTCCTTCTGTTGTTATTATGTGTCCTAGGAATTCAGTTTCCTTTTTTCATGAATTCGCATTTATCTAATTGCAATTTTAGATTGGCTTCGCGCAGTTTTGTAAATACCCTTTTTAATGATAATAAATGTTCTTCCAATGAAGTGGAATACACTATTATATCATCCATGTATACTAAACAATCTTTGTAAATTAGATCTTCTAATAGATTGTTCATACAACGTTGAAATGTTGCTGGGGCGTTTTTCAATCCAAAAGGCATTCGAGTGTATTCGTAATGTCCATTTTTAGTTGAAAAAGCTGTTTTTGGTATACTTTGTGGGTCCATTTGTATCTGATGAAATCCTTTCGCTAAGTCAATTGTGGTAAAATACTGACATTTTCCAAGTTTGTCTAGTATATCATCCATGACTGGGATAGGATATTTATCATCGATTGTTATTTCATTTAAGTTTCGATAGTCAATAACTATACGGAATTTTTCTTTACCTGATGCGTCACGTTTCTTTGGCACAATCCAAATTGGTGAGCAATAAGCTGATTTTGATTTACGTATTATACCTTGGTTCAATCATTTCTTTGATTTGTTTTTCGACTTCTTCGTCGAATGTTTGCGCATACTTGTATGGACGCTTTTGGATTGGGTCTTCGTGTTTAGTTTGGATGACATGCTTAATTGTACTGGTAAAAGTCAAATTTTCACTTTCTTTGTACTGAATGTCACTAAACTCGAGAAAGAATTTTGGTCAGTTTGCATTTTTTTCTTCATCGTTTAGATGTTCTAATCGGAATTGATTTGTTTCATTTAATTCATTATTGATAGCGTAATTTACTGCTATGTCGTTTGTTTGGGGCGGATCAAGGCATTGAAATGCGGTCTTGTCCTTGGCAGAATTCTCACGGTCATATCTTATTGAAAATAGATGATCGTTTAAAATAACTGTTTTTTTGTTTGTAGTAAATTTTTTGCTTCATAGGATTCTAGATATTCTCTACCTTGTAAGATATCGTAATTGTCAGAAAAGTTGTGTTAGTAAAATATTTGATGGGTAGGGCAGAGTTTACTAGGGCAAAAGATACACAATACTTTAATTGAACAATACCATTTATTGTTTGTACGTTTGGCAAGGTTTTATAGGGAATTTTAAAAAGTTTTCTTTCATTAGATTTATGGATGAACCTGTGTCAATTACACAGTTAAAATTTTGTCTATTCATAACTAATCTGATGAAGGGATTGGTTCTTCGTTGTCCGAGGCTTCTTGATGAAAATTTTCTGATGTTTCCATCTTAGAGTGGCCACAAGTTTCTCTCTGTCTTTTTATGAGAGGGATTGGGAGGTCTTTGACTCTGAGTTTGGTAATTCATTGGGTTTTGTGATCTAGCTTGATCGAGATTTTGTTTGAATTCCTTTTGTAATGCTTCAGCACTTTCTTTTGGTTTATGATTTGGGTTAACGTTATTTGAGTAATTTGGAGTAGGGTAATAATTCTGGTTACTTCCCTTTCCACGGTTTTCAGTGCTTGAATTGCTTTGTGTTTTATTCGTTTTGGAATTGTCATTGTTTTGGTTATTACGTTCGTTGTAACCATTTTCGTACAATCCTTCGCGTTGAGCTACTTGTTTTAATTTTAAAACTGTTGTAATGTCATATCGTGCTAATGTCATAAAAATTCTGTCCGGTAATTTTTTTGTAATAACGTCTTTAATAGTATTATTCATTGCATTAGTATACAATAGAGTGTTCTGGACCTGATTTTCTAACATTAATTTATTGGATATTACAAAAGATTTATACTCTAGATCTTCAACAAAACTTACGGATACTATTATTAAAGTTGGTATTATAGAGACGTCGTAGAAGTTCTTCATACGGAGTTTGTGTTTTAAATTCGTCGATGAGGGCGCTCCTTAACTCTCCCCAGGTTGTGGCTGCTGTCAGCTGCGACACTCGTTGTGCGGATCCGGTGGTCTGCATCTCGATTGCTCCAAATAGGACACTATGTTGTCTCACATCCTGTGTTGGATATAACTGCATAATGAAATCGATCCTCCTTATGAATGCAGTTAGTTCCACGGTTTTTCCGTCGAATACTGGCACTTGTCGGCATTTGTCCAAGCGCTTGCTTTAAATGCATTTCCGATAGTTCCATTGGTGAGTTGGTTGCCATGGTGTTGTTGTAGATTTTATTTTTATTTTGTTGGCAATTGTCACTTCAGGTTTTTGTTTTAATTGTCACTTTTGTTGAATTATAAGAGACTTACGTTTACAGGGATCAATTAATTGATATGTAAAGCCCAGAAATAAGCTCTTTATTTACAGGTGTTCAAATAGTCCAGAGGATCTATTTTTTGGTTGAACACTGTTTGGTGTTTTGCGCGGTTTTTCTTTGTAATAGCAATTATCTTTGGTGGCGGTCGCACATTTAAATATGGGCCACGACTGATAATTGGGTTTTGAGTCACACACGCTTAGGTTCTTTGGCGGATATCAAGATAATATTTTTTCCAAAATTGTAATGTTTTAACCGTTTCCTTGCCGCGGCATATTCGCGTGCTCGAATCCTAGAAATTCCTTGGTCGTACAAGGATTTCTTTTCAATGGATTGAAAAAAGGACGATTACTTATTACGAGGATATTTATTAACGATATCCTACCGGCTGCGCCAATAAGATGTTTCGTCACTTGGTTTATAAAAAAAATATAATACTTTATTTAATAAACACGAAGCTATGGAGTACAAATCTAGACTGCTTATCCTATGTTCTGATGACGTTAAGCAAACCTCGGTTTTGAGCTTTCATTAATTGGACTTTGGACTCATTGAGCTTTTGGCTCTTATATAAATAGAGAAAGATCTCGATCTTGAAGAGATTGAGAGAGTTCGGCTAGGATTTGTTTAACGTCAGCAGTTTTAACCCCAATGATGGGAATAACGATTCTGGCGAATTGTTTATGATATTTAATGCATTCGTGGGAAGCCAGAATTGTTATTGTCACCATTTGATTTTTTGATAGTGTTTACATTAGTTTTTTTGGGGGAAAGAAATCTTTAACATAAATAATAAGTGTGGTGTATGGTGTATGTGGTGTATGGGTTTAGGTACGTATGTATCTACATATGTCACTATATACATATATACACAAACTACATAGACTGGGGACAAAACAAAACAAAACTACAGCTGTCCGTGTGACACAGCTCACCACGTCCGTCCACTGTGCTAGCGCGCACAGCCGATGCTGCGTGACGTCGCTGTTGCTGCCGGCCTCCGGCCGCTGTTGTGTTGTCGTTCTCGCTGCCTGTTGTTGTTGTCGTTGCAATTGTTATAGTTGTTGTTATTGTTGTTGTTGCGTATCAACGTTATATTTGTTGTTGCGGCTGTCGCAAATATGTTGTTTGGGTTGTCGTTGCCGTTGTTCTGTTGTTTGTTGTTATTCATTTAAACGTAGTTATTTTAAATGTCTGTAAATTTGGCGTTTTGGTTTTTGGTGGTTGCGTGTCGTTGCACCGTGGTTGTCTAACAATTATTGCGTTTTAAATGTTTGTGTAGTTTTGCATGTGCAATGGGTTGCTATTGTTGCACATAAATGTTGTTGTGTATTTTATTTGATTTGGTCACTTGTCTTAATTGTCGCACTTTGGTTGTTGCTGATGCATGTTCATTTTAGTTAACATGTTAGTTAACGGTTTTTTACGTTTAAATTTAAGTCAATTCAAAAAAGTTTTTTTTTTACCCACAAAAAGAACATTATTACTGGACTCCCAAAACTACACACCGAACGTTCACCAAACGCACAACAAAACTTTCTTATTGATCCAGTCACGCAACTGCTCGTGCCGATCTCGAAAAGCAAACTCCCCTGTTGACTTTAAGGCCACCTGTTGCTAAGCAAAATTTAAAACTCTAATCCTCCAATTCCCTCTTCCATGCAACGGTTCCCTAGAGTCAACGACCGCCCCCGCTCAGCCACTATGCTCTCTCTCTTTTACTCTTCCTACTCTTATAACCTACTTCTTATAACCTAACTCTTATACTAATATCCCCCGTCCCGCCAAGTATGGCCACCTCCAGCTGAGCAGTGTGCGATGAATTGTCAACACTTATCGATATTCCGATTCTGCTCAGCCCCAGATGCAACATCACTCGAAGATTTGCACCCGGCTTGCAGGAGTTTACGCCCGCGAGGAAGTGGTGCCAATATTCGAGCGCATGGGGGTATCCGCTCTGGGTATGCCGCGCCCAACGTAGGCCATCGCCCAAACCCTGAGTCTCATGCGCTACCGACTGAGCTAGCCGGACTTACAGTCGGATGTCTTTGGCGTGAAAGATACCTATTGGTCGCCCACTCTCGTTCTCCAGTTCGAACACGTTTGGGTTCACTGCTTATGACGAGAGCTTTCAGGAACTTTCGGGCGAATTTTGCATTGAACGCATTTTTTAAAATTGCTCAATACAAAATTACGCCGAAAGACCTCCTGCCCTGGAACCAAATGGAGTTCTCTTGCTCGCTCATTATAGCGCAGCCTGCTCCGCTCATACGCCTGATGAAGATGTTTCGAAATTTTCTCCTGGATGAGCCGTTGCTTATCGGCTCGGCCTAACGTAGCCATCTCGTGCTCACACAGAGACTTTAGCTTACGAGCCAAGGCGTACTGAGCTCCGTGCAGCATCAAATTTTGCCCGAACACTGCAAAGAACGGAGTGACTCCTGTTGCGGCATGGACACTGTTACGCAGCGCTGCCTCAATCTCCGGGAGGTAAAGATCCCATTCGCGATGGTCGTTCTCCAAATACGCCCTAATCGCTGCAAGGACTGACCGATTCACTCGCTCCGCAGCATTGCTTTGGGGAGAGCAAATGGCAGTCCTTAAATGAGTAATCCCATACGCCTGCGTCATCTCCTCAAAAATCTTTCCTATAAACTGCCTGCCATTATCCGAGTGTATCACCTCGGGCACTCCAAACTTTAAGAACACCTCGTGCACCAGGAATTCCACTACTGACTTTGCTGTCGCTTCGCGCATAGCTTTCAAAAATATGAATTTGGAAAAGTGATCAACCACAATAAAGATCCATGCATGACCCCTTTTTGACCTCGGATACTTCCCCAAGAAATCAATATATAACTTCTGGAATGGCCTTTCCGTCACTACTTCGGTCCCTATTCCCACTTGCATCCTAAAATTCGTAGCCTTGACTTCTTTACACACGTCGCAACATCGGATGAAATCGGCCACCTGTACTGCCATCTTTGGCCAAAAGTATTGCCGCCGCAAAGCATGCAATGTCTTTACCATTCCTCCATGTGCCGACGTATGCTCTTCGTGCGCTCTCCGGATAAGCTCATGGGTGAGCGATGCAGGAACCCAAAGCTTCCAAACAAAGCCCTCAAGTTCGTCTTCCAACTTACTATGTGGCATGTGTTTGAAAATTACGCCCCCTTCCACTTTTAGGTCAGGCAATTGCTGTTTATTTTCTTCCACTTCCTGAACTAGCTCCCTACTATATTCCTCAGTGTCTAATTCGATCGTCTGGAACCCCAAAATCGCGCTAGGATCCAATTCTTCCTTTACTTCGGCCACTACCGCATCTAGACTTCGTGAGAGCGTGTCGGCCGCTACATTCTCTGACCCTTTCCGGTGCTCAATCACGAAGTCCAACGCCTGCAACTGCAACGACCATCTTGTCAATCGACCACTTAGGTCCTTTAGAGACATAAGCCATTTCAAACTGGCATGGTCCGTGATGACAGTGAATGGCATGAGTTCTATATAGGGCCTGAACTTATGAATCGCCATGATCGCCGCTAAACACTCCTTCTCAGTTACGGAGTAGTTAGCTGGTGCTTATTCAACTTGGCAGAGAAATAAGCAATCGGTCTTTCATGCTCAGCCTCGTCCAGTTGGAATAGCACCGCGCCCACTCCAGAGTGCGAAGCATCGCACTGGACATAGAACCTCTTTTGGAAGTCTGCATGCACCAGAACTGGAGCCGTAGTCAACGCCTTCTTCAAGGCCTGTACTGCCTTAACTCCTTCTTCTCCTATACCGAATCTCTTGCCTCCCTTTAACTTCAACGCATCCGTCAGTGGAACTGCTATCGCGGCAAAGTTACGGATGAACCTTCTATACCACCCCGCAGTGCCTAGGAAAGATCGTACCTCTCTCACCGATCTCGACACTGGGATGTTGTCTATCGCTGTTAGTCTAGCTGGGTCCATTCGCAACGTTCCTCCGCCTATGATGAACCCCAAATACCTGAGCGATTTAAAACAGAATTTTGACATTTTTAGCCCTATTGTCAAATTCGCTGCTTTTAGACATTCCGCTACTCTGTTTAAATACATCAAATGAGTCTCGAAGTCAGGAGCTATGATTAGCAAATCGTCCAGATACACGAAGACATTTGACCTCAGCTCCGTTGGGATCACCTTGTCCATCAAACGACAGAGGCGTTGGGCTGCATTGCACAATCCGAATGGCATCATCCTGAACTGATACAAAGGCCCGGAACAGTGAACGCCGTACATGCCTTGCTTTCTTCTTCTAGTTCGATCTGCCAGAAAGCGAATTTGAGATCGACGCTAGAAATGTAATGAGTCTGGTCGACTCGGGACAAGATACCCTCAATGGAAGGTAGCGGATAGGCGTCCTTGATCGACAAGTTGTTGAGCTTCCGGGCATCGAGACAGAACCGATTTTTGTCCGGCCTTCGTACCACTGTGGTACGGTTACTCCACGGACTGTTGCTCTCCTCGATGACACCGATAGCCAACATCTTGTCGACCTCGTCCCACACCACCTGCTGCATTGCCGGAGACAACGGATAATGGCGATCTTTCACAGGCTGCGCCCCTCCCACTAGCTATATCTTGTGCCTTATCACAGTCGTCTTTCCCAGTCCTACCTTCTCGAATGACAAAAACCTGTCCTTCACAGCTTTTAAAGCGGCCTCAAGCCCCGGCTCTAAGTCCCACGCTTCCGGCTCGGCTTCTTCGGCCGCGTCGTCTGTATAATGGGCAATTTGTTCCGTCACCGCAGAGACCACCCTCGCGGGCTTCGACTCTGGCGCTTTAGCTCCGACTATTTCTGGAGCTAGACCAAAAGCGCGCCAGAAATCGATCCCAAAATAGGCTGCTTGCTCAAAATACGGACACATGTAGAAGGTAGTTTCCCTTATCTTTCCCTGGTACTCGATCGGAATTTTCACGCGCCAGATGATCGAGCGATCGTCGCCCGGCGCGAAAACGCAAGGATCCGCCCTAGAGCTTCGTCCTACGGCTTCCACCACTTGCTTCTTAACTCGGCGCCTCCTGCGGAATCTTTCGCGTGCCTTTTTCATCCTACGAGTCACCAGTCGCATCCCGTCGAGCAAGCGATCGTCGAAAATCCGATTTGGCGCCTCCAGGTACGCCCTAATCCGCTCTTCATATGGCAGCAACCGAAAAATATTTCTATTTCTAACGTTATCAACTACAGAACGACAACTAATCTTATCTCCTAAGGCACCTGAACCTACTTGACGACTTTCATCCTTACTCGCTACCAAACCTATTTCTAATGGACTACACTTATCCTTATTTCCTACCAAAATTAAATCTACTTCCTCCCGGGGTTTTCCTGGCGGTATGAGTCTCCCGTCTTCCTCGCACCCCTCCGATCATTTCCCTGGCACTCCGGACATTTAGGACAGAAGGTGTCCGGTCTGCCACTAAGGTAGCAAAACACCTTCCTCTCCTTGGCCAAACAGTCCCTGAACATGTGGTCTGGAAGACCACAATTCCAGCAACCTGGTCTCTGCTGCCTTCGTGCCCCCTCTCGCGCCTCTTCTACTTCGATCTCGGGTTCTTCCGACTCCCTTTCGGCCAGTTGCACCTCACTCACCCCTTGGCGTCCATCCATTGCACCATACCTAGGCGGTGGTCGTCTCTCAAATGGCCTGACCGTGTTCCTCCTCCCGTACGCCGCTTGCTCCACCTAACTACACTCATCTCTCAACTCGTCCAGGGTGTACACTTCGAGTGCATACACGTAACGTGCGAGATCATCCCGGAGCCCCTACTTGGTGATCTTGATGAGACGAGCTTCAGGCAGGGGTTCCCGCAACCTCGAGGCTCATAGCGTAGACAAAGTCGTCAGCACTCTCACTGGTCCTTTGCCTACGTTGCATCAGCTCGTGCATCTTGTCGTGCTCGGTCTGGGTTCCCCTGAATCCAGCCAATAACGCACGCTTTAGCTCGTCCCATCGCTCCACTCGAAACTGCCGCACGTGTAGCCAGTACCAATCCCTGGCCCTTCCTTTGAGGAGGACGTGGAAGCAGCGCAGTACCTCATCCCAAGGGCACCTATACTGGCGCTGGAGGAACTCCACGCGGAAAATAAAATCTTCCACGGTGGATTTGTTTGGGTCTCCGTCGAAAGAAACGTCCTTTCAATCTTTGACCACATCGGTCGCCCAGCGAAGCCCTCGTCTGCTCGCACAGACCTACCGTCACCCGGGTAATCATTGGCCCGTCTGTCTTCGACCCTCCACTGTGACATCGCCGGATTGCGAAATGTGCGCGTTTGCGGATCGGCTGGCCTGAACCTAATGTGTTCCTCCGGCGACACCATTCTTGGTGGCTTAGAGAATGGGTTTGGTGCGGCTTCCGACGACACGCTTCTCCTCGTGCCCAAACCTCCACCTAGATCTGGCCCTGCCTCATCATCGAACGCCATCAGCTCATCCTCTTTTGCGCCTGCATCGAATCGTGGCAAGCCCTCGGCTACCGTCGGCTCCTGCTGTACCCGTGGCAATTGATCTGCGATCGGCCGCAGGACATCGTTAATTGCCTTCATCACCTCCATGAAGTCTAACCGCAGCACCTGCTGGATGGTCTGGCAGATGCCATCGGCTTGCGACTTCACGAAGGTGAGATGTGACTGGGCAAGCATTGCGTTCACCGATGATGCCTCCTCCGATCGCAGTTCTGGCTTCGGCTCGTCCCCTTTCGTCCTAGCTGCTTCCAGAGACGGTGTTCGCGCCACTGCGCCATAAACCGATTGCGGAGGCTCGCTTTCCCATGAGTTGTCCCTTTGGACAGCCTTCTGGCGGGTACTATACCCGTGCGCCCCTTCTCCTTCAGCCATTACCAAATAAATAAATCTGAATTCCTTAAAAATAGCTACGTAAATAAAAAGAAAACCGCCTTATACTAACAAATATAATAAATAATTACATAAATAACAAATATAATAAATAAATAAAAATAACTATATTTTTTTTTTTAATTCAAAAACAAAGTTCACTACAAAATATCGCCAGAAAAAACAAACAGATATACCACATCAACAAATAAAAAGGGGAATGCATTCTGCCGGCTCGAGCTGACTAAACCTACGTCAACCATATGGTTCGATAGAAATGGCCAGACATTTAATGTACAGAAAAAAACAAAACACGAGAGATCTGTCGACAGCTCAGCTGACGATCGACAGTCAAGAGACCTCCGTGGGCCAGACTTACTCTTTTATTGCATTTTCCTTTTGGTTCTGGCTGCCCACGGTGGGATAGTGTCCAATGATGCAGCGCGCACTAGAGTTATTCCCTGTGCGGGTCACCATTGGCCACTATGCACCACCTAGCCAACCATCGTTGTCACGATGCATCGCGTGCTGGAGTTTCCATTCCCCGCACGGGTCACCGTGATCAGCCGATAGTTTTGGCCGGACAACCAGTACCAGAAAATACAAAAAAGACGCTTTACGTTACTTTACAAAAAGAACATTTAGACAAAACGACAAAGATGTGTGGTTTGCAGATCGTACCCTTCATGTGCAATTGTAGGCGAGCGTAAACGCTCCCTACAAGACTCCATTAAAGACCGATCTGCAAACCAAAACACATGTACTACCACGTGGGATTCGACAATCTTATGTGTTATTTATTTTCTTCTGGTTCGTATGCTACGATTTTTTTCCGGGGGTTCTCGTGGGTACTTAAAACGACCTAAGAGCTCAAAGGGGGTATAGGGGGCCGGACGGTGCCAATAATATGTAACTTGACAGGTACTAAGTGTACCACAGTGTCATTAACGTCTGAGCGAACAAAATACACAACACAAAAAAAACCAACTAGAAATTATGACAAATGATGTTTTACATCATGAGCAGAAATATTTAAATAATTAATAATTCTAATTTTTTTATACTCTCTGCAAGAGTATATTGGGTTTGTGCAAAAGTATGTAACAGGCAGAAGGAGGCGTGGCAGACCCCATAAAGTATATATATTATTGATCAGCGTCACAAGCCGAGTCGATATAGCCATGTCCGACTGTCCGTCTGTCTGTCTGTCTGTCTGTCCGTATGAACAAACAGATTTCAGAGATGGTAAGAGCTACAAGTTCGAGCTTGGTGTCAAACGATCACATATTTAGTCAGTCAATACAAGAATCTTATTTTTTTTCGATGCCACGCCCCATTCGCCCACAATAAGCAAAAAACTGGACACACCTCGGAAAAAATTGGTGTTTTCGGCAAATATCTCAGTAACTATGGCACCTAGGTTCACCAATTCTGGAACGAGAGGTTCGTAGCGACGGCATAGTTGCATTGCCATTTAAAATTTTGGACTGCCACACCCACTTTTCCCACATTTGATAAAAAACTCTGGAACCTTCAATGCCGGGTTTGGCGAACATGTTCGTATCGTACAGTATTGTAATTATATAATTCGTGTGGAGACTAACTATATTAAACTATACTGAAAGGCGCATTAAAATCGGACTATAAACAAGAAAACTAGAAGCGTTACAATATTGATAATTGAACGCAATACCAACCCATAGGTGCAAGCGAGATAGAAACACACAAGCACATGTTCGAACGTTTTCGCTGCCTGTGGTCGCGGTCGCTGGCTGCGCTGAATACACACATACATACATACATATTTGCATCATATACACATTGCCAAACGTATGTGCATTCGAATACAAACAAACAGATGTGTGTTTGATTATGCTTAGATTGTTTTTGTTTCAACGTGTTTTAATGCAAGTAATTCACATTGTAATATCTCGATACCGATTTTAATGATTTATTCGGGACAAATGCAGAGAGTATTATACGGTCGGGCGCGCTCGACTGTACTTTTCTTTCTTGTTTTTATTTTGTTGCGGTTTTAAGTTTTTATCTGCGCGCCACACGTAATTGTATTTTGTTAGTCACATTCTCTATATCGTCTCTGTGGTTTTTTTGTTTTTATTGTAATTATATTATTGGTGTGTTAGTCAACATATGAAATTTTGTTATGTATATAATTTCGTTGCCACGTTCACAGATTTATAACATTATACAATCAGGACACCACATACCAAAAAATGATCATCAACACCAGACTGACACAAGAAAAACGGCAAAAGAATAATCACGACGACGATCCGGTCACGCAACTGCTCGTGCCGATCTCCAAAAACCAACTCCTCGTTTGACTCTAAGGCCACCTGTTGCTATGCATAATTCGAATTCTCCTATCCCTATTCCATGCAACGGTTCCTTAGAGTCAACGACCGTATGCCCTTGGCCTCTATCCTCTCTTCCTCATCCTCTCTCTTTCTAATCTGAACTATTATACCCTAACTCTCATACTTCCCCTCTCTCCACCACCAGGGCAACCCAGCTGAGCAGAACAGTGTGCGATGAATTTCTAACACTTATCGATATTTCGATTCTGCTCAGCCCCAGATGCAACAGACTGATGCACCACAAATATTTTTTGTGATAAATATATATATATAAATATATATATATATATATATATATATATATATATTTTTTATATAAATATAAATAAATAATTTAAATACATATGATTTCCATAATCAGCATAACTTATTGAAAAAAACTTCATACATTTGTAATGTTAGCAATAATTACTTTTAAAAATAATATCAATAATCGATTAAAATCAAGAACAATATATATCGATATGTAAATAACCAAGTCGTATCGATATTGCACATTGGCAATATCGATACGATAAGTTCCGATACTAACTTAAATATGGACGCGCAAGAAGAGAACATTGTAAAAAGTAACATTAAGTGAAAATAAAATAAATAAAGTGCTAGGAACTTTACATATCAGGTGATTGGGCATACCCCACACCTGATATGTAAAGTTCTTAGCACTTTATTTATTTTATAGTGATTGGTTGGAACATAAAAATAAAGAAACATAGTAAATTACACGTTCAAGTCAAACCTGTACAAAAAAATTAAAAGCAAAGCTTCATTTTTGAATATAGTTGTGTGCAGTAATGGAATATATAGGCAATTTGTTTGATACCAAAATTCCATCCAAACCTGAAGAAGCTGTAGAGTTACTACCAGACTTCGTCATAGGTGACGCCGACAACTTGACGCCAAAATCGTATAAATTTCACGAGAAAAACGATTACAATATACCCTTTTACTCTACGAGTAACGGGTATAATATGATGGCGGAACAACCGTTATGTGAAGCTAAAAATTCGAGAGAAGCGCAGGCGATTTCACAATGTCGCGAAATCAAAACCAAGATTTCAAATGAATTGCAATACTTGGAGGACTTGAAAAAGCTTTATGTCACTCGTTAGCGGACCTGCAGGCCGCCCTTGAGAGTAGCGAAAGGTTCACTAAATCGGAACAAAAAGATGTCTTGGATGTGAAAGCTGTGGAAGCTTTGATGCGGCCTTTTTCGGGCGATGACAACTACTTCGTGTTAATGTGGACCCGAGACTTCCAGGAGGTTACGAATGCCTACAATGTTAGCCATATGAAGCGATTCATCTATGCTAAACGTCTATTAACCGGATCTGCCCAGTTGTATATGTACAACACTGGTTTATTAAACTGGAATGACCTGAAGAAGGAGCTTATTCACATCTTTAAGCACAAAGTCTCATCTTGATATGTCGGCAAGCAACTTGAAGCGCGTAAAATCCAAAAACGGAAGAGTGCGTTGCGTTACTTTGTTGCTTTGTGCAACATCGCCATGCAAGCTGAATTGACAGTGGGTAATGTTGTTCAGTTCATCGTCAACGGACTGCAATATACAACAGGCGCTACAGCGTCTATGAGATTTTGCACCTCGTTGGATGAGTTATGTGAGAAACTCGTCGTATATGATCAAATTCGTCAGGCACCTAGTGCAGCAGCAACTGCAAACTCCGGTAAGCGAACTGAAGAGGTAAGGTAAGTGAAAGCAATCACACAGTTTCGAAACCGTTGAAAAAAGGGATATCCGTAGTAAAAAAGGTTGTCGAAATTCATGCAAGTGAAATCTTTGAGCTCCGTGGATTCATTTCAAACTCTGATATAATCCTAAAAGAAATAGAACCTGGGATTATGTTGGGACAAGGCAACAGATGAGTTTTGTTTTGAATTTAAATTCAACGGACTGCTAAGATCAGTAATGGAAGCAAACTGTATTCCAACCAAAAGACAGGTTATGTCTCTGGTAATGTCGATTTTCGATCCTTTTGGCTTTCTAGCACAACTTGTTATAAAAGCTAAGATAATCATACAAGAGCTATGGAGATTGAAAACAGGTTGGGACGAACCATACCTGAAACCTTACATATAATTTGGTACGAATGGCGAAACACATTATCACAGGTAGAGAGGATAAAAATTCGAAGATGTTATGGTACTCAATTTTTTGACGCTTAAAGCAGTATACAGCTACATGTCTTTGTTAATGCCAGCGAAGAAGCGTTCGCCGCTTGTACATATTGAAGAATAGAATTGGGATCGAATATTCAAATAAGCTTTGTGATGGGTAAAGCGAAATACAGCCCTTTAAAGATGTTGTCTATTCCTCGGTTAAAATTGCAGGCAGCAGTGTTGGGAGTCAGGCTAAAGAGTGCAATTTTGGAGCACCATGATGTTTAGCCGAGCCAAACTTTCTTATGGACAGATTCTAAAACAGTATTAAATTGGATTTTCTTTGACAAACGACAGTAAAAAACAATTTGTGTCACACCGCATATCAGAAATACTAGATGTATCAGAAGTGCAACAATGGAAATGGGTATCGGAAGCACAAAATCCTGCCGATGCTGCGACAAGAATGAAGTCAAGGAACAATAATGACATATGGTTTAAAGGACCGTCTTTTCTAATCTATGAGTGCAGTACTTTTTCTTGCTTACCAGATGTAGAAAATATTAACAAATTGGAAGAGAAACGATCAAAATTCATGTTAGTTGTCATGGAAAATGGAATATTGAATATTTTGGAAAAATTTTCGGATTACAAAGGACTGCTCTGAATAGTTTTAAAGACGGGCAATTAAAAAATTTAAATTCATTAAACAAGTAAGTGTTAGATATAACACTAAGAGAAAATTGATTCTTACGGCGAAAAAAATCCGCGATGTAGAAGAAGCGTTATGTAAACTTATACAATCTGAATCTTTCGAGACTGAAATAAATTGTTTGCAAAAGGGCAAGCCTTCATTAAAAGTCTAGTAAACTTTTGTCTTTGACATCGGAAATAGATGACAATGGCCTTTTGTGATTGGCCGGGCGTATCAACAATGCCGTTTGTGTGTCATTTTCATCTTGAGCTAGCAAAATATTTATCAACGGATTCGACCATGATTTGTTTGAATAATTTTGTAAATCGTAGAGGGGTTCCTCAAAGGATCAGAAGTGACTAATGGACAAACTTCATAGGCGCAAGTAAAGAAGAGTGAATTCGGTCTGTTGATGGCATGGCTGTGGAGTGTGGTAGGCTATTTAATACACCAGGCAATCCATCTGCTTGGGGAGTATGAGAGCGTATGGTGCGTAGTGTCAAGGCAGTTCTAGCTTTTACATTAAAAGTGAAAGTTCCTCAATCGGAAACGCTTCAAGCACTATTGATTGAGGCCGAAAATCCTATCAATTCGCGTTCGCTCAGTCATGTACCGATTGAGCATTATGAAGCAGAGCCGATCACGCCAAAGGATTTGTATGAGAAAATAATGGCAGATACTTCAACAGATGAAGCAGACTTTCTGGAAACGCTGGGTTTTAGAGAATCTTCCAGAGCTGACCAGAAGGACGAAATGGTATCATAATGTGAAATCTATAAAAGTTGGTGACGTCGTTATAATATGCGATGAAAATGAGAGCAGAGGCCAGTGGAAGCGAGGGCGTATTATAGAAGTCCAAATGGCAATAGACAATCAAGTTCGCAGCGCAACAGTAAAGACGAGTTCTGAAATCATCAAAAGACCAGCATCTAAGTTGGCAGTACTAGACCTGAGTGGTGAATCTCGTGACAGCTCGGTTCACGGAGGCAGGGATGTTGTAGAATTATAATTTGAGTTTGAACTCCTAACGACTATTTTAATTTTAGCGATTTATTTTGAAATGTAACCCATAAGATAGTATCGTATGCTATCGATATTTTTATTAGAACGTGCCCATTCGATCACGATTATTATTCTGATGGATGGCGACACGATTGGTAAGGCAAAAAAATGAAGCTTTAATTTTATGATTTAATTTGAAAAAGAAAATGTATTTTTAGTTAATAAAACTTGCTTAACTTCTTCAATTGCAATCGCACTCGCTTGTTATTATTAAGTCGCTGTCCTTTATAAGGACAGTAGATCCCAAATCGGCTTCCACAGTAATCTCTTCGAATAATGGTGTTAGCTTGTTACCAAGTCATTTTTTCAATTTCATGAGTACTTTGTCGCTTACTTGCAAAGTTCTACTTCTTCTCTTCGTATTTTGTCTATCTAGTAATATGTCTTGTGCTTTAGATATTTTGTCTTTTATTTCAGCTTCAAGTTCAGGGGAAGATACACAACTCTATCAATCGGTTTTCTATTTACGACAGAATGAATGGTTTTATTATATTCTGTTGTTGCCTGGAGTATGAGTTCTATTTTGTCATTTAATTGTTTTTCTTATTTTAAACATCTGACGATTTTTTGCAAGTGTACTATGAAATTTTTCTACTTGCCCATTTGATGAGCTGTGCAATGTCGGAGAATTTAAAATTTCTACAATACTACCGATACTCGTAGAGTAAAAGGGTATATTGTAATCGTTGGAATGTATGTAACATGGAGAAGGAGGCGTGGCAGACCCCATAAAGTATATATATTCTTGATCAGCATCAATAGCCGAGTCGATATAGCCATGTCCGTCCGTCTGTCCGTCTGTATGAACAAAGGGATCTCAGAGACTATAAGAGCTAGAAAGATGATAGAGGTCGCAAATGTACAATACCCAAACAGTACAAGTTTGTTTTTGTTTTTTGACACGCCCACTTTAGGGCGATTTATTTGCATATAAATGTAAATGTTCAGGTAAAAGTAGAATGTTTGATCCAAATCGGACTACTGTATCGTATAGCTCCCAAAGAAATGATCGGTTAAAAAATACGCTTCAACTATGAATTAGTATGAAAACTTTTGGGTTTACTAAGCTAAGTTAATCAAACTCACACAGAATACATATTCCAATATTATATATATACTGACTAAGTTTGATCAAAATCAGACTACTATATGGTACAGCTCCCATAGGAGCGATCGTTCAAAAATATGCTCTAAGCATGAATTTGTATGACAATTTTCTGTGTTTGCCAAGCTGTCTTATTTATAAACTAATCTATTGAACTAATATTAATATCATACCCAGTGTTAATAACATATTGAAACTGAGAACCCGATATCCTAAAGTCGCGAGGCGACTATAGCATTCATTCTTGTTTTTTCTGTTGTGCTGTAATTTTCTTAATGTTCAAAGCTTACTTTTTTATTTTCTTGGGAAAGGCTCCTATTGCAAAATTACTTGCGTAAGTAGATACTTGAAATGGTTTGGAAAAGTCTGAACAATGGAGGACTGGGTCGCTCAATATTAAAGCTTTTAATTTTTTTAATGAATTTTTATAGTCTTCACTATGAATATGAACCTTTGCGCCTTTCTTTAAGAAAAGAGTCATTGGTTTTGCTATTTTTGGAAAATCGTGAATAAACTTACTTGGAGTTTTTGGAATCGGAAATTTTTCTATTGCTTTAAGTCTATCAATGTTTGGACGGATACCTTCTGGACTTATTGTGTGGTCTAAAAAGTCCGTTTGCCTTTTTAAGAACTCACATTTATCTAATTGGAGTTTTAAATTTGCTTCTTTTAATTTTTCAATAAATTTTTTTAGTGAATACAAATGTTCTTTGAGAGATATGAAGTAAACGATAACGTCATCCAAGTAAACCAGACAGTGTTTGTTGATAAGATCTTTAAGAACAGAATTCATGCAACGCTGGAATGTTGCTGGAGCATTTTTTAAACTGAAAGACATACTAGTATATTCGTATTGAACGTGTTTTGTAGAAAATGCTATTTTGGGAATGAATTTGGGATCCATTTCAATTTGGTAAAAACCATTTGCCAAGTCGATAGTTGTAATATATTGACATTTTCCGAGTTTCCCTAAAATTTTATCCATATTAGCAATTGGGAATTTGTCGTTTACAGTTATGTCATTTAGATTAAGGTAATCGACTACCAATCTCAATTTTGGTTTTCCAGAAATTTTGGCTTGTATTTTTTCTTCTTAATTACACCATAACCTATTTTTGAGATTTTTCGCCGGCACCAGCGGAAGAAATATAGCAAAAGAATGAGCATTTTGTCGGCAAACAAGGCGACAACACCCGAAGCTTGTGTCGGCATAGACACGCTATAAAAGTCGAGCAACCAATCAACGGGAGAACTGACGTCACCGATCTACTCAGAAGGACTGTCGTATTTGGATTTAGTACATGCCAGAAGTGAAGGATACCCATCCGCACGAATTACAATATGGGAATTCAATGGATTTCAAATCGTCACAAGAGTGAATTGCAAGCCATTCTTAAAGAGTTTGGCCAGGATGCCGAAGGCCCAGGTAGCTGCGATTGACACAGGAGCAACGAGGAGCTTCGTTAGTGCCAAGGTGGCACATAGAATTGATACCCCAGGAAACCGGCAGACTGTCAGGAGCAGGATAGGTTTGGCCGACGGCTCAAGGAGGGAAGTCACCCAGGCGTTAATGGTACGTGTTCAGATTGGTCAGCGACAACTCAACCTGCAGATGCTTTTATTGCTGACGATCATCGATGAGGTTATTTTGTGAATGGATTTCTTTTGCGGCGCAGGGATGAGCATCGAGTGCGGTCAGCTTAAGCTGCCATCAAAGAAGCTTAGTATTGAAAGCTCGCAGCCCAACTCCGAAGCTACGGGAGGCCATGAAATCCTGTATTGCTTGGGATATGCAAGGTCGCAAGGAGAATCATTCCGTACAGGAAGCCACAGCAGAACTTCCAGCAGAACTTGGTCTATTTGGGCCACGTTGTCAAGGAAGCTGGGATCCAAACTGACGCGGCCAAACTCGAGGAAATAAGGGAGCTCCTGCCGCCTACGAACGTGAAGGAGCTTCGTCGTTGCTTGAGTATTGCGTCATGGTATCGACGCTTTGTACGAAACTTAACCAGCGTCGTGCAGCCAATTTCGAAGTTGCTGCGGAGGGGTCAGAAGGGGACATGGGACAACAAACAGCAGGAGGTTTTCGAGAAACTAAAGAGTCGACTCATACAGGCACCAGTGCTGGCTTGCCCGGACTTTTTGGAAAAAATTTCCATACAGAGGGATGCCAATGATTATGGCCTCGGCGCTGTGCTCACACAGCGGATACAAGGAATGGAACGGGTCATCGCCTATGCCAGTCGACGCCTATCAGCCTCCGAAGAGAATTACTTAACAACAGAGGAGTGCCTCGCCATCGTCTGGGCGATTCGCAAACTCCGTTGCTACTTGGAAGGATATGAGTTCGATGTCGTCACAAATCATCTACTTGTTGAACTCCATCGATATCCCCACTGGACGGATTGCGCGATGGGCATTGGAGCTCCAGCAAGACCGCTTTGTGGTGCACTATCGCCGGGCAAGTCAAAGCGTCGTCGTCGAACTAGTCCCACTTCGGAAGGCGACGACGCGCAATGGGGCAGATGGCCGAAAAACGTGGCAAAAATCATTTTTGTGATGGTAGCGTACGCCAAAAAAAAAAATTGCGTTTGGTTAAAAAATGATCACGGGTGATAAATCTTTTTCAAATCGGTTGAAAATTGTGGGTGCTAGAGCCCATCAAAGTTGACCTATTTCCTGAATGTTCAAAAATGCATAAATTTTCAGCGCAAAGTGTCAACTTTGAAATTGAATTTTGGGAGAAATAATCAATCAATCTTAAAGTTGTTATTTTTTTATTCAAATATAATTAATTGTTTATAAAATTCAGTCAAAAATGTAATTTTCGTTTTATAACTGAATATTCCAAAAAGTTTAAAAAATATACTATATTTGGGCAGTTTTTATAATTTAACATGTACATAACTTCTAATGTTCACCGATGTTCACGAGGAAACTATATACATATGATAGAATGAACCTTCTTCTAATATGCTTATGTAATTTCCCTTGCCCTAGTTTGCCCGTTTAGAATTTAAAGTCATAAAACGAGCGCAACCTCGTGCTAAAAATGCGCGTTTTATGTATGAAAGAAGAAGAACCCATGCAAATATGGGTATTTCCTGAGTGGGAATTTAATTAAAAAATTGTGTAAAATCATTTTGTAAATAATACCTGAGTTAGTTAAATTTAACAAATATTATTTTTTATGTGTTTAACCAGTCTTGAGACATTTTGGGTACAGGTAACTAAATAAATTGTTCTTTTAAGGTACAAAAAAAGATTTTCGAGTTTGGATGATTCCATGAGGGAGAAACACTTCAATGAGATTTCTTAACTGCATTGTAAATATAAGTACCCTGAGTTTTTTTGTTGAATCGAGCTTATTCGATTGATTTTGACTTCATTTAATTTAGAAAGAATGTATACTTCGTGAGCATTTAAGCAGCATCTTCAGATGCACGTATTTCCAAATAATGTTAAAGATAATAGTTACATTTCCAAAATACTAAGTTTATTATATATATCATTTTAATGAAAATTGGCCACAAAAAAAAAAATTTGAAATATAACCTCAAAATAATTCAACGAAAAATGTTAGTAACAAAATTAGGTAAATTAGTAAAGAAAACGAATTAAAACATATTGACATGTTATGTTTAAGTTAAAACAATATTCAAAATATTACTTTGTGATAAAAAAATAAATTTTTAATTTTCATTTTATACGTTTAATATGGGCAGAAACATTAAAGAACTTTGACCTTAAATTTTGAAGCACCCTGTTGACGGATCACCCTATGCTTTTTAATTTGTTCAAATTCCTCCCCTGGTTCAAAAGATATGATGTTTGCAAAATTTTTCGGCCCGCTGCCCCACTGTGCGACGGCTACGTTGGAAAAAGCATTCAGGAAACGTATCTTGGCACGTTTTGGAGTCCACAGACGTTCGTGTGTAACAATGGCACACAGTTCACCAGTCGATGATTCAAAGCATTCTGCAAACAGATGGGAATGGCACTTCAACACACAGCACCGTATACGCCGCAGCAGAACCCTACCGAACCAGCCAACAGGACAGTGAAAACCATGATTGCGCAATACTTGGATAGAGCAGAGAAATGTGGATAACCTATTACCGGAGCGCAATCTGGCAATCAACTTTAGTCCCTCTGACAGCAGCAGATTCAGCCCGGCGTGTTTAGTGCAAGGTCCATGCCGCTGCTGCGCCTCCTGCCGTCCATGCTGCTGCTGCCACCGAAGTTTCTGCTGCCTCTGCGGCTGTGTTCATCAGGACAGTTCGAGTATACCAGTACGAGGATCTCAAGGAGGTGTTGATCCAGGAGTTTGGACTCACGTACTCAGTGGAAGAGTCTACGCGGCACAGCGGAGCCGGCACCGGCGGCCTGGAGAAGGATACCTCCGGTATGCGATCGAGATACAAGAGATTGCAATGCATCGGGCGGTATTGACGGACTGCAGGAGAAGTCGCCGGCACTGAGCATGCTTTACGCAGCCAATACCGTGCCGAATCTGAAAGAACTACTAGGGAGGTACGAGCGTAGGCGTGCCCAAGAGGAAGGAGCTGCGGGTAAGCCGACACCACGGAAGACGACGACTACAGGAAAGTCCGCTAAGCCAGGCGACACCCCTATGGGGAAACAAGATGCTTCAACTGCTCTGGATTTGGGCACTATAAGATTGATTGCCCCAAACCATTCCATCAACTGTTGTCCTGCTTTAAGTGCGGGCAGATGTGGTACATGTACAAGATATGCCCAGTGAAGATAGGAGCCGCCACGGCTGCCACCATTGATGAACAACTTGACCAGGTGGATCATCTGCAAATAGTAAATGTTGTTTTTATTGTACATCGAGAGTGCCGTGAGTTTGATCAACATTTTTCTTTGTTCAATCCGGGCAGCCTTAGGAGTTTCATCAGACGTTCCGAGGTCCCCTCATCCTGCCGTTTTACCCCAAATTCCTTGAACTGCTGTGGCCTCGGAAGAAGCCGACTCATATCGGTGGATTGTGTTTTTGTGCGCTGTGCGCATATTTAATTTTTTTATAATAAGACAACATAAAAAGCCTTTCATTCAGGGAACTTAAAAGAACACTTTTAAGATGATCCAGGCGTTAAAAACGGTAATCAAGATTTGGCGATATGGAAGTTGTTTCAAAAATAACGCTTAAGCCTATGGCCAAACGCAAGTTGATTAAGAAAGATATTAGGGTGGCAATAGTGGCGTGTATATTGATTTCAGGCGCATATTTAATAAATTAATAATAAACAAGTTATAATAATTATGGGCCGAGATTACCTCAGAAAAGCCAAAATTAGGCTGTGTCTATTTGAAGGCCGAGACGACAATGATCGGCCTCTGAGCCAGCATACGTATGTCCAGGGCTCTTCCCAGAACTCTTTGCAGTCCTGAAGTCCAATATTATGAACCCTGAGAACAAATGGTAGAAAAGCATTGCGAGACACTTGAGGGGGCACAAGCGGCTTTGAATGCCATAGGAGTGAATATAGAAGAGGAAAAGAAGTTTGACATAGAGCCAACATTGCTATCGGAGCAATCTGACGTTCTAAAGGATACCATCAATCTGTTTTATTTAGAAGTATCGGAAGATCACATTAAACCTTCAGAGTATGAAATGCAGATAGAGTTAACCAGTCAAACGCCCCTGTTTTGCCGTCCCCGCCGTCTGTCGCATCATGAGCGCCAAGAAGTGCGAAAAATTTGTGAGGACCTTCTGAAAGCAGGGATAATTCGACAAAGTAGTACCTGTCTGTAAGAAAGATATCGTAAGATATTGCTTATCGACCGCTAAATAAGACCATTTTCTGATTTCGCTCTTGGGTGACTGTATCGAACACCTTGGGGGAAATCGTTTTTTACCGTACTCGATCTGGGAAATGGGGTCTATCATGTCAAGATGCATCCAGACTCTATTTAATACACGGCTTTTGTAACACCCGATTGCCAGTTTGAGTATGTCCGGATGCCATTTGGACTCTGTAATGGTCCCCCAGTGTTCGCTAGGTTCGTTTATTTTGTCCTGAAGGATCTTATCAATCGAGGGCAGTTGGTTATCTATATGGACGATATACTTATAGCATCAACAGACTTTGTGGCCCATGTAAGTGTCCTTAAGGAGACCTTACACACCTTGAGTGTAAATGGTCTGATCTTAAAGTTGTCGAAAATTGCCGTTTTGCGTATCGTGAGCTAGAATATTTAGAACATTTAGCCAATTCTTCCGGGATCACACCCAAGTTAGCCTACTTGCGAGAGATCCGAGACTTTAGAACGCTGTTTAGGTCTTTTCTCGTACCTCCGCCGTTTTGTGCCCAATTTTGCCAAGATTGCCTTCCCGATGTCCCGTCTCTGATGAATGCCTTAAGTCCTTCCGAAAATTGCACTCCAAACTTATAGGATGGCAGTGCTGTTCCCGAAGTCGGAAACGGAGCTGCACTGTGATGCCAGTTCAGCAGGGTTTGTGGAGGTGCTTTTCCAGAAAAAAAAGATGGCAAATTCCACCAAGTATTTTACTTTTCGAAGACCGCTTTCGCGCCCGAATCCAAGCTGCATAGCTATGAATTGGAGACGTTAGCCATAGTATTCGCCTTAAAGCATTTCGAGACGTACCTGAAGTTTATTCTTTTTAAAATAGTCACTGATTGCAACTCGTTAGCCCTGACTCTTAAAAATGAAGGATCTTCCGCAAAGACCGCGCGTTGGGCTCTGCTGTTAGAAAACTTTAATCACACTTTTGTTCATCGTTCAGGCGTTAACATGTAGACTTGTTGAGCAGACTTGAGATGGTTGCCTATGTCAACGAGTTGGATTTAGATTTCCAGCTGCAGCTGATGCAAAATCGAGACCCTGACGTTGTCAAATTACGCAATGACTTGGAGGATCACGACGTGTCGGGTTTCAAACTAATAGATGGTATTGGGTATCGCCGATCGCCCGATGATGTTCTGCAGCTTTATGTTCCTGCTGAAATCATTCAAAATGTGATAAGAACAATTTATGAGAAGCTGGGTCATTTAGCCACTGTGAAGTGCTGCGCACAAATTGAAAGGAATTATTATTTGCGTATATGAGGTTGCAGGTCGATAACTTTATTAGCAACTGTTTGAAGTATATATACTATTCTTCCTCCACTCAGAGAAAGAACGATATCCTTCATAGAATTACCAAAGTCGCCTTGCCGTTTGACACGATTCACATCGATCAATTAGGTCCGCTTCCGGTCATACATTCCAAGAAGTAATACCTTCTGGGGGGGATCGACTCTTTCACTAAATTCGTGAAGTTGTATCCCGCTGCTACGACAAGTTCCCGTTAAGCGTGCCACTGTTTGAAGATGCAGTATTTCGCTAAAATCTTGTATTAAGCCCGATGCTTAGCAAGCTGGCAGAACCATTAGAGCATTTCGACTGTGTTCAACAATTGCCTAAAGTGGAGTTCGCATTAAACAACACTGCCCATTCCACTAGACTAGTTTCGCGGTTCGCTGGCGTTTCGCCAATTGCCTTGCAAAATACTCTAAAGTCAGTACGAAGAAGGTGACTTCGTAGTTATACGCAATGTAGAAACCATCGCCGGTGTCAATAGGAAATTCCTGAACCGCTATCGATATGTAGTGTATAAGAAACTGCCGAATGATCGGTATGTCATTCGTGACATTGAGGGTTCCCAAATCATGCAATTGCCTAACAATGGTGTCCTGGAGGCTTCTAAACTGAAATCATGTCTCGTACCTGACGTAGACTGCATTTCGGACGTCCAAAACAAAGCACCACTGACCGGGGAAGGGGGTAATTTATAATGTATATTTCAATGTATCCGATTAAGAGGCTATCGATAATATTTAAGTGTTGGAGTGTGCCGAAACTGCGTAAAACTCTGTGAAGTTAGTATATCAGTATTTTTGTATGTAAGCGTTTTTTATGATTGTCGGGAAAAGGGTGGTCATACTGCCTGCCTTTTCCGGTCTCTTGAAAATTATATATCGACAAGAAAAGAACAAGGAGAAAATGATCAGTATTTACATACATCGATAACCATTTTCGCCATTATAGAGGTTTATATGCACAAAAAGAGTATAAAAAGTGTAAATTATACAAATTTATTTTAACTGAAAAAATAAAATAAATTAGTTCATTAAATTGATAAATTAATTTATAGTTAATAGTTCATCTGGAAAAAAAGTTAAGAAATTGATCCAACATTTCTTGCAAGGATTTGAAATAACCCAGAATAACCCAGTGTACAGTGCAGCCGTCTGCTGGAATACGTCCTCGATTCATCCGTAGTATGTTCTAGACGAGTAATGGAACAATTTGCGCAAGCAAAAGGACGTTATGGAGCTGCAACAACAAATACTAAATCGGCAACAAAAGTTGGGTACGTATCAAGTCGTACATAATCAAGAATATGACAGATCTGAGTGTGATTGATTCAATGGTCCTGCGTTTTTTCTGCAGTCAAGAAATGGAGGAACGATCCGCGATGAAACAAACTCTCTTGTACCCCAACAATCCAGTTCAGGTCGTATTTTAACTCCGACCACAATAGCCTTTCTGGCCTTAAGTGTTAAATGCTTTACTTGTTCGTCGTTTGGGCATTTTAAGAGTCAGTGCCCCAATCCCATACGGCCAGCGAGGCCCTGCTTCAAGTGTGACCTTCTATGAGTTTACAAAATAGATTCTCTCTTCTTGAAGTCCTAGTAGTTTTATCCGTCAATTTGAAGTGCCATGCAACTCTTGTTCTATGCCATCACAGGTAAACTGACGTGACTTAGGTAAAATTCAGTGTGGAATTCGTTTATCGTACCAAACAATAGTAAATTTGTTCGTCATTCTTCCGAACAGTGCTACAGATTTGCCTTTGGGTATGGACAGAGATTTCCTTTGCAAAAGCAACATTAGGTTATGTAAAGTATGATAAAGTATTACGAAGCCCGATTGCGAGAGTTAATCAAATAACCACAGAATACTTAAAACAGTCATCAGATGCGCAGTAGTTGTTACACCAGAAAAACTACATTGATTGTTTCATGAAAACGAGCTAAAGCCTGGCAACCCGCCACCTTGTACCATTGCGAGAGAGTGTTCTGAAGTGTCCAACGATACTTTTGATCAGGCCGTAGCAACGCAATTGAAGTACCTGTTGCCAATAGGTATGAATTTTGAATTATGAATTATGAATATTGTCATTAGAACAGTCCGAAATTCTGCAGTCTGTTATTTCCACCTCGTATTTGAATGTCCCTTCGGAATTAATTAAACCAATTAATTATGAAATGAGGCTAGAACTGACAAGTCAAATCACTATATTTTGCGGTCCCTGCCGTCTATTCTATCATAAGTGCAATGAAGTGCATCAAATATGTAATGATTTATTAAGTGCCGCTATTACTCGCAAAAAGGACAACACCTTAAGGAAATGTGTTGATTATCGAACTCTGAATAAAATTACTGTCTTTGAACATTTTCCGATTGCGTTTTTCGACCACTGTGTTGAAAATCTGGGGGGTAATTCTTTTATTTCGGTTCTAGATATGAA
Source organism: Drosophila nigrodunni (assembly GCA_020829145.1). Classification (NCBI taxonomy): domain Eukaryota; kingdom Metazoa; phylum Arthropoda; class Insecta; order Diptera; family Drosophilidae; genus Drosophila; species Drosophila nigrodunni. The sequence goes on along the minus strand of JACVCZ010000016.1, from coordinate 569,310 downwards.
AAGTGGATTCCACATTGTTAAGATGCACCTTGATTCTATTAAGTATACAGCCTTTGTTACTTCTGATGGTCAGTTTGAGTATGTGCATATGCCGTTCGGATTCTGTAATGGTCCCCCAGTCTTTGATCGACTAATATATTTTGTACTGAAGGAACTTATAAATTGGAGCCAGCTGGTGATTTATATGGATGATATTTTTATCGCATCCAACGTCATTGACACCAATCTGCAAGTGCTGAAAGAGACGGTGTGTACCTTACGAGTGAATGTATTATGTCTTAAGTTGTCCAAGTGTTGTTTCGCGTATAAGAAACTGGAATGTTTAGGATATTTAGCTAAGTCTTCCGTAATTACTTCCAAACCGCTGATATAGGAGCAGTCGTCCTCCAGAGAGAAACAGACAGCAAATTTCATCCGGTGTTTTATTTTTCCAAAACTGCTCCGGAAGTTGTCAAGCTACGTAACGGTGCTTCGAGACGGTGTTGTTTACCGACGACCACCTTGTAATGTGCTTCAGCTATATGTCCCAGCCGAGATGATCAACAGTGTCATACGAACGGTACTGAATGTCTCTCCCCGTGCCAATGGTCAGGTTAAACGTGTCAATTGTGTCTTGAGCCCTACGCTGAGTAAAATGACTGAGCCTTTAAATAATGGTGACTGGGTAAAGTATCCCGAAGATCGAGTTTCGCTTCTTTCTTCCTTTTCGGTGTCGAACAGCGAGGCGTTGTTGTTGAAGAATTATCTAAAATTTTGAGTAACAAGTTGTTAAATAATAACCTTTCTGAAGGGAAAATCCGTGGACTGCAGAGCATTGTCAACTCGGCTCATGTGTAAGCGCAGCGGCTCGAGTCAGTCTCGTTTTTGAACCGTTTTCCCAGATACCATACGCCTTTCCGTGCCCGCTGTCTATTTAAATAATAAATTAAAAAATAAATTCAAATTTTAATCGACTTAGAATTTATGTAATTTTCGTATAAAAATTATTATTGCAGTTGGAAAAACTATTTTATCAAATGTGGGAAAAGGGGCGTGGCAATCCAAATTTATAGATGGCAATTCAACTATGCTGTCGCTGAACTCCTGCACCAGAATTGCATTTTGCGCCCGAGGAGCGATTTGGATTGCTCTCGTTGGCTTAAATAATGAAAAATTTCAAGGCTTGGTTGTCTGCGAGTATTCGTTTCGGCTTGTCTAAAATTTTTTTTTCTGGAGCTGCTCTTAATTGGTGTTACTTTTCTCGCCGCTGGAATTGAAAGTCAAAGGCTGACCCAGTAAAAAGTACCTCGCTGTAATCGAACCTGCGGTATCATACGCAAGTTTCTAAACACACCGCAGTTCTACCATCTACACCACGCTTCAATATGTAGATACTTCCGAATAACTGCATTTCATATAATAATGTTTTGTTATAGAACAAAAAAAAAAAAAAAAAAGTGTATGTCTGAGCTGGCGTTTGAACCGCAGACCTCATGTAGCACTACAGCATGTCTATCACTTGGACCACACCACTGTTGATAATTAGGACGGCTAAAGGAGATAAACACTTGAACTTGACGTTCTTGCTGAACACACCCTTGGAACACTAATTCTCAGCTTATTTCGGTGTGCGCTCACAGTTAACTACTTCGCTCTCCAAAGACTGACCGTCCATGGTCACGTCGATTTGCAAGGAAGTGTCGGCGAAGAGCTACGCTTTCACAAATTAGTGCAAAATTACGATGCCCGATCCAGACATGACGTCGTCTCTTCCCTCCCTGATGTGGTTGAGGTTCTCTTTGCTCAAGCGATAGAGGTAGGCTTAGGGTGGCACTGTGACCTGTGATATTTAGCCGTGGTGACGCTCCGACCCCTGGGAACCGCTCAGGGGAACGGCAACAATATTGCGGTTCACATACTTTGTTCCGTTGATTAGCGCATAGTGGTCGAATGTGACCAGCTGAGTCCCAGATTCAGCGATCTCTGGGTTATCGTTAAACATTACAGTAGCCGGCCGATCGTTGATGACAATTATACCGTTATATGGCTAGCGGGTGTTGTGCAGTTCGCCACCATATCTGAGTGTTATCCTTGAGCACAGGTCTCGCTCGGCGATTGCTCGCAAAACGTAGCTGTCGTAGTTTGCTTGCTTTTGATAACGACCAATACTCGTTTCCCGCATTCTGCTACTATGTTGGCCGAGAGCTCTAAGATGGTGTTTTTGTGCGCAACTGAAAATATATTAATCTTCCGGCACGGAATACTTATTTTAGGATTACTACTGGCTTCACCAAATCAAGTAAATCATCTTTGTTGGACATGATATAGTTCCTCGCTAGAGCGAAAAGAGACTCCTCCAAAACAATCTGATTTCTGAAGCAGTTTACTTCTCAGTTGTTTCAATGGTATATGTCAAAGATCGTAACTGCATCCGACTCGGGCTTGGCGTTGTTAAGCGAGTTGATGTTTGCCGTGATAGGGCATCAGCTACGTGAGTCTCATCGATGCGTACCTTCCAAAGCTTGATTTTGGCGTTAGGATTTCCCTCAGACACCACAAACGTAAGTGGCTGGTGATCTGTGAAAATATTTATATCCCAAAGACTATAGAGATGGTGCTGAAACAATGGCTAGCAACTGCCGCTCAAAGGTAGCCTAGTTTGTCTTTTAGAGTCCGGGAAATCATTGTTATCTGAAGCACGTTTTACGATAAATCTGCCCCGATTCCGTATGCTGAAGCATCGATTGTCAGATCAAGAGTTTCTTATATTGCATCTCGCAAACTTTTGAGTATCCATTCGACGTGCTTGACATGATCTCTTTTATTTTCTGAAAAGATGATGACGTCGTCGACATAGACGTAACACGACTTGCCGATCTGCTCTCGAAGCATATAGTCTATGGCTCTTTGGAAGATGCTGCCAGCGTTCTTCAAGTCAAAGGGTAAACGACAGAATTCATATTTTTCACCGCTTATCGAAAATGCGGTCTTTTCTCTGTCCTGCTCTGCCAGAATTATCTGATGCTAGCCTGACTTGAGATCAAGGGTAGTAAAGTATTATGCCTTCCTAAGTTGGCCAAAATCATTGTGATGCTCGGCATTAGGTATTTATAGGCAATGATCTTTCGATTCAGTTTCCTGAAAGCGCTTTTGGGTACAAACTGGTTAACGGGGCTTTCTATTAATGCCGTTTTTCAGAAGGTCCTCCGTGACAATTTCTGTTAAATTTTTGGAAGTAGCAGGGCGGTAGTACCCATGACGGCTGTGTTAAAAGGCAGAGACTCGTTAGGGTATGCCTTCACACAGTTGTTTAGTACTTGCAAAAATTGCGATTTTACTGCTGCTGGGACTTCAATGTCAAGAATCTTTGCTTGATTCACATCTTTGCAGTTATAGTAGTGAATCTTCTCAGAAACACCGACACACAAACATTTGAAACACTGTCGTCGCTATCGTAGTTTAACGTCTTTCGCAAATTTTCATGCGTCACAGAATTCAACGCGCTAATGAAGAAACAAAAAGAATGGACCAACAACGAAATAGAATTTACACTTGCAATTTTTCAAAATTATCACTGATCTTAAGCGTTAAACATTCCATGTTTACTTACATGCTCCCATTCTAGGTTCGTTGAGTGTTGTTGCTACTTGCTGTTGTTCCCTTCTTGCTTGCTTCTTCTCGTTGTTAATATTTATTGTTTAAATTGGTAAAAATATATATTTTTTTGTTTTCATTGTAACTCGTTTAGTGTTCGTGTTTTTGTGTTCATTTGTCCGGTTTCACCGTTAACAGGCCACAAGTAATAATCACTGTCCCAGCGGAAATTTGCGGGACGCTGACTTAGCTTCGCATTCCAGCGACGCCGTTGAACTTGACGCCCCGACATGGAGCGTTCTCGCTAACCACTGATAACGCTGACTCAGCCGCTGTTGTCCGATTGGATCAAATTTGGTGAGGATACTTTTTATAATAATTAATTATATACACATTCTATGTGAGTTTGGTTGCGATCGCTTTGCAAATACTACATGTCTTCATACAAATTTTTTGTTGCGGGACGCTGACTTAGCTTCGCATTCCAGCGACGCCGTTGAACTTGGCGCCCCGACATGGAGCGTTCTCGCTAACCACTGATAACGCTGACTCAGCCGCTGTTGTCCGATTGGATCAAATTTGGTGAGGATACTTTTTATAATAATATACACATTCTATGTGAGTTTGGTTGCGATCACTTTGCAAATACTACTTCATACAAATTTTTTGTTTTTGATCGATTTGTTCCATGGGAGCTATAAGCTATTGTTGTCCGGTGCTGATGAAACTTGGTGAGGAGGTTATAGTGGTACCATTCAACTACTAATTTGGTCTAAAAAGACAAAGAATAAATTACCCTCTAATGAGTTTGTGGAGACCCGTGCCAAGAGAGCTTTCTGTGGAAGGCGATCAACACACAGAAAGCTCCGCTGCACAATCCATTAGCTTTTGCGTACGAGCTTTGTTATTCTTATTCCCTTACTTGCTTGGTTCTTAACAGCGAGCGCAGCTGAACATATGTATGTATAAAACGAAGCGTGAATAAATTGATTTATAATTTGTAAAATTAATTAACAAATAATTGTATTTACTTCAATACAGGGTTATTAAATTGGCGACGAGGTAAAAAAAAAAAACAAAAGAAAAGAAGAACAAGAAAGAAAAGTACAGTCGAGCGCGCCCGACCGTATAATACTCTCTGCATTTGTCCCGATTAAATTATTAAAATCGGTATCGAGATATTACAATGTGAATTACTTGCATTAAAAACACGTTGAAACAAAAACAATCTAAGCATAATCAAACATACATCTGTTTGTTTGCATGCGAATACACATACGTTTGGCAATATGTATATGATGCAAATATGTATGTATGTGTGTATTCGGAGCAGCCAGCGACCGCGGGCAGCGCTGCCCACACACAGGCAGCGAAAACGTTCGAACATGTGCTTGTGTGTTTCTATCTCGCTTGCACCTATGGGTTGATATTGCGTTCAATTATCAATATTGTAACGCTTCTAGTTTTCTTGTTTATAGTCCGATTTTAATGCGCCTTTCAGGATAGTTTAATATAGTTAGTCTTCACACCAGTTATAAACTACAATACTGTACGATACGGAAAAAACGGCATTGAAGCTTGAAAACTATTTTATAAATTGTGGGAAAAGTGGGCGTGGCAGTCAAAAATTTTAAATGGCAATGTAACTATGCTCTCGCAAAGAACACCCGTACCAGAATTGGTGATCCTAGGTGCCATAGTTACTGAGATATTTGCCGAAAACACCAATTTTTCACGAGGTGTGTCCAGTTTTTTGCTTATTGTGGGCGAATGGGGCGTGGCATCGAAAAAAAAAAAATAATTCTTGTATTGACTGACTAAATATCTGATCGTTTGACACCAAGCTCGAACTTGTAGCTCTTACCATCTCTGAAATCTGTTTGTTCATACGGACAGACAGACAGACAGACGGACAGACGGACAGACGGACATGGCTATATCGACTCGGCTTGTGATGCTGATCAATAATATATATACTTTATGGGGTCTGCCACGCCTCCTTCTGCCTGTTACATACTTTTGCACAAACCCAATATACTCTTGCAGAGAGTATAAAAACACCCAAAAGAAATAAAATCGTTTTAGGTCTTTGTGGTTATTACAGAAAATTCATTCTAATTTTGCACACGTTGTAAAGCCAATGACTTCAAAATTAAAGAAAGGTGCAACTATAAATATAAAAGAACCAAATTACATTTCTGCTTTTGAAAAATTAAAAGTACTTATAACATCCGATCCAATATTAGTTTATCCGAATTTCGAAAAACCATTTTGTCTTACAACTGATGCCAGTAACATAGCTTTTGGAGCTGTTCTGTCTCAAAATCAAAAACCAATTTGTTTCGCAAGTAGAACCCTAAACGAACATGAAATTAACTATGCAGCAATTGAAAAGGAACTTTTAGCCATCGTTTGGGCAACCAAATATTTCCGATCTTATCTCTACGGTAGAAAATTCGAGATTCTCAGTGACCACAAACCACTTGTTTGGCTTAATAATATTAAAGAACCAAATAATTAATTATTACAAGGAAAGCATTCTGGAATGTTAAAAAATCGGCTTCGTTGCTGAAGTATATAACACTTTTCTTTGAACATAAGTATTCTTTAATTAATTCTTTTGCATGGTTGTGTGCCATTTCGACATAATTTATTAAGATTTTTGTTTTATGAAAATAATAACGTTTGTGTTATTTGAGTTACTTTTTAGACCCCGTACTCTAAACAAGAAAGAAAAGTACAGTCGAGCACGCCCGACCGTATAATACTCTCTGCATTTGTCCCGATTCAATTATTAAAATCGGTATCGAGATATTACAATGTGAATTACTTGCATTAAAACACGTTGAAACAAAAACAATCTAAGCATAATCAAACATACATCTGTTTGTTTGCATGCGAATACACATACGTTTGGCAATATGTATATGATGCAAATATGTATGTATGTGTGTATTCGGGCAGCCAGCGACCGCGGGCAGCGCTGCCCACACACAGGCAGCGAAAACGTTCGAACATGTGCTTGTGTGTTTCTATCTCGCTTGCACCTATGGGTTGATATTGCGTTCAATTATCAATATTGTAACGCTTCTAGTTTTCTTGTTTATAGTCCGATTTTAATGCGCCTTTCAGGATAGTTTAATATAGTTAGTCTTCACACCAGTTATAAACTACAATACTGTACGATACGGAAAAAACGGCATTGAAGCTTGAAAACTATTTTATAAATTGTGGGAAAAGTGGGCGTGGCAGTCAAAAATTTTAAATGGCAATGTAACTATGCTCTCGCAAAGAACACCCGTACCAGAATTGGTGATCCTAGGTGCCATAGTTACTGAGATATTTGCCGAAAACACCAATTTTTCACGAGGTGTGTCCAGTTTTTTGCTTATTGTGGGCGAATGGGGCGTGGCATCGAAAAAAAAAAAAAAAAGATTCTTGTATTGACTGACTAAATATCTGATCGTTTGACACCAAGCTCGAACTTGTAGCTCTTACCATCTCTGAAATCTGTTTGTTCATACGGACAGACAGACAGACAGACGGACAGACGGACATGGCTATATCGACTCGGCTTGTGATGCTGATCAATAATATATATACTTTATGGGGTCTGCCACGCCTTCTTCTGCCTGTTACATACTTTTGCACAAACCCAATATACTCTTGCAGAGAGTATAAAAACACCCAAAGAAATAAAATCGTTTTTAGGTCTTTGTGGTTATTACAGAAAAATTCATTCCTAATTTTGCACACGTTGTAAAGCCAATGACTTCAAAATTAAAGAAAGGTGCAACTATAAATATAAAAAGAACCAAATTACATTTCTGCTTTTGAAAAATTAAAAGTACTTATAACATCCGATCCAATATTAGTTTATCCGAATTTCGAAAAACCATTTTGTCTTACAACTGATGCCAGTAACATAGCTTTTGGAGCTGTTCTGTCTCAAAATCAAAAACCAATTTGTTTCGCAAATAGAACCCTAAACGAACATGAAATTAACTATGCAGCAATTGAAAAGGAACTTTTAGCCATCGTTTGGGCAACCAAATATTTCCGATCTTATCTCTACGGTAGAAAATTCGAGATTCTCAGTGACCACAAACCACTTGTTTGGCTTAATAATATTAAAGAACCAAATAATTAATTATTACAAGGAAAGCATTCTGGAATGTTAAAAAATCGGCTTCGTTGCTGAAGTATATAACACTTTTCTTTGAACATAAGTATTCTTTAATTAATTCTTTTGCATGGTTGTGTGCCATTTCGACATAATTTATTAAGATTTTTGTTTTATGAAAATAATAACGTTTGTGTTATTTGAGTTACTTTTTAGACCCCGTACTCTAAACAAGAAAGAAAAAAGTACAGTCGAGCACGCCCGACCGTATAATACTCTCTGCATTTGTCCCGATTCAATTATTAAAATCGGTATCGAGATATTACAATGTGAATTACTTGCATTAAAACACGTTGAAACAAAAACAATCTAAGCATAATCAAACACACATCTGTTTGCTTGCATGCGAATACACATACGTTTGACAATATGTATATGATGCAAATATGTATGCATGTATGTGTGTATTGGGCGCAGCCAGCGACCGCGGGCAGCGCTGCCGACTCACAGGCAGCGAAAACGTTCGAACATGTGCTTGTGTGTTTCTGTCTCGCTTGCACCAATGGGTTGATATTGCGTTCAATTATCAATATTGTAACGCTTCTAGTTTTCTTGTTTATGGTCCGATTTTAATGCGCCTTTCAGGATAGTTTAATATAGTTAATCTCCACACGAATTATTAATAAAAATACTGTATAATACGAACAAGTTCGCAAAAACGGCATTTGAAGTTTTTTTCAAGTGTGGGAAAAAAGGGGCGTGGCAGTCCAAACTTTTAAATGGCAATGCATCTATGCTGTCGCTAGGAACCTCCGTACCAAAATTGGTGATCGTAGGTGCCATAGTTACTGAGATATTTGCCGAAAACACCAATTTTTCACGAGGTGTGTCCAGTTTTTTGCTTGGGCGAATGGGGCGTGGCATCGAAAAAAAAAAAAAAAGATTCTTGTATTGACTGACTAAATATCTGATCGTTTGACACCAAGCTCGAACTTGTAGCTCTTACCATCTCTGAAATCTGTTTGTTCATACGGACAGACGGACAGACAGACAGACAGACAGACGGACAGACGGACAGACGGACATGGCTATATCGACTCGTCTTGTGATGCTGATCAATAATATATATACTTTATGGGGTCTGCCACGCCTCCTTCTGCCTGTTACATACTTTTGCACAAACCCAATATACTCTTGCAGAGAGTATAAAAAATGCTCGGACTTGAAAAAAAAAGAAGTGAGGTTATGTTCGAACCTATTCAACATACAGCACTCAACGGAGCACCGCGTGGTGCCAGACGCGCGCACAAGAAAAACGGATTAAAAAAAAAAATATATATATATATGTGCGTACATAGGCTAAGTTAAGAGGGTACAAAGGCAACTCTAAGACAAGCCAAAAACAAAAAAAAAGTATCAGATCAGCAGTATAGTATGACTGAAATTAAACCATTTCTGTGCGAGAACATAGAAAAATCGTTGTAGCGCAACGAGTGGTAGAAATGGCTGCGATCATTTAATATCTATGTGTACACAGAAGAAATTTAATCATTAATAAAAAGCAAAAGAAATTGCTGCATATTGGCGGACCACAATTGCAAGAGGTGGTGTACAGTCTTCCTGGCGCGTTAGTGCAATACGATGCAAAAAACGAAAATTATGTATTTACTCCACTGGTGGATAAATTAAATTAATATTTTTTACCGCAACGTAACGCCGTATTCCAAAGGCACATGTTTCGCAGCATGGTGCCACGTCAAGGTGAGTGCTTCTCCAAGCTCTTATTACGGCTAAGAAAACAGGCCAGTAAAAGCTCGTTTGGAGCCACCATGATCGAAATCGAAGAAATCTGCATTGCTGATCAAGTAATTGGTGCCCGGGCTAAGACTATTGGGTTAAGCTATTGGAATCAGAGCTCAAGATGGAGGAGATAATAAATATGTGCACAGTTGAAGAACAAGTGAACCAGCAGTCAGAAGCAATGCTGATCCCGTTGGATGCCGACATCGTAAAGACAATCGCGGTTCAGACAAGAAGAAAAGACAAGACAGATGTCGTGTGTGGCCGGTGCGGAGCAGAAGACCATGTTCAACGCAATATGGCATGCCCGGCAAGGAACTCAAAATGTAATAAATGTTCCCGGTTCGGACAGTATGCTCTTATGTGTAAAACCACATTGAAGAAACGTTTTGGAACACCATATGAGAATCAACGCAAGCGACCGCGAACCTAGCAGTCCCATGTACGCGCCATCGATGAGGAGGGGACTGAGAGTCACGCAGACAACCAGAAGGAGAAGAAATGATAATTGGCTCCGGGTCGCGGTACAACTTGATAAGCCATGGCGATTGGCTGCAATTGGATAGGATACAGGCGACAGTGTTCAATGTTCGTACCAACTCGTCTACTCAGTTTAGAACTTATGCTTCGGACGAGACGCTGAGGTTTGGTAACGTTTTTGAAGCTCAGATTAGAATTTAAGAAAGACCAGAGATGATTGCCACATTTTATATAATCGAAAATAGGTGACAATCGCTACTGGGGCGAGACACGGCTGTACAACTAAACGTACTAAAACTTGGTTTAGGCTTAAATAGAGTGGATTCTCATGCACATTTTCTGAAATGGAAAACATTACCTGTGAGATTGCCCATAGATCACAATGTGAGACCAGTGCAGCAGCCAATGCAAAGATTTCCGACCGCGTTAGAAGACCAAATCGCAGAAAGGATAAACTAAGCTGTGCAGCAAGGCATTATAGAGCCAGTTCGTGGACTGAGCCCATAGATTTCGCCGGTGGTAATTGCATTTAAAGGAAGCGGCGAGATAAGGCTATGTCTGGATATACGAAGGGCGAATTTGGCCATCTCAAGGGAAGATTACCCATTGCCAACATTCGACATGTTCATGACCAAGCTACGTGAAGCAAAATACTTTTCAAGGCTGGATTTGAAAAATGCTTATCATCAATTGGATGAGTCAAGTCGGCAGATTACTACATTTATTACACACAAGGGACTCTTTCGTTATATAAGACTGTTTTCCGGGGTTAACTCGGCCGCAGAAACATTCCAGAGACGGCTGGAGGAATTGTTAGCAGGCTGCTCAAATACTCTTAACTATATTGACGATGTCATCGTTTTTGGTAACGAAGAGGAACACGACAAGGCGCTAGCAGCAGTTCTGAAAATCTTTGATATCCATAACGTGGTGTTGAATAAGCAGAAATGTGCGTATAAAACAACTAAACTCAAATTTCTAGGACACATCCTGTCGGACCATGGCATTGAAGCGGATCCAGAGAAGGTAAAGGTGATCACAGACTTCCGTGCTTCAAAAACTAAGGAGGAGACAAGGAGCTTTCTAGGCCTCATAACATATGTAGGGAAATATATACCAGATCTCGTCAACACGACTAAACCACTGGGAAAATTGATAAGTGCAAAGACCAAATTCGAATGGAGCAAGGGAACAGCAAGCTTTCGATACCTAAAAGAAGCAAGTCGTCGAGGTGGCAAATCTGTCAGACTTTGATAAAAATTTTCCTACGGCTCTCATAGCGGATGCAAGCCCAGTGGCATTGGGAGCTGTTTTAGTACAGATTGATGACAACAACGAGCATCATATCGCATCGTTCGCCATTAAAAGCGTAACTGATATTGAGAAAAGATATTCGCAAACGAAGAGAAAGTTTGGCACTACTGTGGGCAGTTGAGATATTCTACTACTACCTAGCAGGACTGGAATTTGATCTGATAACGGACCATAAGCCTTTGGAATCCATCTTCAAACAAACTTCGAAACCAACCACAAAACCACCAACTTCGTCTCCGTATCGTTAGCAAATAAACCAGCGCCGCATGCGTTCCCAACAGGCCCTTGGAAATGTGTTGCATTCGAGTTACTACGACCTTTGCCGAGCAACGACTATGTACTGGTATTAATCGACTATTCTTCCAGATACATGAAATTTAAATTTATTAAATTTCGACACCACCATCTTGACCATCTTGGCGAATGGCGAAGTAGAAAATATGAACAGATCTTTGGTAAAACGCCTTGAAATTGCTTGATTGAAAGGGAAATATTGTAAACAAGAGATCCAAAACTTCGTCATGATGTACAACGTATCACCACATGGAACCACAGGAGCAGCTCCTTTGGAATTGATATTTAACAGGGTCATTAGAGACAAGATACCAGACATTCAAGACCTAGTAGGTGATTTTGGTGAATCCCCGGAAAGGGACTTGGATTGCTTGAACAAACAGAGAGCAAAGAGATAGCAGACAATAAAAGAGGCGCCAAAGCATCAGATATCCAACCTGGAGACAAATTTGTGCTGAAGAATGTCTTGTTCTCATCCATAATATTGGAGGGATGTGGAGACCCGTGCCAAGAGAGCTTTCTGTGGAAGGCGACCAACACACAAAAAGCTCCGCTGCACAAGCCACTGAACGAGCTTTTGCGTACAATCTTTGTTATTCTTATTCCGTTACTTGCTTGGTTCTTAACAGCGAGCGCAGCTGAACATATAAAACGAAGTGTGAATAAATTGATTTATAATTTGTAAAACTAATTAACAAATAAATGTATTTACTTGACTACAGGGTTATTACAGAGTTAATGAGTTTTATTAATGAATAGTTTTAAATTAGATTCGTGCATTCTCATTTATTTTTTAGGTACGTTTTAGTTTGGCTTATAATCGCGTACGAACACTTACCGTTCTCTTGCATTCCGCTGTTCGCATATCTGTAAAATCGGCGGTTGGTTTTTGTCCTTTGTGCATTACTAGTCGCTTATATATAAATATATATATGTATATTCTAGCAAAGCGCGATTAACACAAATCGCGATTCCGGCACTTGAGCACATGTTTGGAGTATAAAGTAGTCCGATTTGGATCAAACTTGGTCAGTATATATATATATATATTATTATTATGTGTGAGTTCGATTAACTTAGCTTAGTAAACCCAAAAGTTTTTGATACTAATTATTGTTTGGAGCGATCGGCCCTATGGGAGCTATACGATATAGTTGTCCGATTTGGATTAAACTTGGTCAGTATATATATATTATTGACAGATGTATTCTGTGTGAGTTTGATTAATATAGCTTAGTTAATGCAAGTTTTTCATACTAATTCATATTTGGAGCGTATTTTTGACCGATCGGCCCTATGGGAGCTATACGATATAGTTGTCCGATTTGGATCAAACTTGGTCAGTACATGTACTTCATGGACATGTACTATCTGTGTAAATTTGGTTAGCATTGCTAGCAAAAAAGTTTTCTATACTAAAACATTCTAGTTTTACCTGTACATTTACCTTTATATGAAGATAGAACGCATTAAAGTGGGCGTGTCAAAAAACAAAAACAAACTTATACTGCTTGGGTATTGTACCTTTCATTTGCAACCCCTATCATCTTTCTAGCTCTTATAGTCTTTGAGATCCTTTTGTTCATACAGACGAACGGACGGACGGACGGACGGACGGACAAACGGACATGGCTATATCGACTCGGCTATTGATGCTGATCAAGAATATATATACTTTATGGGGTCTGCCACGCCTCCATCTCCCTGTTACAAACATTCCAACAATTATGGGCCCTATGGGAGCTATACGGTATGGTATTCCGATTTGGCTGAAACTTGGTCAGTATATAAATTAATTTTCTTCCAGTCCTGTAGTGGCTGAAGGTTAGGCTGAGAGGCGAGTGTGCCTCTTATTGCTGGCCTCGGGCTCAGACAATAAAACAAGTTGTTTAACAACCAGGTGCCGGAGTGAATATTTATTTAAGCAACTTATTGGAAGAGCGCTGAATTCAGAAATTAATTTCTTAATACACAGAATATTTCACTTAAGCTAAGCCAAAACTCGCATCACGCCACAATGTCATGGTCGACAAGCCGACTCAGCAAAACTCTTAGGCAATAACGGAAACTCTTGCAGCAACAAAAGTGTCCGGTTACCGCCGCTGACCATTGCAGCTATAGCGTGCTGATACAAAGTATGCAGTGTCGCAAGGGCTGTTCCTTAAATTATGAAGCACGCGATAGCGAGGGTTGATTAATGTCCTATATTAGGTGTTATGTGTTAACTACTCACCTCTCTAGTATAAGGCCGTTCTCGCGCCACCCAATCCCGGCGACGACTTCTCGTAACTGCTTTGCAGACTTCTTTGCGTCGATGATCCGCCAAATATTGAGGCCAATGCAGATTAAAGCACAGCATATGGCTTCGACAAAATGTGGGTCCAGGTGAAGCGGTGCAACTCTGCAGTGTGTGGGTTTCTCCATCGCATTCGGCTATGACGTTGTCAAACAATCGCAATATGAAGTACTTGTAGACGACAGGATAAATCGTAATTTTTCTGCAAGCTTTTTTAATCTTTGGGAATTTGATTATAAAATGTATAGTGTTAATGGATTGAAGAACTTTTACGGACGCAAAGGACATAAGATCTCCTATGGGAGTATTGGTGGGTTCCTCTAGCCAAATTGATTTCAAATCTGAGTGGTCCAAAATGTTTGGGCTAACAATGTTAGCCTTCGCGAGAGCATTAAAAGCATTAAATTTTGCAACTCCATCGTCAGCATTCTGTTTCTAGACAGTAGTGTTTCAAATAAGTGGCTAGTGTCAGCTTGTGAGTTTTTGGCTATCTTGAGAACTTTATTGACAGTGATTGTTAACTGGTTAAGCTGGTCTTGAACTCTAGTGTTTATTTCTATTTTTCTATTGTTGGCATTTATTAGTTGCATTTCAGTGAACCTAGTCTGCTTTACATCACCGGCATCGTGTGTACCCGCCACAACCTTGAGTATGGATCCTAGGAAATCTAAACTCCTGGCGACTGTGTATGCCTAACGCCCCCAAGAGGTCTTGTAGATGTGCCGTGTCCACACTTCCACCATTCTGAGAGGTTTGCCAAATGCATAACATATGCGTATTCCTCCCATATCAAGATCTCGCCATCGACGATGGGAATGTACTTGGCACGCGAGTAGTCGGTGACATGTGCCGAAGCCACTGATAATGAAAGGAGTAATATGGATCCAACCCTGTGAAATGAAGTTGTTTTATTTCTTTTTATCAACTTTTTTGTTTTCCTTTTTAAGGAGATCTGCCCACCACCAAAAATGTTTTATAAAAACTATGCCAAGTGGCTAAAAGTCAATTGAAAAACTATATCTAACTTATACGAGTATGCCTAGTGGCTTAAAAAAAGGTGTAAAAAAACAAGGGAGTCACCTTAGGTTGTCCTTGTTGATCACCCTTCCTCGAATGAGCACCTCGGTCCCCAGCTCTGCTTCAACGGCCTTCTCATCACATAAAGGTGTGAGTTTACTTCCGAGCCGTCGGTTGGACTTGATCAAAACCTTGTCACCAATGTTGAAGACCCTATTCTGCCGATGTGCGTTCTCCCTAGCTCTGAGCATCGTCTGAGCGTTTCTGATTTTTTCTTGTGGCTCATTTGGGTGCGCCTGAACCACATCAACTGGTCTCTGGTCGATGATCGAATGGATCGACTTATTGTACTCAGTTGTAGCCAGTAAAATGACTTCTACGGTGTCACTTATGCCTTTATCGATCTTTAGGCATCTGGCTAGCTCTAATAGAGTGCTGTGAAAGCGCTCAACCTGTCCATTCCAGATGCTATGCAATGGTGGTGCATTTGAAATGCTGACCCCATAGCTTTTGGAAAAAAATTCATTAGTTGCATTAAGGCTGGCTTCAGATCCACAATGGTTCTTGAAGGGAGCGGTTGGACAATAGCAAACTTAGAGAACTTGTCGATGCAAGTGAGAAAGTATTTCCTGTCAGTGGAGAAAATGTGTATGTGTCACATCTCTCCTACATGTGAAGGGATCGGCGTCTCCCCAAGCTCTTGTTTTTTGGGATGTCTATTGTATTTACCCCTAGCACATGTTTTGCAATTTTTTACTATTTCATTGGCTATTTTTGCCATCTTTGGAAAGTAGTACTCTGAGAGTACCTGCTTAACATTTTCCTGTGCAGACCTATGGGCCCTATTATGCTCTTTTGTGAGGATTTCCCTCCTTTCTCCAAACGCAAATATGTCCACTACGCGATTTTTGTAGTGCCAGAACTTTGTGGCCGGGTATCTTCGAACCAATGTATCTATCAATCTATTAGACTCGTCAATGCGCGCTTTCCACCTTTTAATCTTCGCATTTGGATTAGATTCCGAAACTGCAAAGGTTAAGGGTTTATGGTCAGTGAAGATATTAATGTCTTTCACCCCATACAAGTAGTGCCTTAATTGACCAATAACTTACGATGACCAATAACTCTCTCTCATTTGTTGCATAGTTAACCTCGCTGTCCTTCAATGTTCTTGAAATCATTGTTATAGGACGACCTTCTTGAGACAAAAGTGCACCTATGCCGTGAGCCGAAGCATCGGTCGTTAGATCTCCTGCAGCTTAGAAGATTGCTGATGCAGTGCGTAATGGTTGGGTGTGTATCGATTGCCCTGAGTCTACGAAGACTCCCAGTGCGTATTCTTTACATTTCTCTACATTTCTGATGCTGACATCCAGCAGCTTTTCCATTGTTTTCAGCATAAAGGATGTGAAACTGATTGGTCTGTAATCCTTTGGGCTTCTGAGTTGGAATGTGTCCAGTTTTGAGGCAGGCCTCGAATATTTTAATTAGCCATGGGGTGCCCACGTCTTTGGTGGTTTGCAGCATGGAAGGTAAGATTTTGTGTATACCCAGAAATTTTATCCTTGAGAAGGAGTTAATGGCCCATAGTACTTTATGTGGGGTTAATAGTTCTCTTGGGAATTATAGGTCGTGACGCACGGAGCACTGTCGCACCTTTTCTGTGGGTGGCGCAAAACAGCCCGGAAAATGGGTGGACATTAAAGCTTCTAGAGTAGCCTTATTGCTCTCCAACCATGATCCGTCGTCTAGTTTCAGTTGGCTTTGAATAGGCGGGTGCTTAGATAGCAGCCTCCTCAGCCTGACGGTTTCCGGCACTGACTCCAGCTTGGAACAGAAGTTCCTCCAGGAGCTGCTCTTGGCCATCCTGATGGCAGTCTTGTATGCTCTGAGGGCAACCTTATATTCGTCGTAAATTATTTGCGTGTCGGTCTGTCTAGCTAGCTTGAAAAGAGCCTTGGCATCGTTCCTTAGGTCCGAAAGTTTGGCACCCCACCAGTGTGGCTTGGACCTCACTTTCACTTGGACTTAATTCCGCCTTGTCTTGTTATATGCGTCTAGGAGTTTGGTGTTTTGTAATGAGAGAGACTTCTCAATGTCACTCACCGACTCAATAACGCTTAGTCCACCTAGTACCCTGGAAACAAGTGTCTCGAATAAGGCCCAATCGGCATTTCTAGGGTTCCTAGGTCTGTTTCTATTAGGAGTGCGTTCAAAGTTACATTCAAATTGAATGTACTTGTGGTCTGAGAAGGACGGTCTGTCTAGGACCCGCCAGTTAGTTATGTCTATACCTGTCGCAAGGGTGAAATCAAGGACGTTAGAGGACGTAGGATCTACGTAAGTAAGTACATCCCCCGTGTTGGCAATACTTAGGTTTGCGGTTAGTATAAAATTTAAAAGTGACTCACCCCTAGTGTTTGTGTCGATTGATCCCCATACGCAGTGGTGTGCGTTGGCGTGTGTTCCGACAATGAGTTGGTTTGCTCCGTCCGTCAGATTGACCAGTTCTACGGATGGGGCCGGCAGATCGTGTGCCCATTGTTCTCCAGCCTGACTGCAGTTAGGTATTCAGTGGTGTAATTTGGTATAAGCATGTAGGCCTTTTCATACAAATACTCGGTGCTTAATCTGCTTACTTTCGGGATATGAAACACATTGAAGTTGTTAGACCTTAGCCCCGCAACCATGTTGCCAGAAGCAATCAATGGTTCTTGGGCTAAGGTTACATCGACGAGTCCTTGCTCCAAGGCCAACAAGAGCTTCGTCGGTGCCAACCTGCTCTTGTGCAGGTTTATCTGCAGTACCCTCATTTGTTGGGGTATCTGCACCTGCTGCTGACGTTTTGACTATCACGGTAATGTCTCCGTCTTCTTCGTGCGCTGTGAGCGTGTGTGTGTTCTTGTTATATATTTATATTGCCAGATCGTCATATTTCAATCTCCATACCTTTAACATAACTCACACTAATCTATGTTAAGTAACATCACTCTGTTAGTTGCCTTGATTCTCTTATGTTAATAAACAGTCACAATTTAGTACTCAACGGAGATATATGTTTGTTACTCTCGGAACACAACATATTGGCGACGAGAATTAAAAAAGCCGCAAATCGAAGTACGGTTCTTTTTGCGTATTTTTCGTGTCGGTAGTCCATCGGAGATCGAACGAAAAGTTACAATCTACACACAAAATTACGTTTTGTGTAAAATCGCATCATTAAAGCACGATGGCGAACGAACAAATGGACATTAGATTGTTGTTAGATCAACAAAAACAATTAATTGAAAAACAATTAGAGTTTATGCAAAGTATGCAAAACAATGCTAGCAATTCAGGTCGTTCGGGTGAATTGGCTATATGTCCGCAGTTTCCAGCATTTAACAAAGACCAACAAAATTGGGAATCTTATTTGCAACAGTTATCGCAACATTTTATTGCATATACAGTTAGTGCGGAAGAGAAGAAAAAATCATATTTCTTGTCGTGGATAGGTACAGAAATTTTCGAACTATTGCGTAATCTGTTCGGCAGTGAAAATCTCAATGATTTTACCTACAAGCAAATAACGGAAAAATTAACGGAACATTTCCAAACAAAACGACACATTGTCGCCGCTCGGTACGAATTTTTCAAGAGGCAAATGCGGGACTCACAAACACATAGAGAATGGGTAGCCGATTTGCGAGGCATAGCGCGCGAGTGTCAATTCATATGTAGAGCCGAAGGTTGTTCAACTAATTTTGTAGACGAGATGATTCGAGATCAAATTATTGTGCACACGCCTTTCGACGTTGTTCGCACAGCAGCACTACAAAAATTACAGCCAACATTGCAAGACATTCTCACAATTGCAGAATCATATGAAGCAACAACAAAAACAGTGGCAGTCATAAAAAGAACCAAACGAGAAACAATCTCTTACTGATATGAACACCCTGTATTCGTGTAAGAAAAATCAGCAAAAGAGAGCAGCAAATAAAGCAGAGAAAGACACACCAAAATCATGCTCTGGATGTGGTCGCTCTCACACTCGAAACGAATGCAAGTTTCGCGATGCTATTTGTCACAAGTGTGCCAAAAAAGGACACATAGCTATTGTTTGCATGTCAAAGCAGAGCAAAGATAGGAGTGAAAATAGAGATCAAAACAAACACTCAAGTACAGAAAATGTTCAATCGTTGCACAGTGTCACAAATCTGACACAAAAGTGGACAAAACTTTATTGATTTACAAATTTTGAAAAAGACAATTTCATTTCAAATTGATTCTGGTGCAAGTGTTTCGGTTATTAATGTGCCAACATACAAACAATTGAATAGCCCAAAACTATTAAAATGTAATAGAGTATTACATGCATTTGGTCAAAATCCAATTCCAGTGTTGGGTGAGTTGCACACAACCGCAAAGTGTGGCAACATTGAGGCAAGTGTGAAAATAATCGTGGCAAACGTAGAGAATTCAAATAATCTGTTTGGATTAGATCTATTTAAAACATTTAATTTTGAAATTCGTCAAATTGCGAACGTGAACATTGATCAGAACAATCAAATGACAGCTTTTTGTAACAAATACAAAGACGTATTTGAGCCAGCAATCGGTGCTATCACGAAAGTAAAAGCAAGTGTTTGTTTAAAGCAAAACTTTACACCGAAATTCTACAAAAGCCGACAAATACCTTACGCACAACTCGCGTTATTCAAACAAGAAGCAGAACGTCTTGAAAAAGCAGGTATTTGGACACCAATCAAATTCAGCAGCTGGGCATCCCCATTGTACTCGCACCTAAGCCAGGTGGAGCAATTCGGATTTGTGGAGATTTCAAGCAAGGGGTCAATTCGCAAATTGATATCGAGCAGTATCCATTACCAACACGTGAATCGTTATTCCACGTCATACGCCATGGTAAATATTTTTCAAAAATCGATCTAAAAAGAAGCTTATCTACAGATGGAGCTAGATGAAGCATCAAAGGAGATTATGGTTGTCAACACGCCGCTAGGACTTTACCAGTACCAGCGTTTACCATACGGAATCGCTAGCGCTCCAGCTATATTCCAAAGGTATCTCGAGCAACTTCTGAGTGGCATAGAAGGTTGTGGAAATTATCTCGACGACATTATTGTTCGTCGCAAACAATCGAGCAACACTACGTTCGCGTCGAACAAATTTTAAGCATTCTACAAGAGAATGGCATAAAATGCAAAAAGGAAAAATGTTTCTTTCTGAAAGAGGAAATAGAATATTTAGGAAGGAGAGTCAGCGCGAAAGGAATATTGCCTGATCAATCCGGCTTAGAAGCTGTCAAAGATCTGAAGCCGCCAAACACTCTACAGCAGCTAGATGCGTTCATGGGGAAAGTCAACTATTATTGCAACTTTATCCCAAACTACTTACAATTAGCATTTCCATTAAATCAGCTACGCAGGAAAAATACTCCATTCAAATTTGGCATACAGCAGCAGCAAGCTTTTACAGCACTAAAAGCACACATAATCAACGCAACAGAGTTAGCTCATTTCAACGAGGAACTCCCACTTGTTCTTGCCACTGATGCGTCTTCTTTTGGCATTGGTGTTGTACTATCGCACATAGAATCAGACGGCAAGGAAAGACCTATTGCATTCGCTTCTAAAACTTTGGACAAGCATCAAGTAAGGTATAGCCAAATTGAAAAGGAAGGACTATCTATTGTTTTCGGAGTAAAGAAATTTCATCAGTATCTGTATGGCAGAAAATTCACACTAATCACAGATCACAAGCCATTGGTAACAATCTTTAATCCAAACAAGCATCTGCCTACAATGACGACAAACAGACTCCAACGTTGGGCAATTATACTAATGTCATACAACTTTGACATCAAATATCGTTCTACCACAGCACACGGAAACGCAGACACACTATCACGTCTACCGATCAGCACAGATGATGAGTTTGACAAAAAAGAAGCATGCTACAATATCGTCGATATTACGCCTCCGATTAACGCAGAAACAATCAAGAAGCATCTGAAGAATGACATCACGCTAAAGAAGGTTTACAGTTTCATTTCAACTGGTTGGCCTGAGAAGATACAAGATCCTGAAATACAGCCATATTTCAACCGCCGATTTGGTCTTTCAGTCAACAGGGAATTGCCATGTCTACAAACAGACTTCGTTCGTATTATTATTCCTAGTACACTGCGACAGGATATACTTAAACTTCTACATGATGGTCATTGGGGCATTGTAAAAATGAAACAGCTAGCTCGACAACATGTCTGGTGGCCAGGCATCGACGATGACATCGAAAAGCTGACAAAATCTTGCAGCACATGTAAGGTGAACAATCCGTCTCCAGCTAAAGAGTTTCTCAGTTGGCCAAAAGCAACATCAGCCTGGGAGAGGATACACATTGATTTCGCTGGTCCCATTTTTGACTCAATGTGGCTTATTTGTGTAGACGCTTACTCGCAATTTCCGTTTGTGACACAAATGTCTTCAACAACAACAGCAAATACTATCAAAGCGTTAACCACTATATTTGCAATTGAGGGTTATCCAAAAACCATAGTCAGCGACAACGGACTACAACTTACAGCAGACATTTTTACACAATTCTGTGAGACACATGGAATAAAACACATTACAACAGCACCGTTCCATCCAGCTTCAAATGGTCTAGCAGAGCGTTTTGTCCAGTCGTTCAAAACTTCAGTGAAAAAGCACATCAAGGATGGATACACAACCAACACAGCCGTTACCAAGTATCTTGCATCTTATCGTTTTACACCAAACGCAGAAGGTAAAACACCAGCAGAGCTACTTAATGGTCGTCCAGTTCGCACGCTCCTGACACAACTTTTCGAGAAGCCAAGCAAAAATCTTCAACAGCAACAGACCAAATATATACCAAACCAAAAGGTATACGCTCGAACTACGCAAGGGGAGAAAAGTGGATAGAAGCTACCATCGACCGATCAGTTGGTCGAATGTTATACATCGTCCGTACAAGCAAAGGATTTATTAAGCGCCATATCAACCAGTTAAAGCCCAGAACAAACTCAGCCGAAAGCAACAAAACCGATGAATCCGCTGCATATTGGTATGCAACTGACTATCCAAGCTCTACTCTCATTTCAGATCAGCAAATTCCTGAAGTTCAACAAACAGCAAGCACAGCGCCCTCTTCTCCAAGGAGTACTGATCCCAATGAGAACACCGATCAACAACAAACTGTTCAACAACCACCTCAGCAGCGTCGTTCAGGCATTCCAATAAGAAGTAGTACTAGAGCTCGCAACGACGTTAATCGCTATCAGCCTCCGGATTTCAGAAAGCGCAAAACAACTAACAAGATGTAAATTCAGGGAGGAGATGTGTTATATATTTATATTGCCAGATCGTCATATTTCAATCTCCATACCTTTAACATAACTCACACTAATCTATGTTAAGTAACATCACTCTGTTAGTTGCCTTGATTCTCTTATGTTAATAAACAGTCACAATTTAGTACTCAACGGAGATATATGTATGTTTGTTACTCTCGGAACACAACAGTTCTTGTCTTCGGTGTGGCGTTTTTTCAGGCGTATGTACACACTTCTTTCACCCCAAGCAGTACGCCCGAACCGTGAATACAGGCTGTCCTCTTTATTATTCTTTATTTATCTGGAGAATTACACTCGGGCCCTTCTCCGATGAGGAGAAGGAACCAGCCACTTCCAGCTGTGCACCTTCCCAGACCGCTCCCTGTGCCGGGACCACTACCCTTAGCCATCAAAGTGTTGGGTCGTCTTTGCACTTCAGGATCTTGCACCCGTTGAGCCACCCCGCACCATCTTCATTTTTATGCAACAGTTTCTCAACAAGTTTCTCGTGGACGATCTTACATCGGTCCTCCGAGATGCTGCCTTTCTCGTTGCTCCTGTCTATCAGAGCCACGATGACTTATCGTTTGGCGACATCCGTCGTAGCAGCTCGTTTGGTGTGCCTTCGGGGGATCGGTCCTTTTGGGCGTCGCCGCCGTCTGCTGGTCGGAGTTTCCCTGCTTCTGTTGTTCGTCATAAGCGACAAACCTGCGTCAGACCCATAATGCATAGAGCCGCAACTTCGCGCCATAATAGCATCATTGAAACAGTAGGAGCAGATGGCAAGCATGACCGCAGGTGAACCGTTGCAACCAGCAACGCCATCTTCAAATGTATAAGTTAACACATAGCACTTAATATAGAATATTAAGCAACCCTCGCTATAGAGCGCTTTGTAAGTTAAGGAACAGCCCTCGCAATAGCGACACTGCATACTTTGTATCAGCGCGCTATAGATGCAATGGTCAGCAGCGGTAACCGGACACTTTTGTTTTGCTGCAAGAGTTTCCGTGATTGCCTAAGATTGCTGAGTCGGCTTGCCGACTATGACATTGTGGCGTGATGCGAGTTTTGGCTTATGTTAAGTGAAATATAATTTGTATTAAGAAATCAGTTTTGAATACAGCGCTCTTCAAGTAAGTCGCTTAAATAAATATTCACTCCGGCACTTGGCCGTTAAATAATTTGTTTCATTGTCTGAGCCCGAGGCCAGCAATAGGAGGCTCAGTCGCCTCCCAACCTAATCATCAATCCTTGGAGAAACAAGGAAACCAATTAATTGGCGCCCAACTAGGGGTCGAACTCCACTAACAACAAGTAAAACAGCAGCACAGGAGCTGCAACAACCGACAACAATTGAGACAGCAGCGCGGGAGCTGCAAGTGACAGAGTTCATTAAGAGATTTTTTGTGTGTTAGTTGAATCATGTAAGTGGATACTCTAGCCAACATTTTTTTTCATCAAATACAAAAAGTGTTAAGTTTATTTTGTAAAAAATGAATTAGCACTAGTGAGTATTTCATATTGCAACAGATAATGTAAAAAATTTTTTTTTCGTTTAATAATAATCAGAACCAAGTGAGAGTGACTGCGTTGAGAACTTTAGTTTACTTTGTGTTGCTTTCTGTATGTCTAAAATTGAGCATACAGTTCTCGTGACTCAGAGCTGCGACGTAATTCGACCCATCTTTTGACGGCCCATTTTATTTTTCACGGCCACTGGCCTGCGCATGTCACGCTTCAACCCATATAGAAACCCTCGCAAGTCTAGTGACTCAGATTTCGACTGTGACACTCGCATCAGAGTCCCGGCTACAAGACTTCTCCCTGCAGTTCCCCACCATCAGGTAAAATGGATCCAGATCAGCTAAGGGAAATGATAAGGTCGGCTATAAGCAGCGCTTTAGCCGAACAGGCCGCTTCAAATCAGCAGAGGGATCAAGCCTTGACTCAAAGAATTAATGAGTTAGCTGAACAAATAGCAGCAGCAAACGTTGCCGCCCCACAAGTAGTAGCGTATGCTGCTATAGAAATTAGAAACGACATTCACTGTGACGAGCCGCTAGATGCCGTCAAGTGCTTACCTGAGTTTGTAGGTGTACAAGAATCTTATGTATCTTGGAGGCAGGCAGCATTAGCAGCTTACGAGATTTTTTAGACCACATAATGGCAGTTCTCGTCATTATCAGGCTGTTATCATTATAAGAAGAAAAATAATGGGCCCAACAGACGCGGTGCTGGCCTCATTTGGTACTGTATTGAATTTTGATGCGATAATAAATCGCCTTGATTTCACATACAGTGACAAGAGACCAATTCATGTCATTGAACAGGAATTAGGTACCTTAAGGCAAGGTGGCCTGTCCCTGCTTCAATATTACGATGAGGTAGAGAAGAAACTCACACTTCTAACTAACAAAGTTAACATGTCATATGAGCCGGCCTTAGCAAAGGGCTTATGTGAAATGTATTCCGCGACGATGCGTTGCGTGTGTTCATATCGGGTCTCAAGCGCAGTCTTACAGATGTGCTCTCCGCAGCAAAGCCCAGAGATTTGCCTTCAGCGCTAGCTCTCGCGCAAGAAGTCGAGTCAAATCATGAAAGGTACGCATTCGCGGCTAATTTCGCAAGAAGTCTAGAAGACAAAGAGCGCAAGCAAAAGCGCAGGGGCACCAACAGGAGAGACATTCGCAATAAGCCGAAACACAAGCTAGCGGTACAAAGAATCCGCACTTTAGTAAGCAAAAGCAGGGCCCCAGTTCAGACTGACCAACGAAGCAGCAGGCAGCACAATAATAATGGCGCACCGGTGCCCATGGAGGTCGATCTTTCCTTCTCGAGGGTTTTGCAGCCCACTCAGCCCCTGCTTACGTGAATAGGAAGCACCCACCATCTGACCGCACAGGCGGTCAGAGAAATCAGCAGAGGTTGAATCACGTCACGCAAGACGCGGGACAGGGGGCAGAGGCGTATGCTGGTGCCGCCTCCAGCGCAGCGGCACAAATCAATGACGATGCTAGTGATGACTCTGATACCCTCAATTTTTTAGGAGCAAATCCCTGCTACCCGTCATCAGACGAAGAGTAGCAGGGACTCACATGCGATTCCTCATAGACACGGGCGCGGCCAAGAATTTCATTCGGCCACATGAAGGGTTGAAAGGCGTCCGCTCGGTAGAGTCCCCTTCAAAATTCACTCCATTCACGGCGCGACACAAATGACACACAAATGCTTTGCTTCAATGTTTGGGTTAAAGGCAACTTTTTTTATTCTGCCGGACTTGTCAACTTTTGATGGGATTGTAGGCCTTGACCTGTTAAAGCAGGCAGCTGCTTCGCTTGTCTAGCTTCAGGACAACTTAAGTGGGGCACGGAGGGTCGAACAAATCACCTTCCACACGTGCAAAGGCATCCTCATTAGCTAGAAGTTCCTTTTTTGAAAATGCTAAAGACCAGACAAAAAGCCTTTGCAGACCCAGACGAGGTGTTGCCGTATAACACATCAGTCGTGGCTACCATTAGGACCACTGATGAGCAACCGATCTATGCCAAGCTTTACCCAAGCCAAACTTTGCCCATATCCAATGGGAGCAGCTGATTTCGTTAATAAAGAAATCAAAGATCTGCTAAAGAATGATATAATTCAAAAAGTCCGTCTATCCCTACAATAACCCAATATGGGTAGTAGACAAGAAGGACACTGATGAAGCGGGCAATAGGAAAATGAGGTTGGAAATGGACTTTCGTAAACTTAACGAAAGAACCGTGCCTGACAAATATCCTATGCCAAATATATCAATGATATTGGGGAATTTGAGGAGAGCCAAATTCTTTTCAACATTAGACCTCAAGTCTGGTTATCACCAGATCATACTCGCTGAACGCGACCGTGAAAAAAACCTCTTTCTCTATGAACGGGGGAAATACGATTTCAAAAGACTCCCCTTTGGATTAAAGAATAAAAGATTAGTGACTCAGATTTCGACTGTGACACTCGCATCAGAGTCCCGGCTACAAGACTTCTCCCTGCAGTTCCCCACCATCAGGTAAAATGGATCCAGATCAGCTAAGGGAAATGATAAGGTCGGCTATAAGCAGCGCTTTAGCCGAACAGGCCGCTTCAAATCAGCAGAGGGAACAAGCATTGACTCAAAGAATTAATGAGTTAGCTGAACAAATAGCAGCAGCAAACGTTGCCGCCCCACAAGTAGTAGCGTATGCTGCTATAGAAATTAGAAACGACATTCACTGTGACGAGCCGCTAGATGCCGTCAAGTGCTTACCTGAGTTTGTAGGTGTACAAGAATCTTATGTATCTTGGAGGCAGGCAGCATTAGCAGCTTACGAGATTTTTAGACCACATAATGGCAGTTCTCGTCATTATCAGGCTGTTATCATTATAAGAAGAAAAATAATGGGCCCAACAGACGCGGTGCTGGCCTCATTTGGTACTGTATTGAATTTTGATGCGATAATAAATCGCCTTGATTTCACATACAGTGACAAGAGACCAATTCATGTCATTGAACAGGAATTAGGTACCTTAAGGCAAGGTGGCCTGTCCCTGCTTCAATATTACGATGAGGTAGAGAAGAAACTCACACTTCTAACTAACAAAGTTAACATGTCATATGAGCCGGCCTTAGCAAAGGGCTTATGTGAAATGTATTCCGCGACGATGCGTTGCGTGTGTTCATATCGGGTCTCAAGCGCAGTCTTACAGATGTGCTCTTCGCAGCAAAGCCCAGAGATTTGCCTTCAGCGCTAGCTCTCGCGCAAGAAGTCGAGTCAAATCATGAAAGGTACGCATTCGCGGCTAATTTCGCAAGAAGTCTAGAAGACAAAGAGCGCAAGCAAAAGCGCAGGGGCACCAACAGGAGAGACATTCGCAATAAGCCGAAACACAAGCTAGCGGTACAAAGAATCCGCACTTTAGTAAGCAAAGCAGGGCCCCAGTTCAGACTGACCAACGAAGCAGCAGGCAGCACAATAATAATGGCGCACCGGTGCCCATGGAGGTCGATCTTTCCTTCTCGAGGGTTTTGCAGCCCACTCAGCCCCTGCTTACGTGAATAGGAAGCACCCACCATCTGACCGCACAGGCGGTCAGAGAAATCAGCAGAGGTTGAATCACGTCACGCAAGACGCGGGACAGGGGGCAGAGGCGTATGCTGGTGCCGCCTCCAGCGCAGCGGCACAAATCAATGACGATGCTAGTGATGACTCTGATACCCTCAATTTTTTAGGAGCAAATCCCTGCTACCCGTCATCAGACGAAGAGTAGCAGGGACTCACATGCGATTCCTCATAGACACGGGCGCGGCCAAGAATTTCATTCGGCCACATGAAGGGTTGAAAGGCGTCCGCTCGGTAGAGTCCCCTTCAAAATTCACTCCATTCACGGCGCGACACAAATGACACACAAATGCTTTGCTTCAATGTTTGGGTTAAAGGCAACTTTTTTTATTCTGCCGGACTTGTCAACTTTTGATGGGATTGTAGGCCTTGACCTGTTAAAGCAGGCAGCTGCTTCGCTTTGTCTAGCTTCAGGACAACTTAAGTGGGGCACGGAGGGTCGAACAAATCACCTTCCACACGTGCAAAGGCATCCTCATTAGCTAGAAGTTCCTTTTTGAAAATGCTAAAGACCAGACAAAAAGCCTTTGCAGACCCAGACGAGGTGTTGCCGTATAACACATCAGTCGTGGCTACCATTAGGACCACTGATGAGCAACCGATCTATGCCAAGCTTTACCCAAGCCAAACTTTGCCCATATCCAATGGGAGCAGCTGATTTCGTTAATAAAGAAATCAAAGATCTGCTAAAGAATGATATAATTCAAAAGTCCGTCTATCCCTACAATAACCCAATATGGGTAGTAGACAAGAAGGACACTGATGAAGCGGGCAATAGGAAAATGAGGTTGGAAATGGACTTTCGTAAACTTAACGAAAGAACCGTGCCTGACAAATATCCTATGCCAAATATATCAATGATATTGGGGAATTTGAGGAGAGCCAAATTCTTTTCAACATTAGACCTCAAGTCTGGTTATCACCAGATCATACTCGCTGAACGCGACCGTGAAAAAACCTCTTTCTCTATGAACGGGGGGAAATACGAGTTCAAAAGACTCCCCTTTGGATTAAAGAATAAAAGATTAGTGACTCAGATTTCGACTGTGACACTCGCATCAGAGTCCCGGCTACAAGACTTCTCCCTGCAGTTCCCCCACCATCAGGTAAAATGGATCCAGATCAGCTAAGGGAAATGATAAGGTCGGCTATAAGCAGCGCTTTAGCCGAACAGGCCGCTTCAAATCAGCAGAGGGAACAAGCATTGACTCAAAGAATTAATGAGTTAGCTGAACAAATAGCAGCAGCAAACGTTGCCGCCCCACAAGTAGTAGCGTATGCTGCTATAGAAATTAGAAACGACATTCACTGTGACGAGCCGCTAGATGCCGTCAAGTGCTTACCTGAGTTTGTAGGTGTACAAGAATCTTATGTATCTTGGAGGCAGGCAGCATTAGCAGCTTACGAGATTTTTAGACCACATAATGGCAGTTCTCGTCATTATCAGGCTGTTATCATTATAAGAAGAAAAATAATGGGCCCAACAGACGCGGTGCTGGCCTCATTTGGTACTGTATTGAATTTTGATGCGATAATAAATCGCCTTGATTTCACATACAGTGACAAGAGACCAATTCATGTCATTGAACAGGAATTAGGTACCTTAAGGCAAGGTGGCCTGTCCCTGCTTCAATATTACGATGAGGTAGAGAAGAAACTCACACTTCTAACTAACAAAGTTAACATGTCATATGAGCCGGCCTTAGCAAAGGGCTTATGTGAAATGTATTCCGCGACGATGCGTTGCGTGTGTTCATATCGGGTCTCAAGCGCAGTCTTACAGATGTGCTCTTCGCAGCAAAGCCCAGAGATTTGCCTTCAGCGCTAGCTCTCGCGCAAGAAGTCGAGTCAAATCATGAAAGGTACGCATTCGCGGCTAATTTCGCAAGAAGTCTAGAAGACAAAGAGCGCAAGCAAAAGCGCAGGGGCACCAACAGGAGAGACATTCGCAATAAGCCGAAACACAAGCTAGCGGTACAAAGAATCCGCACTTTAGTAAGCAAAGCAGGGCCCCAGTTCAGACTGACCAACGAAGCAGCAGGCAGCACAATAATAATGGCGCACCGGTGCCCATGGAGGTCGATCTTTCCTTCTCGAGGGTTTTGCAGCCCACTCAGCCCCTGCTTACGTGAATAGGAAGCACCCACCATCTGACCGCACAGGCGGTCAGAGAAATCAGCAGAGGTTGAATCACGTCACGCAAGACGCGGGACAGGGGGCAGAGGCGTATGCTGGTGCCGCCTCCAGCGCAGCGGCACAAATCAATGACGATGCTAGTGATGACTCTGATACCCTCAATTTTTTTTAGGAGCAAATCCCTGCTACCCGTCATCAGACGAAGAGTAGCAGGGACTCACATGCGATTCCTCATAGACACGGGCGCGGCCAAGAATTTCATTCGGCCACATGAAGGGTTGAAAGGCGTCCGCTCGGTAGAGTCCCCTTCAAAATTCACTCCATTCACGGCGCGACACAAATGACACACAAATGCTTTGCTTCAATGTTTGGGTTAAAGGCAACTTTTTTTATTCTGCCGGACTTGTCAACTTTTGATGGGATTGTAGGCCTTGACCTGTTAAAGCAGGCAGCTGCTTCGCTTTGTCTAGCTTCAGGACAACTTAAGTGGGGCACGGAGGGTCGAACAAATCACCTTCCACACGTGCAAAGGCATCCTCATTAGCTAGAAGTTCCTTTTTGAAAATGCTAAAGACCAGACAAAAAGCCTTTGCAGACCCAGACGAGGTGTTGCCGTATAACACATCAGTCGTGGCTACCATTAGGACCACTGATGAGCAACCGATCTATGCCAAGCTTTACCCAAGCCAAACTTTGCCCATATCCAATGGGAGCAGCTGATTTCGTTAATAAAGAAATCAAAGATCTGCTAAAGAATGATATAATTCAAAAGTCCGTCTATCCCTACAATAACCCAATATGGGTAGTAGACAAGAAGGACACTGATGAAGCGGGCAATAGGAAAATGAGGTTGGAAATGGACTTTCGTAAACTTAACGAAAGAACCGTGCCTGACAAATATCCTATGCCAAATATATCAATGATATTGGGGAATTTGAGGAGAGCCAAATTCTTTTCAACATTAGACCTCAAGTCTGGTTATCACCAGATCATACTCGCTGAACGCGACCGTGAAAAAACCTCTTTCTCTATGAACGGGGGGAAATACGAGTTCAAAAGACTCCCCTTTGGATTAAAGAATGCAGCAAGCATCTTCCAAAGAACCATCGACGACATACTGCGAGAGCAAATTGGCAAATTTTGCTATGTTTATGTCGATGACGTAATCATCTTTTCATGAGGAATCCCACGTTAAACACGTGGATTGGGTCCTAAAAAGCTTACACGAAGCAAACATGAGGGTCTCCGTCGAAAAGTCACGTTTTTTTAAGAAAAGCGTGAACTTTCTTGGTTTCATAGTCACCAGCACTGGCGCCACGACGGATCCTGAAAGGGTTAGGGCAATACAGGAGTATCCAGAACCTAAAACGCTGTTCGAGGTCAGATCATTTCTAGGCCTCGCAAGCTTTTACAGATGTTTCATTAGGGACTTCGCCGCAATAGCAAGACCCATCTCGAACATATTGAAGGGTGAAAATGGAACAGTCAGTAAGCATAGGTCCAGAAACATAAAGGTTCAATTCTCTGAAGTGCAGCAAAGGGCGTTTCAGAAGTTGCGCGATATTTTGTCATCCGAGAATGTAATGCTCAGGTTCCCTGATTTTAAAAAGCCATTCGATCTAACGACCGATGCTTCGGCTCACGGCATAGGTGCAGTTTTGTCTCAAGAAGGTCGTCCTATAACAATGATTTCAAGAACATTGAAGGACAGCGAGGTTAACTATGCAACAAATGAGAGAGAGTTATTGACCATCGTATGGTCACTTGCCAAATTAAGGCACTACTTGTATGGGGTGAAAGACATTAATATCTTCACTGACCATCAACCCCTGACCTTTGCAGTTTCGGAATCTAATCCAAATACGAAGATTAAAAGGTGGAAAGCGCGCATTGACGAGTCTAATGCGCGTATCTTTTATAAACCTGGCAAGGACAATCTGGTTGCGGATTCCTTGTCAAGACAGCAGCTCAACGCTGTACATGAACAAGAAATTGAGTCATGCGCAGCAAC
The DNA here is from genome assembly GCA_020829145.1 of Drosophila nigrodunni. Classification (NCBI taxonomy): domain Eukaryota; kingdom Metazoa; phylum Arthropoda; class Insecta; order Diptera; family Drosophilidae; genus Drosophila; species Drosophila nigrodunni. The sequence continues at coordinate 537,774 of JACVCZ010000016.1, read as the reverse complement.
GATCCACAGTGAGGTATCTCTCACCAACACCATTGAGACAACAGACAAATCCTTGAACTGTTTTCAAAACCAAATAGTGCTAGAAGAGGCTAGAATAAAACAAAGTTTTATTCTTTTTGGGAATAAGAAACGCTACTTGATCAGCTATACTTGCATCGAATCGCTGCTAGACGAGCTCGAAGATGTAATCTCACCCAAATGCATAAATGGCCTCCACTGTAATTTACACACGCTTGCAATGATACAAGATACATTGGTTCGAAGATACCCGGCCACAAAGTTCTGGCACTACAAAAATCGCGTAGTGGACATGTTTGCGTTTGGAGAAAGGAGGGAAAGGAGGTGTAAATACAATAGACATCCCAAAAAACAAGAGCTTGGGGAGACGCCGATCCCTTCACATGTAGGAGAGATGTGACACATACACATTTTCTCCACTGACAGGAAATACTTTCTCACTTGCATCGACAAGTTCTCTAAGTTTGCTATTGTCCAACCGCTCCCTTCAAGAACCATTGTGGATCTGAAGCCAGCCTTAATGCAACTAATGAATTTTTTTCCAAAAGCCAAATCCATTTACTGTGACAATGAACCGTCATTGAATTCAGAGACCATCGTGACTATGCTAACAAACAACTATGGGGTCAGCATTTCAAATGCACCACCATTGCATAGCATCTGGAATGGACAGGTTGAGCGCTTTCACAGCACTCTATTAGAGCTAGCCAGATGCCTAAAGATCGATAAAGGCATAAGTGACACCGTAGAAGTCATTTTACTGGCTACAACTGAGTACAATAAGTCGATCCATTCGATCATCGACCAGAGACCAGTTGATGTGGTTCAGGCGAACCCAGATGAGCCACAAGAAAAGATACAAGAAAAGATCAGAAACGCTCAGACGACGCTCAGAGCTAGGGAGAACGCAAATCGGCAGAATAGGGTCTTCGACGTTGACAAGGTTGTGTCGAGTCCAACCGACGGCTCAGAAACAAACTCACACCTTTATGTGATGAGAAGGCCGTTGAAGCAGAGCTGGGGACCGAGATCCTCATTCGAGGACGGGTAGTCCACAAGGACAACCTAAAGTGACTCCCTTGTTTTTTTTACACCTTTTTTTAAGCCACTAGGCTTACTCGTATAAGTTAGATATAGTTTTTCAATTGACTTTTAGCCACTTGGCATAGTTTTTATAAAACATTTTTGGTGGTGGGCAGATCTCCTTAAAAAGGAAAACAAAAAAGTTGCTAAAAAGAAAGAAAACAACTTAATTTCACAGGTTTGCAACCATATTACTCCTTTTCTTATCAGTGGCTTCGGCACATGTCACCGACTACTCGCGTGCCAAGTACACTCCCATCGTCGATGGCGAGATCTTGATATGGGAGGAATACGCATATGTTAGGCACTCGGCAAACCTCTCAGAGTACGTGCGAATGGTGGAAGAAACGGTCAAATTAATTGACATGTTCCCGCTATCGCACATGAAAAAACTTCTAAGTGTGGACACGGCGCACCTCCAAGACCTCTTGCAGGCGTTAGGCACACACCATAGAGTCGCCAGGAGCTTAGATTTCCTAGGATCCATACTGAAGCTTGTGGCGGGTACACCCGATGCCGGTGATTTAGAGCAGACTAGGTTCACTGAAAGGCAACTAATAAATGCCAACAATAGACAAATAGAAATCAACATTAGAGTTCAAGACCACCTTAACCAGTTAACAATAACTGTCAATAAAATTCTCAAGATAGCCAAAAACTTACAAGTTGACACTAGCCATTTATTTGAAACACTACTGTCTAGAAACAGAATGCTGATGATGGAGTTGCAAAATTTAATGCTTGCTATTACTCTCCCGAAGGCTAACATTGTTAGCCCAAACATTTTAGACCTCTCAGATTTGAAATCAATTTGGCTAGAGGAACCCACCAACACTCCCATAGGAGATCTTATGTCCTTTGCGTCCGTAAAAGTTCTTCAATCAATGAACACTATACATTTTATAATCAAATTCCCAAAGATTAAAAAAGCTTGCAGAAAAATTACGATTTATCCTGTCGTCCACAAGAACTTCATATTGCGATTGTTTGACAATGTCATAGCCGAATGCGATGGAGAAACCCACACACTGCAGAGTTGCGCCGCTTCACCTGGAGCTACATTTTGTCGTCTGGCATTAAAGAGTTCATGTGCCAAGGAGCTCCATGCAGGTGGCACGGCATACTGCGAGGTCCAGCCGAGCAACCTGGAAATAATCACCCATCGCACGGATTCAGGTGGACAACGGCACTGAGATCTAGGTACAAGGCACGCATCTCATCACGTTCGACCGAGTCGCAATTAACGGGACTCTGTTTTACAATCACAACAACGCACGCAACAGAGTCCCGGATATTGCCAATTCTCCCTTGCTGAACATCACTGCCAGCCAAGATGTCCTCAGCCTCCCTTACATTCATCGTTTGAATGAACGTAATTTGGAGGTGATACAGCAATTCAAGAAGGACGCCGGAACTGATCAAGCCTATCGTGTGGCATTCATCATTAGAGCCATATGCTGTGCTTTAATCTGTATTGGTCTCACTCTTTGGCGAATCATCGACGCAAAGAAGTCTGCGAAACAGTTACGAGAAGTTGTCGCCGGAATTGGGTCGGCCGAGGACGGCCTTATACTTGAGGGGGGAGTAGTTAACACATAGCACTTGTTGGATCATGATAATAGTTAGAACAAGAAAGAAAAGTACAGTCGAGCGCGCCCGACCGTATAATACTCTCTGCATTTTCCCGATTAAATTATTAAAATCGGTATCCACATATTACTATGTGTTTTACTTGCATTAAAACACGTTGAAACAAAAACAATCTAAGCATAATCAAACACACATCTGTTTGTTTGTATTCGAATACACATACGTTTGGCAATATGTATATGATGCAAATATGCATGTATGTATGTGTGTATTCGGCGCAGCCAGCTTCAGCGGGCAGCGCTGCCGACAGACAAGCAGCGAAAACGTTCGAACATGTGCTTGTGTGTTTCTATCTCGCTTGCACCAATGGGTTGATATTGCGTTCAATTATCAATATTATAACGCTTCTAGTTTTCTTGTTTATAGTCCGATTTTAATGCGCCTTTCAGGATAGTTTAATATAGTTAGTCTCCACACGAAATATAAATAACCATACGAACAAAATCGCTAAAAAGGCATTGCAGTTGGAAAACTATTTTATCAAATGTGGGAAAAGGGGCGTGGCAATCCAAATTTATAGATGGCAATGCAACTATGCTGTCGCTAGGAACTCCCGTACCAGAATTGGTGATCCTAGGTGCCATAGTTACTGAGATATTTGCCGAAAACACCAATTTTTACCGAGGTGTGTCCAGTTTTTTGCTTTTTGTGGGCGAATGGGGCGTGGCATCGAAAAAAAAAAAGATTCTTGTATTGACTGACTAAATATCTGATCGTTTGACACCAAGCTCGAACTTGTAGCTCTTACCATCTCTGAAATCTGTTTGTTCATACGGACAGACAGACGGACAGACGGACATGGCTATATCGACTCGGCTTGTGATGCTGATCAAGAATATATATACTTTATGGGGTCTGCCACGCCTCCTTCTGCCTGTTACATACTTTGCACAAACCCAATATACTCTTGCAGAGAGTATAAAAAGGAGAAAAAATGAATTGTTAGGATAAGCTTTAATTACTGAGATTATTGAATTGTCCAGTAATATACGCATCAAAACTCTTATACTTAAGCTAGCATGTAAGTTTGATTTGTATTCGGCAATGCAGCTGTCGCGAGCGGCAGGCAGTTCGTATTTTCGTCTCGCAATAGCCACACACACGCTGCCAAGCCTTTCCGCGATTGCTAAGTCTAACAATAAATTGTAATGTTTAAGAACTTGCTTGTTTTAATTTAATTAGTTTTTCGATTTTTCATGGCGCCCGAGCAGGGACTTTCAATCGCGTTCGTTGGTCTTTAAGACATTTCAAGGCTTGGTTTACGGTGTGTGTCGGTGTGGATAAACTTGGATTTTTCGATATTCCCTGAAGCTGTTGACGTTGGTGGAAGTTTGGATAAGCACAGCCAGGAGCCAAATATACTTGAGTCCCCTCATAGCCATCGTAGTGATAATCCCAGAATTGAGTCCAAGAGCGATTCTTCTGATCAGGTAACAGTGCCCAAACGAGTCAGTGCATAGGAGAATAGAAAGTGCAAGCGTAGAAGCGGCACATAATACATATTCGTGAACGTATGTACATAGAAGGGTACTGCTCCATTTGATGCACAATAAAGACATTGCGTTTTGGCACTGATATATACTTGTGATTTATTGGAAAGCAATTTGAAGCAAAACACACAAATCGAATTAAATAAATATACATAAATAAAACAGAACACTTAACTAGCGCAAATATATTTGTTACATTAATTTCGCATATCAACGTTAGCCGTTCCTCTTCAATTTCGCTATTCGCCAATATCTACATATTTCGGTGGTGGGTTTTTATACCCGTTACTCGTAGAGTAAAAGGGTATATTGTATTCGTTGGAATGTATGTAACAGGCAGAAGGAGGCGTGGCAGACCCCATAAAGTATATATATTCTTGATCAGCATCAATAGCCGAGTCGATATAGCCATGTCCGTCTGTCCGTCTGTCCGTCCGTCCGTCCGTCCGTCCGTCCGTCCGTCCGTCCGTCCGTCTGTATGAACAAAAGGATCTCAGAGACTATAAGAGCTAGAAAAATGCTAGTGGTCGCAAATGAAAGGTACAATACCCAAGCAGTACAAGTTTGTTTTTGTTTTTTGACACGCCCACTTTAGGGCGTTTTATTTGCATATAAAGGTAAATGCACAGGTAAACGTAGAATGTTTTAGTATAGAAAACTTTTTTGTTAGCTATGCTATCTGAACCAAATTTACACGGAAAGTACATATCTAGGAAGTACATGTACTGACCAAGTTTGATCCAAATCGGACAACTATATCGTATAGCTCCCATAGGGCCGATCGGTCAAAAATACGCTCCAAATATGAATAAGTATGAAAAAATTTTGAGTTAACTAAGCTAGATTAACCAAACTCACACAGAATACATCTGCCAATAATATATATATACTGACCAAGTTTGATCCAAATCGGACAACTATATCGTATAGATCCCATAGGGCCGATCGGTCGAAAATATGCTCTAAATATGAATTTCTATGAAAATTTTCTGTGTTTGCCAAGCTATTTTATCCATCACCATTGTTAATAACAAATTGAAACTGAGTAACGGGTATCCTAAAGTCGCGAGGCGACTATAGCATTCTTTCTTGTTTGACCTTTGTTCTTTGCACATAATTTGCACAATCTTTTACTTAGATTCTGCTTCGCTTTGATTTCGTTTTACTTTGTTTGCGTCAACGCTGCTTACATACAAACGTACAAGCTAGCAAACATACAAACGTACGCTGATAAACGGCAAGCTTTTTAGTTGTTGTTGGTAGATCGCATCATTGCCTACGCATGCGCTGTTGTTGTTGGTTGATCGCATCGTTTGTCTACCTGCGCATGCGCTGTTGTTGTTTTTATACTCTCTGCAAGAGTATATTGGGTTTGTGCAAAGTATGTAACAGGCAGAAGGAGGCGTGGCAGACCCCATAAAGTATATATGTATATTCTTGATCAGCATCACAAGCCGAGTCGATATAGCCATGTCCGTCTGTCCGTCTGTCTGTCTGTCTGTCTGTCTGTCTGTCCGTATGAACAAACAGATTTCAGAGATGGTAAGAGCTACAAGTTCGAGCTTGGTGTCAAACGATCACATATTTAGTCAGTCAATACAAGAATCTTTTTTTTTTCTATGCCACGCCCCATTCGCCCACAACGAGCAAAAAACTGGACACATCTCGGGAAAAATCGGTGTTTTCGGCAAATATCTTAGTAACTATGGTACCTAGGATCACCAATTTTGGTTTCTAGCGACAGAATAAATGCATTGATATTTAAAATTTTGGTCTGCCACGCCCCCTTTTCCCACATTTGATAAAATTTTCAAACTTCATCGCCGTTTTTAGCGATTTTGTTCGTATTGTTATTTATAATTCGTGTGGAGACTAACTATATTAAACTATCCTGAAAGACGCATTAAAATCGGGTTATATACAAGAAAACTAGAAGCGTTATAATATTGATAATTGAACGCAATATCAACCCATTGGTACAAGCGAGACAGAAACATAAATCATGTGATCGAATATTTACGCTGCATGCGTGGTGGCGTACATATGTATGTGTGTACGTATGTATGTAATACCATATGTAATACTATGTAAATATGCCCAAACATATGTATATATGACATATATTTATGTGTGTATTTAATATATATATTATAATTATTCTCTAATTGATAATAACATTCATAATATATATATATATATATATTATGAATGTTATTATCAATTAGAGAATAATTATAATATACATATATATTAAATACCATTTTTATAAAGACATTGAATTTATGGTAAAATTAAAACGCTTTATGACAAAGGAATTTTGTATTCACAATAAATTTTAAATACATTCTAGCCGTTTTTATAAAGGAGTTAATATATCTAGCTATTTTTCATCTGAGATTCTGACAGCGCTGCTTTAGCGCGCGTAAAAAGTAACGATTTTTACCGCTAGTCCTTCTAGCCTGTCTCTCTCACTCCTAGACTCGCACTCTATTTGTCTCATTTCTGTGAAAGAGAAATCCTCTCCCATACTCAAATCTGTGTAATTTTGGCGTTCGCTTTGACTTAATTCGTTGCGAACGTTTCGATTGAGAGGTTGTAATCGTGCATCGATATACATTTTTATCGTCGATTTCGATATAAACGCAAACAAAACGTGATTTTAATTACCAACAAACCGAAACAAAACGTAATTTTCATTACGTACGATATAATTGCATAATTAATAATTAATTAATAATTAATATATAAGTAAAATTGTGAAATATACAATAAGTGCGTTAGTACGTGAGTGTGTGCGTCAATCGATTTACGCGTGTGTGTTAGACATCGTGAACATTCGATTTTCTTTGTGCCAGGCGCGTAGTTTGTGACGTAGGTAGTTCATTCATAGAAACCGCGCGCGATTTCCTGAGCGCGTTTGTTGTATTTAAGAATCGCGTTCGGTTTTTGATAAACGCGTGTTAATTGTCGCGTTTTGTTTATTATCGTAAGTCTTAAGTATTGTCCGATTTTGTCCGATTTTAAATATTATAAAATTATAAAATTATATAATTATTTATTATATAATTATAACATTTATTAATTTTATATTATTTACATTGATTTATTTAATTAATTTAATAAATTATTTTATTTTATAATTTTAAATATTTAAATAAATTATATAAAAATATATTTTTGTATATTTTATCTAAATAGAATTAATAATATTAAATAAATAAAATATTTTATTTAAATATATAATTTTTGTAAAATGCCCCGGAGAAGGCAACTATCTGCTGCTGCACAGTCTCAAATGCGTAGGGAAAGGAATAGGTTAAATAGAGAAGACGCACAGTATGCAGATAGAGAAAGAGAGTTAAATTCCCAATCTCAAAGAATCCGTAGGGCAGTCAGTGAAAATAGCGTAGTAGAACAGATTGGGAATTCTCAGCTTCGTTCACGTCGTAGAAGAAGTGCGCGTTTAAGAGTAACAGAACAGGCAGTCGATACTTTGAATAGGACAATTAGGAGACAGGATCCTCAGGTTAAGCAGAGTGAGAGGGCTTCAGATGCCCTAAATAGACGAAGTCGTAGGGAAAATTTAGAAGAAAGGAATCGCGAACAGGCAGCTGATACTTCGCGTAGGACAATTAGAAGACAGGATCCTCAGGTTAGGCAGATCGAGAGGGCTTCAGATGCCCTAAATAGACGAAGTCGTAGGGAAAATTCTGTTGAAAGGAATCGCGAACAGGCAGCTAATACTTCGCGTAGGACAGTTAGGAGATTGAATCCACAAGTTAGACTGAGCGAACGGGTTGCAGATGCCCATCGCAGACAAATAAATAGGCGCAATCCACAGGTTAGGCAGAGTGAACGGGCTTCAGATGCCCTTTACAGACGAATTCGTAGGGAAAATTCTCAAGAAAGAGATCGCGAACAGGCAGCCAATACTTCGCGTAGGACAATTAGAAGACAGGATCCACAGGTTAGGCAGGGCGAAAGGGCATCAGATGCCCTTAGTAGACGAAGTCGTAGGGAAAATTCAAATATAAGGAATCGCGAACAGGCAGAAAATTCATTGCGTAGATCTATTAGAAGACAAAATCTACAGGTTAGGCAAAGAGAACAAGCAGTAGACACTATGCGAAGATCGCAAAGAAGACAGGATGTTTTAGTTAGCCGAATAGAGCAAGTGCGCAATAGCCAGGTACACTTTGAGAGGAGTCAGATTGTAGAGATTAGAATATTAGAAAGGGAAGTTGATAGAATAGCTAGGTCACAGCGTCGAAATGACCCTGTTCGTAGGTTAGTCGAAAGAGCTAGAAACACAGCTCAGCGAAGAAGTGGTCGGATAAGAGCACGGCAGATAGCAGTAGATTTAGCTAGAGCTGTTAGTCAGAGAGTTAGCCAGTATAGGAATGATTCTCAGAATAGAGCACCAGAAAATGAGCGTAATGCTGCACGTAATGAGGAGGCACGAGCGAATGCCATTGAAGATGAGGCACGACCAATTAGAAACATCTTAGAATGTTTAATAGCCACCTACAACAGATTAATTAAACACGGCCCTGACCATGTTTGTATTTGTTGTAAAGGTTTGTGGTTTCCTCACCAAATAGATAGGATAAGTAGGGAATATATTTTAGAAAATAATGAATTTAGCGCAGACATTCTGTTTTTGTCCGAACAATTCCCTCCTGTAAACGGCAAGTATTCCTTTTGCAAATCTTGTAGCCGTTTAATTAAGGAAGGGAAGAAACCAAATAATTCCATTACCAATGGCTTAGACTTCCCAGAACTTCCAGAATGTCTGAAGGACTTACAAAGTTTAGAAGAAAGATTAGTTTCTCCACGCCTTCCGTTCATGATCATAAAATCATTAGATTATGATCGCCAAAATAGCATAAAGGGAGCTGTAGTAAATGTGCCTATTCCAGTTGCGAATGTCGTAACTTCCCTTCCAAGGGCTTTTAGTGACGCAGAGGTTGTTCAGCTCCACCTCAAACGCAGGTTAGAATATCGTCACAGTTTTATGGTGGAAACTATATCTCCATCTCGTGTTGTTGATGCAATTAGGTATTTAGTAGGTACTGAGCTTTATAGAAAGCATGAAATTAGCATTAATGAGGAATGGTTGGCTTCTCACACATCTGAAGTCGTTCCATTTATTGCATCAACAGAAGATATAGATTTAAATAGAGAAATGGGTGATAGGGCTGCAAACCCAAATGTAGACGAGAATGCTCCACTAGAAGAGCAAGAGCTTAATCCTGGAGGTGAGGAAACCCTCATGGAGAATATTCCAATAGAGAATCTAGATGGTAGTATTTTAGCTGTAGCACCTGGGGAAGGACAACGGCCTCTGGACATGATAACTGATTGTGATTCAGAGGAGTTGTCCTTTCCCACGATTTATGCAGGAGTAAAAAGGAATTGTGTAGAAAGCTACACAAAAAATCATTAGATCAGAGCTTAGGAATTTTGATAGAAGGGCTTGTAGGGTAGATAAGCTATTTTATAATCTTAGAAAATTGCAGCTAATAGGTATGCGAAATAATTATTCCATTTGCTTGAGAAAGCACAGCGCTTCCCGCGGAGTTACAGCTAGGACAGCCCTTAATGAGGAAGAAATAGATAGGCTTATTCAGTTTGATGAGGGATTTAAGATTTTAAAAGGCATTCGATCTTCTCCTGCTCATTGGGAAGCGGAGAAGAAGAAGGTTATGGCCATGATTAGGCAATTTGGCATACCTTCTTTCTTCATTACGCTCTCTGCTGCAGAAAGTAGGTGGTTAGAACTTATAGTTATTTTGAAGAAAACAGTTAGGAAGGAAGTTCTAACCGAAGAAGAGGCAGCTAGCTTAGAAAGGTCTGAAGTTGTAGAACTGATTAGGTCAGACCCAGTTACGTGTGCTAGGTATTTTGATTATAGGTTTAGGCAGCTTTTAAAAGTTATGAGGAAGGATGGAGGCATTTTCGGCCAACATTCTGTTTATAAATATTATTGGCGAGTAGAGTTCCAACATCGGGGTTCTCCACACATTCATGGAATGTTTTGGTTAAAAGATGCCCCTTTATTCGATGCTAGTAATCCTTCCTCTTGTCCGCCTGTTGTACAGTTTGTTGATCGGTTTATTACGACGGAAAAAAATCCAACAAACGATGAATTGAAACCCTTCATTTTATACCAAACGCATAAGCATACTCCGTCATGCCAGCGTAGCATTAGAAATAGGCAAATCTGTCGTTTTGGTATACCATATCCTCCAATGCCTAGTACAGAAATTCTCTTTCCTCTTCCTGAAGATAGTAATTCAATTCATCAACAGAATTTTGAGAAAATAAACAGTTTCTTAAATTCTCCCATAGATAGTGAAGTTAGGGAATCCCTTAATGATTTTAATAATTTTCTCTCGCAACCTCAAATTGGTCTTAGTTATGAGGATTATATTCTAGCAATTAGATCTAGTTTAAACAGACCAAAAATATATTTAAAGAGAAGCTTCGACGCCATTATGGTGAATGCGTATAACACGCATATTTTGTCAATGCAGAGAGCCAATATAGATATACAGTTTATATTAGATCCATATGCGTGCTGCAGTTATATTATCAATTACAAATCAATTACAAATCAATTACAAATCAATTGCAAACGAGTTCAAATGCTCAAGTCGCGGGCACAACTCAGAAGTTTGCCCGAAGACTCAGAAGATATTTTCGAAGTAGGCCTATTAGATCATTACGTCCACCGTCCAGATGATCTAAATAGTTTATGCTTAGCAGATTTTGCGGCATTTTATACATTCTCTAAAACTGCAGGTAGGACTCGCCAAGAATCACAGGATGAGGTAGGAAATGAAGGATTCGGTAGAACCGAAGTTTATCCTCTTCGCAATGGTAGCGGATTTGTTAGAGAAAGGCGTAGTCCACGGATAATACGTTATAGGAGATATAATGTTAGTCACGATAGAGAGAATTATTTTAGGGAACTAGTAATGCTGTATTATCCTTGGAGAAATGTACAAGAGGAGCTAGTTAGTAAAAATTGCGAAGAGGTTTGTAATCTGAACAGGGAGTTTATTGAGGCTAATCGTAGGAGATTCAATGTTTTAAACGATAGTGAGTTAGATGCTCTCAGTAGAGTATTAAACGATAATCAGGAAGATGAGTTAGGTAATGTAGAAGATCAGGAAAATTTAGATAATAGATTTAGAGTATTAGGTGTAGCAGAAATAGATCCTCAAATAAACATTTTAAATATAGGAAATGACGATAATGCAGATGGGCCAAACAGCAACACTGTTCAGTTTGTTAAGTTACCTGTTTTAATGACATCGTCATGTTTAGAGGAAATAGTTTGTTCCCTAAACTTAAAACAGAGAACTTATCTAAACCATGTGTTGCATAATTTTAAGATAGGCAAAAAGTTTTATGAATTTGTAGGTGGTGGAGCAGGTGTCGGCAAAAGCCGACTTATTTCGGTATTATATCAAGCCCTTACAGCTAGGTTTAATAATAGAAGAGGCTCAAACCCTGAGTCAATTAAAGTTTCTTTGTCCGCTCCAACAGGGAAGGCAGCATTCGGAATAGGAGGTTGTACACTCCATTCAATGTTTAGCCTTCCTGTAAATCAGTCCGATCGAATTGGGACCTTATCCGCAGACTTACTTAATACGTTACATTCGAGATTGATCGATCTCAAACTATTAATTATTGACGAGATTTCAATGGTAGGAACCAAAATGTTTGGCTTTATAAACGTGAGGCTACAGCAAATTTTCAAAAGTAATCACTTTTTTGGAGGGATACCTGTCATCGTGTTCGGCGATCTTAGACAACTGAGGCCTGTGGGCGACAGGTGGATTTTTCAGCCATCCTCTAGGGAAGACTACAGTGAACTTCATGGCACAATGTGGGAAAATAATCTAATTAGATTTGAATTTTTCGAGTTGACGGAAATAATGCGTCAACGAGAAGACCAACCATTTGCTGTAGCTCTTAATAATATGGCATCCGCTCATATGACAGACATTGACATTGAGCTTCTTAGATCCAGAGTAGTAAGGGAAGATACGATACCAGAAGATGCTATTCATCTCTTCCTCTCCAACGCCGCAACAAATTCATACAACACTTTAAAACTGAATCGAATTGCGACCATCCAATATTGCTCTAGTGCTGAGGATTTTGTAAAGGGTAGTAATATAGGTGACGCAAACAAGGCCCGAATTCTTGAATCTGTAAAAGGATTCAAAACTTCAGACACCCAGGGTTTGTGTAATACTCTTATTTTAAAGACTACAGCAAAGTATATGATGACTGTTAACATAGATACTTCAGATGGCTTAGTTAATGGAGTAACAGGCATACTTAGGCAAATAGATTTAGATTCAAACAGTCATCCAATTCTTTTATGGGTAGATTTCATAGAGGAAAGAGTAGGAAAAGAATTACGTTTAAAGTATAGAAATCTACCCAATCCATTGTGGACCCCAGTAGTCAAAACTGTTCGAAGTTTTCAGTTTAGGAAAAATGAAAATGTTACTATAGATCGCAAGCAGTTTCCGATCGTACCTGCAGAAGGTATTACCATCCATAAGAGACAGGGAGCAACCTTTAATAAGGTGGTGGTCCACATTTCCGATAGTTTAGATCGAGCAGCTTTATATGTAGGCTGTAGTAGAGCGACAAGTGCAGCTGGACTGTTTCTAGTAGGCAACTTCAACCCTCCGAGGCCCATCCAAGGTCGAAATGTAGTTCAGGAAGAATTAGAAAAATTACGCTCCATTAAGTTACTTAGTACACATTTCGACTATTTAGTTAATAGTTCTAATTTCGAGATAATTTTCCACAATGTCCAAAGTCTGCACTGTCATATTAAAAGTGTTCAGTTAGATAAGCTGATGCTTCAGGCATCAATGCTTTGTTTTGTTGAAGGCTCGACCTTCCCAAATGAGACTTATGAAGTCCCAGGGCTTAGAATTGCTGTACGTTTAGATTGTTTAGGTGAAGGTAGGACTCGATCACAAAGAGGCATTCTCGTTTTTGTCAGAACCGAACTTTTTGAGAATGTTAGTCTTTGTTTCACAGGTCGCAGTATTGATGGTTCGCATATATTCGAATACTCAGTTTTAAAGTTTAAGTCTATAGGAATTTTAGTAATTTATAAGAGCCCCCGTTACTCGTTACCTAGATTTAGAATTGAGTTTGAGGATTTATTTATAGAACACAGGGAAATTTTAGGTAGGGAATCAGTAATTTTAGGAGATTTTAATTTATGTTTAAGCGCTTTGACTCAGGCTAGGGACACATATGACAGTTTGGTTAGGAAGGGATTTAGATCCCTTTTAGATTTGAAAATGTCCACAACACGTGACGATACACATATTGATTGGTCATTTTCAAATGTGTCGCTTGGCCAAGCCAGCGCAAAAACTTATGAGACAGTGCACAGCATTCACGACGCCATATCAGTTAGCATTTCAGGTAGTCTGTAAGTTGATAGGCCGGGAATTTTTTGTTTTTTTTCCGCGCGGGGAACATGGAAGTGCGTAATTTATTTAAACTATTACACATTTCAAGTCGACTCGAAGATCTCCTTAAAAGATCTAATTGCATGGCAATGACCTCCACGTGGTGTTCCCTGGATACCGATTTAAGTTATTATTATTATTATTTAAATCGGGAACTAACTCGAGCGGCGAATTTTACTAGTAATCGGGCGTTTTCGATTATAATTTGTTATTTTGTAATACCCAAAACCCGATTTTAATCATATTATTATATAATCGGAAATAAAATGCAGAGAGTATTATACGGTCGGGCGCGCTCGACTGTACTTTTCTTTCTTGTTTTCAGCTGATTTTTTGTTGCGCTGGTGCTTTTGCGTAAATTGATATTTTGTTGTTGTTGACAACTGTCGGCGCTTATCTACATACGCTTGCATTCTGTTAATTGCTGTTTTTTCTTTACATGCGAGAATTTCAGTTAGCCAGCTGATTATCTTGATCTTCTGATTTTCTTAAATCATATTGATCGACAACTGTAGTTAATCAACAGTTCTCTTTAATCATTTGATTATCTTCGTCAGTCAAGTTTGTTGATCAGCTGATTATTGTCGGATATAGTACACTTACGTGCATTCGAATAGAGTCAAAATTTAATTAGTCAATATGGCACACAAAACAGACCCTAATGACACCGTTCTGGTTGACGCGGAAACTTGCCTTAGTGCTCGTTTAAGTCAATTGTTTGTTAAATTGGAAAAAGTAGAGAGCGACATAGAGCGTCAAAGGAGTTCACTCATTAATAAAATGGTGACTCCAAGCAAATTTGAGATTCAGTGCCGGCTAGACATACTAAATTCATACATTTCCAAAGCTATGGATCTGCAGTCAGAGATCGATGCAATAGATCCTGACAATACCAGTCGTGCAATGCTTGAGGAAACATGTATTTTGGCACGGTCTTCATACATGTCAGCCCTAAGTGTGCATCAGGCAGCAGAAGTCGTCCCTCAGCCTTCTCACCATTCTCACTTGCCCAAACTAAAGTTGCCCAAATTTAGTGGTAAACACTCGGAATACAGACAATTTATCGGTCTGTTTAATAGCTTGGTAGACTCTGATCGCTCGCTGTCAAATATTGAGAAATTCAACCATATGATATCGTGCTTATCAGATGAGGCGTTAGGCACCATCAGAGCTTTCCAAGTATCTGATGCGAACTACCCGAAGGCATTAGAAACTCTAAGTCGAGTATATGACAACAAGTGTCTTATCTTTTTTGACACTCTTGCCCAGTTGTTTGACATTGAGCCGATGTCCAAGCCATCGGCAGTTGGAATTCGAACAATAGTTGACTCGGTATCGGCAATTTTTGGTTCGCTAATGTCCGTTGGAGATGAGCAAGATTTCGCAAATGCAATCTTGATTCATATAGTTATGTCGAAGGTAGATCCTCTTACAAAGTCGAAGTATGAGGAACAGCTGGATTACAACACATTGCCGAAATGGGCCGACTGTGCTGCGGCTTTGAACAGGTGATATCAGCATTTGTCTGCTGAAGAAAGTTCAAAGTCTAGGATGAAGCAAACATTTGAAATGAAACACGCTAAAAAATCGTCGTTTGCGTGTACAAATGTTGAAAAGGAAGTGGAACCCACATGCCAGTTTTGCAGTGCAAACCATATGATTGAAAATTGTCAAGGGTTTGCAGCACTGGCGGTTGACGATAGATATAATTGTGTAAAATCTAGTCAACTCTGCATAAACTGCTTGTATTCAGAGCACAGAGTGTCCAACTGCACTGCGTCGAAGTGTAGAGTTTGTTCTCTTCCTCACAACACTCTCCTTCACAAATTCACACCTGTAGAAACATCACAGGCTTCTGCTAATCCCGCCCATGTTGATCATAGTGCTAGCGAAACCGATCAGGTAATCCTGGCAACGGCTGTTGTTAAAGTTAAAGACAGTTTCGGTAAGAATCGAAACGCTAGAGTCTTGTTGGATTCAGGGTCACAGGTGAACTTCAAGACGGAAGACCTCGCTGAAGCTTTACGCCTTCAACGCAAAAACAAATGTTTAACCGTCAAGTCGGTTGGACAGTCGAGATTGACTGCAAAAGGCAAAGTCTCGACAATAGTTTCGTCTCGTGTATCGAGAGATCAGTTCATCGCCGAGTTTTGGGTGCTGAAATCGATTTGTAGCAGGCAGCCAGATTGTGATCTTCCCATCAATAGGTGGAAGATCCCAGCAAATGTCGAACTGGCTGACCCTGAGTTCCACAAACCCCAGAAAATAGATATACTTCTGGGAGCCGACTCCTTTTTTGAAATGCTTCGTAACGGACAAATTCGATTGGCGAAGGGTGGTCCGTTACTACAAAGGACGTTGTTTGGTTGGGTGGCATCAAAATGCTTACCAAAAGCCCAATATGTTGCTCAGTGATGCAACATAGAAAAGATGTTCGTTTTGAAGACAGTGTAGATCGACACTGTGAGGTCGAAGCTGTCCCGGAGAAAAGTGTTTCGGCAAATTATTCTGCGGATCACACCGTTTGCAAACAAAGCTCTCGGGACAGCGCTCAAAAATTGACGACTGGACACTTTGTTGTCAATTTGTCAGTCACGACTGATCCCAAAGTGCTAGGGTCGTCACAAATTGTCAAAAAGACAAGTTGTTCCCATGATCTGGGAACTAGGATGTATATGTGAGTTTCAGGAACGTAAATCTTGACCTTGGTCGCATGTTCATAGATACAGAAGTTCCACCAGGACCACGTAACACTTTTTCACACCAGTGCGTCCTGAGACCTGAAAGCAATTTCACCAAACTTCGAGTAGTAGTGGACGTGTCGTGTAAGAAAACGTCGTCATACTCTCTCAAGGAATTACTGGTGGGACCTGCAATTCAGAGGGATCAAATTGGTTCATTTTGTAGGTTCCGTCTGAACCGAACTGCCCTTACGGCAGATATCAAAACGGGCAATTTTCCATTGGCAAAATGGTTTTTAAACCATTATAACGTATTAGAAGAAGGCGAAAATAAGAAACTTTTGATTTTCAATGGTGACGATTCGACAAAAACGCTTGGCTTAAGGTGGACACTAAGTTTGGATACTTTTCGGTATCAATTGGTTGATAGCTTCGCCAAATTAAGTCCCACCAAGCGAAAAAACATTGTTAGATGCTTTCCCATATAAGTAAACCAAATATTCGCGTTGGACCGATGTAGAATCGAGAGTTCAAGTTTCTGGAATGATTCACAAATTGCATTATATTGTATAAATATTTCACCTTCATTATTAGCAACATTTGTAGCCAATAGAGTTGCAGGCCTCCAAGAGATGGCCAATAATGTATCTTTGAGACATGGACTGTCATCATCAAATCCGGCCGATTTGTCGTCAAGAGGGTTTGGCGTTCAGAAACTCGATCAGTTCGTTCGGCTTCGTTGCATGGTAGAAAGACATTGGCCTCAAGGGTTTTAAGAATACTCAGTACTCGTTTGCCTATCTAGCTTAGTAAGATTGCAATCGCTAACTATATACAGTCAAAAGTCGGACGATTTTGAAAGACGAATCTCTTTGATCCATCTTGGTATAGAGTTGTGCGGTGCCACAGATGTGGTGGTAAAGATAAGAGGACGAGCCCCAAAAAAAGTGTATACAGCGGTGTTCGTGTGTTTTGCATCAAATGCGGTTCATATTGAGTTTACAGCAAGATCCAATAAACCTCTCATTTTAACAGCGTACAGCTTATTCGCTCGACGTGGCACGCCAGTCCGGCGATACTTGGAGAAGGAGCCACATTTTCGTGAGGAACCTGGTGAAGGAGTTCCAGGACTCATTTCGAAGGAAGCAAAGCAGCCTTCAGTTCTCCGCGGAAGGAAGATGGCTTATCTCAAAGCGGCCCTCGTCGATGAACTGGACATGCGGCAGATCAGCCGGCGGCCGGCGCTAATGCTGCCAGGGCTACCAAGGGATTGAAGGCGATCCCTTCAAGGTGGCCGGAATGTTGGATCATGATAATAGTTAGAACAAGAAAGAAAAGTACAGTCGAGCACGCCCGACCGTATAATACTCTCTGCATTTGTTCCCGATTAAATAATTAAAATCGGTATCAAGATATTACAATGCGTAGTACTTGCATTAAAACACGTTGAAACAAAAACAATCTAAGCATAATCAAACGTACATTTGCTTGTTTGTATGCGAATACACATACATACATACATATGTACGTTTGACAATATATGATGCATGCATGTATGTATGTGTGTATTCGGCGCGGCCAGCGTCCGAAGGCAGCGCTGCCGCCACACAGGCTGCGAAAACGTTCGAACATGTGCTTGTGTGTTTCTATCTCGCTTGCACCTATGGGTTGATATTGCGTTCAATTATCAATATTGTAACGCTTCTAGTTTTCTTGTTTATAGTCCGATTTTAAGCGTGGCATCGAAAAAAAAAAGATTCTTGTATTGACTGACTAAATATCTGATCGTTTGACACCAAGCTCGAACTTGTAGCTCTTACCATCTCTGAAATCTGTTTGTTCATACGGACAGACAGACGGACATGGCTATATCGACTCGGCTTGTGATGCTGATCAAGAATATATATACTTTATGGGGTCTGCCACGCCTCCTTCTGCCTGTTACATACTTTGCACAAACCCAATATACTCTTGCAGAGAGTATAAAAAGGAGAAAAAATGAATTCTTAGGATAAGCTTTAATTACTGAGATTATTGAATTGTCCAGTAATATACGCATAAAAACTCTTATAATTAAGCTAGCATGTAAGTTTGATTTGTATTCGGCAATGCAGCTGTCGCGAGCGGCAGGCAGTTCGTATTTTCGTCTCGCAATAGCCACACACACGCTGCCAAGCCTTTCCGCGATTGCTAAGTCTAACAATAAATTGTAATGTTTAAGAACTTGCAATTTGTTTTAATTTAATTAGTTTTTCGATTTTTCAGCACTTAATATAGAATATTAAGCAACCCTCGCTATAGAGCGCTTTGTAAGTTAAGGAACAGCCCTCGCAATAGCGACACTGCATACTTTGTATCAGCGCGCTATAGATGCAATGGTCAGCAGCGGTAACCGGACACTTTTGTTTTGCTGCAAGAGTTTCCGTGATTGCCTAAGATTGCTGAGTCGGCTTGGCGACTATGACATTGTGGCGTGATGCGAGTTTTGGCTTATGTTAAGTGAAATATAATTTGTATTAAGAAATCAGTTTTGAATACAGCGCTCTTCCAGTGAGTAATAGGAGGCTCAGTCGCCTCCCAACCTAATCATCAATCCTTGGAGAAACAAGGAAATCAATTAATTGGCGCCCAACTAGGGGTCGAACTCCACTACCAACAACTAAAACAGCAGCACACGAGCTGCAACAACCAACAACAAGTAAAACAGCAGCGCGGGAGCTGCAAGTGACAGAGTTCATTAAGAGATTTTTTTTGTGTTAGTTGAATCATGTAAGCCAAAATTTTTTTTCATCAAATACAAAAAGTGTTAATTTTATTTTGTAAAAAATGAATTAGCACTAGTGAGTATTTCATATTGCAACAGATAATGTAAAAAAATTTTTTTTCGTTTAATAATAATCAGAACCAAGTGAGAGTGACTGCGTTGAGAACTTTAGTTTACTTTGTGTTGCTTTCTGTATGTCTAAAATTGAGCATACAGTTCTCGTGGCTCAGAGCTGCGACGTAATTCGACCCATCTTTTGACGGCCCGTTTTATTTTTCACGGCCACTGGCCTGCGCATGTCACGCTTCAACCCATATAGAAACCTTCGCAAGCAGTCTAGTGACTCAGATTCCGACTGTGACACTCGCATCAGAGTCCCGGCTACAAGACTTCTCCCTGCAGTTCCCCCACCATCAGGTAAAATGGATCCAGATCAGCTTAGGGAAATGATAAGGTCGGCTATAAGCAGCGCTTTAGCCGAACAGGCCGCTTCAAATCAGCAGAGGGAACAAGCATTGACTCAAAGAATTAATGAGTTAGCTGAACAAATAGCAGCAGCAAACGTTGCCGCCCCACAAGTAGTAGCGTATGCTGCTATAGAAATTAGAAACGACATTCACTGTGACGAGCCGCTAGATGCCGTCATGTGCCTACCTGAGTTTGCAGGTGTACAAGAATCTTATGTATCTTTGAGGCAGGCAGCATTAGCAGCTTACGAGATTTTCAGACCACATAATGGCAGTTCTCGTCATTATCAGGCTGTTGTCATCATAAGAAGCAAAATTAGGGGCCCCACAGTCGCGGTGCTGGCCTCATTTGGTACTGTATTGAATTTTTGATGCGATAATAAATCGCCTTGATTTCACATACAGTGACAAGAGACCAATTCATGTCATTGAACAGGAATTAGGTACCTTGAGGCAAGGTGGCCTGTCCCTGCTTCAATATTACGATGAGGTAGAGAAGAAACTCACACTTCTCACTAACAAAGTTAACATGTCATATGAGCCGGCTTTAGCAAAGGGCTTATGTGAAAAAATTCCGCGACGATGCGTTGCGTGTGTTCATATCGGGTCTCAAGCGCAGTCTTACAGATGTGCTTTTGCAGCAAAGCCCAGAGATTTGCCTTCAGCGCTAGCTCTCGCGCAAGAAGTCGAGTCAAATCATGAAAGGTACGCATTCGCGGCTAATTTCGCAAAGAAGTCTAGAAGACAAAGAGCGCAAGCAAAAGCGCAGGGGCACCAACAGGAGAGACATTCGCAATAAGCCGAAACACAAGCTAGCGGTACAAAGAATCCGCACTTTAGTAAGCAAAGCAGGGCCCCAGTTCAGACTGACCAACGAAGCAGCAGGCAGCACAATAATAATGGCGCACCGGTGCCCATGGAGGTCGATCTTTCCTTCTCGAGGGTTTTGCAGCCCACTCA
Organism: Drosophila nigrodunni; assembly: GCA_020829145.1. NCBI lineage: Eukaryota > Metazoa > Arthropoda > Insecta > Diptera > Drosophilidae > Drosophila > Drosophila nigrodunni. The sequence continues at coordinate 517,143 of JACVCZ010000016.1, read as the reverse complement.
GCCCCTGCTTACGTGAATAGGAAGCACCCACCATCTGACCGCACAGGCGGTCAGAGAAATCAGCAGAGGTTGAATCACGTCACGCAAGACGCGGGACAGGGGGCAGAGGCGTATGCTGGTGCCGCCTCCAGCGCAGCGGCACAAATCAATGACGATGCTAGTGATGACTCTGATACCCTCAATTTTTTAGGAGCAAATCCCTGCTACCCGTCATCAGACGAAGAGTAGCAGGGACTCACATGCGATTCCTCATAGACACGGGCGCGGCCAAGAATTTCATTCGGCCACATGAAGGGTTGAAAGGCGTCCGCTCGGTAGAGTCCCCTTCAAAATTCACTCCATTCACGGCGCGACACAAATTACACACAAATGCTTTGTTTCAATGTTTGGGTTAAAGGCAACTTTTTTTATTCTGCCGGACTTGTCAACTTTTGATGGGATTGTAGGCCTTGACCTGTTAAAGCAGGCAGCTGCTTCGCTTTGTCTAGCTTCAGGACAACTTAAGTGGGGCACGGAGGGTCGAACAAATCACCTTCCACACGTGCAAAGGCATCCTCATTAGCTAGAAGTTCCTTTTTTGAAAATGCTAAAGACCAGACAAAAAGCCTTTGCAGACCCAGACGAGGTGTTGCCGTATAACACATCAGTCGTGGCTACCATTAGGACCACTGATGAGCGACCGATCTATGCCAAGCTTTACCCAAGCCAAACTTTGCCCATATCCAATGGGAGCAGCTGATTTCGTTAATAAAGAAATCAAAGATCTGGTCACTTGCCAAATTAAGGCACTACTTGTATGGGGTGAAAGACATTAATATCTTCACTGACCATCAACCCCTGACCTTTGCAGTTTCGGAATCTAATCCAAATACGAAGATTAAAAGGTGGAAAGCGCGCATTGACGAGTCTAATGCGCGTATCTTTTATAAACCTGGCAAGGACAATCTGGTTGCGGATTCCTTGTCAAGACAGCAGCTCAACGCTGTACATGAACAAGAAATTGAGTCATGCGCAGCAACGATCCACAGTGAGGTATCTCTCACCAACACCATTGAGACAACAGACAAATCCTTGAACTGTTTTCAAAACCAAATAGTGCTAGAAGAGGCGCGTTTCCCCTTAAAACAAAGTTTTATTCTTTTTGGGAATAAGAAACGCTACTTGATCAGCTATACTTGCATCGAATCGCTGCTAGACGAGCTCGAAGATGTAATCTCACCCAAATGCATAAATGGCCTCCACTGTAATTTACACACGCTTGCAATGATACAAGATACATTGGTTCGAAGATACCCAGTCACAAAGTTCTGGCACTACAAAAATCGCGTAGTGGACATATTTGCGTTTGGAGAAAGGAGGGAAATCCTCACAAAAGAGCATAATAGGGCCCATAGGTCTGCACAGGAAAATGTTAAGCAGGTACTCTCAGAGTACTACTTTCCAAAGATGGCAAAAATAGCCAATGAAATAGTAAAAATTGCAAAACATGTGCTAGGGGTAAATACAATAGACATCCCAAAAACAAGAGCTTGGGGAGACGCCGATCCCTTCACATGTAGGAGAGATGTGACACATACACATTTTCTCCACTGACAGGAAATACTTTCTCACTTGCATCGACAAGTTCTCTAAGTTTGCTATTGTCCAACCGCTCCCTTCAAGAACCATTGTGGATCTGAAGCCAGCCTTAATGCAACTAATGAATTTTTTTTAAAAGCCAAATCCATTTACTGTGACAATGAACCGTCATTGAATTCAGCATCTGGAATGGACAGGTTGAGCGCTTTCACAGCACTCTATTAGAGCTAGCCAGATGCCTAAAGATCGATAAAGGCATAAGTGACACCGTAGAAGTCATTTTACTGGCTACAACTGAGTACAATAAGTTGATCCATTCGATCATCGACCAGAGACCAGTTGATGTGGTTCAGGCGCACCCAAATGAGCCACAAGAAAAAATCAGAAACGCTCAGACGATGCTCAGAGCTAGGGAGAACGCACATCGGCAGAATAGGGTCTTCAACGTTGTTGACAAGGTTTTGATCAAGTCCAACCGACGGCTCGGAAGTAAACTCACACCTTTATGTGATGAGAAGGCCGTTGAAGCAGAGCTGGGGACCGAGGTCCTCATTCGAGGAAGGGTGATCAACAAGGACAACCTAAGGTGACTCCCTTGTTTTTTTACACCTTTTTTTTAAGCCACTAGGCATACTCGTATAAGTTAGATATAGTTTTTCAATTGACTTTTAGCCACTTGGCATAGTTTTTATAAAACATTTTTGGTGGTGGGCAGATCTCCTTAAAAGGAAAACAAAAAGTTGCTAAAAAAGAAAGAAAACAACTTAATTTCACAGGTTTGCAACCATATTACTCCTTTTCTTATCAGTGGCTTCGGCACATGTCACCGACTACTCGCGTGCCAAGTACACTCCCATCGTCGATGGCGAGATCTTGATATGGGAGGAATACGCATATGTTAGGCACTCGGCAAACCTCTCAGAGTACGTGCGAATGGTGGAAGAAACGGTCAAATTAATTGACATGTTCCCGCTATCGCACATGAAAAAAAAAACTTCTAAGTGTGGACACGGCGCACCTCCAAGACCTCTTGCAGGCGTTAGGCACACACCATAGAGTCGCCAGGAGCTTAGATTTCCTAGGATCCATACTGAAGCTTGTGGCGGGTACACCCGATGCCGGTGATTTAGAGCAGACTAGGTTCACTGAAAGGCAACTAATAAATGCCAACAATAGACAAATAGAAATCAACATTAGAGTTCAAGACCACCTTAACCAGTTAACAATAACTGTCAATAAAATTCTCAAGATAGCCAAAAAACTTACAAGTTGACACTAGCCATTTATTTGAAACACTACTGTCTAGAAACAGAATGCTGATGATGGAGTTGCAAAATTTAATGCTTGCTATTACTCTCCCGAAGGCTAACATTGTTAGCCCAAACATTTTAGACCACTCAGATTTGAAATCAATTTGGCTAGTGGAACCCACCAACACTCCCATAGGAGATCTTATGTCCTTTGCGTCCGTAAAAGTTCTTCAATCAATGAACACTATACATTTTATAATCAAATTCCCAAAGATTAAAAAAAGCTTGCAGAAAAATTACGATTTATCCTGTCGTCCACAAGAACTTCATATTGCGATTGTTTGACAATGTCATAGCCGAATGCGATGGAGAAACCCACACACTGCAGAGTTGCGCCGCTTCACCTGGAGCCACATTTTGTCGTCTGGCATTAAAGAGTTCATGTGCCAAGGAGCTCCATGCAGGTGGCACGGCATACTGCGAGGTCCAGCCGAGCAACCTGGAAATAATCACCCATCGCACGGATTCAGGTGGACAACGGCACTGAGATCCAGGTACAAGGCACGCATCTCATCACGTTCGACCGAGTCGCAATTAACGGGACTCTGTTTTACAATCACAACAACGCACGCACAGAGTCCCGGATATTGCCAATTCTCCCTTGCTGAACATCACTGCCAGCCAAGATGTCCTCAGCCTCCCTTACATTCATCGTTTGAATGAACGTAATTTGGAGGTGATACAGCAATTCAAGAAGGACGCCGGAACTGATCAAGCCTATCGTGTGGCATTCATCATTAGAGCCATATGCTGTGCTTTAATCTGTATTGGTCTCACTCTTTGGCGAATCATCGACGCAAAGAAGTCTGCGAAACAGTTACGAGAAGTTGTCGCCGGAATTGGGTCGGCCGAGGACGGCCTTATACTTGAGGGGCGAGTAGTTAACACATATCACTTAATATAGAATATTAAGCAACCCTCGCTATAGAGCGCTTTGTAAGTTAAGGAACAGCCCTCGCAATAGCGACACTGCATACTTTGTATCAGCGCGCTATAGATGCAATGGTCAGCAGCGGTAACCGGACACTTTTGTTTTTCTGCAAGAGTTTCCGTGATTGCCTAAGATTGCTGAGTCGGCTTGCCGACTATGACATTGTGGCGTGATGCGAGTTTTGGCTTATGTTAAGTGAAATATAATTTGTATTAAGAAATCAGTTTTGAATACAGCGCTCTTCCAGTAAGTCGCTTAAATAAATATTCACTCCGGCACTTGGCCGTTAAATAATTTGTTTCATTGTCTGAGCCCGAGGCCAGCAATAGGAGGCTCAGTCGCCTCCCAACCTAATCATCAATCCTTGGAGAAACAAGGAAAACAATTAATTTATACTTACAGCCAGCGAAAAATACAGAACCGATGCCGGTGCACTTACAGTCGCAGTCAGTGAGAAGTATGGTACCATCGCCATGTTTGAATGTACCGTTACAATCAGCATCGCATGGCTACCTTTGATTGAGCCGTTGATTATGCCAGGAAAATCCCGGAACTGCCTGAGTTTTTGGGCCAACCTAAAAATTGGCCAATATTTTACTGATCGTTCACAAAGCCGACCACAGCATATGGATGCGCTGCACTGAAAACAACCAGCATTTTGTTATGATACCCGTGAGACAGTGAGGTGACTGTTCATACACCCCAGCAACATGAACGCCATAATCAGCCAGTTTCGCCGCGTGAAGTTCACTGATACAAGAGATACTGATACAGGAGAAAATTGTGTCATTCGCTACTCGTGTGAGTACCTTGGCTGCCTTCTTGCAATCACTCAATTTGGATCATCACCTGGCTAGCCCCACCTTGATTGAAGAAATAATATCGAAGCTACCATTCAGTAGGAGAGTGGACTGGATGAGGCACGTCGCAGCAATCAAGCCGTAAACGTCCGTCGTCGACTTCAGCGCCTGGTTGACTGAGCTGGCCAACGTAGTATATACAAGTGTGGACTCTGACACCAAGTTACACAAGCGACGCATACAACACACCACAGCTGAGGAACAGGATGACACGCGGCTCCCAGACGGCAGACAACCTTGCCCGCAATGCAATGGAGCACACGCCATAAGAATATGCAAGGAATTTGGCCGTGGCCATATAAAAAGCAAATCGAATTTGGTGGAGAGACATCGTTTGTGCTTGTTGGCGTCGGCGCCAACACGAAACGCTTGCTTTTCCCCATCCTGCCAGTGACGCTTTATGGAATGAAGCAACGACTGGATATGCACTGCTCGACGATCGGTAACCATGATCGATGAAGCGCTTCTCAAGCAACTGGAACTCAAAGTAGGAGCCGTCAGCTCGATCTCCAATGGCTTGTAGGCAAGTCAGCCGGAGAGCCCATGAGGGTCATGAATCTACAGTTCAATGGAGTAGATAAACGCAAGCGCAACACCAAATAAAACGTGTATGCAATGTCAAGATAGGATCAGCCAATGCAGACGTTGCGCTAGGAGTGTTTGGTAGGACCAAATCTATAAGAACGTCACACAATGGAGCTATATACGAATGAGGTGCCACAAATCCTAATTGGATTGGATCATGTGCATCGCGGTTTGCCCAACGACGCACAATGGGGCAGCCGGCCGAAAAACGTGGCAAAAATCATTTTTGTGACGGTAGCGTACGCCAAAAAGAACAAGAAAGAAAATTACAGTCGAGCACGCCCGACCGTATAATACTCTCTGCATTTGTTCCCGATTAAATTATTAAAATCGGTATTCAGATATTAATTATTTGCATTAAAACACGTTGAAACAAAAACAATCTAAGCATAATCAAACATACATCTGTTTGTTTGCATGCGAATACACATACATATGTACGTTTGACAATGCTGCAAATATGTATGTATGTGTGTATTCGGAGCAACCAGCGACCGCGGGCAGCGCTGCCCACACACAGGCAGCGAAAACGTTCGAACATGTGCTTGTGTGTTTCTATCTCGCTTGCACCTATGGGTTGGTAATGCGTTCAATTATCAATATAGTAACGCTTCCAGTTTTCTTGTTTATATTCCGATTTTAATGCGCCTTTCAGGATAGTTTAATATAGTTAATCTCCACACGAATTATAATTAAACAATACTGTATGATACGAACAAGTTTGCAAAAACGGCATTTTAAGTTTTTTTTTCAAGTGTGGGAAAAGGGGCGTGGCAGTCCAAACTTTTAAATGGCAATGCAACTATGCTGTCGCTAGGAACCTCCGTACCCAAATTGGTGATCGTAGTTGCCATAGTTACTGAGATATTTGCCGAAAACACCAATTTTTCACGAGGTGTGTCCAGTTTTTTGCTTATTGTGGGCGAATGGGGCGTGGCATCGAAAAAAAAAAAATATTCTTGTATTGACTGACTAAATATGTAATCGTTTGTCAGCAAGCTCGAACTTGTAGCTCTTACCATCTCTGAAATCTGTTTGTTCATACTGACAGACGGACAGACAGACAGACAGACAGACGGACAGACGGACATGGCTATATCGACTCGGCTTGTGATGCTGATCAATAACATATATACTTTATGGGGTCTGCCACGCCTCCTTCTGCCTGTTACATACTTTTGCACAAACCCAATATACTCTTGCAGAGAGTATAAAAATTGCGTTTTGTTAAAAAATGATCACGGGTGATAAATCCGATTTTTTTTTCAAATCGGTTGAAAATTGTGGGTGCTAGAGCCCCTCAAAGTTGACCTATTTCCTGAAATGTGCCAAAATGCATAAATTTTCCGCGCAAATTATCAACTTTGAAATTGAAATTTAGGAGAAATAATCGATCAATCTTAAAGTTGTTATTTTTTTATTCAAATATAATTAATTCTTTATTAAATTCAGTAAAAATTTAATTTTCGTTTTATAACTGAATATTCCAAAAAGTTTAAAAAATATACTATTTTTGGGCAGTTTTTTAATTTAACATGGACATAACTTCTAATGTTCACCGATGTTCACGAGGAAACTATATACATATGATAGAATGACCCTTCTTCTAATATGCTTATTTAATTTCCTTTGCACTAGTTTGCCCGTTTAGAATTTAAAGTCATAAAACGAGCGCAACCTCGTGCTAAAAATGCGCGTTTTATCTATGAAAGAAGAAGAGCCCATGCTAACATGGGTATTTTCTGAGTGGGAATTTAATAAAAAAATTGTGTAAAATCATTTTGTAAATAATACCTGAGTTAGTTAAATTTAACAAATATTATTTTTTATGTGTTTAACCAGTCTTGAGACATTTTGGTTACAGGTAACTAAATAAATTGTTCTTTTAAAGTACAAAAAAAAGATTTTCGAGTTTGGATGATTCCATGAGGGAGAAACACTTCAATGAGATTTCTTAACTGCATTCTAAATATAAGTACACTGAGTTTTTGTTGAAGCGAGCTTATTCGATTAATTTTGACTTACTTTTATAAGATTAGTTTATCTTATATCTTTTAAACCAGGGGAGGTATTTCAACAAATTAAAAAGCATTTAATAGATAAGCTTTAGAATGAATGTCTGAACAGGGTGATCCGTTAACAGGGTGCTTCAAAATTTAAAAAGTTCTTAAATGTTTCTGCCTATATTAGACGTATAAAATGAAAATTAAAAATACTTTTTTTTATCACAAAGTAATATTTTTAATATTGTTTTAAACATAACATATTTATTAATATGTTTATATTATTTTCTTTACTAATTTACCTGATTTTGTTATTAAAATTTTTGGTTGAATTATTTTGAGGTTATATATTTGATTTTTTTTAATGATCAATTTTCAATAAAATTAGTTCAAACAGTTGCTGTAATATATAATAAAATTAGTATTTAGGAACTGTAACTATAATCTTTCAAATTATTTGGAAATCTGAAGATGCATCTAAAGATGCTGCTTAAATGCTAACGAAGTATACATTCTTTCTAAAACTAATCTCATTAAATTAGGTCAAAATTAATCGAATATGCTCGCTTCAAAAAAAAAAACTCAGTTTACTTATATTTAGAATGCAGTTAAGAAATCTCATTGAAGTGTTCCTCCCTCATGGAATAATCCAAACTCGAAAATCTTTTTTCGTACCTTAAAGGAACAATTTATTTAGTTATTATAGTAAATTCCCATTCAGGAAATATCCATATTTTCATGGGCTCTTCTTCTTCCATACATTAAACGCTCATTTTTAGCACGAGGTTGCGCTCGTTTTATGACTTTAAATTCTAAAATTACATAAGCATATTTGAAAAATGTTCATTCTATCATATGCATATAGATTCCTAGTAAACATCGGTGAACATTAGAAGTTATGTCCATGTTAAATTAAACTATTTTGGAATATTCAGCTTTAAAATGAAAATTAAAACAAGAAAGAATGCTATAGTCGCCTCGCGACTTTAGTATTCCCGTTACTCAGTTTCAATTTGTTATTAACAATGGTGATGGATAAAATAGCTTGACAAACACAGAACATTTTCATACAACTTCATGTTTAGAGCATATTTTCGACCGATCGTTCCTATGGGAGCTATACGATATAGTAGTCCGATTTGGATCAAACTTGGTCAGTATATATATATTATTGATGTATTCTGTGTGAGTTTGGTAAATATAGCTTAGTTAACGCAAAAGTTTTTCATACTTATTCATATTTGGAGCGTATTTTTGACCGATCGGCCCTATGGGAGCTATACGATAAAGTTGATCCGATTTGGATCAAACTTGGTCAGTACATGTACTTCCTATATATGTACTTTCCGTGTAAATTTGGTTCAGATAGCATAGCTAACAAAAAAGTTTTCTATACTAAAACATTCTACGTTTACCTGTACATTTACCTTTATGTGCAAATAAAACGCCCTAAAGTGGGCGTGTCAAAAAACAAAAACAAACTTGTACTGCTTGGGTATTGTACCTTTCATTTGCGACCACTATCATTTTTCTAGCTCTTATAGTCTCTGAGATCCTTTTGTTCATACAGACGGACGGACGGACAGACTGACAGACGGACATGGCTATATCGACTCGGCTATTGATGCTGATCAAGAATATATATACTTTATGGGGTCTGCCACGCCTGCTTCTGCCTGTTACATACATTCCAACGATTACAATATACCCTTTTACTCTACGAGTAACGGGTATAATTAATATTTTTACTGAATTTAATTGTTGAAAATATAGTCTAACACAGCGGTTTTAAGAGCTTATTTATTGTCGACCGTATACATCAAAGATGTGCTTAAGACTAGTGTAAGAAATTATAAGTGTGACCAGATATTCGGTTTATAAGTGTTGCCACAAAGTTATACATAATTCAACACTCCTTCTCAACAATTATAAACTGGAATATTAACTAATAACAATTCATTTCCTTAATACATTTCACATGCTTAATCTTTTGCAAATTTTTAGTTAATACATCGGAAATCATATCGTTAGTGCATATATACTGGATATCGATTTCCTTATTGGCATATAATTCTCTTACATGATGAAACTTAATATCAATATGTTTACTACGATTATGCAAAACAGGGTTTTTTGCAAGACATTGGGCGCTTTGGTTATCGCAGTATAATGTAATTGTATCAATATTGCCAAAGCCCATTTCATTCAATACTTTCTTCAAATACATAGATTCTCTAGCAGCAGTAGATAAAGCGATATATTCAGCTTCGGTGCTGCTCAATGCTACTAAACTTTGTTTCTTAGACTCCCAGGAAATAGCTCCGCCTGCTTCTACAAACACGAAGCCAGTGTATGATTTGCGGTCAGTAGAATCGTTTGCCCAATTGTTAATCGACGTAACCATGCAGCGACTTTCCTCCATGCTGATAATGTAACTTCATATCAGCCGATCCCTTCAGGTATCTTAGAACACGCTTGGCAGCTACTTCGTGTTCCTTGTGTGGGTGCTAACCCACCCGTGTGGGTGCTAACCCGTTGTGCTAGCTTCCCCACCGAGTGTAGCATATCCGGTCTCGTTGTGGTCGCCAGATACATCAGACAGCCTATCAACGATTGATAGTCCTTTACGTTGACAGCTTCGCAGTTAGGGTCATCGCACCTGACTTGATGACCAGCTTCCAGAGGTGTAGCTACAGGCTTGCATGCCGCCATACCCCAAGTATGCAGCATCTGCTCGACGTATTGCTTGTGACCAATATTTATGTTGCCCGTCTCGCCCTCACGCTCGACTTCGATCTCCTTCTGAATCGATGCAGACCATTCCTCTTTCATTTCTGATTTGTTAACGTCAGCCATGGATGCATACGTCCTCAGCTTTTAACATATTTAGGGTGTTATACACCTTCCGTGGTCTACCTGGCTTGCCGCTTCTCACAATTTTTGGACGTCCTTTGCCACGGGCGGTGTTCGCAGGCACCTCTGCATCTTCACTGACAGCACTTTCGTAGTTTTCAGAATCTGAGTTTTCCGGGGTTGGACTTTGATCCTAATGTCAACTTCTGGTTCCAGCTAAACATCCTCTCCATCACCTTTTTCTGCGGCCGACTCTTCCTCCGCCTGTTGATGAGATGGATCATTTTCTTCGTACAAAAACATACCCTTTTCATTGTAAGCATGACCACCAAGGTCATTTTCCTAGAAAACTACGTCTCTGCTCTCGATGACTCTGTTTGTTTTAGGACAGTATAGCCTGTATGTCTTCGCTGTCATCGAGTAGCCAATCATGGTGTATTCAGAACCCTTGGCTCTGAACTTCATTTTGTGCTTCTTGTCCAGTGCGATTGCCTTTGAGTCGAAGATCCGTAAGTGAGATACACACGGTTTCTTGCCAGTCCATGCCTCTTACGGAGTTTTGCTACTTAAAGCTTTCGTTTCCGACCTGTTCCGTAAATATGTTGCTGCTCGTACTGCTTCACCCCATAGTGATTCATTGGTACCCGAATGCACTAACATACTCCTGGCCATCTCTACTAGTGTGCGGATGGCACGTTCAGCAACTCCGTTTTGCTGTGGTGTGTATGGCACTGTTAGTTGCCTCATTATGCCTTTCTCCGATAAGAAGTTGTTGAATTCTGGACTCAAATATTCATGACCGTTATCGCTTCGAACAGCTTTTATTTTCTTACCGCATTGTCTTTCGGCGTACGCGACGAACTCTTTAAAAACGTCCAGTACTTGATGTCGCAATTTTAGGAAATACACAAAAGTATATCGCGAATAGTCATCGATAAATGTAACAAAGTAACGCGATCCACCGGAAGATTGTTTATTCATTGGTCCACAAATGTCCGTATGTATTAGACCCAACACCTCTTTTTCACGGCTCTCCGCGGCTTTTGGAAACGGCTTAACACACAGTTTACTCTTTGCGCAAGTTTCGCAAATATCGCCTTTCAGATCAATGCTCTTATTAATCGTTTTTAATCCGTACACAATTTCTTCATTTGCCATTTTTCTCAAACTTCGTATGTTTAAGTGGCCTAAACGATAATACCATTTCCAAATTTCTGCACTTTTTGGGCTTGCAAACATACACTTGTTTAATTTTGATAAACAAGTCATTGCGTTTAAACGCTTGTGTTATGATACCACTATCGTCTTTAATTACAGCGCGTTTATTATCGAATATCACTCTAAACCCTTTCTCTACAGCTTTTGATATCGAGATAAAATTAGCTTGCAGCTCTCTCACGTAGAGCACATTCTGCAGATTAAACGAATATTTTTCAGCATTCACGCGCACTGTGCCAATTCCTTCCGCGAAAATATAATTTTCACCAGCAAGTAATATTTAGACCCCGTACTCTAAAAAAGAGTATAGGGGTCTATTAGGTTTGTCAGAAGCGAAATGTGCGTAACAGGCAGAAAGAGGCGTGGCCGACCCCATAAAGTATATATATGTTCTTGATCAGCATCAACAGCCGAGTCGATATAGCAATGTCCGTCTGTCCGTCTGCGCGTCTGTCTGTCCGTCCGTATGAACACCTGGATCTTTTAAACTACAAAAGCTAGAGCCACCAAATTTATAATGAAAGTCCGTTATTAACCCAGGCAGGTTAAGTTTATTTCAAATTTTTGCCACGCCCTTTACCGCCCCCGCAATGAGTAAAAAACCAGACACACCTCGAAAAAAATTTAGTTTTAGGCCAATAACTCAGTAACTATGGCACTTAGGAACACCATTTCTTGTAAACAGGTTGCTAGAGACACCCTTAATGCAATGCCAATTTTGAGCTGCCACGCCCCCTTTCCCCACATCAGCTAAAAAACTTTTACGCTTTAATGCCGTTTTTAAGGCATTTATTCATATAGTAGAGTGTTGTAATTCAACATTCGTATAGAGACATATAAAATCAAACTATTCTGAAAGCGGCATCAACATACTACCTTTAACAAAAGAGCTACTGCGTTACAAAGTTTGTTATTTAACTGCAATATCACTTACGGGCGAGAGCGAGACAGAAATATACAAACACATGTTGGAACGTTTTCGATGCTTGTGTGGCGACAGCGCTGCCGGCAGACGCTGGCCGCGCCGAATACACATATACATGCATACATATAATTTCAAACGAATGTGTGTTTGTATGAATAATATGTAAATGCTGATATTCGGAGAATTCTTGAAAGTGCCGCGTGGTGCAACTGATAGAGTTTGTCTGAGGTTATAGGTTCGAAAGCTGGCAATGCGAATTGTTAAATTATTTTTTTTAATTTCAATTGAAATTGAATACAAACTACTATGAGAGTACGGGGTCTTTTATAGTCGGCTCGGTCGACTGTAGCCTTTCTTACTTGATTCTCTTTGTGCTCTCGGAAATCCACGAACCATGACCTAACACAACATATGTGAGCAGTGGCACCACTATCAAGGCACCAATCGAATTTCGTCATGCTTTCGACTTTATTTGCGTTTGCGAGAATAGAGTACGATTGTTTTTTGTCTTTACCATTTTCACTTTGTGCTTCTTTATTCTGCACATTCGCCTCGCACTGCACAATAAAATGGCCTTCGCGACCGCATCTAAAACACTTTTTTCCCTTCTTTGCGCCTCGGTATTCTTTCGTCGTCCCGTTACTTTTGTTCTTTGCACGCGTCACAAAGACTTGCTGTACATCTGATTCGGCTTCGTTGGTCACTTTTTGTCTTTCGCCTTCTTCTATTATTTTGATCTTCAAGTCAGACAGGGACGGCAACTGTTCACGCTGCTCGATCGCTACCACGAAGTTCTCGAAATTTCTGCCCAAGCCCGACAACAGTAAAATTGAAAGAATATCATCCGAAATATTCATATCGATTTCTTTTAATTTATCCACTATATCTGTAAATTCGTTAATATATTCGTGGACTCCCGTTTTATCACTTAGATTTAAACGTAGCAACTTTTTGAACAATGATATTTTTCTTGCGGGTCCACGAGGTTGAAAAACCGACGCTAGCTTCTCCCAAGCTTCTTTTGCAGTGACACTATTCTTTATAAAATTGATTTGAGACGCCTTTACACCCAGCAAGATGCTTGCTAATGCCTTTTCGTCTTTCTTGTCAAAATCAGCTTTCTGCTTTTCCGTGCCACTTTCATCTTTTACGATCCTCCCGCACACAACCGACCACAACTCAGCCTGCACCAAAATGCTTTCCATTTGCACCGACCAAACGGCGTAATTTTCGCCATCCAATTTATCGATGGCACAAAGCCCTTGCCCGTTCATGTTTGTTAATTTTACACTTAATTACACGAAAGTAATTATAATTAATCAAACTTTTTTATGATATCCTGGGCCCATAACCTGTTGGATATATAGTCTAACGCAGCGGTTTCAAGAGCTTATTTATTGTCGACCGTATACATCAAAGATGTTCTTAAGACTAGTGTAAGAAATTATAAGTGTGACCAGATATTCGGTTTATAAGTGTTGCCACAAAGTTATACATAATTCAACATTAATAAAGAATTAATTATATTTGAATAAAAAAATAACAAATCTAAGATTGACTGATTATTTTGCCCAAAATTCAAAGTTGATACTTTGCGACGAAATTTTATGCATTTTGGCACATTTCAGGAAATAGGTCAACTTTGAGGGGCTCTACCAACCACAATTTTCAACCGATTTCAAAAAATTTCGGAATTATTACCCATGATCATTTTTTAACCAAACGCAATTTTTGTTTTTGTCGTACGCTACCATCACAAAAATGATTTTTGCCACGTTTTTCGGCCGGCTGACCCATTGTGTGACGTTTGGTTGGCCGAACCCATGAAAAACCATTACATGACGAGCTGCGTGACCAGCATACCAACGGCTTTTCATCCAGACTTGGCAATTATTCGCGCATCTGCGAAAATGAATGCAGTTACGTATTTGACATTTAGAGTGAGACGTCCAGTCTTCCTATCGCACAAACACAAGCCAACGTGCGTCACTACCACATGAAAATAAAACACCAGAATGTGAATGCAACGATCACATAAATAGGGATGAAGTACTGGAAAACAAGACTACGTCGAGTGCAGCATGGCGTAATTTGGAATTGCGGAGCCTATTAACTACAGCGCCTTAAACCTCAACCACCTTTGATGGGTCCCCCTGCCGAAGGACGGCTGGAGCCTGGAGGATGGGCATTCCAATGCACAAGAATGAATTATTTCGAACCACTACTTGTGACTGAAGGACGCCAAACCGAAAAGCAATGGCTTACTCAATTTACTTCGTGAAAACAACAGCAGTGGGTTGGACAACATTTTGACGGGTTCCTCGGTGACCAGGACCCGCAGTGATAATGGGAAGAATTTCGTTGGCGCTGACGGTTCGCTGAAATATTTGACTCACAGATAATTTAAGAGGAACTGTCGGCCAGACGAGTAGAATAGGTCTTTAATTGTCTCGACATGGCGTTTTTTTTTATCTGGCAAAAATCCTATTGGTGAACCCTCCCCGAGGGTTCTGGCTGGGCAATAGACACTGTATAGTCTAATGACAGTGCATTGTCACATGCCCCTGAGGCGATGCAGTGTCTATCTACGACGCGGTATCTGTACATACCAATAATTTCTAACATACGTCATGGCTAGAGGTAGCCTGGCAGGCATAAAACACTAGGGGTGGCTACCTGAATTAAATTAGCCTCTGACGTGGCGGGAGCAGGCCATGCCAGTTGTACTACGACTGCCAATAACAAGCACAACCTGACCCGCTCAGGTTGCGTCAGTAACTAAAACCGAAAAGGAAAGTTTACTGCGCTCTCCTGAAAATCTAAAGCCGGCTCAAAGGTACAGCCAACTTGCCCGCTGAGGACAAAGCCAAGCTGGCCTGGGCCGAACAACGGAACGAAGAAAGCCACCGCCATTTCGATCAGCTGCCCCAAAAGCGAGCAACGACGAGTGGGTACGCCAACAAGGTCGAGGAGATGATGTTCGAAAACAGGCTGCGCTCAGCCGCGAGCAACGTGAGCAGAGACGCTCCGGCAATGCAAACGGCAGAGGGGCCCTAAAGGAGCCTAAAAGATGAAGGATGTCGGTCACCGGCACCTGATCATGGCATTGACCGATCGGAGCGAGGCAAGCGGCAAGATCCCGGAGGAACGATGGAAAATCGTCTACGAGAAACTGGTCAGTTTGTTGCTGGCGCGAATAGAGGAAGATTCGAAGGCCCACATGCCCACCCTCGACGGTGCTAGGTGGCCGAACGGAGCAAAATCCTCAAATGCAATGACAAGCCAAATATCTGTTGGTTAAAGAAGGTAGTTCCAACGTTTGAGCTTTGCTTGATATGGTCGACAGGGAAATATCACGTATAAGCCAAATTCAAAAGTTCTATTCCCAATCGCGTTCAAAGGCGAACAAGCCTTGCGTCTAATGCAGAGGCATTAGTGACATGAAGTGCTACATGCTAGTTCCTCTTCCTCATCAGAGGGAGGTCAGCATGTGATCAATAAGGAAGCAGACGATGTGCTGTATCCACGCAATGTGAAGATATCATGGGGCTTCGGTAGCGTGAACCTTCGCTTTAAAAAGCACCATCCCAGAAATAAGGAGATGCATACACTCAACTAAGGTCAAATAACTACAATGCGTTCTACATCACATTGACAAGCAGAACAAGAACCTCCATACTGTACGGAAAGGTCTGCATGCCTATCTCATGTCTAATTACAGCACTGACGACCTAACGGTAGAAATCGTGGTTGACGGAAAGATGCGCCATACAATAGCATCCTGCTATATGGCCCACAACCTGGCAGCACCACCGGATGAACTGGTGAGGCTAGTGATAGAGTCCACTCGCAACAAAACGCAACTTGTCGGAACTGACGCCAACGCGCACCACTACGTATGGGAATCAACCAACACCAAAACCAGGGGTGAGTTGCTATTTTAATTTTTAGACCCCGTACTCTAAAAAAGAGTAGAGGGGTCTATTAGGTTTGTCAGACATTGTCTAAATGATATTGTATTTATGCAGTGACTAGGAACTATCGTACTAAAATTGTTGTTCCTAAGTCACATAGTTACTGAAATTCGCCGAAAACATCTTTACATGGGGCGTGGCATCAAAAACAAAAGATTCGTATACTTTACAACTCAGCCTTATTGCTCCCACAAAATTGGTCCCGATGTCCGAGTATAGCCAGACAGGCATGCCACGACGCGCTAGAAAGCTGTTCAACATATAAATAAAAAGCACTAGTGTATAAATCTGGCACCAGTTCCTTAAAGCAAGTCAACAGCCCTTAAAGCAAAACACACAAATACTGCAACATACATTTTCATGCTCCATTTCTTCGGCTTGTACCTAAAGCAGTAGATGCATTTTCGCACTATTTGTGTGCACTCTCGACGAGCATTGACGGACCAAATGCGCTGCCCTAGCAATGCAATCATTGTCTTGCCCCCGTATAATCATTACCAATATGCAGTTCTCGTAAATATAGTCCTACAAACAGAGAATTCGTGTGCATCATAATCGGAATTTAGCATCGTATACGAACGGTGCATTCAACAATCTCCCTCCTACCGGAATCAATGAAATTTGCCAACTCAAGCAAATTCAAGAATGCACACTCTTGCTCCTTGGGTCCGAGCACGACTGTGTGCTGTTCTCTGTTTGGCTTTCCGATAAATCTATAATTGTATGCCATGATTCTAACTATTTTGCAACACGACGAAAACCGAAACACGAATTTTGATAACCAGTCAGCGCTGGTGGCCAAACAAAGAATTACAGGTTCTTGTATTCACACTTCTCTAGGTCTTCAGGTACATGATACATCAGAGACACTCACAATTCGATATAGGTTCAACATATGTTCAACATATGGTTCAATAGAGAACCATAACTGGCTATCAGGTGCGCTAAACACAATTAGAGACTGGGAATCCATTTGGTTGTTAGTGGAGCCACCTGGTCGATACTGGCACCATCGTTAGCGCTGACATATATGCAGCTCCCATATGCTTGACTGGATGCATCCGCGAAATTCAAGCACTTGAATTCCATAGGCATTGTCTCGTCCCATGGGAATTGCATGCGCCACAGCTCTTGAAGGAGGATATTTGCTCGAATGCTAATCGGGCTCAACAAGCCAAATGAGTCAAATATGCGTGTAGCAACAATATATTCGCTCACAATATATTTCGCTTAGTCGCAGCTAATTTGGTGAAACTATCATCCAAATTATACTAAAAACAAGAAAGAATGCTATAGTCGCCTCGCGACTTTAGGATACCCGTTACTCAGTTTCAATTTGTTATTAACAATGGTGATGGATAAAATAGCTTGACAAACACAGAACATTTTCATACAACTTCATGTTTAGAGCATATTTTCGACCGATCGTTCCTATAGGAGCTATACGATATAGTAGTCCGATTTGGATCAAACTTGGTCACTATATATATATTTTTTTGGCAGATGTATTCTGTGTGAGTTTGATTAATATAGCTTAGTTAACGCAAAAAGTTTTTCATACTTATTCATATTTGGAGCGTATTTTTTTGACCGATCGGCCCTATGGGAGCTATACGATAAAGTTGTCCGATGGTTCAGATAGCATAGCTAACAAAAAAGTTTTCTATACTAAAACATTCTACGTTTACCTGTACATTTACCTTTATGTGCAAATAAAACGCCCTAAAGTGGGCGTGTCAAAAAACAAAAACAAACTTGTACTGCTTGGGTATTGTACCTTTCATGTGCGACCACTATCATTTTTCTAGCTCTTATAGTCTCTGAGATCCTTTTGTTCATACAGACGGACGGACGGATGGACAGACGGACATGGCTATATCGACTCGGCTATTGATGCTGATCAAGAATATATATACTTTATGGGGTCTGCAACGCCTCCTTCTGAAGGATCTTGTGTTGTCTTTTCTTCGTTTTCGGGTAAACTGGTATGCCCGCAAGTATAAAACAAGAAAGAAAAGTACAGTCGAGCGCGCCCGACCGTATAATACTCTCTGCATTTGTCCCGATTAAATTATTAAAATCGGTATCGAGATATTACAATGTGAATTACTTGCATTAAAACACAATGAAACAAAAACAATCTAAGCATAATCAAACACACATCTGTTTGTTTGTATTCGAATACACATACGTTTGGCAATATTTATATGATGCAAAAATATACGTATGTATGTGTGTATTCGGCGCAGCCAGCGACCGCGGGCAGCGCTGCCGACACACAGGCAGCGATAACGTTCGAACATGTGCTTGTGTGTTTCTATCTCGCTTGCACCTATGGGTTGATTGCGTTCAATTATCAATATTGTAACGCTTCTACTTTTCTTGTTTATAGTCCGATTTTAATGCGCCTTTCAGTATAGTTTAATATAGTTAGTCTCCACACGAATTATATAATTACAATACTGTACGATACGAACAAGTTCGCCAAACCCGGCATTGAATGTTCCAGACTTTTTTATCAAATGTGGGAAAAGTGGGCGTGGCAGTCCAAAATTTTAAATGGCAATGCAACTATATCGTCGCTAGGAATCTTCCGTTCCAAAATTGGTGATCCTAGGTGCCATAGTTACTGAGATATTTGCCGAAAACAACAATTTTTTCCGAGGTGTGTCCCGTTTTTTGCTTATTGTGGGCGAATGGGGCGTGGCATCGAAAAAAAAGATTCTTGTATTGACTGACTAAATATGTGATCGTTTGACACCATGCTCGTAGCTCTTACCATCTCTGAAATCTGTTTGTTCATACGGACAGACAGACAGACGGACATGGCTATATCGACTCGGCTTGTGATGCTGATCAATATATATACTTTATGGGGTCTGCCACGCCTCCTTCTGCCTGTTACATACTTTTGCACAAACCCAATATACTCTTGCAGAGAGTATAATAACAGGATAGAAAAGTACAGACGAGCACGCCCGACCGTATAATACTCTGCTTTTATTCCCGATTAAATTATTAAAATCGGTATCTAGGTAACACAATGGATAGTACTTGCTGTAAAACACCTTAAAACAAAGAAACAATAAAACAAGTATAATCAAACATACATTGGTTTGTTTGCGAACATGTGCTTGTATCATTCTGTCTCGCTTGCACTCATGCATTGATATTACGTTCAATTTTCAATGTTGCTACGTTTCTAGCTTTCTTGTTTATAGTCCAATTTCCATGCATCTTTCAGAATAGTTTGATATAATTAGTCTCCATATGAATTATAATTTGCAAAACAGTACGATAAAAACAAATACCTTAAAAACGGCATTAAAGTTTCAAAATTACTTTATTATTTGTGGAACAATAGGGAGTGACAGTCCAAAATTTTAGAAAGCAACGCAATTATGCTGTCGCTTGGAACCTCCGTACCAGAATTGGTAATCCTAGGTGGAATAGCTACCGAGTTATTCACTAAAAACACTGATTTTTTCTGAAGTGTGTCTAGTTTTTTACTCTTGCAATCTGTTTTGCACAAACCCAATATATTCTTGCAAAGAGTATAACTGGTCAACTTCACTTATATAAGCAGCAGCTTGCTGCTCTTCAGAGTATTTGCGCAGAAGAGTATTGTGAGGCTGAGAACATTCTTTGCCCCTTCGAGGGTATTGTACCTTTCATTTGCGACCACTATCATATTTCTAGATCTTATAGTCTCTGAGATCCTTTTGTTCATACAGACGGACGGACGGACGGACAGACGGACATGGCTATATCGACTCGGCTATTGATGCTGATCAAGAATATATATACTTTATGGGGTCTGCCACGCCTCCTTATGAAGGATCTTGTGTTGTCTTTTCTTCGTTTTCGGGTAAACTGGTATGCCCGCAAGTATAAAACAAGAAAGAAAAGTACAGTCGAGCGCGCCCGACCGTATAATACTCTCTGCATTTGTCCCGATTAAATTATTAAAATCGGTATCGAGATATTACAATGTGAATTACTTGCATTAAAACACAATGAAACAAAAACAATCTAAGCATAATCAAACACACATCTGTTTGTTTGTATTCGAATACACATACGTTTGGCAATATTTATATGATGCAAAAATATACGTATGTATGTGTGTATTCGGCGCAGCCAGCGACCGCGGGCAGCGCTGCCGACACACAGGCAGCGATAACGTTCGAACATGTGCTTGTGTGTTTCTATCTCGCTTGCACCTATGGGTTGATTGCGTTCAATTATCAATATTGTAACGCTTCTACGTTTCTTGTTTATAGTCCGATTTTAATGCGCCTTTCAGTATAGTTTAATATAGTTAGTCTCCACACGAATTATATAATTACAATACTGTACGATACGAACAAGTTCGCCAAACCCGGCATTGAATGTTCCAGACTTTTTTATCAAATGTGGGAAAAGTGGGCGTGGCAGTCCAAAATTTTAAATGGCAATGCAACTATATCGTCGCTAGGAATCTTCCGTTCCAAAATTGGTGATCCTAGGTGCCATAGTTACTGAGATATTTGCCGAAAACAACAATTTTTTCCGAGGTGTGTCCCGTTTTTTGCTTATTGTGGGCGAATGGGGCGTGGCATCGAAAAAAAAGATTCTTGTATTGACTGACTAAATATGTGATCGTTTGACACCATGCTCGTAGCTCTTACCATCTCTGAAATCTGTTTGTTCATACGGACAGACAGACAGACGGACATGGCTATATCGACTCGGCTTGTGATGCTGATCAATATATATACTTTATGGGGTCTGCCACGCCTCCTTCTGCCTGTTACATACTTTTGCACAAACCCAATATACTCTTGCAGAGAGTATAATAACAGGATAGAAAAGTACAGACGAGCACGCCCGACCGTATAATACTCTGCTTTTATTCCCGATTAAATTATTAAAATCGGTATCTAGGTAACACAATGGATAGTACTTGCTGTAAAACACCTTAAAACAAAGAAAAAATAAAACAAGTATAATCAAACATACATTGGTTTGTTTGCGAACATGTGCTTGTATCATTCTGTCTCGCTTGCACTCATGCATTGATATTACGTTCAATTTTCAATGTTGCTACGTTTCTAGCTTTCTTGTTTATAGTCCAATTTCCATGCATCTTTCAGAATAGTTTGATATAATTAGTCTCCATATGAATTATAATTTGCAAAACAGTACGATAAAAACAAATACCTTAAAAACGGCATTAAAGTTTCAAAATTACTTTATTATTTGTGGAACAATAGGGAGTGACAGTCCAAAATTTTAGAAAGCAACGCAATTATGCTGTCGCTTGGAACCTCCGTACCAGAATTGGTAATCCTAGGTGGAATAGCTACCGAGTTATTCACTAAAAACACTGAAATTTTCCGAAGTGTGTCTAGTTTTTTACTCTTGCAATCTGTTTTGCACAAACCCAATATATTCTGCAAAGAGTATAACTGGTCAACTTCACTTATATAAGCAGCAGCTTGCTGCTCTTCAGAGTATTTGCGCAGAAGAGTATTGTGAGGCCGAGAACACTCTTTGCCCCTTCGAGGGAGAATACTTTGACACTCTGTGCCCTGGGTGCACACAATTTATGCATAGTTGACTTGACTTCACGAAATTAAATCTTTCGTCAACTGGAAAAGAAGAGAAACTCTGAACACGCAAAATTTGTCTTTCTGCTTTTAACAAGCTTCATGTCTAATTTGTAGCATTCATTATACCCTTGCAGAGGGTATATTGTTTTTGTCACGAAGTTTGTAACGCATTGAGGGAGGCGTTTCCAACCACATAAAGTATATATATTCTTGATCAGCTTCAACAGCCGAGTCGATATAGCCATGTCCGTCTGTCCGTCTGTTTCTATGCGAACTAGTCTCTCAGTTTTAAAGCTATCTTAATGAAATTTGGTATAGATCTGTATTCTCTCTGCACGCAGTTCATATTTTAAAATCCGCCAGATCGGACCACTATATTATATAGCTCCCATAGGAACAATCGGTTGAAAATGCTTAGTATGAACATTTTCGGTGTATTTTGACCGATTTCAACGTAATTCACGCAGAATGTATTTCTAATATTGTGCCATCTGTTGACCAAATTTTAAATCGGACTACTATATAATATAACTACCAAAGAAATAATTGGTTATTAAAACAAAATTAATGCAATATTCAAGACTGCAAGGGTATTTAATCTTCGGCGAGCCGAAGATAACCGTTTTTTCTTGTTTGGAATTTGGAGCTTTCATTAGCCGTTTATCGGATGAATGTCAAAAAGCTGGGCGAGAGTTTCGAGGAAAATGAGGCATTTATTGTCGTAAACTGTCTTCAGGCAGTAACATATCCACTATCACAAACTCCTCAAAGTGTTTATAGTAACATATCCGAGTATCACAAATGCCATATTGTTCCCACACACTAAATTATTCTCACAGTCTGCATTATCAGATAAACATTCCCATGCGCGAATATTGTTTATAAACAGTCTGCATCTCTGCGACCTGCATAACAGATAACTGCAGCGATACACCGCATGTAAAACAAGAAAAAATGCTATAGGTTCCTAGCGACATCATAGTTGCTGTTATTTAAAATTTTTTACTGCCACGCCCACTTTTGCCACAATTGATAAAATAGTTTTCAAACTTGAATGCCGTTTTTAGCGAACTTTTTCGTATCGTACAGTTATTGTTATTTATAATTCGTGTGGAGACTAACTATATTAAACTATCCTGAAAGGCGCATTAACTAGAAGCGTTACAATAATAATATTTGAACGCAATATCAACCCATTGGTGCAAGCGAGATAGAAACACACAAGCACATGTTCGAACTTTTTCGCTGCCTGTGTGTCGGCAGCGCTGCCCTCGAAAACTGGTTGCGCCTAATACACACATACATACATATATGCAGCATATATTGTCAAACGTATGCGTATTCGCATGCCAACGAACAGATGTATGTATGTTTGATCATGCTTAAATTGTTTTTGTTTCAACGTGTTTTAATGCAAGTACTACACATTGTAATATCTCGATACCGATTTAAATAATTTAATCGGGAAAGCGCAGAGAGTATTATACAGTCGGGCGTGCTGTACTTTTCTTTCCTGTTTTATATATAATAAATTACAAAAGAAAAACAAACTACACAAGATTTTTGGTTTGTACAAAACAAAACTACCACGGCTTTTTGGAACAACACAACTCACCACATCCGTCAGTGCCAGTGCGCACAGCTCATGCTGCATGACGTCACTGTCGTCCGGCGTTACTGTTTCTGCTGCTATTGTTGTTGTTATTGTTTCTGCAGGAGTTGAAGTTTTGTGCTTTTGTTGTTACTGTTGTTTTAAGTTGTCTTTTGCTTTTAACATGTGCTTTGGTTTTAATTGTCTTTGGGTTTACTTGTGCTGTTGGTTCTCATTTGTATTTGTAATTGTCGTTGGTGTGAAGCAATTATTTTATTTTCTTAATTTTATTTAATTTTTCGTTTTATATGCATATCTTCGAACCGAGGCTTTAAACGTTAATTTATTATTCGATTTTAACGTGTTTTACGTCTGTCGCACAGTGGCGTCACAATTAGTTGTTTTATATGTTGTGTCAAATTTTTATTTAGTATTTCGGACACCACACTGGACAACACTAAAAAAGCATAACCACTAAACTTCACCAAACCACACCAAATGCACGAAACTCCTCTACTATTCGGCCACGCGACTGCCTCGTACCAATCTCGAAATCCAACTCCTCGTTTGACTCTAAGGCCTTTTTTATGCAACGGTTCCTTAGAGCCAACGGCGGTCTGCCCTTTGCCTCCATGCTCCCTCCTTAATCCTTTCTCTTTCTAATACTCCACAATTCTTACTATTACTCTTATATCTCTCCCCTCTTCCCACCTCTGCTGAGCAGAACAGTGTGCGTAAATTCACGACACTAATCGATAATTCGATTCTGCTCAGACCCAGATGCAACATCACTCAAAGATTTGCACCCGGCTCGCAGGTGTTTATGTCCGCGAGGGAAGTGGTGCAAATATTCGAGCGCATGGGGGATGTCCGTTCTCGGTATGCCGCGCCCAACGTAAGCCATCGCCCAAACCCTGAGAGTCTCATGGTTTACTGACCGATCTAGCCGGGCCTATAGTCGGATATCTGTGCCGTGAAAGACACCTATCCGTCGTCCCCTATCGTTCTCCAGCTCAAACATATTCGCACCTCCTGCTTTTATGACTCGAGTTTTCAGGAATTTTCGGGCGAATTTTGCATTGAACGCATTTTAAAAATTTCTCAATACAAAATTTCGCCGGAAGACCTCCTACCCTGGAACCAAATGGAGTTCTCTGGCTCGCTCATTATAACGCAGACTGCTCCGCTCATACGCCTGATGTAGTTGCTTATCGGCTCGGCCTAGCGTAGCCAGCTCGTGCTCAAACCTTTGCTTACGAGCCAAAGCACACTGAGCCCCGTTCAGCATCAAATTTTGCCCGACCACTGCAAAGAACGGAGTGGTTCCCGTCGCTACATGGACGCTGTTACGCAACGCTGCATCGATCTCCGGTGGGTATAGATCCCATTCACAATTTTCTCTTTCCATATAAGCCCTAATCGCTGCCAGGACTGACCGATTTACTCGCTCGGCAGCATTACTTTGGGGAGAGTAGACGGCAGTCCTTAAATGCGAGACCTCGTAATCGTGCTTCATCTCCTCAAAAATCTTCCTTACAAATTGTCTGGCATTATCAAAGTGAATTACCTTGGGCACCACAAACATCAGAAAGACCTCATGCACCAAGAATTCTACTACGACGATAAATATCCACGCATGCCCCCTTTTCGACCTCGGATACTTTCATAAGAAGTCGATGTATAGCTTCTGGAATGGCCTTTCCGTCACCACTTCTGTCCTTTTTCCCACTTGCATCCTATAATTCGTTGCCTCTGCTTCCTTGCACACGTCGCAGCTTTGGTCGAAATCGGCCACTTGTACTGCCATTTCGGGCGAAAAGTATTACCTTCGTAAGACGTGCAAAGTCTTTGCAGTTCCACCGTGTGCCGACATGTGCTCCTCATCGTGACTTAGCGATGCACGCACCCAAAGCTTCCAAACACAGCCGTTCAGTTCGTCTTCCAACTTACTTTGGGACATGTGCTTGAAGATTAGGCCCCTTCCACTTTCAGGTCTGGCAATTGCTGCTTGTTATACTTAATTTCCTGAGCTAATTCCCTAAACTCCTCAGTCTCGAACTCTTTCGTTTGGAACCCCAAAATTGCGCTAGGATCTAACTCCTCCTTTACCTCAACCAGTACAGTTTCTAGGCTTCGTGAGAGCGTGTTGGCCACTACGTTTTCTGACCCTTTCCGATGCTCCATCACGAAGTCTAACGCCTGTAAGTGCAATGACCACCAAGCCATCGGCCAATCAGATCTTTCAAGGATCCACTTTAAACTGGCATGGTCAGTGGTGACAGTAATCGGCATGAGTTCTACATAGGGCTCCTTCTCAGTCACTGAGTAGTTGAGCTGATGTTAATTTAACTTGGCCGAGAAATAAGCAATCGGTCTCTCATGTTCAGCCTCGTTCAGTTCGAACAGCACAGCGCCCACTCCCGATTGCGAAGCATCGCACTGAAAGTCCGCATGCTCCTTTTACTTTACTGAAAGTCCGCATGCACCAAAACTGGAGCAGTGGTCAAAGCCTTCTTCAATGCCTGCATTGCTTTAACTCCTTCATCTCAAAGACTGAATTTTCTGCCTCCTTTTGACTTCAACGCATCTGTCAGTGGAACTGCCAACGCGGCAAAGTTACGGATGAACCTTCGATACCATTCAGCCGTTCCTAGGAAGGATCGTAGGCATTCTGGTACTCTAGTCAGGAGCAATGATCGGCAATCGTCCAAGTAAACGAACACATTTAACCTCAGCTCCGTGGGGATCACCTTGTCCATTAAGCGCAATAGACGTTAAGATGCATTGCACAACCGAATGGCATCATTCTGAACTGATACAGAGGATAACCTGGTACCGTAAATGCCGTCCGGCCTTCGTACGACTTTAGTATGGCTACTCCACGGACTGTTTCTCTCCTCGATGACACCGATAGCCAACATCTTGTCGATCTCGTCCCACACCACCTACTGCATTTCTGGAGATAAGGGATAATGGCGATTTTTCAACGGCGGCGCTCCTGCCACTAACTCAATCTTATGCCTTATCAAAGTCGTCTTTCCCAGTCCAATATTCTTAAATGCCAAAAACTTGTCCTTCACAGCTTTTAAGTCCCACGCTTCCGGCTCGGCTTTTTCGGCCTCGTCGTCGGCGTAAAGGGCAATTTGTTCCGTCATCGCAGAGCGTTTCCTCACGTGCTTCGATTTTGGCGCTTAAGCTCCGACTACTTCTGGAGCTAGACGAAAAGCGCAGACATAGATGGAAATTCGTTTCCCTAATCTTTTCCTGGTACTCGATCGAAATTTTTAAGAGGCCGATGATCGAGCGATCGTCACCTGACGCGGTGCGCACTGACGACACGTAGGGCTGCACTGACAAATCCAACTCGTCTACTAGCTCGCGAGATTCTTTTCCGAGTAGGCTCACCGTCGAGTCAAATAATCCATTCAGCCTCACCTCAGCGAAAACGCGAGGTTGAGACTGAGAGCTCCGTCCTACGGCCTCTACGACCTGCTTCTTCACTCGGCGCCTACTCCGAAATCTTTCGCGTGCCTTTTCCATCATACCAATTGCATCCCGTCGAACAAACGATCGTCGAATATCCTATTCCGACCCTCCAGGTCCGTTCTTCATGAGGCAACAAACGAAAACGGGTCCTTTTCCTAGCGCTATCTTTATCAACTATCGGGCGACAATCAATCTTATCTCCTAGTACACCTATACCTACTTGACGACATTTATCCTTACTCGCTACCAAACCTATTTCTAATGGACTACACATATCCTTATTTCCTACCAAAACTAAATCTACAGCCTTTCGGGATTCTCCTGGCGGTACGATTCTCCCGTCTTTCTTGCACCTCTTTGACTGTTTCCCTGGCATTCAGGACACTTCGGACAGAAGGTGTCTGGACTGCTGCAGAGGTAGCAAAATACCTTTCGTTCCCTGGCCAAACAGTCCCTGAATACGTGATCTGGGAGATCACAATTCCAGCAA
This sequence comes from Drosophila nigrodunni, assembly GCA_020829145.1. Taxonomy (NCBI): domain Eukaryota; kingdom Metazoa; phylum Arthropoda; class Insecta; order Diptera; family Drosophilidae; genus Drosophila; species Drosophila nigrodunni. The sequence continues at coordinate 489,745 of JACVCZ010000016.1, read as the reverse complement.
CCTGGCCTCTGCTGTCTACGTGCCCCTACTTGTGACTATTATATCTCGATATCGGATTCTTCCAGCTCATCTTCATCCAGTTCCACCTCGCTCACACCTTTGCGGCCGTCAATCGCGCCATACATTGGCGGTGGTCGCCACTCAAACGGCTTATAAGTGCTTCTCCTACCTTACACCTGATCCACCTCGCTGCACTCATTCCTCAACTAGTCCAAGGTGTACACCGCAAGGGCATACAAGTAGCGTGCCAGATCATCACGGAGCCCCTTCTTTATGATCTGAATGAGACTAGCCCAAGGCAGGGGTTCCAGCAACCTAGACACAAGCTTCGGCATGGCGTATACAAATTCGTCAGTACTCTTATTACCTCTTTGCCTCCACTGCATCAGCTCGTGCATCTTATCGTGCTTGGTCTGCGTTCCCCTGAATCCAGCCAATAAGGCACGCTTCAGCTAGTCCCATTGCTCCACTCAAAAATGCCGCACGTGTAGCCAGTACCACTCCTTGGCCCTTCCCTTGAGGAGGAGGCCCCCGTACTCTAAACAAGAGTAGAGGGGTCTATTAGGTTTGTCAGAAGCGAAATGTGCGTAACATGCAGAAGGAGGCGTGGCCGACCCTATAAAGTATATATATTCTTGATCAGCATAAACAGCCGAGTCGATATAGCAATGTCCGTATGTCCGTCTGTCTGTTTTATGCCAATAACTCCGTAACTATGGCACTTAGGAACACCACTTCTGGTATGCAGGTTGCTAGAGACAGCCTTAATGCAATGGCATTCAAATCATTTTGAGCTGCCACGTCCACTTTTCTCATAAGAGCTAAAAAACTTTTAAACTTTAATGCCGTTTTTAAGGCATTTATTCATATAGTAGACTGTTCTAATTCAACATGCGTTTAGAAACATATCAAATCAAACTATTCTGAAAGTGGCATCAAAATCCTACCTTTAACAAAAGATCCATCTCGTTTACAAAGTGTGTGTTTTTAACTGCAATATCACTTACGCGCGAGAGCGAGACAGAAACATACAAACACATGTTCGAACGTTCTCGATGCTTGTGTGGCGACAGCGCTGCCGGCAGACGCTGGCTGCGCCGCATACACACGTACATACATATGCATAAATGCAAACATATAATTTCAAACGAATGTGTGCTTGTATGAATATGTAAATGCTGATAATCGGAGGATACTTGAAAGTGGCGCGTGGTGCAACTGACAGACAGACAGACAGACTATTAATTATTAATTAATTTATCAATCTGATTAACTAAATTTTTTAATCCTTTTCAGTTAAAATAATTTTTTTATAATTTGCCCTTTTAATAATCATTAATATACATTTTAATCATACAAATAAACTTATTTTTTGTTAATACTCGTGACTGAATTTAGTCTGCGTTAATAAATAAACAAGTAAGAAAGGCTACAGTCGACGTGCCGACTGTATAAGACCCCGTACTCCTTGTAGTGCGCATACAAAAATACTTACAAACTTAAAAGAAGAAGCAGTAGACTGATTCATATTTTAAAATACAAATTTTAAAAAAGATAATAGTTTAAATTAAAATTTAAAAAAGTTATACGCTAGCTGCAATCGAACCCGCGGTATCAGGCACAGGATTTTCACATGTCGCCACTCTACCATATGCACCACACCTCAACTTGCAGGTACTACTGATTATCTGCATTTACATATAATAATGTTTTGTTATAGAAAAAGAAAAGAAATGCTTGTCTGTGCTTGGGTTCGAACCGCAGACCTCATGTTTCTCTAATGCATGTCTATCACTTGGACCACAACACTGTTGACAATCAGGACGGCTAAAGTAGATAAACATTGATCGACCACTTTTCTTCAAACACGTGTACATAAATTACAATTTTGAAATTTGAATTTTGACCAATTTGTTTCATATGTTGTAGTTGTCCGATTTGGACCAAATTTGGTGAGGTTACTTTTAATAATTATGTACACATTCTGTGTGAGTTTGGTTGCGATCACTTAGCAAATACTACATGTCTTCATGCAAATTTTTTGTTTTTGACCGATTTGTCCTATGGGAGCTATAAGCTATAGTTGTCCGATCTTGATGAAACTTGGTAAGGATAGTTATAGTTATACCATACACCTACTTTCATAGTTTCAAAGATGTAGTGCAATGAAAACTGTTTTTTACAATTTGCGGGGGCGCCAGGGGTCGTGGCAAAAATTTGAAATAAACTTAACCTGCCTGACATATAGACGGACTTTCATTCCAAATTTGGTGGCTCTAGCTCTTGTAGTTTAAAAGATCTAGGTGTTCATACGGACGGACGGACGGACAGACGGACATTGCTATATCGACTCGGCTGTTGATGCTGATCTAGAATATATATATACTTATGGGGTCGGCCACGCCTCCTTCTGCCTGTTACATACATTCCAACGATTACAATATACCCTTTTACTCTACGAGTAACGGGTATAACAAGAAAGAAAAGTACAGTCGAGCACGCCCGACCGTATAATACTCTCTGCATTTGTCCCGATTAAATTATTAAAATCGGTATCGAGATATTACAATGTGAATTACTTGCATTAAAACACGTTAAAACAAAAACAATCTAAGCATAATCAAACATACATCTGTTTGTTTGTATTCGAATACACATACGTTTGACAATATGTATATGATGCAAATATGTATGTACGTATGTATTCGGCGCAGCCAGCGACCGCGGGCAGCGCTGCCGGCACACAGGCAGCGAAAACGTTCGAACATGTGCTTGTGTGTTTCTATCTCGCTTGCACCTATGGGTTGATATTGCGTTCAATTATCAATATTGTAACGCTTCTAGTTTTCTTATAGTCCGATTTTAATGCGCCTTTCAGGATAGTTTAATATAGTTAGTCTCCACACGAATTATAAACTACAATGCTGTACGATACGAACAAGTTCGCCAAAAACGGCATTGAAGATTCCCGACTTTTTTATCAAATGTGGGAAAAGTGGGCGTGGCAGTCCAAAATTTTAAATGGCAATGCAACTATATCGTCGCTAGGAATCTCCCGTTCCAAAATTGGTGATCCTAGGTGCCATAGTTACTGAGATATTTGCCGAAAACAACAATTTTTTCCGAGGTGTGTCCCGTTTTTTGCTTATTGTGGGCGAATGGGGCGTGGCATCGAAAAAAAAGATTCTTGTATTGACTGACTAAATATGTGATCGATTGACACCAAGCTCGAACTTGTAGCTCTTACCATCTCTGAAATCTGTTTGTTCATACGGACAGACAGACGGACATGGCTATATCGACTCGGCTTGTGATGCTGATCAATATATATACTTTATGGGGTCTGCCACGCCTCCTTCTGCCTGTTACATACTTTTGCACAAACCCAATATACTCTTGCAGAGAGTATAAAAAAATACTATTAGCGGAGTCACGAGTTCATTAAGTGGTAGTAAAAAACAAAAGGCAGTGTCCTAGTCGCCATGTTTTCTACCCTAGTGTTCATTTAACGCTAAAGTTAGTTCAATTTTTGTGCTCAACCATATAAGTCTTGATGTCCATTTATTAATTGCTTACCACTGGTGAGGGAAAACAACAGAGGGACCAATGAATAAATGGACATCAAGACATGTATGGTTGAGCACAAAAATTGAACTAACTTTATTTCATAAAATCCTAGGCCTTTTCTAGCTACAAACTACAGCGGAGCACAGCTCTCCTCTAATATGTTGGTGTTGTACCCCACGCATAGGATAGAGCGTGGTTTTATATTTAGATGTATTTTTATCTTAGGCTTCGTTTGCCAAGCATGGAAACGTGTCGCAAGCATAGACAAACAAGAATATTCTTAGATTAGAAATTTAGGGCTTACATCGTTTTTTAAAATAATCGCCGCGTTCTGTTAATATGTTATGTTCGTGCTTGAACAGCGACTATTAACAAATGTAGGTAAATTTTTACCCAAGTTTTTAGAGTTTTTCGAATTTTTATTAAACACATGTAAAACTAAAATTTCCAGTTCTGTTGATTCACGCTATAGAGGAGTATTTTATGAATATTGATGCTAAATTTCAAGTAAATCGGTGGATTAGAATTTGCGATCGTATTGAAAAAAGTAGTTTAAAGAAAAAAGTAATTAAAGTTTTACATCCGCTCAATGCGGCATTACGGACCCTACACTAGAACACCTGAAACATCTAATATAAATCGAGTTTTGATATTTGAATTTTTGAATACTTAAACTATCGAGTCATCAAAAAAAAACAGATTTTTCATAATTTCTAAACTAGAACTAGTAAATTTTTCAAAGCAGGATGTTCGTATTTTAGCGATTGGGAGTTCAAAAATACTGTTTTAAATGCCTAAATGTGCCACATACCATAAGTTCTGCAAACTTATGGTAACACATTAAGCTGATAAACTTATTCCGGAGCATCCAATAGGAGTCATGTTCACTTCAATTATTTAAAATACAATTTCGCTATAAACACTAACTTAACGGATTTTACATAAATACTACATATGTATGTAAGCCAAATTCATTTTTCTGTTGTAATGCAACTACAACATGAACGTGTATTTTCGTTTCGTAATTTATTTGTTTATTGATAATACCATATGTGTGTAGTTATAGTTACTTTCATTGCGGATGAATTCAGATAATTACAGACATTCATTTTATTCATATCTTTTGATTTTGGTATAAATTGTACATAAATCATAATAAAAGTGCAGTTTTGTACGTACGCCTGTCCTTTTTCGGCATATGCATATGTATGTATATTGCATTGAATTTTTCATTTACATAAAAATGTATATAAAGTTACAGAAATTATTATAATTTTCATGGCTGTTTCTTGTAATATGTTTATAATAACCAGAAAACATGTAAATATTAGATTTTATTAAGCTTTTTTTACGCGTTCCAAAAGTTTGACGAAATTTTAAATTTTATGCGTATGACTAACATATAGTTTCTTTTTTAAACAAAGGCTTGAACTCTTTGTTTAAAAATTACATGCTTTAATTTCTACGGTTTTTAATTGTCTTCGGTTGTTTTTTTAAATATATTTTTTTTTTTTTTTTTTTTTTTTTTTTGCTAATTTTTCAATTGAAGTTTTAGAACGAAATGAAGCAAATTGTTTGATTGGTAGTATTTCATATTTTCCATTTAGCTTAAAAGCGTTTACTGTAATATATTACAGAACAGTTGTTTTTACTTAAAAACTTATTATTTTGTGTGTTTCTTTATGCAAGTAAATCGGTTTAGTTCAATAAAAACATTAAAATTTAGGCTAAAAATACAGCGATAAATTATGACATTTTTGTTCACTGTTGCTTGTCATATTTTTATTGTGCTCCTGGTCTATTACAAATTAAAACAAATATATCTGGAATTTAAGAACAATAAAAAAATTTAAGTTGCAAATTTATCTATTACGGAACAAATTAGGATGCCAATGAGCCCACCGCAGGTTTTAATATTCAAACAATTTTGAAGATTTATATGCGGTTGAGTTACGATCATTCTGTTAGTCTATAAGTAAAGATTTCGTTAAACACTTATATTTTTATTTTTTTTTTGTTTAAAGTTAATTTTTCCATTTATTATTGTAGTTTATATGGCCTTCAATTATTTATGTAAATAGTTATTTTCACTAATAAGTATGTTATTTAAATCATTCTTCTTTTTGTTGTATATAAATAAAGGACTTAAACGTTATAAGAAAAATGTTTTATAAAGTGTATTGTTTTCTGATTTCTTTAAATTTAATTTGTTATTTACGCAACATGTTCATGCCTTTTTAAATCTGTAATTTTTTGTAAATGCTTTAATTTTATTTGACTTTTCATCAGTAAGTAAGACCAACTTGCTGACGTGTATGTGTATTCAAATGAAGTAGTTTAAGTATTTTTAGATTCAATGACTGATAAATTTATCTGACGGCTCACTTGTTATTCACAAATACAGTGAAATCACCACAATCCTCCTGTATGTGCTGTGATAGTAAACAACAACGGTGCACACTCAATTTCATTTGACTATATATAGCAGACGTCTCCGCCACTAAACGTTTATGACTATACGATTTGAACTAACTTTACGTAGTTTAAACTGCAACTGTTACCGGTATTCTGACTATCAGTGACAGTTCGTCATAGTTATTTTTTTCGAATTTTTCATTTACACTAATAATATTCATTAATGTGTGTATGTCTAGTTGTATGTTGGTGTGTATGTCTGTTTTGGTTTTGTTGTATAAGTATAATAAGTATATAGCAATATAAATAATTTGTATATAAAGTTCTTTTTTTTTGTGGTCTATGTTGCAGTCAACGCAGTTTTTGATCATTATCGCTGCCTCCATTTTGTCAAGCACTTTGAACTTTACTGTCACCTTTCATTTTAGCAAAGCAACAGTTACAAAGAGACAGACATCTACACCTACTTTTAAGATGTTTAGTTGTTGATGTTCTTATTGTCGCTGCTGGTAAGCGCCGACTGCGGGCAGCCACTGCCACGTTGACCCTACCCCACTTATTCATGCGCATTTTGCATAATATTTAGTTCCACACGCGCAAAAATGAGTCCCATGATCCTGTGGCAACGGCCATACCATTTTCAGTGACCCCCAAACACGAGACACGGTTATCATGGCCGGCCAGAATGCCCGAACGCTCTGCCTTCATTGTGTCCCAAACATTACAGTTAAAATCGTCGTATCCTGCTAATAACAGACGTCCGCTTTTTGAAAATGCAACAGATGTGATACCGCAAATTATGTTGTCATGCGAATACATAGCCAATTCTTGATCGGCACGAATGTCAAACAAGCGACAAGTAGCATCGTCAGACCCTGTCGCGAAGGCTTGTCCATTAGGAAAGAAGGTCACTGCATTAATATCAGATTCGTGACCAGGAAACGTTTGTTTGCAAACGCATTCTCTTATATCCCACAATTTGGCTGAAGCATCACACGCACCTGATACAAATGTTTTGCACTGCGGAGCCAGAGAAAGAGCCATTACATCACCCGTATGTCCAAGAAAAGAATTAATTTGTAATCCAGTTTCGATGTCCCATAGACCGCACGACATATCACCTGAGCTGGTAACAATTTGATTATCGTCCAAGAAACGACAGCATGATAAATAGCCACCATGGCCCGGCAGCTCGCGGGACACACGAACATTGCCTTCGCGTGTCTTCAAGTTATAGATTGAACACATGTTGTCGAGGCCACCGCAGGCTACATAGCTTCCCGATGGAGCATATGCACAGGTCATAACCCACGATGAGCGAAGCGGTATAGCGTGTACTTTATTCGTGGTATGCGAGTCCCAAACAATTAATTTACCGTCCTGTGAGGCTGATACGAGATTTCTTGAATCATTACCCCAATGCATAGCATAAATTTTGGCCAGATGACCGCGCAAAGTACGGCGTGTGCGCATTTGTATACGACCAATAGGTTCCAGAGAAGCGGCGGCCTGCAACAAAGACGTGTCGCAAGCGGCCTTTCTTGCATCTCGAATAGCATTCTTGAGGGATTCAGCTTCTTGTCTAAGACTGTCTAGTTCATTCATTTTAATTTCCACAAAAATTTCGTAGATTTTTTAAAGTTATTTCTCTTTTCCACAAGTGGTGTTTTTAAGATTGTTATTTAGTTAAAAGGTGTTAAAATTGATTTGTTGGGCTTCTGATTTCAAGACTAAAAATATATTTAATGAGTATAAAACACTTTTAATTATCATTACACAAATATGTAACTTACGGCTATAACTATTTCGATCGCAATGTTTTTGCTAGCACCTCCTGTTGATTTTAATAAGTTGCCACTGCCATGTATGGCTACACGCAAGAATATCTTGACAGAATAAATCAAAATTTTACGTTGCTAAATATCGATGACTTCTTTAGTCGTGTTTAAATTTCCTTCCAATTTTCGTTCTTATACACTTAAAAAAAATATATATAAAAAATATGTATATATATAATAGGAATAGTAACATTTATGAAATTGTTTGCATGGAAATAAATGACAAGGAAACATCAAACCTGATAAGAAATTCTGCGTATATATGAACCCATATGTATATATATGTACATACATATAAATATAAACGTATGAATTTATATATATATATATATTTTTTTTTTTTTTATATATATATATTTATATACATAAATATATATATATTTATGTATATATTTTTATCTAAATTCTTATCAATTTTATGATTTAAATTAGAGAGCCTTGTCATTTATTTACATCAATGTAAAACAATTAGTTAAAATATTACTGCTTTCTTCAAATATGAGCAGCAGTTTCTTCGTTTAACTATTTTAATTTAGAATAGAATAATTTAGAATGCTCTCGCATTTATTTATGTATTGTCTAATACCTGTTACTATTTTCAAGCACTTAACAAATATTAGAGCTATCCAAAGTTAAATATTTTTACATTAGCCTTTTTGAATGCTCTTTTTTCTCTCAATTCTCCCGTGCTGTTTTCTTGTCTTAGTTATTCGATTCGTTTTTTGGTACACCAAAATTGCAAATTTCGCACCCCTGCTGACAAAAGCAATACTTCTAGTAGGAGAAAGCAGTACAGCCAGTGCTTCGTTATGGCAAGTATGGCTGTGTACGTAAGCAAAAGCAGACTCGAATGTTACCACAATACAGCGACAATTGTAGATAAATGATGAATATTTATCCTATTCGCACCACTGTGATGTCTCAATTTTTTAGTAAAAGAAAAATCAATTCATAACACAACTGATTATATTACAGCCATCTTCTCATATACGGAAACGATATTGTAATTTATCTCAAGTATAAGAAATATGCTTATTATACCTATGCATACACACACATGTATATACGTTGATGTACAAATATGTGCTACCAAATATATTTTATTGAACACAAATCTGGAGGTCACCACTGAATTATTCTAACATATGTTGATAAGTCAGCTTAAAACTGTATAATATCTACATTTGCTTTCAAATGTCAGCTTATCGTTCTCAAATCAGGCAACTTTTTTCACAATGTCAATCCTAGCGCAACTTTTAATTTACACTCTGCGATTGGTAGCCAACACCTTAAAGTACAGGAATGCATGAATATATCGATTATTTTTTCACATTTCTACCATATTAGATAAGTCATCGTTTACACGGGGGAATAGTAACATTTGGCATTTTACAATGACCAACATTGGTCTTTGTATAAGTGATATCGTTGATATTAGACTATAGCAAAGTGCATCAATCTATGCGATAGGAAAGTTAATGATAAGTAATTGTAGTCCTATTAAACAAACATGGTAATCCCAATTCATTTGCTACTTAAATTTCACAATCTCAATCACAATAACTCCGTTGATTTTTTTTAAAAAAATTTTTTTGCATTATAATTAGCTGAGCATGCTAATAAAAATTTATAACATTAATAGGGATCGCCCGAATTGAAAAAACGCACTGGTACATTTAAAGGTTTAAGCGCGTTGACTTGACTTGACAATAGTACCAGCAAAGTAAACAACCTAATTATTACGTGCAGTAATTTACACAACTTCTTAAATAAATTCCTGAATTGAAAGACAATTGGGCAGCTATGAATGTCAATCTATAAAAATCGGCCGATATTTTTTTGTAAAGCCATCACGGTTGGAACGCTGAAACTATGAGGTATGTTTATTTAGACCATTATTCAACATATTATTTATGTATGTATTCAAAAACATACTTTTATAATCTCTTATAATATCTATACATATTTGTAATTTACTTAAATTAATTTATGTATATACAATTATTTAAATTATAATAGATGAAATTTATTCTAATCATTTCTTAAAATTACTTAAAGAGATCACATCAAATCTTGTAAGCTTCATCAGAAAAGGGGAAGAGAAAAACGATTTGTGTGAACAATGACAAATACTGTTTGATAGTTCTTAACCTAAAGAATCGATACATACTTACTAGATTTATTAACCCTCATTGCCAAATTACTCGGAGTGCATTTATATTTAGATCCCTACTCTGTCTGTCCGTCCGTATGAACACCTGGATCTTTTAAACTACAAAAGCTAGAGCCACCAAATTTAGAATGAATGTCCGTTATTATGTCAGGAAAGTTAAGTGTATTTCAAATTTTCGCCACGCACGCCGCAATTAGCAAAAAGCCTCGGAAAAATATTTGGTTTAGGCGAATATTTCAGTAACTATGGCACTAAGGAGCACCAATTTCGGTATGCAGTTTCCTAGAGACGGTCTTAATGCAATGCCCCCTTTTCTCGCTCCCGCAAATTGTACAAAACAGTTTTCATTACACTACAACTTTGAAACTATGAGAGCTATCGTTACCAAATTTAGGTACATACCACCAAGTTTCATCAAGATCGGACAACTATAGCCTAAAGCCAAACTCATACAGAACGTGTATATAACTATAAAAAATATCCTTATCAAATTTGGTCCAAATCAGACATCTACAACATATGAAACAAATTGGTAAAAAATGATAAAAATTTTAATTTATGTACACGTGTTTGAAGAAAAGTGATAAATCAATGTTTATCGACTTTAGCCGTCCTAATTATTAACAGTGTTGTGGTCCAAGTGTTATACATGCATTAGAGAAACATGAGGTCTGCGGTTCAAACCCCAGCCAGCACAGACAGGCATTTTTATACCCGTTACTCGTGGAGTAAATAGGCTTGGCAGACCCCATAAAGTGTATATATTCTTGATCAGCATCAATAGCCGAGTCGATATAGTCATGTCCGTCTGTCCGTCCGCCCGTCTGTATGAACAAAAGAATCTCAGAGACTATAAGAGCTAGAAAGATGATAGGGGTCGCAAATGAAAGGTACAATACCCAAACAGTACAAGTTTGTTTTTGTTTTTTTGATACGCCCACTTTAGGGCGTTTTATTTGCATATGAAGGTCAATGTACAGGTAAACTAAGAATGTTTTAGTATAGAAAACTTTTTTGTTAGCAATGCTATCTGAACCAAATTTACACGGAAAGTACATATCTAAGAAGCACATGTACTAACCAAGTTTGATCCAAATCGGACAACTATATCGTATAGCTCCCAAAGGGCCGATCGGTCGAAAATACGCTTTAAATATGAGTTAGTATGGACAACTTTTGCATTAACTAAGCTATATTAATTAAACTCACACAGATTACATCTGCCAATAATATATATATACTGACCAAGTTTGATAAAAATCGGACAACTATATCGTATAGCCTCCATAGGAACGATCGGTCGAAAATATACTCTAAACATTGATTTGTATGAAAATGGTCTGTGTTTGCCCAGCTATTTTATCCATCACCATTGTTAATAACAAATTGAAACTGAGTAACGGGTATCCTAAAGTCGCGAGGCGACTATAGCATTCTTTCTTGTTTATACTCTCTGCAAGAGTATATTGGGTTTGTGCAAAAGTATGTAACAGGCAGAAGGAGGCGTGGCCGACCCCATAAAGTATATATATTCTTGATCAGCATCACAAACCGAGTCGATATAGCCATGTCCGTCTGTCCGTCTGTCTGTCTGTCTGTCTGTCCGTATGAGCAAACAGATTTCAGAGATGGTAAGAGCTACAAGTTCGAGCTTGGTGTCAAACGATCAGATATTTAGTCAGTCAATACAAGAATCTTTTTTTTTCGATGCCACGCCCCATTCGCCCACAATAAGCAAAAAACGGGACACACCTCGGAAAAATTTGGTGTTTTCGGCAAATATCTTAGTAACTATGGCACCTAGGATCACCAATTCTGGTACCGGAGTTCTTAGCGACAGCATAGTTGCGTTGCCATTTAAAATTTTGGACTGCCACGCCCACTTTTCCCACATTTGATAAAAAAGTCTGGAACTTTCAATGCCGTTTCTGGCGAACTTGTTCGTATCGTACAGTATTGTAATTATATAATTCGTGTGGAGACTAGCTATATTAAACTATACTGAAAGGCGCATTAAAATCGGACTATAAACAAGAAAACTAGAAGCGTTACAATATTGATAATTGAATGCACTATCAACCCATTGGTGCAAGCGAGATAGAAACACACAAGCACATGTTCGAACGTTTTCGCTGCCTGTGTGTCGGCAGCGCTGCCCGCGGTCGCTGGCTGCACCGAATACACACATACATACATATATGCAGCATATATTGTCAAACGTACATATGTATGTGTAATCGCATGCAAACACACAGATGTGTGTTTGATTATGCTTAGATTGTTTTTGTTTCAACGTGTTTTAATGCAAGTAATTCACATTGTAAAATCTCGATACCGATTTTAATAATTTAATCGGGACAAATGCAGAGAGTATTATACGGTCGGGCGCGCTCGACTGTACTTTTCTTTCTTGTTGTTATCGCTGCTGTTACACTAATGGCATTTGATGTCGCTGTTGGTTTTATATCGTCGTTGCTGCTATGGTCGTTGCGGAAGGTGCAGTTGTTATGTTTATGTTGTTGTTGGTATTTTATTTGGTTTTGATTTTAGTTGTCTTATTTTTATTGTCATTGATTTTAATGTTTTTGATTGTACTTTGGTTATGATTGTAATTTATTTCTGTCGTTCTTGTTGTAATTGTCGTTGCGCGTTGGTGTCAAGCTAATTTTTAGCTTTTTGATTTTATTTGATTTTAAGTTTTATTTTTGAATAGACGTGTCAATATTGTCTCTATCGTTACTGTGGTGGTTGCGCTTAAATTTTAATTTATATTTAACAATTTGAGCTTGTTTTACGTTTAGTACATATATCGCACAGTGCTATCATAAATATTAGTGTTTATAGGTTGTGTTGATTGTCCTTTTTGTACTTCGTCACTACCGCCAACTGTGTGTGAACTGTATTTATGTATGTATTTTATTTATTTATTATTTTTACAGACGACACACTGAATACCACATAGAAAAAAAAACATAACCACCAGCCTTTCACAAACGCACAAAAAAACTGTCTGATCAGGACAAGCAACCGCCTGGTGCTGATCTTCAAAACCACCTCCCACGTTGACTCTAAGGCCATCTATTGCTATCCTATCTTTCATTTCTTTATCATCCTATTCCTAATCAATGCAACGGTTCCATAAAGTTAACGGCCGTCTGCCCTTGGCCTCCATTCCCTCTCTATATCTCTTCCACTAATCTCACTCATTCTTACTCCGACTCTTCTACCCTAACTCTTATACTTTCCCCTTCCGATTATGGCCACTCCCATCTGAACAGAACAGTGTGCGATTATTTCCCAAAACTTATCGATATTTCGATTTTGCTCAGCCTCAGATGCAACACGTGTTGTCGTTTTTTCAGAAGCAAAATAAGCTAGATTACAGAAAAAACTTTCAAAAACAAACCGAATTTAAACTAAAAGTGTATACCTTTTTTTCACAACTTACCTATTGTAGATGGGTCATCAAATCAAGATCTATCTTATCCTGATGTCATCCTGTCAGCAGGTTCTTAACAATCGATAATAGATACTTATCCTCGACAACAGCTACCGGAAGGGAAGGAGAAGTCATGAGAAGAGAGGGAATCAAGATCTGACCTATCCTGATGTCATCCTGTCAGCAGTTTCTTAGCAGTGTAAAATAGATACTGGACGATACTACTTAATCAATATTTTACCTTACTTGGTTAACAATCTATCGCCAATCACATATTTAAAATACCATACAACTCGGCCGTCCTGACAGAGAATCGGCCTCAATTCCACTTAGAAGTTACATGGGATGGCGCGGTGTCTGGTAGGGGTGCAACAGCAGATAGCAAGCGTAGGAACACGTAGGATGGCGTCCGGAACACTGAGATGGCAACGCGAATACAAACAGTTGTCATTGCAGGAGTCGTTAGCAGGGTCGAACCGGTCCATCGAGTCACATCAGCGTCGTCGGGTGATGCAGTCTTGCAAACCCTCCCGAATAGTCGAAACAGTCGAGGCAGCTGAGATGAGTCAGCGGACCTGCTACTGGCAGGGTACCACACAATGCTTCGAATTGGGCAGCAGGCGTCACAGCGGTCACGACAGGCGAAGAGGCATTCGAAATAAATGTGTGCTGGACAGCACATATAAAGTGGCCGTCAAAAGTGATTCAATGTTCGTAACTCTTGCCGTTAAGACAAAACCAATTTTAATCGAACACACCAAAAAAGAGAGGTTCAAAACAAAAAAGAGGTCCTATTCTTTGCATTTCTATCAGTAAATACATCTATTTTGTATCTGTAAATACATCTATATTTTCTGTTATTATTGAAAACTGTTCGTTGCTTTTGATGAATTCATATTTGAATTAAGATTTAGAGATATAATTTGTGCATAGTTTTATTAAACTGAAAAACTCAACCGATACCAGTCCGATGGAAAGGAATATTGCTGGAAAAGGTCCGGAGAGAGTCTTCACAGGCGACGCGTAAGCGAAACAGTGAAAAACGGTGGCGGCCACGTTGTGGCCTGGGTATGTATCACATGGTGGAACTTAGCAAAATTGGTCAATATTTACTGCATTATGAAACAAGAAAGAAAAGTACAGTCGAGCACGACCGACGGTATAATACTCTCTATATTTTTTCCCTATTAAATTTTTAAAATCGGTATCGAGATATTACAATGGGTAGTACTTACATTAAAACACGTTGAAACAAAAACAATATAAGTGAAAAATTCGAAAAACTAATTTTATCAAAACAAATTATAAGTTCGTTAATGTTACAATTTATTGTAGACTTAGCAAACGGCGTAGAGTCTGGCGGTGCGCGGGTGGTTCGTGCAAGACAAAAATTAGTTTTTCGTATTTTTCATTGGAGCCCGAGCAGGGACTTTCAATCGCGTTCGTTGGTCTATTAGACATTTCAAGGCTTTGGTTTGCGGTGTGTGTCGGTATTGATACGCTTGTTGTTGGATTTCCCTGGAGCTGTTGACCTTAGTGGAAGTCTGGATTTGAACAGCCAGGAGTTGAAGACACCCATCTTGAAGATAATACGCAGAATTGAGCCCAAGAGCGACTCTTCTGTTGATCAGGTAACAGTGCCCAAACGAGTCAGTACAGGAGAATATAGAAAGTGCAAGCATAGAAGCGGCACAATACACATTTAAAAGTACTGCTCCATTTATTGCACATTAGAGACATTGCGTTTCGGCACTGATATATATGTGATTTATTGCAAGGCTACTTGACGCAAAACACACAAATCGAACTAAATTCTACACATAAATAAAACAAACAATTAATAACTGGTGCAAATAAACATATTTATATATGTATATCAACATTCGCCGTTCCTGTTTAATTTCGCTATTCGCCAATATATACATATGTTGTGGTGGCTTTTTTGACCTTTGTTCTTTGCACATAATTTGCACATAAGTAAAGCGCAGTTCGTGTTTACATACCTACAGCTGTTGGATTTTGGCTTGCGCTGGTTAGCTTGTACTTTGTTAGTGTTACTTTGATTCTGCTTTGCTTTGATTTTGTTTTACGTTGTTTGTGTCAACGCTGTTTATACAAACAAACGTACGCGCTAGCCAACATTCAAAAGTACGCTGAAAAACGGCAAGCCTTTTAGTTGTTGTTGATAGATCGCATCGTTTGTTTACCTGCGCATGCGCTGTTATTGTTTTTTTTTTTACATTGTGCAGTCGACTAATTTGAATATCACTAATCAGCTGATTATTGTTGCGCTGGTGCGTTTGCGTAGATTGTTATTTTTTTGTTGTTCACAACTGCCGGCGCTTATCTGCATACTCTTGCGTCTTGTTAGTTGTTGCTATTCTTTTTACATGCAAGAAGTTTAGTTAGCCAGCTGATTATCTTTAATCTCCTGATTTTCTTAAATTATATTGATCGCCAACTGTTGTTAATCAACTGATTATCTTTAACCATTTGATTATCTTCCTCAGCCAAGTTTGTTGACCGGCTGGTTGTTGTTGGGTATAGTACACTTACGTGCATTCGAATAGAGTCAAATTTTTATTAGTCAATATGGCACACAAAACAGACCCTAAGGAAACCGTTCTGGTTGACCCGGAAACTTGTCTTAGTGCTCGTTTAAGTCAATTATTTGTTATGTTGGACAAAAGTAGAGAGCGACATAGAGCGCCAAATGGTGACTCCAAGTAAATTTGAGATTCAGTGCCGGCTAGATATACTAAATTCGTACATTTCCAAAGCTATTGATCTGCAGTCAGAGATCGATGCAATAGATCCTGACAATACTAGCCGTGCAATGCTTGAGGAAACATGTATTTTTTGGCACGGTCTTCATACATGTCAGCCCTAAGTGCGCATTAGGCAGCAGAAGTCATCCCTCAGCCTTTTCACCATTCTCACTTGCCCAAACTAAAGTTGCCCAAATTTAGTGGTAAACACTCGGAATACAGACAATTTATCGGTCTGTTTAATAGCTTGGTAGACTCTGATCGCTCGCTGTCAAATATTGAGAAATTCAACCATTTGATATCGTGCTTATCAGATGAGGCGTTAGACACCATCAGAGCCTTCCAAGTATCTGATGCGAATTACCCGAAGGCATTAGAAAGTCTAAGTCAAGTATACGACAAGTGTCTTATATTTTTTGACACTCTTGTCCAGTTGTTTGACCTTGAGCCGATGTCCAAGCCATCGGCAGTTCGAATTCGAACAATAGTTGACTCGGTATCGGCAAGTTTTGATTAGCGAATGAGTAGGTAGGATATGTATGTTCTGGCGTAGTTTTGCGGTTTTGTGGTTTTGTGGTTTTTTTTTTGTGGTTTTGTGGTTTTTTTTGTGGTTTTGTGGTTTTGCGGTTTCAGCGATATTTGTGTCTGTCTGTGTGTGTGTGTGTGTGTGTGTTTTTATTCCATTAAAGCTTACACAATATCTTATATAATATTAGACTTATGTGGTATTATATCAAAATCTTAGGAGTAGGGAAGAAGGGAAAGAAAATAAAGGCTAGTTTCCGATCCCTGCGGTACGGCCGTAAAGCAATGCTTCACAGGGACAAGGATGACCGCCCTCTATCCCACGAGTCTTCTCAGACGCTCGGTTCTGCGGAGTTCTATCATTGCTCCAGCTGCAAAGTTGCTAACAGCAGTCCATATACCTGGGTCTCGGATCATCTCATCGAAAATGCTCGACGTGGTCAGATCACGTCCACTGGCGCTTCTTAATTGTCTCCTTTGAGCCGCAAAACGGCCACACACAAAGATTACATGCTCTGCATCTTCGATGGGGTAGGCGCACCATCTACAGGAAGGGGAATCTTGATGTCCAAACCTGAACAGGTATTGACCAAAGCAGCCATGCCCGCTGAGGAGTTGGGTGATGTAGAAATTTACCGAACCATGCGCTCTGTTCAACCACCGCCTAATGTCAGGAATGAGCTGATATGTCCAACGCCCGTTCGCAGAGGCATCCCAGCGACTTTGCCATTGGTTTAGGCTTTCTTCTCTTGCTGCCCGCCGAGCAGTCATTCTGTTGACACCGGCTTGGATGGATTGCGCAACTGCTCGCTCTTCTGCGACAAGTAAATCTATTGGCAGCAGTCCTGCGATAACAAGTGCTGCTTCATCCGAGATTGTGCGGAATCCACAGCAGATCCTTAGGGCACAGAGTCGGTGTATGGACTTTATTCCTCTGGCATAGCTTGGGACCTGCATTCCGTCCGCCCAGATAGGTGCAGCGTATGTGATCACTGACCGTATCACGCTCGTGAGAAGCAGCCTACGTTGTTGTCTCGGCCCACGTGCGTTTGGCATAATCCGGAACAAGGCGCGGCTTGTGTTTGCAGCTCTCTCCTGGACATATGACAGGTGCTCACGGAAACACAGCCTGGTGTCTATCATGACCCCAAGGTAGCGAATAGCCCGGCTTGATGTTATATTTTGAGCGCCGACACATATATGCGCTGTCTCCACGACCGAACGAGTACTAACCAGGACTGCCTCCGTTTTATGTGCGGCTAGCTCAAGGCCCACTGAATCTAGCCAGCTGGATAAATCAGAGATGGCCATGTTGCACATGGTCTGTACATCTAGCAGGTGTTTGCCAACCACTGTCAGAGCGACGTCATCTGCGTAGCATGTTAGCTGGCAGCCGGAAGGCAAAGGTAGCCTCAAGATATCGTCATAAACGATATTCCACAGTAGTGGACCCATCACCGATCCTTGGGGTACGCCTGCAGAGACGTGGTACTCATGCGCTCCGACTGCAGAGTCGTACCTAAGCACACTTCCTTCAAAGTAGCTGCGCGCAATCGATTGAAGGTATTGAGGGATTGCAAGCCTACGTAGTGCGCTGAGGATTCTATCCCATTTCACCGTGTTGAAGGCGTTCTTGATGTCAAGAGTGACAATCAGGCAGTATTCCTTCGAGCCTCCCTTCCACCTAGTGCCCTCTGTAGCAGCGCGCGCAATTCCCACAACTCTCTCAATGGCATCAACTGTAGACAAGCTTTTCCGAAAGCCAAATTGGTAGGGCGATAATCCTCCAACTGCATCGATAGCCCTCATTATCCGGGTGCAGATTAGGCTCTCCAGCATTTTTCCCATTGAGTCGATGAGACATATCGGGCGATACGATCCTGGACTACCTGGGGCCCTTCCAGTTTTTGGAATTAGCACAAGGTGTTGAGCGTTCCATTGTGTAGGAAAAAGTCCCTCACGAAGGCATTGCGTATATGCCATCGCATAGGCAGCGGGTTGGCAAGCAACATGGTCTCCCACAAGTCCAAATCGCAGCTTTTGAGGACAGACTTTGGATCCAACAGCCCGTGTCTGGTGTGCCATAAGGCTCGCTGATGATAGCAACATCCGATTTTTGCTCACGCACTGACTGTGTCAGCAGATCCCAAGCGGCCGCGCAGTGGTTCAAGTTTATTTGAAGAAAGGCGGTCATTGAGAAAGAGGTTTGATCTTCTCTGAGCCCTTTAAGGAGATCGGGCACCTGGCACTTCCTGCAATGTGGTTGGATGGCCTTTTAGTCTGAGCGCAGCGGAAACATTTAGCTTCATTCTTGCAGTCACGCATTTTATGACCACTAGATCCACATCGGAAACATAGGTTGCTTCTGTCGATTTCACTAGTGCATCTGCTCGCTAAGTGTCCGACTTCTTGGCATTTGTAACACCTTGGAGGTTGTGTCAGCTCCTTAATCCTGCAAACCGACCAGGCTACTCTGACTTTGCCAGCCTCCAGGAGGCGCTTAGGAGGATGACACGTTGAGTGCTTCCAAACGAGGGACGCATGCTTCTTATTGAGGACCTCTCAATAGAGACTCCCAGCTTATCCTGACATGCCTTTTGCAGATCTTCTTCGGTGGACATCTCATCTAGATCGAGGACTTCGAGACGTGTCAGATGAGTCAGAGCTCGTGCTTCCACTTTGTCCTCTAGAGCAGCACCAATACTGTCTCGAATTTGTTGCGTTGACTCGTGCGCTGAGCCACAGAGCTCCAACAAGAGTGCGCCTTTTGCAGTGCACTTCACTCTGCGTATGTTCTCGCCTACACCCTTGAGTTTTCCGTCCTGGTTGCGAGTAACCAAGTTCAGAATCTCGGAATACGTCATTTTACCCTTCGGCTCAATTATGATAGCATCAGGGCGTTGCCTCGGTTGGCGCGCTTTTGCTCTTCCCTTTACCTCCGTCCATCCTGGTGCCTGGGGAGCATGTCCTCCCGTATCCTGAGGGGGAATGGGAATGGGACCCGGACATTTACTCCGCTTCGAGCTACTCCTGTCGTTCCTCTTGGCGCGCCGCTTAGCCACATTTCCTTGTGGAGACCACTGCGTTACTTGGGATCTGGACGTTCGCTCTTTTTCCGGAATCCTTTGATCAAAGATGTGGAGCGCAGACTTCTGGAGGCTCACAACTTTCTGTGCCAGCTCCTTCATGTCTTTATTTATATAGCGTGCATCTCTCACCATTTTTGACAACTCGGAGGATTTGTCAACCAGTGACATGAGGATCGACCTAAGATCACTATTACCCATGTTCTTAGGTAACACAGTGGCTCCGCTGAACTCGAAAGGATTCACAGGGATTATGGCAGGTGCTGATGCTGGCATCGCGGGCTCTTTTGCAATATGCACTGTGGGAAGTAGCTGGAGACCTCTGGCTGCACTTCCAGAAACCACTGGAGCCGGATTAAGCGGCCAAATGCCACTGGGCGTTTTCCACTCTTGGGGGGGCGAGCGGCCCAATTTGGAGCTCTGTCCAAACGCTATACGCTTCTCCGCCTCCTTTTGCTCTGCGTCCATGTCAGCATTCATGACCAAGGCTCTACGTTCTTTGCTACTAGGGACCTTCTGCTACCAGGAGATATACCGCTCCGCCTCGGTCGCCAGAGCCACACTTTTTGGTGCACCGCAAGGCGGCGGGGTTGACAGTTGGTCAAGTCCGAGACCTGGGCACCTTATCCACTAGTAAGCGAGAACAGGAGCCTTGGAGAGACAGATGGACAAATTCCAGTATATTTGGGGACCCAAGTTTACTGAAACACTAAAAATTTCAGCTATTTTAAACTTGGCGCTCAATTTGATTTGGCGCGCGACTTTACCGGTTCGACTTTCTGGCAACTCTATATCGATCGACAGAAGTCCGGTAGCCCTGTTGAGATCACCAAAGTATGGCAACTCTCAAAGCTCTATAGTTGCAACTCTGGGAAGACAGCTGTTCCACTCGAGACAAAATATAATTATTTTGGCTGAGTGAAAGTTGTTTTTGTTGACGCTTTATACTCGAGCAAAGCAAAAGGGCGCCAACGCAAAACAAAACAAGAAAGAAAAGTACAGTCGAGCGCGCCCGACCGTATAATACTCTCTGCATTTTCCCGATTAAATTATTAAAATCGGTATCCACATATTACTATGTGTTTTACTTGCATTAAAACACGTTGAAACAAAAACAATCTAAGCATAATCAAACACACATCTGTTTGTTTGTATTCGAATACACATACGTTTGACAATATATGATGCATGCATGTATGTATGTATGTGTGTATTCGGCGCAGCCAGCTTCAGCGGGCAGCGCTGCCGACACACAAGCAGCGAAAACGTTCGAACATGTGCTTGTGTGTTTCTATCTCGCTTGCACCAATGGGTTGATATTGCGTTCAATTATCAATATTATAACGCTTCTAGTTTTCTTGTTTATAGTCCGATTTTAATGCGCCTTTCAGGATAGTTTAATATAGTTAGTCTCCACACGAAATATAAATAACCATACGAACAAAATCGCTAAAAAGGCATTGCAGTTGGAAAACTATTTTATCAAATGTGGGAAAAGGGGGGCGTGGCAATCCAAATTTATAGATGGCAATGCAACTATGCTGTCGCTAGAAACTCCCGTACCAGAATTGGTGATCCTAGGTGCCATAGTTACTGAGATATTTGCCGAAAACACCAATTTTTACCGAGGTGTGTCCAGTTTTTTGCTTTTGTGGGCGAATGGGGCTTGGCATCGAAAAAAAAAAAAGATTCTTGTATTGACTGACTAAATATGTGATCGTTTGACACCAAGCTCGAACTTATAGCTCTTACCATCTCTGAAATCTGTTTGTTCATACGGACAGACAGACAGACAGACGGACAGACGGACATGGCTATATCGACTCGGCTTGTGATGCTGATCAAGAATATATATACTTTATGGGGTCTGCCACGCCTCCTTCTGCCTGTTACATACTTTGCACAAACCCAATATACTCTTGCAGAGATTATAAAAACGGCCTCACCTCCCTTCGCCCTCCAGTATGAGAGGAGGACACCGCCCTGAACCTGAACGAAAGGCGTCCGCCGGACCAGGCTTCAGGAAACAGGCAAGTACCCTGGTGGTAGAAGAAACCCACTAATAAGAGTTATCACCTGGATTTCAGTTGTGGCACGAGAAAACACGAATTCAATCCGGAGCCCCGATAAACACAACCGCACTTGCAAGAAACGCACACACTGTGTGTGTGTGTGTGTGTGTGTGTGTGTGTGTGTGTGTGTGTGTGTGTGTGTGTGTGTGTGTGTGTGTGTGTGTGTGTGTGTGTGTGTGTGTGTGTGTGTGTGTGTGTGTGTGTGTGTGTGTGTGTGTGTGTGTGTGTGTGTGTGTGTGTGTGTGTGTGTGTGTGTGTGTGTGTGTGTGTGTGTGTGTGTGTGTGTGTGTGTGTGTGTGTGTGTGTGTGTGTGTGTGTGTGTGTGTGTGTGTGTGTGTGTGTGTGTGTGTGTGTGTGTGTGTGTGTGTGTGTGTGTGTGTGTGTGTGTGTGTGTGTGTGTGAAGTGTTATCGTTAACCGCAGTGCCTTGTGTTATCGTTGGCCGTAGTAGCTTGAGCGCTAACCGCTAGCAGCTAGCAGCTAACCGCTAACCGCTGACCGCTGGCCGCTAACCCGCTGCTGACCGCTGGCCCGTTTTCGTTCGACTGCCGCTACAGTGGGGCTTGAGCGCTAACTGCTGATCGTTATCGTTGGCCGCAGCGGTGTGCATAAAAAAAATTAACCCTCACAATGAAACGTCTCAAATCGAATATCATATGAAATACAACTTTATTTATATTTTATATATGGAACAAAATTTAATTTAAAATATAATCAATTTTTAATAAAAACAAGAAAGAAAAGTACAGTCGAGCGCGCCCGACCGTATAATACTCTCTGCATTTGTCCCGATTAAATTATTAAAATCGGTATCGAGATATTACAATGTGAATTACTTGCATTAAAACACGTTGAAACAAAAACAATCTAAGCATAATCAAACATACATCTGTTTGTTTGCATGCGAATACACATACGTTTGGCAATATGTATATGATGCAAATATGTATGTATGTGTGTATTCGAGCAGCCAGCGACCGCGGGCAGCGCTGCCCACACACAGGCAGCGAAAACGTTCGAACATGTGCTTGTGTGTTTCTATCTCGCTTGCACCTATGGGTTGATATTGCGTTCAATTATCAATATTGTAACGCTTCTAGTTTTCTTGTTTATAGTCCGATTTTAATGCGCCTTTCAGGATAGTTTAATATAGTTAGTCTCCACACCAGTTATAAACTACAATACTGTACGATACGGAAAAAACGGCATTGAAGCTTGAAAACTATTTTATAAATTGTGGGAAAAGTGGGCGTGGCAGTCAAAAATTTTAAATGGCAATGTAACTATGCTCTCGCAAAGAACACCCGTACCAGAATTGGTGATCCTAGGTGCCATAGTTACTGAGATATTTGCCGAAAACACCAATTTTTAACGAGGTGTGTCCAGTTTTTTGCTTATTGTGGGCGAATGGGGCGTGGCATCGAAAAAAAAAAAAGATTCTTGTATTGACTGACTAAATATCTGATCGTTTGACACCAAGCTCGAACTTGTAGCTCTTACCATCTCTGAAATCTGTTTGTTCATACGGACAGACAGACAGACAGACAGACAGACAGACGGACAGACGGACAGACGGACATGGCTATATCGACTCGGCTTGTGATGCTGATCAATAATATATATACTTTATGGGGTCTGCCACGCCTCCTTCTGCCTGTTACATACTTTTGCACAAATCCAATATACTCTTGCAGAGAGTATAAAAAGAAAATGCATTAATTGAATTTAATAATATTATTTATTTCTCTTCAAGAATGATTTCTAGATTCATTTAGATTTATGCCGCCTCGTGAAAAGTTTTATAATAAATTAACAGATAAATCATGTAGTGTAGAGAGTTATGAAAATGCACAAAATGTATGGAATGTCTTCAAATGTGAAAATTTATTAGATTATTTACTATTTTATTTAAAGATAGATGTGCTTTTGTTATGTGACATTTTTGAAAATTTTAGAAAAGTATGTAAACAAATTTATAATTTAGATCCATGTCAATATTATACAACACCTGGATTATCATGGGATGCAATGTTAAAGACAACTGAAATAGAACTAGAACTACTAACTGACATTGATATGTATAATTTTATAATGAATGGAATTAGAGGGGGTATTGTTCAATGTAGCAAAAGACACTCAACAGCAAACAATAAATATTTAAAAGATTATGATAGTGCAAAAGATTCAAATTATATAGTATATTTAGATGTTAACAACTTATATGGTTATGCTATGTCACAGTTTATTCCACATAAAAATTTTAAATGGGTTGATGAAGAAAATTTAAAAAATTTTGATCTTAACATAAGTGAGGATTCTCCAATTGGTTATATTTTAGAGGTAGATTTAGAATATGATGAAAAATTACACGATATTCATAATGATTTAGCATTTTGTGCTGAAAACAAAAAAGAATGAAAATATGCAATACGCTAAATTGATTGCTGACTTAACTAATAAATATAAATATATTATTCATTATAGGAATTTACAACAATCGTTAAACATGGTATGATTTTAAAGAAAATTCATAGAATTTTACAATTTGATCAGTCTGATTGGCTTAAAAAATATATTGATTGTAATAATTATCATAGAACATTAGCTGTAAATGATTTTGAGAAAAACTTTTTTAACTACTTAATAATGCAGTGTATGGTAAAACAATGGAAAATGTAGACAAAAGAAAACATATTAATATAGTATGTAGTTGGGAAAGTAAATGTAGAAAATTAGGTGCTCGATCACTTATTTCTAAATTTAATTTTCATAGTTCTTTACAATTTAGTGATGATATGATTGCTATAGAAATGAAACATGCACATGTTGTTTATAATAAACCTGTTTATATTGGTTTTACTGTCTTAGAATTATCAAAATATAAAATGTATAGTTTTCACTATGACTATATGAAACCAAAATATCTTGAAAACATAAATTTAAATTATATGGATACTGATTCTTTAAATTATGATATTAAGACTAATGATTTTTATGATGACATCCGTTTTGAAATTGAAGAACATTTTGATACATCAGAATATAAAGAAGATAATATTTTTAATTTACCTCTATTAAATAAAAAGAAATTAGGCCTAATGAAAGATGAATGTAAAGGAAAAATAATTAAAGAATTTATTGGACTCAGATCAAAAATGTATTCAATACAAATTCATGATGTAATTAATAATGATAATGATAATGATAATGATAATGTTAATATAACAGAGATTAAAAAAAAAAAAGGTGTTAAGATGAGTGTAACGTCAAAATTAACTATTGATGATTTTCGTGAATGTTTATATAGAAAACAAAAACAAATTGGAACAATGTATTTATTTAAGTCAAAATTGCATCAAATATATACTCAAGAATATACAAAAGTTACATTGAACCATTTAGATGATAAGCGATATATAAAAGAAAATAATGTAAACACCCTTGCTTGGGGTCATAAAGATATATCATAAATGTTAAAAAAAAAAAAAAATGTATCGAAAAACTGTATAATTATATTTTATTTTTCTTAATAAAAATTTTAAACATAAATGACCACAATTATAAGTGTTTGATTTTTGTTCATTTCTATAATTATATTCAATCGGTGGTTTTAAATAATTTATTATTTCAATCGGTGGTTGTAAGTCACCAAAACTATCAAAATACTCTTTATAATTTCTATTTTTTAAAATATGCTATCCAATGTGTACCACTACCACTATTATTATCTAAATTTATTATTCCACATTCATTGATCCATGGTTTTTTTGGCAAACGATCACGCATAAAAACACCGCGAAAATGTTTAAAATGTTTTCCAAATTCAATTAAATCAATATTGCTAAGTGGACGTTTGGGTAGCATATCTATTAGTTTTTTGGATGATATGGTTTATAAAATAAACCATAACCTTGCTTATATGGTTTCAAGAAAAGACCCTTTCCCATAGCAATTGATTCCATGTATCGATTATGTCGTGTTGCCTCAGATAGTTGTTCCTTGCCATTTTTAATATCATTTATCGTTTTAGCAATAGCTGTTCCCCCACTTGCAAGACCACCAATTGCAGAAAGAGCAGCCATAATGGGTACTATAGGTATGAATCCACCAGTTTTTGGTATTGGTATGACTCTAGGAATGATTGCAGACACATTCTTTTTCCCTCTATGTTTTTTTTTTGCTGGAATTGATTGTTGAGTTATCTGAATTGCATCTCTCAAATTCATCGGATTTTTTCGCCTTAAAATTCGTGTTGTTTGTCTTACAACGTTTGCAAATGATTTTTTATTACGGTTGGCTGACAGAGAACGACGATGATTAGGTGACTTCCTTTTACGTCGTTGTTGTTTATTCTTCTTGTTCTTCATACCTAGCCCAAATCTTACTTTAGTTTTCATAGCGTTTGTCACAAACCAAGCAGCAGCACGTTCTTTAAAGCTGCTATCTTTTGATCTAACACGTTCCCAAGCTCTTTCAGCTAATATATTATCGGCACGATGTCGATTTTCCAAGTCTTTATGCTGTGAATATGCAATATCGTGTTCTCTACACGATGCATCTAACGGATTAATCCCTCTATCACCACGTTTCAAACGCTCAGCAAGTTTTGTGCCGGGTCCACAAAATTGATATCCTGGTAAATGGAGTTCTATGGGTAATTTATTAATTAAGTTGTTAACGAACCCACTGCCAGTTTTATAATGACGTAAATTGAATTTTCGTTTATAATTTATAGGCATTGTTTTTTTTTTTTTTTTACTTTTTTGAGTATATGTTTTGAATAATTAGTGACTGTTCGTTTTCAAAAGCAAACCTATATTAAATAAAATCAATGTATAAACCCAAGTATTTATAGTTTTATTATTAGTTGACAAGATGCGATTAATAAAACAACATAAACAAATTAATGTACGAAATGTTGATCGCATTTGTGGTGAGCGGGGTAACAGCGAACAAATTGTGCACAGTTCGCTGTTACCCAATTCGATACGTGCTCTACTTGTGGGACCATCTAATTGTGGAAAGACAAATGTTATGATAAGTTTAATAGAAAGTCCAAATGGACTTAAATTCCAAAATATTTACATCTATTCAAAATCGTTGTATCAGCCCAAGTATCAATATTTGATGAAATTAATTAAACCAATTAAGGGAATACAGCTATTCACGTTTTCAGATAAGGAAAAAGTTTTATCCCCCGATAGAGCTAGACCACACTCAATAATGATATTTGACGATGTGATTTGTGATAAGCAAACTACAATCAGAGATTATTTTTGTATGGGACGACATAAACATATCGACTCTTTCTATCTATGCCAAACTTATACAAAAACAAGAAAGAAAAGTACAGTCGAGCGCGCCCGACCGTATAATACTCTCTGCATTTGTCCCGATTAAATTATTAAAATCGGTATCCAGATATTACAATGAATAGTACTTGCATTAAAACACGTTGAAACAAAAACAATCTAAGCATAATCAAACACACATCTGTTTGTTTGTATTCGAATACACATACGTTTGGCAATATGTATATGATGCAAATATGCATGTATGTATGTGTGTATTCAGCGCAGCCAGCTTCAGCGGGCAGCGCTGCCGACACACAAGCAGCGAAAACGTTCGAACATGTGCTTGTGTGTTTCTATCTCGCTTGCACCAATGGGTTGATATTGCGTTCAATTATCAATATTATAACGCTTCTAGTTTTCTTGTTTATAGTCCGATTTTAATGCGCCTTTCAGGATAGTTTAATATAGTTAGTCTCCACACGAAATATAAATAACCATACGAACAAAATCGCTAAAAAAGGCATTGCAGTTGGAAAACTATTTTATCAAATGTGGGAAAAGGGGGCGTGGCAATCCAAATTTATAGATGGCAATGCAACTATGCTGTCGCTAGAAACTCCCGTACCAGAATTGGTGATCCTAGGTGCCATAGTTACTGAGATATTTGCCGAAAACACCAATTTTTACCGAGGTGTGTCCAGTTTTTTGCTTTTTGTGGGCGAATGGGGCGTGGCATCGAAAAAAAAAAAGATTCTTGTATTGACTGACTAAATATGTGATCGTTTGACACCAAGCTCGAACTTATAGCTCTTACCATCTCTGAAATCTGTTTGTTCATACGGACAGAAAGACAGACAGACGGACAGACAGACGGACAGACGGACATGGCTATATCGACTCGGCTTGTGATGCTGATCAAGAATATATATACTTTTATGGGGTCTGCCACGCCTCCTTCTGCCTGTTACATACTTTGCACAAACCCAATATACTCTTGCAGAGAGTATAAAAATACCAAAACATTTAATACGTGATAATGCTAATTTTTATACCCGTTACTTGTAGAGTAAAAGGGTATATTGTAATCGTTGGAATGTATGTAACAGGCAGAAGGAGGCGTGGCAGACCCCATAAAGTATATATATTCTTGATCAGCATTAATAGCCGAGTCGATATAGCCATGTCCGTCTGTCCGTCTGTCCGTCCGTCCGTCTGTATGAACAAAAGGATCTCAGAGACTATAAGAGCTAGAAAAATGCTAGTGGTCGCAAATGAAAGGTACAATACCCAAGCAGTACAAGTTTGTTTTTGTTTTTTGACACGCCCACTTTAGGGCGTTTTATTTGCATATAAAGGTAAATGTACAGGTTAAACTAGAATGTTTTAGTATAGAAAACTTTTTTGTTAGCTATGCTATCTGAACCAAATTTACACGGAAAGTACATATCTAGAAAGTACATGTACTGACCGAGTTTGATCCAAATCGGACAACTATATCGTAAAGCTCCCATAGGGCCGATCGGTCAAAAATACGCTCCAAATATGAATAAGTATGAAAAAATTTTGAGTTAACTAAGCTATATTAATCAAACTCACACAGAATACATCTGCTAATAATATATATATACTGACCAAGTTTGATTCAAATCGGACAACTATATTGTATAGCTCCCATAGGGCCGATCGGTCGAAAATACGCTCTAAATATGAGTTAGTATGGAAAACTTTTGCATTAACTAAGCTATATAAATCAAACTCACACAGAATACATCTGACAATAATATATATATACAAACCAAGTTTGATACAAATCGGACAACTATATCGTATAGCTTCCATAGGAACGATCGGTCGAAAATATGCTCTAAACATGAATTTGTATGAAAATGTTCTGTGTTTGCCAAGCTATTTTATCCATCACCATTGTTAATAACAAATTGAAACTGAGTAACGGGTATCCTAAAGTCGCGAGGCGACTATAGCATTTTTTCTTGTTTTATTGTTGTATTTAAACAAGATGAAATGAATATTAAGCATATTTATAATGATCATGTTGTAGGTGATATGACATTCAAACAATTTTTAGAAATTTGTAGTAAATGTTGGAGAGATAAATATCAATTTCTTGTTATAAGTAAAGATAATGATATAGACAAAGGGCGATATAGAAAAGGATTTGACAATTTCATACATTTATAAACAGTTTTAATCAGCTTTAGACCTGCTTCTGATCAGCTTCTGATCAGCTTCTGACCAGGTACTGATCAGCTTCTGATCAGCTTCTGACCAGCTTCTGACCAGGTACTGATCAGCTTCTGATCAGCTTCTGACCAGCTTCTGATCAGCTTTATTGTTTTTGAATAACATATCAAAGATGATAATTGAAATGTTTTATTCAGTTCAAGATTGAGTTTGAAATGAATAAGACGTACAACACAAACAAAAACAAAACAATGAAAAAATTATCCAAAAAAAATAGTGTATTGAATGAACTTGTTCAAACAAGATTAGTGTTAAATGAAAAACAAGAAAGAATGCTATAGTCGCCTCGCGACTTTAGGATACCCGTTACTCAGTTTCAATTTGTTATTAACAAGGGTTATGGATGTAATAGCTTGGCAAACACAGGACATTTTCATACAAATTCATGCTTAGAGCATATTTTCGACCTTTCGTTCCTATGGGAGCTATACGATATAGTTGTCCGATTTGTATCAAACTTGGTCAGTATATATATATTATTGGCAGATGTATTCTGTGTGAGTTTGATTAATATAGCTTAGTTAATGCAAAAGTTTTCCATACTAACTCATATTTGGAGCGTATTTTTGACCGATCGGCCCTATGGGAGCTATACGATATAGTTGTCCGATTTGGATCAAACTTGGTCAGTATATATATATTATTGTTAAATGTATTCTGTGTGAGTTTGATTAATATAGCTTAGTTAATGCAAATGTTTTCCATACTAACTCATATTTGGATCGTATTTTTGACCGATCGGCCCTATGGGAGCTATACGATATAGTTGTTCTATTTGGATCAAACTTGGTCAGTACATGTACTTCCCAGACATGTACTTTCCGTGTAAATTTGGTTTAGATAGCATAGCTAACAAAAAAGTTTTCTATACTAAAACATTCTAGTTTAACCTGTACATTTACCTTTATATGCAAATAAAACGCCCTAAAGTGGGCGTGTCAAAAAACAAAAACAAACTTGTACTGCTTGGGTATTGTACCTTTCATTTGCGACCACTAGCATTTTTCCAGCTCTTATAGTCTCTGAGATCCTTTTGTTCATACAGACGGACGGACGGACGGACGGACGGACGGACGGACGGACAGACGGACAGACGGACAGACGGACATGGCTATATCGACTCAGCTATTGATGCTGATCAAGAATATATATACTTTATGGGGTCTGCCACGCCTCCTTCTGCCTGTTACATACATTCCAACGATTACAATATACCCTTTTACTCTACGAGTAACGGGTATAAAAATTAAAAAGCTTAAAGTTAAATCAAATGGATAGAGTAAATATGTTAGAAGATACGTTCAGACCAATTACAATACCTTTAAATGAAATTGCATCAAATATGAAACAAAATTTAAAAAATAAAAAAAAAATGATATAAAGAGAAATAATGAAACAAGATGAAGAAGAAGAAGAAGATGATAATAAACAACAACAAGATGAAGAAGAATATGATGAACAACAAGAACAAAATATAGAACAAATAAAATCAAATAAGAAAGATGCATTTAATAATGGAAAAATTTTAAGAGCTAAGCGAAGAAAAATAAGTATTGGTAAACAACATGAGAGTTCGAAAACATTTAAAAAGAAAGTTAAAAAAATTAATATTTATGTTTAAAATTTTTATTAAGAAAAAATAAAATATAATTATACAGTTTTTCGATACATTTTTTTTTTTTTTTTTTTTTTTAATTTAACATTTATGATATATCTTTATGACCCCAAGCAAGGGTGTTTACATTATTTTCTTTTTATATATCGCTTATCATCTAAATGGTTCAATGTAACTTTTGTATATTCTTGAATATATATTTGATGCAATTTTGACTTAAATAAATACATTGTTCCAATTTGTTTTTGTTTTCTATATAAACATTCACGAAAATCATCAATAGTTAATTTTGACGTTACACTCATCTTAACACCTTTTATTTTTTTAATCTCTGTTATATTAACATTATCATTATCATTATCATTATCATTATCATTATCATTATCATTATTAATTACATCATGAATTTGT
Organism: Drosophila nigrodunni; assembly: GCA_020829145.1. Lineage (NCBI taxonomy): Eukaryota > Metazoa > Arthropoda > Insecta > Diptera > Drosophilidae > Drosophila > Drosophila nigrodunni. Next base: position 458,281 of record JACVCZ010000016.1, on the reverse strand, counting down.
ATTGAATACATTTTTGATCTGAGTCCAATAAATTCTTTAATTATTTTTCCTTTACATTCATCTTTCATTAGGCCTAATTTCTTTTTATTTAATAGAGGTAAATTAAAAATATTATCTTCTTTATATTCTGATGTATCAAAATGTTCTTCAATTTCAAAACGGATGTCATCATAAAAATCATTAGTGTTAACTTCGTGCGGGTGATGGAAAACCTGAGCATTGAAGGATCGGCGCAGGAGATGGCCAATCAACTGTCGAGCCATGTTTTGAACGCCTGCGACTCTAGCATGGACCGAAGGAGGCCGTTCGCCGGAACACAGAAGGCAACATATTGGTGGAACGCAGATATCGCCAATGCCAGAAGCATCTGTCTTTCAGCCAGAAGGAAATACACGAGGGCTCGCAAAAGAAGTAGGAGCAACTGGCCTGAGCTGCATATAGCTTACAGGGCAGCCAGGCTATCTCTGAAGAAGGCAATAGTGTGCAGCAAGCGGGAACGTTTTCTTCAACTGTGTGACTCAGCTGATAACGACCCATGGGGAAGGGCCTACAAGATGGTTGTGAAAGGACTCCACATCAAGAAGGATGAAGCGCCATCTGACCCAGATCAGATAAAAACAATCATAGAGACTCTTTTTCCCGCGTGCAACTCCACTCTGCCGCTGGCATGCGAAGTAGCATATCTGCCATCCTCGATTGAACCGGTCTCGGCTAATGAGATTTTGGCATTATCCAGGAAAATGAGCTCGAGCACGGCCCCTGGTCCCGATGGAATCCCCAACCGTGCAGTCAAACTGGCTGTTGCTTGCCAACCCGCTGCCTATGCGATGGCATATACGCAATGCCTTCGTGAGGACTTTTCCTACACAATGGAAGGCTCAACACCTTGTGCTAATTCCAAAAACTGGAAGGGCCCCAGGTAGTCCAGGATCGTATCGCCCGATATGTCTCATCGACTCAATGGGAAAAATGCTGGAGAGCCTAATCTGCACCCGGATAATGAGGGCTATCGATGCAGTTGGAGGATTATCGCCCTACCAATTTGGCTTTCGGAAAAGCTTGTCTACAGTCGATGCCATTGAGAGAGTTGTGGGAATTGCGCGCGCTGCTACAGAGGGCACTAGGTGGAAGGGAGGCTCGAAGGAATACTGCCTGATTGTCACTCTTGACATCAAGAACGCCTTCAACACGGTGAAATGGGATAGAATCCTCAGCGCACTACGTAGGCTTGCAATCCCTCAATACCTTCAATCGATTGCGCGCAGCTACTTTGAAGGAAGTGTGCTTAGGTACGACTCTGCAGTCGGAGCGCATGAGTACCACGTCTCTGCAGGCGTACCCCAAGGATCGGTGATGGGTCCACTACTGTGGAATATCGTTTATGACGATATCTTGAGGCTACCTTTGCCTTCCGGCTGCCAGCTAACATGCTACGCAGATGACGTCGCTCTGACAGTGGTTGGCAAACACCTGCTGGATGTACAGACCACGTGCAACATGGCCATCTCTGATTTATCCAGCTGGCTAGATTCAGTGGGCCTTGAGCTAGCCGCACATAAAACGGAGGCAGTCCTGGTTAGTACTCGTTCGGTCGTGGAGACAGCGCATATATGTGTCGGCGCTCAAAATATAACATCAAGCCGGGCTATTCGCTACCTTGGGGTCATGATAGACACCAGGCTGTGTTTCCGTGAGCACCTGTCATATGTCCAGGAGAGAGCTGCAAACACAAGCCGCGCCTTTTTCCGGATTATGCCAAACGCACGTGGGCCGAGACAACAACGTAGGCTGCTTCTCACAAGCGTGATACGGTCAGGTAGTCCCAAGCTATGCCAGAGGAATAAAGTCCATACACCGACTCTGTGCCCTAAGGATCTGCTGTGGATTCCGCACAATCTCGGATGAAGCAGCACTTGTTATCGCAGGACTGCTGCCAATAGATTTACTTGTCGCAGAAGAGCGAGCAGTTGCGCAAGCCATCCAAGCCGGTGTCAACAGAATGACTGCTCGGCGGGCAGCAAGAGAAGAAAGCCTAAACCAATGGCAAAGTCGCTGGGATGCCTCTGCGAACGGGCGTTGGACATATCAGCTCATTCCTGACATTAGGCGGTGGTTGAACAGAGCGCATGGTTCGGTGAATTTCTACATCACCCAACTCCTCAGCGGGCATGGCTGCTTTGGTCAATACCTGTTCAGGTTTGGACATCAAGATTCCCCTTCCTGTAGATGGTGCGCCTACCCCATCGAAGATGCAGAGCATGTAATCTTTGTGTGTGGCCGTTTTGCGGCTCAAAGGAGACAATTAAGAAGCGCCAGTGGACGTGATCTGACCACGTCGAGCATTTTCGATGAGATGATCCGAGACCCAGGTATATGGACTGCTGTTAGCAACTTTGCCGCTGGAGCAATGATAGAACTCCGCAGAACCGAGCGTCTGAGAAGACTCGTGGGATAGAGGGCGGTCATCCTTGTCCCTGTGAAGCATTGCTTTACGGCCGTACCGCAGGGATCGGAAACTAGCCTTTATTTTCTTTCCCTTCTTCCCTACTCCTAAGATTTTGATATAATACTATATAAGTCTAACATTATATAAGATAGTGTGTAAGCTTTAATGGGATAAAAAAAAAAAAAACACACACACACACACACAGACAGACACAAATATCCGCTGAAACCGCAAAACCACAAAACCACAAAAAAAACCACAAAACCACAAAACCACAAAAAAAAAAACCACAAAACCACAAAACCGCAAAACTACGCCAGAACATACATATCCTACCTACTCTAATGTTGCTTGGAGATGAGCAAAATTTCGCAAATGCAATCGTGATTCATATAGTTATGTCAAAGGTAGATCCTCATACGAAGTCGAAGAATGAATAACAGCTTGATTACAACACGTTGCCTTGAACAGGCGACATCAGCATTTGTCTGCAGAAGATGAAGCAAACATTCGAAATGAAACACGCTAAAAAATCGTCGTTTGAGTGTACAAATGTTGAAAAAAAAAAGGATTTTGCAGTGCCAACCATATGATTGAAATTTGTCAAGGGTTCGCAACACTGCCCGTTGACGAAAGATTTATTTTCGTAAAATTTAGTCAACTCTGTATAAATTGCTTGTATTCAGGGCACAGAGTGTCCAACTGCACTGCGTCGAAGTTTAGAGTTTGTTCTCGTCCTCACAACACTCTCCTTCACAAATTCACACTCGTAGAAACATCACAAGCTTCTGCTAATCCCGCCCATGTTAATCATGTTGCTAGCGACGTCGATCAGGTAATCCTGGCAACGGCAGTTGTTAAAGTTCGAGACAGTTCCAAGCAGAATAGAAACGGTAGAGTCCTGTTGGATTCTGGATGACAAGTAAACTTTATGACGGAAAGTCTGGCTAAAGCCTTGCGGCATCAACGCAAGAGCAAGAGCTTAACCGTCAAGTCGGTTGGACAGTCGAGATTGACTGCAAAAGGCAAAGTCTCGACAATAGTTTCGTCTCGTGTATCGAGACATCAGTTCAGCGCCGAGTTTTGGGTGCTGAAATCGATTTGTAGCAGGCAGCCAGATTGTGATCTTCCCATCAATAGGTGGAAGATCCCAGCAAATGTCGAACTGGCTGACCCTGAGTTCCACAAACCCCAGAAAATAGATATACTTCTGGGAGCCGACTCCTTTTTTGAAATGCTTCGTAACGGACAAATTCGATTGGCGAAGGGTGGTCCGTTACTACAAAGGACGTTGTTTGGTTGGGTGGCATCAAAATGCTTACCAAAAGCCCAATATGTTGCTCAGTGATGCAACATAGAAAAGATGTTCGTTTTGAAGACAGTGTAGATCGACACTGTGAGGTCGAAGCTGTCCCGGAGAAATGTGTTTCGGCAAATTATTCTGCGGAGCACACCGTTTGCAAACAAAGCTCTCGGGACAGCGCTCAAAAATTGACGACTGGACACTTTGTTGTCAATTTGACAGTCACGACTGATCCCAAAGTGCTGGGGTCGTCACAAATTGTCAAAAGACAAGTTGTTCCCATGATCTGGGAACTCGAGGATGTATATGTGAGTTTCAGGAACGTAAATCTTGACCTTGGTCGCATGTTCATAGATACAGAAGTTCCACCAGGACCACGTAACACTTTTTCACACCAGTGCGTCCTGAGACCTGAAAGCAATTTCACCAAACTTCGAGTAGTAGTGGACGCGTCGCGTATGAAAACGTCGTCACACTCTCTAAAGGAATTACTGGTGCGACCTGCTATTCAGAGGGATCTAATTACTTCATTCTGTAGGTTCCGTCTGAACCGAACTGCCCTCACGGCAGATACCATAACGGGCGAATTTCAATTGGCAAAATGGTTTTCAAACCATTCTAAAGTATTAGAAGAAGGCGGAAATAAGAAACTTTGTATTTCCAATGATGCCGATTCGACAAGATCGCTTGGCATAAGGTGGACATCAAGATTGGATACTTTTCGGTATCACTTGGTTGGTAGCTTCACCAAATTAAGTCCCACCAAGCGAAAAGCGTTGTTCGAAACTTTCGTGCATAGGCTAGCACAAACATAAGCGGAGGGCCGATGTCGAATCGACAGTGCGAGTTTCTGGAATGGTTTAGAAACCGAGTTTCTGGAATGGTTTAGAAACCGCACTACATTGCAAAAAAAAAAACCCCCTTCATTACTAGCAACATTTGTAGCCAATGGAGTTGCAGGCATCCGAGAGATGTCCCATAATGTAACTTGGAGACATGAACAAACATCATCATATCCAACCGATTTGTTGTCAAGAGGGTGTGACGTTCAGAAACTTGATCAGTTTGTTTGTCGTTGTTTCAAGGCTAAAAGACATTGGCCTCAAGAGTTAAAAAGAAAACTTATTACTCGTTTGTTTAGTTAGCTCGGCAAGTTTGCAATCGCTGACTATAGACAACCAAAAGTCAGACGATTTTGAAAAAAGACGAAGCACTTTGATTCATTTAAGTGTAGATTTGTGCAGTGCCCCAAATTTATTGATAAAAATAAGAGGACGAGCCCCAGAAATACGCATTGCGGTGTTCCTGTGTTTTTGCATCAAAGGCTGTTCATATTGATTTCACAGCAAATATCCTTTAAACCTCTCATTTTCACAGGGAACATTTTTTTTGCTCAAAGTGGCACGCCAGTTAGGCGATACTTGGAGAAGGCAACACAGGCTCGTGAGGAACCTGGTGAGGGAGTGCAAGAATCCATTCCACCAGCAGCAGAGCAACCCCCAGATCGCAACGGAACGAAATTTGGAGTGAAGGATGTTCCCTCTGAGCGACCCTCTCTTCGTGGGACTTGTCACGCTGCAGCAGCCCGTCGCTTACAGAGGGCGATTTTCGACGGCACCTGACCGACGTTGGACGTGGTGGCCATCCTCGACCCAAGGCCGCTGATTTCAGTGGACATTGGTGAAGCGCACACGCCGGGGCTACCAAGGGATTGGATCACAAAAAATAGTTACAATAAGGAAAACAATGTGTCGTTAGTTAAGCATAAAAAACATAAAGTATTAGCCTAAAATATAAATATGCATCTAATGGAGTAGCCTACAATATACGCATAAAATCTCTTATATTTAAGCTAGCATGCAAGTTCGTTTTGTATTTGGCAGTGCAGCGGTCACGAGCGGGCATCCAGTTCGTATTTTCGTCTCGAATTAGCCACACACACACGCTGCCAAGCCTTTCCGCGATTGCTAAGTCTAACAATAAATTGTAACGTTTAAGAACTAGGAATTCGTTTTAATTAAAGTAGTTTTCGATTTTTCATTGTGGCGCCCAACGTGGAGCACGAACCCACGACCCTGAGATTAAGAGTCTCATGGCATACCGACTGAGCTAGCCGGTATACATCCGTTTGTTTGTATACAATACACACACATTTGAAAATATATGATGCATATGTGTATGTATGTGTGTATTCGGCGCGGGCAGTGTCCGTGAGCAGCGCTGCCGCCACACAGACAGCTAAAACATTCGAACATGTGCTTGTGTGTTTCTATGTCGCTTGCACCAATGGGTTGATATTGCGTTCAATTATCAATATTGTAACGCTTCTAGTTTTCTTGTTTATAGTCCGATTTTAATGCAGGAAAGCTTAATATAGTTAGTCTCCACACGAATTATAAATTACAATACTGTACGACAAGAACAATCGTTTGATCGTTTGACACCAGGCCCGAACTTGTAACTCTTACCATCTCTGAAATCCGTTTGTTGATACGGACATGGCTATATCGACTCGGCTTGTAATGCTGATCAAAAATATATATACTTTATGGGGTCTGCCACGCCTACTTCTGCCTGTTACATACTTTGCACAAACCCAATATACTCTTGCAGAGAGTATAATAACTCAAAATTTTACGCGTTTTTTACAGCTAAAAGCTTGAGCTTGGTCTCAATCTATCACACATTTAGTCAGTTAATACAAGAATCTTTTTTTTTTTCGGTTCCACGCCCCATTTGCCCACAATAAGCAAAAGACTGGTTCGGAAATTTCTTGCGACAGAATAAATGCAATGGAATTAAAATTTTTGATCTGCTACGCCCCCTTTTGTCATAAGAAATAAAATAATTTTAAAACCTTAATACGTTTTTTAAAATATGTATTGTAATTTATAATTCGTGCGGAGACTAACTATATCTGAAAGATGCATTAATAACGGCTTATGAACAAGAAAACTAGATGCGTTACAATATTGATAATTGAACGCAATACCAACCCATAGGTGCAAGCGAGATAGAAACACACAAGCACATGTTCGAACTTTTTCGCTGCCTGTGTGTCGGCAGCGCTGCCCGCGGTCGCTGGCTGCGCCGAATACACACATACATACATATGTGCATCATATACATATTGTCAAACGTATGTGTATTCGAATACAAACAAACATATGTATGTTTGATTATGCTTAGATTGTTTTTGTTTCAACGTGTTTTAATGCAAGTAATTCACATTGTAATATCTCGATACCGATTTTAATAATTTAATCGGGACAAATGCAGAGAGTATTATACGGTCGGGCGCGCTCGACTGTACTTTCCTTTCTTGTTTAAACTTCGTTTGAAAATTTAAATTCAAATTAAATATAATGCCCACTTCAATGGGAGTACGACGGGGTTTTTATACTCTCTGCAAGAGTATATTGGGTTTGTGCAAAAGTATGTAAAAGTATGTATGTGTATGGCAGACCCCATAAAGTATATATATTCTTGATCAGCATCACAAGCCGAGTCGATATAGCCATGTCCGTCTGTCCGTCTGTCTGTCTGTCTGTCCGTCCGTATGAACAAACAGATTTCAGAGATGGTAAGAGCTACAAGTTTGAGCTTGGTGTCAAACGATCACATATTTAGTCAGTCAATACAAGAATCTTTTTTTTTCGATGCCACGCCCAATTCGCCCACAATAAGCAAAAAACTGGACACACCTCGGGAAAAATTGGTGTATTCGGCAAATATCTCAGTAACTATGGCACCTAGGATCACCAATTTGGGTACGGATGTTCTTAGCGACAGCATAGTTGCATTGCCATTTAAAATTTTGGACTGCCACGCCCCCTTTCCCCACACTTGCCGTTTTTTGCGAACTTGTTCGTATCATACAGTATTGTTATTTATAATTCGTGTGGAGATTAACTAAATTAACGATCCTGAAAGGCGCATTAAAATCGGACTATAAACAAGAAAACTAGAAGCGTTACAATATTGATATTTGAACGCAATATCAACCCATTGGTGCAAGCGAGATAGAAACACACAAGCACATGTTCGAACGTTTTCGCTGCTTGTGTGGCGGCAGCGCTGCCCGCGGTCGCTGGCTGCGCCGAATACACATATACATGCATATATGCAGCATATATTGTCAAACGTACATATGTATGTGTATTCGAATACAAACAAACAGATGTATGTTTGATTATGCTTAGATTGTTTTTGTTTCAGCGTGTTTTAATGCAAGTAATTCACATTGTAATATCTCGATACCGATTTTAATAATTTAATCGGGACAAATGCAGAGAGTATTATACGGTCGGGCGCGCTCGACTGTACTTTTCTGTCTTGTTTACAGTCGGCTCGATCGAGTCAACCCTTTCTTACTTGTTTTGAAATGTTCATACTCTTATCCGCTTTAATGTTTATATTTTTCATGAAGTCTTTGTTTTCAGTCTTTGCTTCTCTTTTTGAACTGGTAGGCAACTTTTCAAATGTCTGTGTTGAACTGCTTGATGATAAAACATTTAACTGATTTTTGTTACCCGAATATTTAACACGTTTTCTTCTTTTGTGAAGAAAGTAGTTTATTTCTTGTCGAATTTGAATCCATTTATCGAAATCACTTAGTCTACCATTTGTAAAATCTTGTGGTTAATCAAATCTTCAACTCTATTATTTTATATTAACTTTTGTTATTCGTTTGGATGCATTAAAATAACTTAAATTAATTTACTCTTAGAGTTATACATTTTTTAAAACTTTTCCAAATACTGCGGCCAATAATGATGAAATTGGAATAGGAAGAAATCCTCCTTTTTAGACCCCGTACACTAAAAAAAAGAGTAGAGGGATCTATTAGGTTTGTCAGAAGCAAAATGTGCGTAACAGGCAGAAGGAGGCGTGGCCGACCCCATAAAGTATATATATTCTTGATCAGCATCAACAGCTGAGCCGATATAGCCATGCCCGTCTGTCCGTATGTCTGTTCGTCTGTTTCTATGCGAACTAGTCTCTCAGTTTTAAAGCTATTTTGATGAAATTTGGTACAGATCTGTATTCTCTCTAAACGCAGTTCATATGTTAAAATCAGCCAGATCGGACCACTATATCATATATGTATAGTATGAACATATTCGGTGTCTATTGACCGATTTCAAAGAAATTCACGCAGAATGAATTTCTAATTGTGTCCCACCTTTTGACCAAATTTCATCCATATCGGACTTCTAAATCATATGACTACCATAGAAATAATTGGTTGTTGAAACCAAATTAATGCAATATTCATGACTGCAAGGGTATTTAATCTTCGGCTTGCCGAAGATAGCCGTTTTTTTTTGTTCTTCATAAACTTATAATTAGCGATATCTGCTCCCCATCCCTTTTAGAACGCCTTTATTTTAATATTCCAACCAGGGCAACCAGGTACTACATCCCTTTATTTCTTCCTACATGCACTATTGACTACGCTTTGCACAATCGTTTTCGGGTACTAGATGCTAATATAATCAATACTATAGAATAATTGATACATCTCTCTCTCTCTCTTTTCCATCTTAAAGCTTCACTTTTCAGGCAACTCCGTTAAATCTCTAATTTCCATGGGCAGTATGTTTGGAATCACTGCCATTTATGCGTCCCTTTAATCCCAATCGTCGCAACAAATGTTGGATCAATTTCATTACTTTTTATCCCCAGATTAACTATTAATTAATTTATCAATCTAATTAACCAAATTTCTTTTAAGCCTTTTCAGTAAAATTTTTTTTTTTTTTTTATTTTCACTTTGTAATAATCATTAATATTAATTTAAATTATACATATAAACTTATTTTTGGTTAATACTCGCGACTGATCTTAGTCTGCGTTAATAAATAAATAAGTAGACAAATAAATAATTATGTAGTCGATTGAGACCAAGATCGAACTTTTAGCTTTTACCATCTCTGAAATCTTTTTGTTCATACGGACAGACAGACGGCCAGACGGACATGTTTATATCGACTCGGCTTGTGATGCTGATCAAGAATATATATACTTTATGGGGTCTGTCACGCCTCCTTCTCCCTGTTACATACATTCCAACGATCACAATATACCTTTTTACTCTACGAGTAACGGGTATAATAATAAATGATAGTTTAAGTAAGAAGTAAAGCAAATTGCATTAGTAAATCGTTTTCATCAACATTTTACATAAATTTGTATATTTAAATATTCAACTTATTTAGAATCGAGGTGATCAATAAATTACAGATTGATAATAGTACACCTGATTTATTATTTGTTGCTTGAATATTCCAAGTCACAATTTGGCATTTGGCAATAACCATTTAGCTAAAAAATGTTAACTCTCAAAATACATACTGCAAATATGTTGGCTATTTGGTTTTTTGGGCAAACCCCGAAAACTGTAATTTGCTACCTGCTACACGCATTCTCACTAATGGAAAAACCATTTTTATCATCTTACCGCTCGCTGTTCAATTTCCCGACGGAAAATCATCGCTTAAGTACACACATATTATGTGTAAGTATAAGGGTATATTGTAATCGTCGGAATGTATGTAACAGGGAGAAGGATGCGTGGCAGAACCTATACAGTATATATATTCTTGATCAGCATCAATAGCCAAGTCGATATAGCCATGTCCGTCTGTCCGTCCGTCTGTATGAACAAAAGTATCGCAGAGACTAAAAGAGCTAGAAAGATGATAGGGATCGCAAATAAAAGGTACAATACCCAAGCAGTACAAGTTAGTTTTTGTTTTTGACACGCCCACTTTAGGGCGTTATATCTTCATATAAAGGTAAATGTACAGGTAAACCTAGAATGTTTTAGTATAGAAAACTTTTTGTTAGCTATGCTATCTGAACCAATTGAACACGGATAGCACATGTCTATGAAGTACACGTACTGACGAAGTTTGATTCAAATTGGAAAACTATATCGTATAGCTCCCATAGGGCAGATCGGTCAAACATGCGCTCCAAATATGAATTAGTATAAAGAACTTTTGGGTTTACTAAGCTAAATAATTCAAACTCACACAGAATACATATGCCAATAATATATATATACTGAACAAGTTTGATTCAAGTCGGACAACTATATAGTGTAGCTCCCATAGGACCGATCGGTCAAAAATACGCTCCAAATATGAAATAGTATGAATAGCTTTTGGGTTAACTAAGCTAAATTAATTAAACTCACACAGAATATATCTGTCAATAATATATATATATAATAACGTAGTTCGACCTTGGTTTATCAAAAAAAATATAAAACTTTATTCAATAAAACACGAAGCTACGGAGTACAAATCTAGACTACTTATCCTATGTTCTGATGACGTTAAGCAAACTCTCGATCTTGAAGAGATTGAAAGAGTTCGGCCAGGATTTGTGTAACGTCAGCAGTTTTAACCCCAATGATGGGAATAACGCTTCCGGCGAATTGTTTATGATATTTAAAACATTCGTGGGAAGCCAGAATTGTTATTGTCACCATTTGATTTTTCGATAGTGTTTACATTAGTTTTTTTTGTGGGAAAGAAATCTTTAACATAAATAATAAGTGTGGTGTATGGTGTATGTGGTGTATGGGTATGGGTACGTATGTATCTACATATGTCACTTCCCCATCCTTAAGAAATGAGCCTGTCGTCAGGCGGTTAATTTTGGATATAGTGTTGGATCTATTACAATTTCTTCGATATTGTTTCAGTTACATTTGGATATAATTCTGTTTTAGTTTGTGTATCATTTTGAATATTTGATTGTATGTTTGGGGTTGATTCTTTTTTTTGTTCTTATAATTAACAATAATTTTTTTTGTGGAATATTTTTATATTTAAAGATAATGTATAATATAAGTATGATTAAAATAATTGTTAAAGTTGTTTTAGTTATAATTTGGAATGTGTTGTACAATTTTGTTTGTTGTTGGATAATTTCTTTAGTTTGGACATATGACAATGGTTCTAGTTTGGTTATATTATTATTTATGTATACTGTTTGTGTGTAATCTAGCATAGTAATAGTTATTTGAATTTCATCTAATTGGATTGAACAATTTATAGCTTTTATCATATTGTTTCCTTCGATAATAAATTCTCGGTTGATACAATTTTGGTTTGGTACAGTTTTCGATAAGTTCCATGTTAACATAATATTTGGTTCTACATACTTGATTTCATAATTTTTATGGGATTTTGAATATCTACATTCTGTTTTATCTTGCTTTAATATTCCAGTAATACATTTGTTCATAACTAGATTTTTATTGTTTGCTGTGAATACTTTATTATATTGTACATTTTAGGTGTCTTGTATAGTTTTTGTATAGTGCAGTATTTATAATTTCGCGTGGAATATGGGAAATGATTAAAATTTCGTTAGTAGTTGTTTTAAGCCAAGTTGATGTCTTATATATATTATTTTTTCAGCGTTTAAATGTTTAAGCGAGTCATATTTTAGTAATTTAGTGTTGAATATACCAAGCCTGGTTAGTTGCATTTCTAACTCAATGTCTTCAATATACTCTGTGAATTCTTGTAAGTTGAAAATTAGTAATTCGAGTCGTTGGTCTGCCTCATGGGTGATACTTAAACTGTTCATTACTTATATTCCTTTGATGACGGCTTTTATTACTTCGTTTAGTTCGTTGGATTGAACACTATTTTCTGAAAGGTTATCTACTTTTGATTGCAATTCTTCTTTGTCTTCTTGATCTAAAGTTCCGAAAAGATATTTATAAAATGTCCCCATGAAATTTACAAGTCCTCTTCTATTTCGTTTCGTCTTATACCGTTCATTTCTCTGTCCAGTTTTTCTGTTAAGTACTGTATTTTTAATAATGGTTCAAATTGTTTTGTTTGTTTCATTAGATTATTATAAGTTTCTTTGGTTTTTGTTATATTTATAGTTAGATAATGATATTCGTATTTTATAGGTAAATTAATTGTTCCTGTTTGAAATATAAGATATCCGTTTTTCGAGTTAATTGGGTTGATTTCCAAATTTTGACTTTTTATTGGCCGTACAAAGTAAAGTAGCATGAGTGTTATAATTAAAGTTGTTAAATTATGAGGAGTTATCATCCTGATTCGGGTTATTGGTTGATCTGGAATTATCGTATTTACTTTCATTTCTTTCTTTTTTTTATTTTGATTTATGGTGAGTTATTTTTCTACCTTCTTCAAAATGCTTTTTATCTATTTGTGTTATATTTCCTGTTTGTGTAAATGGGTTTGTGGATTTGGATCTTACTAAAGGTGATTTCCTATATCTAGAATCTATTTCAAATTCGGTTCTTTTTTCATTAAGCCTTTTTATTTGTCTTTTCTTATTTAGCTGTGTATCATACTCAGGTGTTCCTGCATAAATGAAAATATCTGCTAGTGTTCTACCAGTTGAATTATATTTGGTTTTATGATTATAAGTGTAAAGTATTACTTCAAAACTAGTTAATTTATTTTCATGATTAGTGTCAGAATTAACAATTCTTAATTTTTCATTTACTGTTTTATGGAATCTTTCTATGTCGGAAATACCATTTTTGCTAGTTGTGATGGATATATTTATGTCTGCTGACTTTAACCACATTTGTAGTGCGGAGCACGAGTAAGCTGAGTCTTTATCTGCTTTTATTTCTATTGGTTTACCCATGTCATTAAATACTTTTAAAAGAGCTCTTTTGGCTTCTAACCAATCTCGACCATTTACTTTGATTAATGTTGCATATTTGGAATATAAGTCTATACAAGATAGAAATTGTTTATTGTCTACCATATAAAAATCAATGACATATTTTCTCTTGGATTATGAATTTCTGGAGTTAGTTCGAAGGCTAATTTAGTGTTTCTATGTTCTGTTTTCGCTATATTACAAACTTTGCATTCGTTAATTATGTTTTGTATTAAGTTTTGATAATATAGGTAATAATATTTTTCTTTAAATAATAGTGCCATTTTCTCTATACCTGGATGTAATAACTTTTCGTGTGTTTTAATAATAAATTCTTTGAATTCGGCATATGTTTCGAGGTCTATTAGTTTTTTGGTTGATCTCATTACTTTTGTAATGTTATTGGTACTAATTATTACAAGGAAAGCATTCTGGAATGTTAAAAAAATCGGCTTCGTTGCTGAAGTATATAACACTTTTCTTTGAACATTAGTATTCTTTAATTAATTCTTTTGCGTGGTTTGTGTCATTTCGACATAATTAATTAAGATTTTTGTTTTATGAAAGTAATTAGTGACGTTTACGTTATTTGAGTTACCTTTTACAAATTCTATTTGTCTTTTAAAATAATTGATGGGTCTTTCTATGAGTAAAATGTAATATTGGTTATCTCCTTGAGCGCTGTGGATTGTTGCTGTTACATCGGAAGTTTCTCCTAACAAGTTTTCTTCAATTTTAATTCTAGACAAAGCATCTGCAACATAGTTTTCTTTAGCTGGAACATATTTAATGTGATAATTAAATTCATTTAATTTTATTCTCCAGCGTTGTGGTTTTTTTTTTTTTTTTTATTTGGTTTTTTGATATTATTAAGCCAAACTAGTGGTTTGTGGTCACTGAGAATCTCGAAAGTTCTTTTTCAATTGCTGCATAATTAATTTCGTGTTCATTTAGAGTTCTACTTGCGAAACAAATTGGTTTTTGATTTTGAGACAGAACAGCTCCAATAGCTATGTTGCTGGCATCTGTTGTAAGACAAAATGGTTTTTCGAAATTCGGATAAACTAATATTGGATCGGATGTTATAAGTACTTTTAATTTTTCAAAAGCAGAAATGTAATTTTTATACTCTCTGCAAGAGTATATTGGGTTTGTGCAAAAGTATGTAACAGGCAGAAGGAGGCGTGGCAGACCCCATAAAGTATATATATTCTTGATCAGCATCACAAGCCGAGTCGATATAGCCATGTCCGACTGTCCGTCTGTCTGTCTGTCTGTTTGTCTTTCTGTCCGTCCGTATGAACAAACAGATTTCAGAGATGGTAAGAGCTACACGTTCGAGCTTGGTGTCAATCGATCACATATTTAGTCAGTCAATACAAGAATCTTTTTTTTTTCGATGCCACGCCCCATTCGCCCACAATAAGCAAAAAACTGGACACACCTCGGAAAAAATTGGTGTTTTCGGCAAATATCTCAGTAACTATGGCACCTAGGTTCACCAATTCTGGTACGGGAGTTTCCTAGCGACAGCATAGTTGCATTGCCATCTAAAATTTTGGACTGCCACGCCCACTTTTCCCACATTTGATAAAAAAGTTTGGAACCTTCAGTACCGTTTTTGGCGAACTCTTTCGTATCGTACAGTATTGTAATTATATAATACTGAAAGGCGCATTAAAATCGGACTGTAAACAAGAAAACTAGAAGCGTTACAATATTGATAATTGAACGCAATATCAGCCCATAGGTGCAAGCGAGATAGAAACACACAAGCACATGTTCGAACGTTTTCGCCGCTTGTGTGTCGGCAGCGCTGCCCGCGGTCGCTGGCTGCGCCGAATACACACACACATACATATTTGCTCATATATGGTAAAACGTATGTGTATTCGCAAACAAACAAACAGATGTATGTTTGATTATGCTTACATTGTTTTTGTTTCAACGTGTTTTAATGCAAGTAATTCACATTGTAATATCTCGATATCGATTTTAATAATTTAATCGGGACAAATGCAGAGAGTATTACGGTCGGGCGCGCTCGACTGTACTTTTCTTTCTTGTTTTCATTTAAAGTAAGTGTTTCTGACATTTGTTTTAGCACTATTTGATATAAAGAATTTTGTAAAACCACTTAAAAATAAACAAGAAAGAATGCTATAGTCGCCTCGCGACTTTAGGATACCCGTTCCTCAGTTTCAATTTGTTATTAACAATGGTGATGGATATAATAGCTTGGCAAACACAGAACATTTTCATAGAAATTCATGTTTAGAGTAATATTTACTTAAATAGTCTGTATTTTCAATTTCATGGCCTGTGCTTTTCTGAAACATGGATTCTAAACTCTGAAATTCTATCTAACAAAATTCTACTAAGCAATACTGCAAGTTTCGCGAAGCCGAATTCAACATGAAACTTTGCTGACGGCCTTTTAAAGTCGTTCTATAAACTATTTACTTTGTCCGTCGGCTCATGTTGTTTTCCAGATGTTGAAAAGCATCATATGTTATTGCTCTCTATATATATGGAACAAATCTTATGTATGAAAATACAGAAGTTGTCCACGATTGCAAAAATCTTTTAAAAATTAGTAACTTCTCAGCTGCAAGATTTCTGTAGATCTATGATTTCACCCTGGCAGCATGGGTTTGTGAAATATACATAGATCTAATCTGGGAGAAAATACTTAATTTTTTCTGTAGGGTTTTGATAACAAATTGCAAACAGACGTTAATTATAAGGTTTTAGCACGGCTTTTGACTACGCAAACCTCTGCCTTTTAACACATAAACTCAATTTTTTGGGACTTTCTAATAATTCTTCTATATAATAATTTTAATATATCCGTTACTCGTAGGGTAAAAGGGTATATTGTAATCGTTGCAATGAATATAACAGGGAGAAGGCGCCGTTGCCGACACCATATGTAGTATTGATCAGCATCAAAAGGAGACTCAAAGATTGAAAGAGCTATACTCGAGAGGTTGCAAATGAAAGATGAAATGGTCAAGCAGTACAAGTATAGGGAGTTCTATCTTCATTTAAAAAATAAATGTACTTTTAAACAAGAAAGAAAACTACAGTCGAGCACGACCGACCGTATAATACTTTTTTTTCCCGATTATATGATTATAATTATAATCATATAATTTTGTATTGACTGGCCTTCCCTTTTATCATTTTCTCTCTCGCCCCGTAACTCTTCACCCCCTCCTTCCTATATTCCTTCTGCAACATCTCCTGTTCCTGATCAACCCACATGTGCCAATGTTGCTTTCCCGGCACTGCCTGTCCCCCCAGTAACCGATCTATCACCCATTATGATAAAATCAGTGGCTGTTAATGGAGTTGCGGCTAAGGATAACTCTAAAAGTCCCCGTATTCGACGTAACAGTCGATCTACTGCCACCCCCGCAGCCTCCCCTTCACCCACTAATATAAATGTGGTACCTGGCAATACCCCTAATGTTGCAAATGTTGCAACTCCCACAACAGTTCAGCCTCCTCTGCTTACTGTCGTGGCTCCACGCAAGCAAATATTTATCTAGACACGCAGACACGACTATTGAGTTTGTTGCTGCATTTATCGCTACCAAAACTCCTGGCAGCGTTAATATTTCAAAATTCAATTTCGCTGATCCTAGAGAGATCTCCTCTTTTAAGATTAGTGTATCCCCTGAATTGTTTCCTGTCATATGTGATCCAAAGTTTTGGCCTCCTCGTATGATTGTTCACGAGTTTAAACAGAAGATTGGAACTCGTGCAACTCCTATCTCCCTTCCGACTAGTGGTCCGTCTCAATCGGCCCCAACAATACTCTAAAAAAACTAGACTCTGACCAACTTTTCATTCTATAACAGAATGTAAGGGGTTTGGGGTCTAAATTAAAACAATTACATAAGAACAGTTTCTCTTTTGATTCTGACATTGTTGCATTTTCAGAGACTTGGCTTAATTCTAGCTTATCTGATAATGAAATAATGTCATCAAATTATAATATATTTAGGCGCAATCGTCCTAATCGACGTGGTGGTGGAGTCCTTATTTCAGTCAAATCCAGCATTAATGCTGAAATAATAGATGTTTCACCACTAGATGAAATTGAAATTGTTGCCGTTAAGGTTATTTTTTCGTCATTTGCTCTTTATGTAACTTGTTCCTATATTCTTCCATCGTCTGAAATGTCGATTTATTTGCAACATTTCAATTTCATTAAAGAAACACTTAGTCACATTCGTGATCATGATTTCTTTGTGACACTTGGTGATTTTAACTTGCCAAACGTTTCCTGGACGTGTTTTGACAAGTTTAATTGAGTTTAATGATTTGATTGATCTTCCTCTTTTTCAAGTCAATTATATATCTAATCGTTTAAACAGAATGCTGGATCTCACCTTCGTAAATGATTCATCCCGTGCCGTTGTCACTAGATCTTCTCCTGTAGTTGTACCTAAAGATTCTTTTCATCCTACTCTTGAAATTTCCTTGTCTATTCCTAACTTAACCCATTTAGCTCCATCTTTCTCTTCCAAGTCGCGCCGTTGCTTCCGCAAAGGAAATTATTCTTTGCTAAATCAACTGATTCTTGCTACCGACTTGTCTATACTCTACAGCACGAATTCTTACCCAATTCTTTCTTTTTTTCAATTCCTGTAAAGTAATCGATGACTCTGCTGCTTCCGATTTCTTTGCTACCTTTTTTCAATCAACTTACACCTCTAGTTTGCCTACTAACTTCTCTTACCCCTATAATCTCCCATCCTCTAATTCTGTTTTCTTGCCTCACATTACATATAGTTGCAAGCTTTCCTAAATTAACACCCTAAAGTTTTCCTTCTCTCCTGGGTCTGACAGCATTCCAAGTTGTGTGCTCAAGGAGTGCTGTTTTTCCATAATAAAACCTCTCCTAATTCTTTTTAAACTTTCTTTAGAATCCTCTGTTTTTCCTAATTTAATTGTCTATTCCTAACTTAACCCATTTAGCTCCATCTTTCTCTTCCAAGTCGCGCCGTTGCTTCCGCAAAGGAAATTATTCTTTGCTAAATCAACTGATTCTTGCTACCGACTTGTCTATACTCTACAGCACGAATTCTTACCCAATTCTTTCTTTTTCAATTCCTGTAAAGTAATCGATGACTCTGCTGCTTCCGATTTCTTTGCTACCTTTTTTCAATCAACTTACACCTCTAGTTTGCCTACTAACTTCTCTTACCCCTATAATCTCCCATCCTCTAATTCTGTTTTCTTGCCTCACATTACATATAGTTGCAAGCTTTCCTAAATTAACACCCTAAAGTTTTCCTTCTCTCCTGGGCCTGACAGCATTCCAAGTTGTGTGCTCAAGGAGTGCTGTTTTTCCATAATAAAACCTCTCCTAATTCTTTTTAAACTTTCTTTAGAATCCTCTGTTTTTCCTAATTTATGGAAAGAATCTTACATTATCCCACTGCATAAAAAAGGATGTAAGTCGGATATATCCAACTACAGGGGAATTGCGAAGTTGTCCGCAATCCCTAAGCTCTTTGAAAAGATAATTACTTCGACTTTGCAACATCTCTGCAAGTCAATTATCTCCCCTGCCCAATACGTTAAGAGTCGGTCGACTTCGACGAATCTATTAGAATTTACCTCTTTTATAAAAGAGTCATTCTTTAACAGAATGCAATCTGATGTAATCTATACTGACTTTAGCAATGCATTTGACTCTGTGAATCATAACCCCCTTTTACACAAACTTAGTATTTTAGGCTTCCCACCTTCCATTCTTCTTTGTATATCTTCATATCTAACAGGTAGGACCCAAAGGGTTATGCTTAGATCAGCCATCTCTGAATCAGTTTTTCTTACTTCTGGAGTTCCCCAGGGTAGTCACCTAGGATCTTTACTCTTTAATCTTTTTATAAACGACCTTCCCTCTTCGCTATCCCATAGTCGCATACTTATGTATGCAGATGATGTGAAATTATTATTATCCTATAAGAACCCTTCGGATCACGCGTTATTACAAGATGATTTAAACACAATGCACAACTGGTGCATAACTAATCACTTGCACCTCAATTTCTCTAAATGCCTGTTTATGACTTTTAACAGGGTAACTCCTTACATAGCCAATTACTATATTGACAATGTACCCTTAAAACGCATACTGTTGAAGATCTTGGTGTTCTCTTTGATAATAAATTAAGTTTCACGCATCATATCTCCACAATTGTTAATAAAGCCAAGGGCTCTCTTGGATTTATTAAACGCTGCTCTAAGGAATTTAATGATCCCTTCGTCGCTAAACTTTTTTATACATGCCTTGTCCGGCACATTCTTGAATATTGTTCATGTATCTGGTCTCCTCAACATGCTCATACTCAAGATTTAATTGAGTCGGTGCAGAAGCAGCTTTTACTCTAAGCACTTCGCGGACTTAATTGGGACCCTAACCTTCGTCTTCCATCCTACACCAACAGGCTCTTACTCATCGATCTTCCGTCCCTTATTAATCGCAGGAGAGTTCATGGAGTTAATTTTCTCCATAAACTTATAATTGGCTATATCTGCTCCCCATCCCTCTAAGAACGCCTTAATTTTAATATTCCAACCAGGGCAACCAGGTACTACATCCCTTTATTTCTTCCTACATGCACTATTGACTACGCTTTGCACAATCGTTTTCGGGTATTATGTGCTAATTATAATCAATACTATAGAATAATTGATACATCTCTCTCTCTCTTTTCCATTTTAAAGCTTCACTTTTCAATCAACTCCGTTAAATCTCTGATTTTCATGGAATCACTGCCATTTATGCGTCCCTTTAAATCAGAGATCTTTCGTGGTAGTTTTGGCACACATTTTTATTGATCTCGTTGGGTTTTTCTGGCCTTTTCCCAATCGTCGCAACAAATGTTGGATCAATTTCATTACTTTTTATCCCCAGATTAACTATTAATTAATTTATCAATCTAATTAACCAAATTTCTTTTAAGCCTTTTCAGTAAAATAATTTTTTTTTTATTTTTATTTTCACTTTGTAATAATCATTAATATTAATTTAAATTATACATATAAACTTATTTTTGGTTAATACTCGCGACTGATCTTAGTCTGCGTTAATAAATAAATAAGTAGACAAATAAATAATTATGTAGTCGATTGAGACCAAGATCGAACTTTTAGCTTTTACCATCTCTGAAATCTTTTTTGTTCATACGGACAGACAGACGGCCAGACGGACATGTTTATATCGACTCGGCTTGTGATGCTGATCAAGAATATATATACTTTATGGGGTCTGTCACGCCTCCTTCTCCCTGTTACATACATTCCAACGATCACAATATACCTTTTTTACTCTACGAGTAACGGGTATAATAATAAATGATAGTTTAAGTAAGAAGTAAAGCAAATTGCATTAGTAAATCGTTTTCATCAACATTTTACATAAATTTGTATATTTAAATATTCAACTTATTTAGAATCGATGTGATAATAAATTACAGATTGATAATAGTACACCTGATTTATTATTTGTTGCTTGAATATTCCAAGTCACAATTTGGCATTTGGCAATAACCATTTAGCTAAAAAAATGTTAACTCTCAAAATACATACTGCAAATATGTTGGCTATTTGGTTTTTTGGGCAAACCCCGAAAACTGTAATTTGCTACCTGCTACACGCATTCTCACTAATGGAAAAACCATTTTTATCATCTTACGCTCGCTGTTCAATTTCCCGACGGAAAATCATCGCTTAAGTACACACATATTATATGTAAGTATAAGGGTATATTGTAATCGTCGGATTGTATGTAACAGGGAGAAGGACGCGTGGCAGAACCTATACAGTATATATATTCTTGATCAGCATCAATAGCCGAGTCGATATAGCCATGTCCGTCTGTCCGTCCGTCTGTATGAACAAAAGTATCGCAGAGACTATAAGAGCTAGAAAGATGATAGGGATCGCAAATAAAAGGTACAATACCCAAGCAGTACAAGTTAGTTTTTGTTTTTGACACGCCCACTTTAGGGCGTTATATCTTCATATAAAGGTAAATGTACAGGTAAACCTAGAATGTGTTAGTATAGAAAACTTTTTGTTAGCTATGCTATCTGAACCAACTGAACACGGATAGCACATGTCTATGAAGTACACGTACTGACGAAGTTTGATTCAAATTGGAAAACTATATCGTATAGCTCCCATAGGGCAGATCGGTCAAACATGCGCTTCAAATATGAATTAGTATAAAGAACTTTTGAGTTTACTAAGCTAAATAATTCAAACTCACACAGAATACATATGCCAATAATATATATATACTAAACAAGTTTGATTCAAGTCGGACAACTATATAGTGTAGCTCCCATAGGACCGATCGGTCAAAAATACGCTCCAAATATGAATTAGTATGAATAGCTTTTGGGTTAAATAAGCTAAATTAATTAAACTCACACAGAATATATCTGTCAATAATATATATATAATAACGTAGTTCGACACTTGGTTTATCAAAAAAATATAAAACTTTATTCAATAAAACACGAAGCTACGGAGTACAAATCTAGACTACTTATCCTATGTTCTGATGACGTTAAGCAAACCTCGGTTTTGAGCTTTTATTAATTGGACTTTGTACTCATTGAGCTTTTGGCTCTTATGTAAATAGAGAGAGATCTCGATATTGAAGAGATTGAGAGAGTTCGGCCAGGATTTGTGTAACGTCAGCAGTTTTAACCCCAATGATGGGAATAACGCTTCTGGCGAATTGTTTATGATATTTAATACATTCGTGGGAAGCCAGAATTGTTATTGTCACCATTTGATTTTTCGATAGTGTTTACATTAGTTTTTTTAGTGGGAAAGAAATCTTTGTAATTCTTGTAAGTTGAAAATTAGTAATTGAGTCTCTGCCTCATGGGTGATACTTAAACTGTTCATTACTTATATTCCTTTGATGACGGCTTTTATTACTTCGTTTAGTTCGTTGGATTGAACACTATTTTCTGAAAGGTTATCTACTTTTGATTGCAATTCTTCTTGTCTTCTTGATCTAAAGTTCCGAAAAGATATTTATAAAATGTCCCCATGAAATTTACAAGTCCTCTTCTATTTCGTTTCGTCTTATACCGTTCATTTCTCTGTCCAGTTTTTCTGTTAAGTACTGTATTTTTAATAATGGTTCAAATTGTTTTGTTTGTTTCATTAGATTATTATAAGTTTCTTTGGTTTTTGTTATATTTATAGTTAGATAATGATATTCGTATTTTATAGGTAAATTAATTGTTCCTGTTTGAAATATAAGATATCCGTTTTTCGAGTTAATTGGGTTGATTTCCAAATTTTGACTTTTTATTGGCCGTACAAAGTAAAGTAGCATGAGTGTTATAATTAAAGTTGTTAAATTATGAGGAGTTATCATCCTGATTCGGGTTATTGGTTGATCTGGAATTATCGTATTTACTTTCATTTCTTTCTTTTTATATTTTGATTTATGGTGAGTTATTTTTTTCTACCTTCTTCAAAATGCTTTTTATCTATTTGTGTTATATTTCCTGTTTGTGTAAATGGGTTTGTGGATTTGGATCTTACTAAAGGTGATTTCCTATATCTAGAATCTATTTCAAATTCGGTTCTTTTTTCATTAAGCCTTTTTTATTTGTCTTTTCTTATTTAGCTGTGTATCATACTCAGGTGTTCCTGCATAAATGAAAATATCTGCTAGTGTTCTACCAGTTGAATTATGTTTGGTTTTTATGATTATAAGTGTAAAGTATTACTTCAAATCTAGTTAATTTATTTTCATGATTAGTGTCCGAATTAACAATTCTTAATTTTTCATTTACTGTTTTATGGAATCTTTCTATGTCGGAAATACCATTTTTGCTAGTTGTGATGGATATATTTATGTCTGCTGACTTTAACCACATTTGTAGTGCGGAGCACGAGTAAGCTGAGTCTTTATCTGCTTTTTATTTCTATTGGTTTACCCATGTCATTAAATACTTTTAAAAAGAGCTCTTTTGGCTTCTAACCAATCTCGACCATTTACTTTGATTAATGTTGCATATTTGGAATATAAGTCTATACAAGATAGAAATTGTTTATTGTCTACCATATAAAAATCAATGACATATTTTCTCTTGGATTATGAATTTCTGGAGTTAGTTCGAAGGCTAATTTAGTGTTTCTATGTTCTGTTTTCGCTATATTACAAACTTTGCATTCGTTAATTATATTTTGTATTAAGTTTTGGTAGTCTGGGTAATAATATTTTTTCTTTAAATAATAGTGCCATTTTTCTATACCTGGATGTAATAACTTTTCGTGTGTTTTAATAATAAATTCTTTGAATTCGGCATATGTTTGGAGGTCTATTAGTTTTTTGGTTGACCTCATTACTTTTGTAATGTTATTGGTACTAATTATTACAAGGAAAGCATTCTGGAATGTTAAATAATCGGCTTCGTTGCTGAAGTATATAACACTTTTCTTTGAACATAAGTATTCTTTAATTAATTCTTTTGCATGGTTGAGTGTCATTTCGACATAATTTATTAAGATTTTTGTTTTATGAAAATAATTAATGACGTTTGTGTTATTTGAGTTACTTTTTATAAATTCTATTTGTCTTTTAAAATAATTGATTGGTCTTTCTGTGAGTGAAATGTAATATTGGTTATCTTCTTGAGCGCTGTGGATTGTTGCTGTTACATCGGAAGTTTCTCCTAACAAGTTTTCTTCAATTTTAATTCTAGATAAAGCATCTGCAACATAGCTTTCTTTAGCAGGAACATATTTAATGTGATAATTAAATTCATTTAATTTTATTCTCCAGCGTTGTAGTTTTTCATTTTATTTTTTTTTTTTTATTTGGTTTTTGATATTATTAAGCCAAACTAGTGGTTTGTGGTCACTGAGAATCTCGAAAGTTCTTTTTTTCAATTGCTGCATAATTAATTTCGTGTTCATTTAGAGTTCTACTTGCGAAACAAATTGGTTTTTGATTTTGAGACAGAACAGCTCCAATAGCTATGTTGCTGGCATCTGTTGTAAGACAAAATGGTTTTTCGAAATTCGGATAAACTAACATTGGATCGGATGTTATAAGTACTTTTAATTTTTCAAAAGCAGAAATGTAATTTTTATACTCTCTGCAAGAGTATATTGGGTTTGTGCAAAAGTATGTAACAGGCAGAAGGAGGCGTGGCAGACTCCATAAAGTATATATATTCTTGATCAGCATCACAAGCCGAGTCGATATAGCCATGTCCGACTGTCCGACTGTCCGTCTGTCTGTCTGTTTGTCTGTCTGTCCGTCCGTATGAACAAACAGATTTCAGAGATGGTAAGAGCTACACGTTCGAGCTTGGTGTCAATCGATCACATATTTAGTCAGTCAATACAAGAATCTTTTTTTTTCGATGCCACGCCCCATTCGCCCACAATAAGCAAAAAACTTGACACACCTCGGTGTTTTCGGCAAATATCTCAGTAACTATGGCACCTAGGTTCACCAATTCTGGTACGGGAGGTTCCTAGCGACAGCATAGTTGCATTGCCATCTAAAATTTTGGACTGCCACGCCCACTTTTCCCACATTTGATAAAAAAGTCTGGAACCTTCAGTACCGTTTTTGGCGAACTCTTTCGTATCGTACAGTATTGTAATTATATAATACTGAAAGGCGCATTAAAATCGGACTGTAAACAAGAAAACTAGAAGCGTTACAATATTGATAATTGAACGCAATATCAACCCATAGGTGCAAGCGAGATAGAAACACACAAGCACATGTTCGAACGTTTTCGCTGCCTGTGTGTCGGCAGCGCTGCCCGCGGTCGCTGGCTGCGCCGAATACACACATATGTACATACATATTTGCATCATATACATATTGCCAAACGTATGTGTATTCGAATACGAACAAACAGATGTGTGTTTGATTATGCTTAGATTGTTTTTGTTTCAACGTGTTTTAATGCAAGTAATTCACATTGTAATATCTCGATATCGATTTTAATAATTTAATCGGGACAAATGCAGAGAGTATTATACGGTCGGACGCGCTCGACTGAACTTTTCTTTCTTGTTTAAAAAGGAATTTCTTGAAATAAAGAAAAAACTGGAAATAAATCATTAGCAAACCTATACTCATTTAAAAGCAATAATGCAATATTCATGACTGCAAGGGTATTTAAGCTTCGGCGAGCCGAAGATAACCGTTTTTTCTCGTTTTAATTTTATTAATTATACCCGTTACTCGTAGAGTAAAAGGGTATATTGTAATCGTTGGAATGTATGTAACAGGCAGAATTAGGCGTGACCGACCCCATAAAGTATATATTCTTGATCAGAATCAACAGCCGAGTTGATATAGCAATGTCCGTCTGTCCGCCTGCCTGTCCGTCCGTCCTGGATCTTTTAAACTACAAGAGCTAGAGCCACCAAATTTGGAATGAAAGTCCGTCTGTATGCCGGGCAGGTTAGGTTTCTAATTTTTGCCACGCCCCCTACCGCCTCAGCAAATTGTAAAAAACAGTTTTCATTGCACTACAACTTTGAAACTATGAAAGCTATCGTAACCAAATTTACACAGAAGGTGTATGGTACAACTATCCTCACCAAGTTTCATCAAGATCGGACAACTATAGCTTATAGCTCCCATAGGACAAATCGGTCAAAAACAAAAAATTTGTATGAAGACATGTAGTATTTGCTAAGTGATCGCAACCAAACTCACCCAGAATGTGTACATAATTATTAAAAGTAACTGAAAATGCGAAAAACTAATTAAATTAAAACAAATTGCAAGTTCTTAAACGTTAGAATTTATTGTTAGACTTAGCAATCGCGGAAAGGCTTGGCAGCGTGTGTGTGGCTATTGCGAGACGAAGATAACAACTGCCTGCCGCTCGCGACAGCTGCATTGCCGAATACAAATCAAACTTACATGCTAGCTTAAGTATAAGAGTTTTTATGCGTATATTACTGGACAATTCAATAATCTCAGTAATTAAAGCTTATCCTAACAATTCATTTTTTCTCCTTTTTCTAACTATTATCATGATCCAACATTCCGGCCACCTTGAAGGGATCGCCTTCAATCCCTTGGTAGCCCTGGCAGCATTAGCGCCGGCCGCCGGCTGATCTGCCGCATGTCCAGTTCTCCGACGAGGGCCGCTTTGAGATAAGCCTCCACTCCATCTTCCTTCCGCGGAGAACTGAAGGCTGCTTTGCTTCCTTCGAAATGAGTCCTGGAACTCCTTCACCAGGTTCCTCACGTAAATGTGGCTCCTTCTCCAAGTATCGCTGGACTGGCGTGCCACGTCGAGCGAATAAGCTGTACGCTGTTAAAATGAGAGGTTTATTGGATCTTGCTGTAAACTCAATATGAACCGCATTTGATGCAAAACACACGAACACCGCTGTATACACCTTTCGCGGGGCTCGTCCTCTTATCTTTACCAGCACATCTATGGCACCGCACAATTCTATACCTAGATGCATCAAAGAGGTTCGTCTTTCAAAATCGTCCGACTTTTGACTGTATATAGTCAGCGATTGCAATCTTACTAAGCTAGATAGGCAAACGAGTACTGAGTATTCTTTAAACCCTTGAGGCCAATGTCTTTCTACCATGCAACGAAGCCGAACGAACTGATCGAGTTTCTGAACGCCAAACCCTCTTGACGACAAATCGGCGGGATTTGATGATGACAGTCCATGTCTCAAAGATACATTATTGGCCATCTCTTGGAGGCCTGCAACTCTATTGGCTACAAATGTTGCAAGTAATGAAGGGGAATTATATGTACAATGTAGTGCGGTTTCTGAATCATTCGAGAAACTCGCACTCTCGATTCGACATCGGTCCAACGCGAATATTTGGTCTAAAATATACGCGAAAGATTCTAGCAATGTTTTTCGCTTGGTGGGACTTAGTTTGGCGAGGCTATCAACCAATTGATACCGAAAAGTATCCAAACTTAGTGTCCACCTTAAGCCAAGCGTTTTTGTCGAATCGGCATCATTGGAAATCCAAAGTTTCTCATTTCCGCCTTCTTCTAATACGTTATAATGGTTTAAAAACCATTTTGCCAATGGAAAATTGCCCGTTTTGATATCTGCCGTAAGGGCAGTTCGGTTCAGACGGAACCTACAAAATGAACCAATTTGATCCCTCTGAATCGCAGGTCCCACCAGTAATTCCTTGAGAGAGTATGACGACGTTTTCTTACACGACACGTCCACTACTACTCGAAGTTTGGTGAAATTGCTTTCAGGTCTCAGGACGCACTGGTGTGAAAAAGTGTTACGTGGTCCTGGTGGAACTTCTGTATCTATGAACATGCGACCAAGGTCAAGATTTACGTTCCTGAAACTCACATATACATCCTCGAGTTCCCAGATCATGGGAACAACTTGTCTTTTGACAATTTGTGACGACCCCAGCACTTTGGGATCAGTCGGGACTGACAAATTGACACCAAAGTGTCCAGTCGTCAATTTTTGAGCGCTGTCCCGAGAGCTTTGTTTGCAAACGGTGTGCTCCGCAGAATAATTTGCCGAAACACTTTTCTCCGGGACAGCTTCGACCTCACAGTGTCGATCTACACTGTCTGCAAAACGAACATCTTTTCTATGTTGCATCACTGAGCAACATATTGGGCTTTTGGTAAGCATTTTGATGCCACCCAACCAAACAACGTCCTTTGTAGTAACGGACCACCCTTCGCCAATCGAATTTGTCCGTTACGAAGCATTTCAAAAAAGGAGTCGGCTCCCAGAAGTATATCTATTTTCTGGGGTTTGTGAAACTCAGGGTCAGCCAGTTCGACATTTGCTGGGATCTTCCACCTATTGATGGGAAGATCACAATCTGGCTGCCTGCTACAAATCGATTTCAGCACCCAAAACTCGGCGCTGAACTGATGTCTCGATACACGAGACGAAACTATTGTCGAGACTTTGCCTTTTGCAGTCAATCTCGACTGTCCAACCGACTTGACGCTTAAGCTCTTGCTCTTGCGTTGATGCCGCAAGGCTTTAGCCAGACTTTCCGTCATAAAGTTTACTTGTCATCCAGAATCCAACAGGACTCTACCGTTTCTATTCTGCTTGGAACTGTCTCGAACTTTAACAACTGCCGTTGCCAGGATTACCTGATCGACGTCGCTAGCAACATGATTAACATGGGCGGGATTAGCAGAAGCTTGTGATGTTTCTACGAGTGTGAATTTGTGAAGGAGAGTGTTGTGAGGACGAGAACAAACTCTAAACTTCGACGCAGTGCAGTTGGACACTCTGTGCCCTGAATACAAGCAATTTATACAGAGTTGACTAACTTTTACGAAAATAAATCTTTCGTCAACGGGCAGTGTTGCGAACCCTTGACAAATTTCAATCATATGGTTGGCACTGCAAAACTTTTTTTTCAACATTTGTACACTCAAACGACGATTTTTTAGCGTGTTTCATTTCGAATGTTTGCTTCATCTTCTGCAGACAAATGCTGATGTCGCCTGTTCAAGGCAATGTGTTGTAATTAAGCTGTTATTCATTCTTCGACTTCGTATGAGGATCTACCTTTGACATAACTATATGAATCACGATTGCATTTGCGAAATCTTGCTCATCTCCAACCAGCATTAGCTAATCAAAACTTGCCGATACCGAGTCAACTATTGTTCGAATTCGAACTGCCGATGGCTTGGACATCGGCTCAAGGTCAAACAACTGGGCAAGAGTGTCAAAAAATATAAGACACTTCTTGTCGTATACTTGACTTAGACTTTCTAATGCCTTCGGGTAATTCGCATCAGATACTTGGAAGGCTCTGATGGTGCCTAACGCCTCATCTGATAAGCACGATATCAAATGGTTGAATTTCTCAATATTTGACAGCGAGCGATCAGAGACTACCAAGCTATTAAACAGACCGATAAATTGTCTGTATTCCGAGTGTTTACCACTAAATTTGGGCAACTTTAGTTTGGGCAAGTGAGAATGGTGAAAAGGCTGAGGGATGACTTCTGCTGCCTAATGCGCACTTAGGGCTGACATGTATGAAGACCGTGCCAAAATACATGTTTCCTCAAGCATTGCACGGCTAGTATTGTCAGGATCTATTGCATCGATCTCTGACTGCAGATCAATAGCTTTGGATATGTACGAATTTAGTATATCTAGCCGGCACTGAATCTCAAATTTACTTGGAGTCGCCATTTGGCGCTCTATGTCGCTCTCTACTTTTGTCCAACATAACAAATAATTGACTTAAACGAGCACTAAGACAAGTTTCCGGGTCAACCAGAACGGTTTCCTTAGGGTCTGTTTTGTGTGCCATATTGACTAATAAAAATTTGACTCTATTCGAATGCACGTAAGTGTACTATACCCAACAACAACCAGCCGGTCAACAAACTTGGCTGAGGAAGATAATCAAATGGTTAAAGATAATCAGTTGATTAACAACAGTTGGCGATCAATATTATTTAAGAAAATCAGAAGATTAAAGATAATCAGCTGGCTAACTAAACTTCTTGCATGTAAAAAGAATAGCAACAACTAACAAGACGCAAGAGTATGCAGATAAGCGCCGGCAGTTGTGAACAACAAAAAAATAACAATCTACGCAAACGCACCAGCGCAACAAAAATCAGCTGATTACTGATATTCGACTTATTCGACTGCACAATTAAAAGAAACAACAACAGCGCATGCGTAGGCAATGATGCGATCTACCAACAACAACTAAAAAGCTTGCCGTTTATCAGCGTACGTTTGTATGTTTGCTAGCTTGTACGTTTGTATGTAAGCAGCGTTGACGCAAACAAAGTAAAACGAAATCAAAGCGAAGCAGAATCTAAGTAAAACACTAACAAAGTACAAGCTAACTACCGCAAGCCAAATCCAACAGCTGTATGTATGTATGTAAACGCGAACTGCGCTTTACTTATGTGCAAATTATGTGCAAAGAACAAAGGTCAAAACACCCACCACCGAAATATGTAGATATTGGCGAATAGCGAAATTAAAGAGGAACGGCTAACGTTGATATGCGAAATTAATGTAACAAATATATTTGCGCTAGTTAAGTGTTCTGTTTTATTTATGTATATTTATTTAATTCGATTTGTGTGTTTTGCTTCAAATTGCTTTCCAATAAATAACAAGTATATATCAGTGCCGAAACGCAATGTCTTTATTGTGCATCAAATGGAGCAGTACCCTTCTATGTACATACGTTCACGAATATGTATTATGTGCCGCTTCTACGCTTGCACTTTCTATTCTCCTATGCACTGACTCGTTTGGGCACTGTTACCTGATCAGAAGAATCGCTCTTGGACTCAATTCTGGGATTATCACTACGATGGCTATGAGGGGACTCAAGTATATTTGGCTCCTGGCTGTGCTTATCCAAACTTCCACCAACGTCAACAGCTCCAGGGAATATCGAAGAATCCAAGTTTATCCACACCGACACACACCGCAAACCAAGCCTTGAAATGTCTTAAAGACCAACGAACGCGATTGAAAGTCCCTGCTCGGGCGCCATGAAAAATCGAAAAACTAATTAAATTAAAACAAATTGCAAGTTCTTAAACGTTAGAATTTATTGTTAGACTTAGCAATCGCGGAAAGGCTTGGCAGCGTGTGTGTGGCTATTGCGAGACGAAGATAACAACTGCCTGCCGCTCGCGATAGCTGCATTGCCGAATACAAATCAAACTTACATGCTAGCTTAAGTATAAGAGTTTTTATGCGTATATTACTGGACAATTCAATAATCTCAGTAATTAAAGCTTATCCTAACAATTCATTTTTTCTCCTTTTTCTAACTATTATCATGATCCAAATTTGGTCCAAATCGGACAACTACAACATATGAAACAAATTGGTCAAAAATGCTAAAAATTTTAATTTATGTACACGTGTTTGAAGAAAAGTGGTAAATCAATGTTTATCTACTTTAGCCGTCCTAATTATGAACAGTGTTGTGGTCCAAGTGATAGACTCGCATTAGAGAAACATGAGGTCTGCGGTTCGAACCCAAGCACAGACAGGCATTTCTTTTCTTTTTCTTTTTCTATAACAAAACCTTATTATATGTAAAAATGCAGATAATCAGCAGTACCTGCAAATTAAGGTGTGGTGCATATGGTAGAGTGGCGACTTTTGAGAATCCTGTGTCTGATACCGCGGGTTCGATTGCAGCTAACGCGTACCTTTTTTTTCCTTTTTTAAATTTTAATTTAAACTATTTATTTTTATACTCTCTGCAAGAGTATATTGGGTTTGTGCAAAAGTATGTAACAGGCAGAAGGAGGCGTGGCAGACCCCATAAAGTATATATATTCTTGATCAGCATCACAAGCCGAGTCGATATAGCCATGTCCGACTGTCCGTCTGTCTGTCTGTCTGTCTGTTTGTCTGTCTGTCCGTCCGTATGAACAAACAGATTTCAGAGATGGTAAGAGCTACAAGTTCGAGCTTGGTGTCAAACGATCACATATTTAGTCAGTCAATACAAGAATCTTTTTTTTTTTCGATGCCACGCCCCATTCGCCCACAATGAGCAAAAAACTAGACACACCTCGGGAAAAATCGATGTTTTCGGCAAATATCTCAGTAACTATGGCACCTAGGATCACCAATTCTGGTACGGAGGTTCCTAGCGACAACATAGTTGCATTGCCATTTAAAATTTTTGACTGCCACGCCCACTTTTCCCACATTTGATAAAAAAGTCTGGAACCTTCAATGCCGTTTTTGGCGAACTTGTTCGTATCGTACAGTATTGTAATTATATAATTCGTGTGGAGACTAACTATATTAAACTATACAGAAAGGCGCATTAAAATCGGACTATAAACAAGAAAACTAGAAGCGTTACAATATTGATAATTGAACGCAATATCAACCCATAGGTGCAAGCGAGATAGAAACACACAAGCACATGTTCGAACGTTTTCGCTGCCTGTGTGTCGGCAGCGCTGCCCGCGGTCGCTGGCTGCGCCGAATACACACACACATACATACATATTTGCATCATATACATATTGCCAAACGTAGGTGTATTCGAATACAAACAAACAGATGTGTGTTTGATTATGCTTAGATTGTTTTTGTTTCAACGTGTTGTAATGCAATAATTCACATTGTAATATCTGGATACCGATAATAATTTAATAATTTAATCGGGACAAATGCAGAGAGTATTATACGGTCGGGCGCGCTCGACTGTACTTTTCTTGCTTATTTAACTGCAATACCACTTACGCGCGAGAGCGAGACAGAAACATACAAACACATGTTCGAACGTTCTCGATGCTTGTTTTTTTTTTAATTTGTATTTTAAAATATGAATCAGTCTACTGCTTCTTCTTTTAAGTTTGTAAGTATTTTTGCACGTCGGCAAGTCGACTGTAGCCTTTCTTATTTGTTTTTATTTATTTAGAGTATTTTTTATTTACAAACACCATATATATTTGCAAGTGTTGTGTATTAAGTCTTATCTTTGAATAAGTTGTTTTACATATATTACAAACTTTCATTGTTCAAACTTATTTTAGAATGCCCCTAGCCAGTTTGATTATTAAATTGATGTTACAAATCTTTTGTCATCTTAATAATTTAAAGAAATTTTGTTAACAATTTCTGTAAAGAGCTCATGACCTCCACTTCTTATTACTCTCTGTTCACCATAATAAGTTTTTCGTTTTCGAATACATTCAATATAGTCAGAGTGGGAGAGTTTTTATATTCTCTGCAAGAGTATATTAGGTTTGTGCAAAAGTATTCTTGATCAGCATCACAGGCCGAGTCGATATAGCCATGTCCGTCTGTCCGTATGAACAAACAGATATCAGATATGGTAAGAGCTACAAGTCCCAGCTTGTATCAAACGATCACGTATTTAGTCAGTCAATACAAGAATCTTTTTTTTTTCGATGCCACGCCCCATTCGCCCACAATGAGCAAAAAACTGGACACACCTCGAAAAAATCGGTGTTTTCTGCAAATATCTCAGTCACTATGGCACCTAAGATCAGAGGAAACAGTAAGGCGGGGTCCTAGTCGCGTCTTACATGTTTGGTATGCATATAAAATTTTAAAGTTTATAGAAATAACGTATTTGAAGTTTATCAAATGATTATCCTATCGATAAGTGTTTGGTGAGCCTGGCAGCGGCCTCTACTGGGAGCGCGGGGAGCGGTCGGATGCAACTCTGCACGAAGGCACAAATGGCAAAGAGAGAGATTTCGTGGGGGAAGTTGCATCAGGACAGCTTCCGCGCTGCTCTACCGAGAGCGTTGCCGCCACATTGGGATCGATAGGAGAAGCACTCAGACGTAAGCAGTAAGTACTATGAGTAGATACCGTTAGGACCAGTACGACAAAAGGGCGAGACGTGAAGCGAAATAAGAAATAAAGTCATAGAAAAACGAAAACATGCGATTCGTGGGTAGTTGATTGTGAGAATTAAAAACCCAAAACGCTTGAGAACAGTAGCGAATCTACGGCGCTCCTAGATTCGCACTCTGATCCCGCGAATCAACGCCGTCTTTCGCTGAAACCCATCGTGTCTACTTAGCACCCCTGAGCCACGATCGTAAACTCGAAAGACGTTCCCTCTCCTTACACGCGACAACTTGCTGAGATCAACGGCGGCTCGCGGTGCACTGTGGCGGTTCGCGAAGAACGACGGCAGTATCCACGCCTCGATCTCGCTTACCACCTTCACTGTTCCCACGCCAGTGTCGGCCCCCCGACACATTATTTATAAGTGTTTTAAAATAATAAAATTGTTAAAGTTTCTTTAAAATACTAACACATCACAGCCGAAATTGTCACGCGTTATTACAAACACAGACATCATACATACTACTTTACGGTCCGACCCATTTATAACCGGTTAGAGAAATGTTCAAAAAAATCAACGTTATTTGACTCTGTATATAACTTATTAGAGGACACATTATAAATATTTTTAATAATACTTATAATTTTTCGCTTAAATTTAATAGAATTTAATTTTTATTTGATTATAGGTAGGACAAGGAGCTACTCTGTGGTGCGCTCTAATAAATCACCTTTATCTTTTTGACACTAAATTTAAATATTTTTTTTAAGCCTTGGTGAAAATTTCAACTTTTACCGAAAATATAAGTATTTTTGGCTCCATATAAGCAGATCCACTAAGCTACGGCAGGCACATGATACAATGCACCGATTGTTCCAATTTTTCAACAATAATTTTGAAACCTTTTTCTAGAATTTTCATGAAAATTTCATTGCGATATCACGAATTGAAGTATATTAGGCCGCGTCGCAATACAAGCCGAACCACTGTGCAATGCAAAAGTGGAACAGCGTATGCCCGCGGATGCATGGTCGAAGGGGTGCTCGATCGCTAGTATGTGGACTCTGGGTACCTGCCGACCCACAAATTCACCTAGGCTTACCATGTTATAGCCGGCTATGATTTGGCGGGCATTCACTTCCCACACACTCGTGAGACCAAATATATGGATTAATTTAAAAACTCTATGGAGGACGTCTACACTCTAGGGTAATTTTCATACCCAAAGAAGGTAAACCATCTCACTGCAACCCTAACAGCCTTCCTAGATATCGAGGGAGCTTTTAATAACATCCTCCCAGAGACGATAAGTGAAGCACTGTATCTACTGGAAGTCGATCCTGTTACTATACACCTTAGAGACCAACCACTCAGAAGTAGAGTTGTGGAGGCGTCCCAAGGCAACGCTAACATAGCCAAATTTGTCACTAAAGGCACCCCACAAGTTGGGATTCTATGCCCATTTTTGTGGAACGCGGCTATAAACAGTATTGTTGGATCATAAATATAAGTAGTTAGAATAGAGAAAATAATGAATTGTTACTATAAGCTTAAATTAACGAAACTATTGAATTGTCCAGTAGTGTAACGAAGTCTTATACTTAAGCTAGCATGTAAGTTTGATCTGCATTTGGCCGTGCACGTGTCGGGAGCGTCCGTTAGTTCGTCTTATTGTTTCCGCGATTGCCAGTCTAACAAAATAAATTGTAACGTTTGTTTGTTTTTATTTTAATTTATTTTTAATTTTATTAGTTTTCGATTTTTCATTGGCACCCGAGCAGGGACTTTCAATCGCGTTTGTTGGTCTATTAGACATTTGAAGGCTTTGGGTTGATGTGTGTCGGTTTCGATTGTTGTTGTTGGATTTTCCCTGGAGCTGTTGGCCTGTTGAGTTGACATCTGGATTTGAACAGCATTGGAGATAATGTCCAGAATTGAGCCCAAGAGCGACTCTTCTGTTGATCAGGTAACAGTGCCCAACAGTGCAGGAGAATATAGAGAGCGGCACATTACACATTTGAAAGTACATAGAAAAGTATTGCTTCATTTATTGCACATTAGAGACATTGCGTTTCGGCACTGATATATTATATACTCGTATATATGATTTATTGAAAATAAATATGCAATAAACAAAACTAAACACTTAACTTGTGCAAATAAACATATTTATATATACATATCAACATTCGCCGTTCCTCTTTGGTGGTGGGTTTTTTGACATTTGTTCTTTGCACATAACTTTCACATAAGTAAAGCGCAGTTCGCGCTTACATACATACAACTATTGGGGTTTTGGCTTGCAGTGGTTAGCTTGTACTTTGTTAGTGTTACATTGATTCTGCTTTGCTTTGATTTTGTTTTACGTTGTTTATATCAACGATGTTTAAACAAACAAACGTACGTGCTAACAAATACACAAACGTACGCTGATTAACTGTAAGCCTTTTAGTAGTTGTTGGTAGATCGTATCGTTGCCTACGCATGCGCTGTTGTTGTTTCTTTTAATTGTGCAGCTCGAGCGGTAGTTGATATATAAATAATCGCGGAGACGAGATGAGAAGCGCCTTTTCAAGAGGAAGAAGCGGGAGATAGAAAGGCTTGAGTGTGAGAAGATGGAGAGTAGCAGATGCAGGAATGATGCCCGTGACTTCTACCGGAGAGTCAAACGTATGACTCAAGGGTATAAGCCTGGATCGCTTGCCTGCAGGAGTGATGACGGAAACCTTGTCACAGATGCGGAGATGGTACTGAGGTTATGGCGGGATCACTTTGAAAGTCTTTTGGCTGGAAACAGTGAAGACGAACCTGACGAAGTTGATCCACTAACCCCAATCAGAGATGATGGTGTTAATGTTCCCATCCCTAGCCATACGGAGGTCGAAGTCGCAATGCGCCGACTTAAAACCAATAAAGCCGCTGATGGGCTACCGGCTGAATTGTTTAAGGCCGGAGGCGATGAGTTGGTAGGGTGCATGCACCAGCTCATCAGCAGCGTATGGTTATCGGAAAGCCTGCCCGTTGATTGGAACCTCAGTGAAATCTGCCCCATCCTGAAGAAGGGTGATGCCACACAGCGTACCAATTACCGTGGCATTAGCCTTCTTCCCGTCGCATACAAGGTTCTCACGAGCGTGATGTGTGAGAGACTTAAGCCATGTGCTGAAGCATTGATCGTACCGTATCAATGCGGCTTTCGTTCTGGGAGGTCCACAGTCGACCAGATCTTTACACTACGCCAGATCTTGGAGAAAGCGCAAGAGAACCAAATCGACACCTAGCACCTGTTTGTCGATTTTAAGGCTGCCTTCGATAGCCCACAGCGAGATCGCCTGTACGCTACCATGTCTGAGCTTGGTATACCTGCAAAGCTAATACGGCTTTGCAGAATGACATTGAGCAACAACATCAGCTCTGTCAAGGTAGGAAATGACCATTCCGTAACCTTCGTTACCAAGCGGGGTCTCAGACAGGGCGATTAGCTATCATGTTTGCTCTTCAATCTACTGATGGAGAGTATAATAAGGAAAGCTGGAGTGCATCGGACGGGCACAATACTGGGAAACAAATGTGTCCAGCTCCTTGGTTACGCCGATGATATTGATATTATTGGTCGTACCAAGCGTGATGTTACTGCGGCTTTTGGAGCTATCGAAAAGGAATCAGCGAGAGTTGGACTTGCAGTAAACATGGGCAAAACAAAGAAGTTTATGGTGTGCAGTAGCAGAGAGTCGCGGCGTCTTGACTCTCACCTTACTGCTTGCGACTATAACTTTGACAATGACGCTTTCAGATGCAGCTGCTCTTGGTGTCTTCGAGAGAAAGATTCTGGGCAAGATCTTCAAACCAATTTGCGTTGGCGATATCTATCGCATCAGGTGGAACGATGAGCTGTACGAGTTATACGGGGATGTGGACATGGTCAAGCGAGTTAACATTCAGCGCCTTCGCTGGCAAGGCCACATTGCCCGTATGGAGGAAACAACTCCAGCTCGCTCTGTTTTTGATGCGGTAGTTCGCGGACAACGGAGGAGAGGAAGGCCGCGCGCAATTTGGAAAGACCAGATGGATGCTCTCCCAGCAGCACTTGGTGTTACCAACTGGCGAAGTCGCGCACAGGACAGAGACGCGTGGAGGCAAATCGTGCATCAGGCTGCGCCTTATTAGGGGTGTTATGGCCAATTATTATTATTATCTTGCATCTTAAATTATATTGATCGCCTAACTACTGCAAATCAACTGATTATCTTTAATCATTTGATTATCTTCCTCGGCCAACTTTGTGAGCGGCTGATTATCATTGTTGATAGTACACTTACGTGCATTCGAACAGAGTCGAATTAGAAATTTAATATGGCAAAAGGTAGATCACAATGAGACTATTGTGGATTTCGACAAGAGTTGCCTTAGTGCGCGTTAATCCCAATTGTTCGTTAAATTAGAAATACTAGAAAGCGACATAGAGCGCCAGTGCCGGCTATATATATTAAATTCGTACATTTCCAAAGCTATGGATATACAGTCAGAGATCGGTGCAATAGATCCTGACAATACTAGCCGTGACACGGTCTTCATACATGTCAGCCCTAAGTGCGCATCAGTTATCAGAAACCGTACCTCAGCCTTCTCACCATTCTCACTTGCCCAAACTAAAGTTGCCAAAATTCAGCGGTAAACATTCGGAATACAGACAATTTATCGGTCTGTTTAATAGCTTGGTAGACTCAGGTCGCTCGCTGTCAAATATTGAAAAGTTCAACCATTTTATATCGTGCTTATCAGATGAGGCGTTAGGCACCATCAGAGCTTTCCAGGTATCTGATGCGAATTACCCGAAAGTCTAAGTCGAGTATACGACAGCAAATGTCTTATCTTTTTTGACACTCTTGCCCAGTTGTTTGACATTGAGCCGATGTCCACGCCATCGGCAGTTGGAACACGTATAATCGTGAACTCAGTAAATGCAATATTTGAGTCGTTATTATCGGTTGGAGATGAGCAATATTTTGCAAATACAATCTTGATTCATGGAGTTATGTCGAAGGTAGATCCTCATACGAAATCGAAGTATGAGGAACAGCTTAATTACAACTCATTGCCGAAATGGGTCGACTGTGCTGAGGCTTTGGACAGACGATATCAGCATTTGTCTCCTGAAGAAAGTTCAAAGTCTAGGATGAAGCAAACATTCGAAATGAAACACGCTAAAAAATCGTCGTTTGCGTGTACAAATGTTGAAATAGAAGTTAAACCCACATTCCAGTTTTGCAGTACAAACCAAACAATCATATGATTGGAAATTGTCAAGCGTTCGCAGCACTGCCAGTTGACGATAGATATAATTTCCTAAAATCTAGTCAACTCTGCATAAACTGCTTACATTCAGGGCACAGAATGTCCACTGCATCGAAGTGTAGAGTTTGTTCTCGTCCTCACAACACTCTCCTTCACAAATACGCACTCGTAGAAACATCTCAAGCTTTTGCCCATCCTGCCCATGTTGATCATGTTGCTAGCGAAACCGATCAAGTAATCCTGGCAACGGCAGTTGTTAAAGTTCGATACAGTTTCGGTCAGAATTGAAACGCTATAGTCTTGATGAATTCAGGTTCACAGGTGAACTTCATGACGGAAGACCTCGTTCAAACCTTGCACCTTCAATGCAAAAAGAAATGCTTAACAGCAAAATCGGTTGGTATCGACAATAGTTTCGTCTCGGGTATCAAGATATCACTTCAGCGAAGAGTTTTGGCAGGCAGCCAGATTGTGATCTTCCCATTAATCGGTGGAAGATTCCAGCAATCGTCGACCTGGCTGACCCTGAATACTAGCCCCAGCAAATATATATGCTTCTGACTCATTTTTCGAAATGCTTTGTAATGGCGGTCCGTTGCTTCAAAGTACGTTGTTTGGTTGGGTGGCATCAGGCCGGTGCAAGAAAATGCATATCAAAAGCCCAGTATGCTGCTCAGTGATGCAACATAGATATGTTCGACTTGATGCCAGTGTAAATCGATGGTGTAAGATTGAAGCTGTCCCAGAGACAAGTGTTTCGGCAAATTATTCTGCAGAGCACATCATTTGCAATATCAGGGCAGCGTTCGTGAATTGTCGACTGGACACTTTGGTGTCAACTTGTCTTTCGTAACTGATCCCAAAGTGCTGGGGTCGTCACAAATTGTCAAAAGGCGTGTAGTTCCCAATAACTTGGAAATTCAAGACGTATATTTGAGTTTCATGAAAGAGAAGCTTGACCTTGGTCGTATGTCCTTCATAGATTCAGAAGTTCCACCAGGACCACTTTACCCCCTTTCACACCAGTGCGTCCTGAGACCTGATAGCAAATCCACCAAACTTCGAGTAGTAGTGGACGCGTCGTGCAAGAAAACGTCGTCACATTCTCTGAAGGAATTACTGGTACATTTTGTAGGTTCCTTCTGAACCGACTTGCTGGCAGATATCAAAACCGGTTTTCAAACCATTCTTAAGATTAAAAGAAGGCGGAAATAGAAGAGACTTTTGATTTCAACGATGCCGATTCGACAAGAACGCTTGGCATGAGGTGGATACCAAGGTGGGATTCTTATCGGTATCACTTGGTTGGTGGCTTCGCCAAATTGAGTCCAACCAAGCGAAAAACATTGTTCGCAACTTTCGCATATATGTTAGCCTAAATACACGCGGAGGACCGATATCGAACCGAGAGTACCAGTTTCTGGAATGTTTCAAGAACCGGATGTATAAATACGTCCCCTTCATTACTCGCAACATTTGTAGCCAATCGTGTTGCAGGCATCCAAGAAATGGCCATTAATGTATTTTGGATACACAGACTGACATCATCCTATCCAACCGATTTGTCGTCAAGATTGTGTGACGTTCAGAAACTCAATCAGTTCGATTGGCTACTCTGCAAGGCTGAAAGACATTGGCCTCAAGAAATTATTACAAAATTGTTACTCGTTTGTTGGGCTAGTTTGTCAAATTTGCAATCGCTGACTAAATATATTCAAAAGTCAGACGAATTTGGAAGACAAATCACTTTAATTTGTGAAGATGTCTCTTTGATTGGTTTCATATGGATAAGAGGACGAGCCCCGCTAAAAGTGTATATTGCGGTGTTCATGTGTTTTGCATCAAAAGCTGTTTCTTGAATTTAAAGCCAAACTAATGCTCTCATTTTCACATTGTACTGCTTATTCGCTCGACGTGGAATACCAGTCCGGCGTTACCCGGAGAAGGCGACACATTTTTTTAAGGAACCTGGTGAAGGAGTTCCTGGACTCATTCTACCACCAGAGCTGACTTCAGCTCGTCGCGGAACAAAAGGTGTAAAGGCTCATTTCGCAGAGCGTCCCTCTCATCGGAGGACTGGACATACTGCAGCGAGTCGCACACAAGAGGCAAGGAAGATTCAGACTGGCCGGCGCTAATGCTGCCAGGGCTACCAAGGGATTGAAGGCGATCCTTCTAGGTGGCCAGAATGTTGGATCATGAATATAAGTAGTTTGAATAAGGAAAATAATGAATTGTTAAGCTTAAATTAACGAAACTATTGAATTGTCCAAGAGTAACGAAGTCTTATACTTCAGCTAGCATGTACGTTTGATTTGCATTCGTCAGTGCAGGTGTCGCGAGCGTCAGTTAGTTCGTCTTTTTGCTTCGATTCAACCGTACACACGCTGAGAATCCTGCGATTGCCTGTCTAACAAAATAATTTGTAACGTTTATTAACTTGCAATTTGATTTTAATTTAATTAGTTTTCGATTTTTCAAGTATGTTAAATACTCTAAACATGGAAGGGTGTAAGATAGTGGCATACGCAGATGGAGTGGCCATTGCCTTCTCTGGTAAATTTCCCCAAACTCTCTGTGATAGAATTAGCGAACTCCTGCTGGAACGATCCAAGTGGGTAACAGAAAATGGGCTAGGGGTTAACGCCAGTAAAAGTGAACTGGTCCTTTTCACAAACAAACAAAATCCCGTGTCTCACCTTACCTTAGGTGCTTTAAACACCACCCCTGATGAGGTCCTTGACGCCATCCTTTACATTTCCTCGCTTGATATTAAGAGCAAGAAAATAGCCACTCTTTCCGCCATTAGAATGAGAGAGGCATGTTTATGGAGATCGAACTGTATAGGACACTCCAATATTGTATCTCTACTTCCCTTCTCCATCAATAAAACGGATTACTGTACTCCGAAAGAGTTCACTTCAATACATTTCAAGGAGATATTTCCAAGGGAAGCGTCGATTCACGGCCCCCCTTGCCAAAACTCCTCTTTTCACTTCTACACCGACGGCTCTCGGTGAAAGGTCGTACTGGTGGAGGTTTTTAATGCCCGGAGATAGGGATTGCAAAATCCCTTAGACTACCGGATCACTGTAGCGTCTTCCAGGCGGAGATATACGCAATCAATTTATTTATTTGGACGTTGATGTACTAACGGGACAGTACATTCAAGTGGCCCAGCAACACCAAGCAACGTGTTTGTTAGCGGGCGGAACCCTACAAATAATACAGCCACCTCCCGCCCAACCGAAATAGAAATTGTCTTCGCAAGGGGCATGGCTTGCAGATCAATGCCAATATAAACAACATTTTCTTCTGCGAATGGGCCCAACCCTTTTGAAGAAACCTTTGGTATTTAGCACTCAACCAAGATAATGTGTTGCTGGCAACCGCAATAGTTTATGCCACATATCAATGTATACTCAGAATAGTTAACGTAAGGCTGCCTTCTAGTCTAGAATTTTGAAAAAAAAAATCGAATTTTTTTTTTTATAATTTGATAGATTTAGGTTTAAAAAATATACTAATAGAGTTACAAATATACTAATAGTATACAAAAGAATTTTTATTTATTTAGTTATTTAGTTAATTATTTAGGAAGTTACGGCTGTTTTCGTGACGTGGCTGCTATTGAACATTGAGCGGATGTAAAACTTTAAATGCGTTTTTCTCCAAACTATTTTATTCAATACCATCGCAACGATATCTCAGGTTCCAATTGACCAATTTACTTGAAACCATCAAAAACTTCACATATTTTCAAACTTTTTTTTCTGTTCACCACAAAGGATGCAATCGTGCCGACGAGGACTTTGCCTTTTGTTTGTCCCTTTTAACTCCATGAAAAATAATTTTTTTTTTTTATGATCTATTTGAATAATACATAATACATGATAAAACAAGAAAGAAAAGTACAGTCGAGCGCGCCCGACCGTATAATACTCTCTGCATTTGTCCCGATTAAATTATTAAAATCGGTATCCACATATTGCTATGTGTTTTACTTGCATTAAAACACGTTGAAACAAAAACAATCTAAGCGTAATCAAACACTCATCTGTTTGTTAGTTTGTATGCGAATACAAATACGTTTGACATTATACGTGTGTATATATGTATGTATGTGTGTTTTTGGTGCGGCCAGCGGCCGCTGGCAGCGCTGCCGACACACAAGCAGCGTAAACGTTGGAACATGTGCTTGTGTGTTTCTATCTCGCTTGCACCTATGGGTTGATATTGCGTTCAATTATCAATATTGTAATGCTTCTAGTTTTCATGTTTATAGTCCGATTTTAATGCGCCTTTCAGGATAGTTTAATATAGTTAGTATCCACACCAGTTATAAACTACAATACTGTACGATACGGAAAAAACGGCATTGAAGCTTGAAAACTATTTTATAAATTGTGGGAAAAGTGGGCGTGGCAGTCAAAATTTTTAAATGGCAATGCAACAATGCTCTCGCTAGGAACATCCGCACCAGAATTGGTGATCCTAGGTGCCATAGTTACTGAGATATTTGCCGAAAACACCAATTTTTCACGAGGTGTGTCCAGTTTTTTGCTTATTGTGGGCGAATGGGGCGTGGCATCGAAAAAAAAAAGATTCTTGTATTGACTGACTAAATATCTGATCGTTTGACACCAAGCTCAAACTTGTAGCTCTTACCATCTCTGAAATCTGTTTGTTCATACGGACGGACAGACAGACGGACATGGCTATATCGACTCGGCTTGTGATGCTGATCAAGAATATATATACTTTATGGGGTCTGCCAAGCCTCCTTCTGCCTGTTACATACTTTTGCACAAACCCAATATACTCTTGCAGAGAGTATAAAAAATAAATGCTAAAAATATCAATATTTTTTTTACACGCCATCAAAAAACACTGCAAATTCGGAGCTCTAGACTAGAAAACCCCTTATCAGACATATTCGATATATTCATTACAATATTACTTTACAAAATGGTTTCTTCTTTAGTCAAATTTGAACTAATCAACAAAAATATAACTAAACTTTTATTTAAGGTTTTCAAATAAAAAATAAGTTATTTTTACGTTGATTTTTTTTTTTATAATTATCTAAAGTATTGTTTCAATATAGCATGCATATCAAGTTTTCATATATTCTTATGTTTTAAAAATTAATATTTAAATGCAATAAATAC
Source organism: Drosophila nigrodunni (assembly GCA_020829145.1). Taxonomy (NCBI): domain Eukaryota; kingdom Metazoa; phylum Arthropoda; class Insecta; order Diptera; family Drosophilidae; genus Drosophila; species Drosophila nigrodunni. Next base: position 414,014 of record JACVCZ010000016.1, on the reverse strand, counting down.
AGAAGAGTTAGTGTTATTTTGATTCCTTGAAACCTTTTATGACTTTAAGATACAACTTTTGAGTATGGGGTATACAAAATAAAATTTAGAATGGGACCAATGCCAACAAACTGGAATGGGATCATAGAACTTAACAAACGAACTAAACGAGCAAACTAGAATAGGAAGAAGTCCCATACCAACGAACAAACGAACTAAAATGGGAGAAAGATTATCGAACTAACCGACTGAACTACAACATATGATCAGTGCTGCCAACTTAGCTGTTGTCCAGCCAGATCTGGCTGTTTTACAGTGTCATATGCGGAAAAAATTTAAATCTGGCTGCTGGCTGGAAATCGGGCTTTTTTCAAAAGATGAAAAGGCTTTTTCTAGCTTTTATCAAATTTCTGGAAAAATCTCTGTAATAGATAGAAAATTACCTGTTTTCGATTCAACTTTGTCAGCCTAAAATAAACTTTTCCACATATTGAAAAAAAATGTCACAACTTGAGAATCACTTTGCGCAGGAATAGTTAAAAAACTTAAAATGGCAAAAGTTTAATACAAGTAAAAGTCCCGAGAAGTTTGACCCAATAACGATGGCAAGAAAAGGGACACGAAACAACTTCATCCATGTATATTGCAATACATTCGGCCATTAATCCAGTCGACCATTTTTGCATATTGTGCACGGAAAAGTTTTCAGATGCTTCTAGTTTAAAATTTCACAAATTTGAAGTGCCTTCAAAGTACCTAAATCAAATAGGTACAAACGAAACGTACACTTCCGAGGAGGAAAATATTACATTTCCCGACTGTCTCCCTATATTAACAATTTTAGAATATATAAGAATTTGCCTCAAAACAAAGTTTTTTTTTTAATGTTTTAAAATATTCTAGCTGTTTCTAGCTTTTTTCAGAGGCTGATTTATGTTTTTCACCCTCTCAATAGTTGGCAGCACTGCATATGATATAGTTCGTTCGTTCACTTAAGTGAATGGTTCAATCTAGTTATTCTGAACGATTCGATACAATTCTATTGCAGAGAACTTGACTAATGGTGATTTCCATATAGAGGGTTAAAATATTCTTGGATTTTATAAATTTTCAAGAAATCTAAATCTGTATATTTAGGAAAATGGCATTAAATCCACAATACGAAGATATTGGCAAGGGATTTGTTCAGCAATATTATGGCATATTCGACGACCCTGAGAACCGCTCAAACGTGGTCAACTTTTATAGTGTAAGTTGCTTCTTGGGCTTTGATTTTTCAAATTTATTGGCGTTATGCTTTTTAACCACTGTTATCTTCAACGTATAATCATAAATTATAAACCGTACAAAGTTTGGTAAGTCTGAAAAGCATTGACACAAACAGTTAAAAGCATAAATTGAATTAACATTTGCTTTACGACGCACGGAGTAGACACTAGTCTATATGCATGTGTTTCTTGTACATATGTACATACATATGTATGTATTTATTGTAGAAGAAATGAAACGGTGGCGGTATTGCAGAGGAAGTTTTTTGTTTTGTTGACAATACAAATATGTGTTGTTTTGCACAGATCTGAAATTACCATCCCATTTTTGCCGAGACTATTTTGTGTAAACAAGTTTGATAAATTTAGTACAGTTCAAAGTGTGGCAGAAATACTGATGTTAGACCCTTGACAGTTCGTTTCTTCAAGTGACCCCAAAAATACATCGAATTATCCTGGGAATCAAAATATACTAAGAAAACGCTGACTACAATGAAATTGGTAAATTGTTATATAGATTTAAATTCAATTCTTATGGATTGGGTCGGCAAAATTGCAATGTTTGATTTTTTTTTTTGTGTGGTGACAATCAAAAAAGGAACAAAGGAGCTGATATTGTTAGCAAACGTTTTATGCTGACACGCTACTTTTCCATAAGGAATAAAACCATATTCCAATTTTAATGCCAATGTACTCATCGTACAGTATTGTTATTTACAACTTTAAACCAGTTAATATATTAAATGCTCGATAATTCATAATATTTTAAGTCTCTCGAATTTCGAATTAACGAGAGTCGACTGTACTTGGTGTCAAACGATCACATATTTAGTCAGTCAATTCAAGAATCTTTTTTTATACTCTCTGCAAGAGTATATTGGGTTTGTGCAAAAGTATGTAACAGGCAGAAGGAGGCGTGGCAGACCCCATAAAGTATATATATTCTTGATCAGCATCACAAGCCGAGTCGATATAGCCATGTCCGTCTGTCCGTATGAACAAACAGATTTCAGAGATGGTAAGAGCTACAAGTTCGAGCTTGGTGTCAAACGATCAGATATTTAGTCAGTCAATACAAGAATCTTTTTTTTTTTCGATCCCACCCCCATTCGCCCACAATAAATAAAAAACTGGACACACCTCGGAAAAAATTGATGTTTTCGGCAAATATCTCAGTACCTATGGCACCTAGGATCACCAATTCTGGTACCGGAGTTCCTAGCGACAGCATAGTTGCGTTGCCATTTAAAATTTTGGACTGCCACGCCCACTTTTCCCACATTTGATAAAAAAGTCTGGAACCTTCAATGCCGTTTCTGGCGAACTTGTTCGTATCGTACATTATTGTAATTATATAATTCGTGGGGACTAACTATATTAAACTATACTGAAAGGCGCATTAAAATCGGACTATAAACAAGAAAACTAGAAGCGTTACAATATTGATAATTGAACGCAATATCAACCCATAGGTGCAAGCGAGATAGAAACACACAAGCACATGTTCGAACGTTTTCGCTGCCTGTGTGTCGGCAGCGCTGCCCGCGGTCGCTGGCTGCGCCGAATACACACATACATACATACATATTTGCATCATATACATATTGCCAAACGTAGGTGTATTCGAATACAAACAGATGTGTGTTTGATTATGCTTAGATTGTTTTTGTTTCAACGTGTTTTAATGCAAGTAATTTACATTGTAATATCTCGATACCGATTTTAATAATTTAATCGGGACAAATGCAAAGAGTATTATACGGTCGGGCGCGCTCGACTGTACTTTTCTTTCTTGTTTTTTATGCCACGGCCCATTCGCCCACACTAAGCAAAAAACTGAACACACCTCGGAAATTTTTGTTTTAATGCAAGTACTACACATTGTAATATCTGGATACCGATTTTAATAATTTAATCGGGAAAAATGCAGAGAGTATTATTTGTCGGGCGTGCTCGACTGTACTTTTCTTTTGTGCTTTGTTTTTCAAATGAATACATATATAAAATTTTCCTGAAAAATTTAATTTAGTCATTTTGAATGAATTTGATCCTGCAAGAAATTTTCTGTTTTAAATCTGTCATTGATCTGTAATATATGTACAGTGAATATGTCAACATTATTAATCGCACAGAAATATATATAAATTGTTTATGTTTTTAATGAATATGTTGCGTTATTATAAGTCACGTTTCTGCTTATATATTTTCAGGCGACAGACTCCTTTATGACTTTTGAAGGACATCAAATTCAGGGAGCGCCAAAGATCCTTGAAAAGGTTCAGGTAGGTACACATGTTTATACGCATCATTTGAGTAAATCAGAATCTACTTCTTCATGGATACTTGAGTTGCTCCAAACAAAAAACAAAAAAAAAATGTCCCCTTCTTACGTCAATCTCTGTGTTTTTATACTCTCTGCAAGAGTATATTGGGTTTGTGCAAAAGTATGTAACAGGCAGAAGGAGGCGTGGCAGACCCCATAAAGTATATATATTCTTGATCAGCATCACAAGCCGAGTCGATATAGCCATGTCCGTCTGTCTGTCCGTATGAACAAACAGATTTCAGAGATGGTAAGAGCTACAAGTTCGATCTTGGTGTCAAACGATCACATATTTAGTCAGTCAATACAAGAATCTTTTTTTTTTCGATGCCACGCCCCATTCGCCCACAATAAGCAAAAAACGGGACACACCTCGGAAAAAATGGTGTTTTCGGCAAATATCTCAGTAACTATGGCACCTAGGATCACCAATTCTGGTACCGGAGTTCCAAGCGACAGCATAGTTGCGTTGCCATTTAAAATTTTGGACTGCCACGCCCACTTTTCCCACATTTTATAAAAAACTCTGGAACCTTCAATGCCGGGTTTGGCGAACTTGTTCGTATCGTACAGTATTGTAATTATATAATTCGTGTGGAGACTAACTATATTAAACTATACTGAAAGGCGCATTAAAATCGGACTATAAACAAGAAAACTAGAAGCGTGACAATATTGATAATTGAACGCAATATCAACCCATAGGTGCAAGCGAGATAGAAACACACAAGCACATGTTCGAACGTTTTCGCTGCCTGCGTCGAATACACACATACATACATACATATTTGCATCATATGTGGTAAAACGTATGTGTATTCGCATTCAAACAAACAGATGTGTGTTTAATTATGCTTAGATTGTTTTTGTTTCAACGTGTTTTAAAGCAAGTAATTCACATTGTAATATCTCGATACCGATTTTAATAATTTAATCGGGACAAATGCAGAGAGTATTATATGGTCGGGCGCGCTCGACTGTACTTTTCTTTCTTGTTTTTTTCGTAGTACAGGGTCTATTTGGTTTGTCAGAAGCAAAATGAGCATAAAAGGTTGAAGGAGGCGTGTCCAACCCCATAATGTATATATATTGTTAATCAGCATCAACAGCCGAGTTGATATGGCCATGTCCGTCTGTCCGCTGTCCGTATGAACACCTAGGTCTTTTAAATTACAAGAGCTAGAACCACCAAATTTGGAATGAAAGTTCGTCATTATATCAAGCAGATCAAGTTTATTTTAAATTGTTGGAACGCCGCTTACCGCCCCCGCAATAAGCAAAAAAAACCACCCAGAAGGAGAAAGCGCGACACAAACGTCCGTTTTTCACTTAATTTAGTCACAGGGTTGTACACCCTATTTGTGAAAAACCTTATTCGCTTTGACATACAATAAATTACAAAATAATAATATTAGGAAACGGCATTACCGATCCAGGTTCCCTCTGATAGCCTTTGTGTCGACATCCATCTACTGAAGAAAACATCTGAAAACGAGATTTTAACTTTTGTTACTTATTATTTGAATTTTATTACCAATATATAAAACTTCCATTTTTATCTGGAGAAAATTCGGAAAATTCCAAAGTTGTGTTTTTCGAGTCACGCTTTAGCGACCCAATTGGCAAGCTTGAATTTCACCACCCGTGGCAACAGCTGATAGAAACATTTAAAATATGCATTATTATTGTAACATTTTTTTATATCAGTACTAAAGACAGAAGTAATTGAAGCACTTTTATTGTCCAATTATTTAAATATAACTCACCTATTCACATTTTTTACGATCTGTTAATCACTCGCTGCATATTGCTAGAACAAGGGCTGCGAACTCAATGAAAATGTGTCGAAAAGCCGATACACGCATTAGCACCCTGAGTATTTATCGATGACAGCGATCGATAAACTTTATACTTATTAAAATTAAAATAATACATTTATTTTATTTTAAACTACTTATTAAATAAATAAATAATTTTTAAAATGCCTCAAATAGTTTTAAATTGTTTGGCAACACCAAAAAATTTATTATTAGTGTTACCGATTTTCGATAGTCAATCTGACGTACTTATCGCCAATTGTTATCATGGACTTGAAAATTCCATACAACAATTGTTAATATAATATAAATTGTTTTCTTAATTAAATTTGAAAATGTCTTAACTCCCCAAATATTTTCTTACAACTGCCCAAGAATTTGAATTTGGATAATAGCTTAAATTGGTTTTTCAATACATATACATATAAAAATATTATTTATTGTTATTATCGACTGTTAACAATATGAAATCTAATAGAAAACTTCAATATGTGCAAACATATTATAAATATATAAGTATAAACATAACTTTAATCATTCCATTAATAATATGACATAGGAAATACTCTTAGCAGCAATTCCTATACCCAAGGCTGTTCAAATGTTTTAGCTATTTGCGAGATAAGATATCGACAGTCAGTGGGTTTTTCGCACGTAGAGTCAAAAAATTCTAAGCAGCGAAACTAACAGCCAAGTATATAAAAATGTCAATAGGATATGCGATTTTGTCGCCTCATGTCAGCCAGTTTTTTTTTCTGCGCATCAAAATAATTCCAAGCAGCAAAACCAATAGTCGAAGTCAGGAAAAGTCTTTGAAAAGCGAGACTGGCAAGCGGACCAGAGCAGCGGATAATTGCATTAGCAAAACGTAAAATTCTTACTGAGGAATTCCCGTTGACCGAGGGATGTAGTACCAAAACCTGACAATGTCAGTACTGCAATGTCAGTACTGCGTACAGACTTTGTCAAGACCTGACATAATATTCAACTGGGCAGACACACCTCTGAAAAATTGAAGATTTAAGCGAATATCTGAGTAAATATTACACTTAATAGCACCAATAGCAGGTTCCTAGACACATCATAATTGAAATGTCATTAAACATTTTGAGCTGCCACGCCTCGTTTTTTCGCAAGAACTAAAAAACTTTCAAACTTCAATGCCGTTTTCAATGAATTTATTCAAATAGTAAAGTCTTGTAATTCAACATTCCTTTGGAGACATATCAAATCAAACTATCCTGAAAATTGCATCAAAATTCTACTTTGAACAAAAATGCTATCACGTAACAAAGTTTATATTATGTAACTGATGTATCACTGTATGCGCGCAAGCGAGTCAAACTTTCAATCATATGTTCGAACGATCTCGGTACATCTGTGGCGGCAGCGGTCCCCGCAGACGCTGGCAGCGTCGAATACACACATACATACATACCAGAGACCTGCAACGAGTATACTCGAGTACCTTCGAACTTTTCATCAAACCATCGGGTAACGAGTAATTCAACGGGCTGTCCGAAAAATGTTCGAATCACGATCAGTTATCCGTTTTTAAACCTTCAAACGATCAGCCCCATAGATTGTCTGCTGATCGTTTGCTGATCGTTCGAGTTGTCAAACGAGTATTCCAAACGAGTATACGAACGCAACCTGCCCTGATCGTTTTTTCAGTACAAACGTTCGAGTAACAAGCAAGTTCGTTAGTTCGCTTGCGTTGCGTGACGTTCGCAGTGTTGTCATTTATTAAAATGAAAATATGCTAGTTCTAGCGGAAAAAAAGCGAAATGGCTAAATTTCAATGAAAAATAATAAGAAAAATGTTTAAACATATATTTTTCTTCTTTTATTATTAATAAAATTAAAACCCACAGTGCATAATATAAAAAATGAAATAATTGTAATATATGTGCATTGATTTTCCCATGTACACATAAGTAAAAGCTTGATCTGGCGGAAAACAATTTAGAGAGCAACACTGATGGCACTCGCAACAATCTCGAGACTTGTCTTTGTTTGTGTGTATTAGTGCGAGCAAGTATTGATATGTTTGGCATACCACGCATTTCGCTTATATTTTTTTTAAGACACAAAAACCCAAAAGGAAGAGTTTCTACCTGCTGCAAATATTGCGCTAAATGCAAAACACCCCTTTTACAAAACTCAGAGAGTCATACTCTGGCCAAACAAGGGAATTTCCAAAAGGTCAGCCCATCTACGTTTGTCTGTTGAGCGTAAAAAGGGTTTCCAAATTACCAATTGTAATGCAGATTTTTACAAATCGTCACATTTTAACTCTGTAAAAAACTTATGATCAAATTATTAAAAACAGAATTGAATATGTTATTAAATGTCAATGTATTTAAATTACATTCTTTAAAGCCGTCAAATCATTTAGTCTAGTACCACCGCTGAGAATATTTTATGCAAAATATTATAAGTTTCTGTTTGGCTTGCTACAAAATGTTGTATAACGGCAAAATACTCGAGTAAAACGAGTATAAGCATGCCCGCGGTACGCACACTAAACGATCGGGTATCAAATTTGTTCGAACAAAACTTTCACGAGTAAGCGTTCGAGTATACTCGAAATTTTTATACTCGTTGCAGGTCTCTGATACATACATACATACTTCTTGTTTTTGATGCGCCCTTCATATTTAAATCTACCAATGACAGTTTGTATAGTAGACTTGCTTCTGGACAAGATTTTGGCTATCTCTGCATAAGACTTTTGCTCCTTTGTGTGGAGATGCAAAATCTTTGCACGATCTTCCAGCGTTAGCTCTTTTCGTGGCATTTTTACTATAAAACTCAAATATTTTGTCCAGCTCAACCAAAACACGCCAACTATTATGAATTTACTCATAATTGCATACATTTTTCGAAAACCCACGTTATTTCTAAGAAGTACGCTGACGCCAGACAGCGCAAGAAAATAAGAGTACGTAGACTTATGGTGACACAAATATTTGGATATGTTTACATTCGCTGTAATATTATGAAACTAAAATTAAAAGTAAATGTTTTTCTTTTATAGTTTAGAAGAAAATATATTAGTTTATATTCCTGCATTAAAATTTTTTTAATTTAACAAAAATTTGGCCAAGTTTTAGGGTGATTTGTGCTAATACAACAAGAGTACGGTGACTTTAGTGGCACACTGTATATGCATACATATGATATCAATCCTATGTGTATTTGGATACAAACAAACATACATATGTACATATGTTTGATTATGCTTAGATTTTTATTGTTCCAACGTGTTTTAATGCAAGTAATATGTCGATGCCGATTTTAATACTTTAATCGGGAAACATTCAGAAAGTATTATACGTTTGGGCGTGCTCGACTGTACTTTTCTTTCTTGTTTTCATTTCAATTAAAAATTTAAATTTAAACTTTTAATTTCTTAAATTTCGTTTTAAGATTTTAATTTAAACAAAATATAAATGCGCACTACTATGGGAGTACGGGGTCTTTTACAGTCGGCTCGATCGACTGTAGCCTTTCTTATTTGTTTTTTCTATTCCATTCCACTATACCATTTCGTTCTCACAATAAAACAAAAACTAGACACACCTCAGAAAAAATCGATGTTTTTGGCGAAAATCTCAGCAACTATAGTAGTTAGGTTGACGCAGGTTCCTAGTGACTGCATCAGTGCAATTTCATTAAAAGATTTGGGCTGCCATACCCGCTTTTCCCACAGGAAATGTATGCATGTGCACACATATAATGTCAAACGTCTGTGTATGTGAATACAACAGATTTTCATTGATTTTGCTTAGATTTTATTTTTGTGTCCTAATACAAGTACTATCCATTGTAATACCTAGATACCGATTTAATTAATTTAATCGGGAATAAAAGCGGTCATGACCGCTTGACGGTACTTTCCTTTCTTGTTTTATTTAAAAAGTTGTTATTGTGCTTATAACTAAAAATATTTGTTATTTTCTTTTGCAAATATAGAGCCTGAGTTTTCAAAAAAATCACCCGTGCTATCACAACTGTCGATTCACAACCAACATTCGACGGGGGCGTGCTGATTAATGTTCTTGGACGTTTACAGGTGAGATGCAATGAACTCGTCAATGACCCTCCAACAACTTTTTGTTGTTTAAAACAAAGCCTATTACATACATAAGTTATAGAATAGTATCAAATTGCGTTGCTCGCAAGTATAGGTGATTTAAAGGGGTTAACAAGTTTTCCGCGGACAGGTACACCAATAACCTTATTTATGCGTCAAATGTACACCTTGCCTGACGGCACTCAAATTAGATGCAGTAATTCTAATTCTAATCCTGCATTCGACACCTATGCAGCCAAATGTCTAAATAATAAATCACATGCAATAATTATTATCGAAAAACATGTTATGCTTTAGAGGAAAATATACATACCACCTTGACCAAAAAGTTCCCGGAACGATTGCCGTCAATTGTTATACTCCATGCAAGAGTGTATTGGGTTTGTGCAAAGTATAAAATAGGCAGAGGGAGGCATAGCAGATTCCATCTATATTCTTGATCAGCATCACCAGCGGTGTCAGTATAGCGCAGTCTGTCTGTCTGTATGACCAACAGATCTCCGAGATGGTAAAAACTACTTGTTCGAATTTAGTCAGTCACTACAAGAATATCAGCATAAATGCAATGCCATTATATATTTTGGGCTGCTGATGATTTGTCTACTTCTACCACGCTGGTCGATTGTGTTAACTCCTCCCACACTTAAATGGAAGACGTCCTCGGATTTCTAGAAACCCTCTATTATGATTTGAAGGATGCGCTGGCGGTTATTGCTCTGATGTTTTTGATAGAGTTTTATTGAAGCATATTAGAGAAGTAATAAAAGAGTTGCTGTAAATCCAGATACCACTGGACTTCTTGCGAGACTTATTTATTCTTAGCTTCTGTAAGTATGGCAAGCTGGGTATCTCTTGGTGGCTTGTTACGTTAAAAAGTGTAGCCAGTCCTGATTCCGGAGATATTCTCAAGTAGTTATTGAGATTTTTTTATACTGTGTTGTTTATCCATCTGATCGTTTATCGTAGACGTTCCATAGACACTGCATCAGTTCTACAATTAGCTATTTTGTTGTCTCCCGCAAAGTTGTTATACTCTCAAGAGTATATTGGGTTTGTGCAAAGTATGTAACAGGCAGAAGGAGGCGTGGCAGACCCTATAAAGTATATATATTCTTGATTATCTTTACAAGCCGAGTCGATATAGTCATGTCCGTCTGTCCGTATGAACAAATAAATTTCAGAGATGGAAAGAGCTACAAGATCGAACTTAGTCTCAATCGACTACATATTTAGTCAGTCAATACAAGAATCTTTTTTAAAAACCCCGTACTCTAAAAAAGAGTTTGTCAGAAGCGAAATGTGCGTAACAGGCAGAAGGAGGCGTGGCCAACCCCATAAAGTAAATATATTCTTGATCAGCGTCAACAGCCGAGTCGATATAGCAATGTCCGTCTGTCTGTCCGTCCGTATGAACACCTGGATCTTTTAAACTACAAAAAGCTAGAGCCACCAAATTTATAATGAAAGTCCGTTATTAAGTCAGGCAGGTTAAGTTCATTTCAAATTTTTGCCACGCCCCTACCGCCCCCCCGCAATGAGCAAAAACCAGGCACACCTAGAAAAAAAATGTAGTTTTAGGCCAATAACTCAGTAACTATGGCACTTAGGAACACCATTTCTGGTAAACAGGTTGCTAGAGACAGCCTTAATGCAATGCCATTAATAATTAATTCAGCTGCCACGCCCTCTTTTCTCATTAGAGTTAATCAAACGTTTACGCTTCAATGCCATGTTTAAGGCATTTATTCATATAGTAGGGTGTTGTAATTCAACATAAGTATAGACACATATAAAATCAAACTGTTCTGAAAGTAGCATCAAAATACTACCTTTAACAATAGAGCTACTTTGTTAGAAAGTTTGTTATTTAACTGCAATATCACTTACGCGCAAGAGCGAGACAGAAACATACAAACACATGTTCGAACGTTTTCGATGCTTGTGTGGCGACAGCGCTGCCGGCTGACGCTGGCCGCGCCGAATACACACATACATACATACATGCATACATATAATTTTAAACGAATGTGTGTTTGTATGAATAATATGTAAATGCTGATATTCGGAGAATTCTTGAAAGTGGCGCGTGGTGCAACTGATAAAGTTTGTCTGAGGTTGTAGGTTCGAATGCTGGCAATGTGAATTGTTAAATTATTTTTTTTTAATTTCAATTCAAATTGAATACAAATGTGCACTACTATGAGAGTACGGGGTCTTTTATAGTCGGCTCGGTCGACTGTAGCCTTTCTTACTTTTTTTCTTTGATGCCACAACACATTCACCCACAATGAGGCAAAAGCTTAACACACCTCGGAAAAAATCGATGTTTTTGTCTAATATTTTAGAAATACCAATTTTGGGATGCAGGTTCCTTGCGACTGCAAAAATACAATGACACTACAAGTTTTGAGCTGCCACGACCCCTTTTTCTACAAGAAATAAAATTATTTTCAAATTTCAATGCCATTTTTAAGGAATTTGTTCTTATCGTACAGTGTTTTCGTGTGGAGACAATTAATGTATGTATGTATATCAAACTATCCTGAAAGTTGCATAACATACATATCTAATAGAGGTCTGCATGGCTGCACTCTGTACACTAGCGGAAATGAATGGATTCGAATTGAATTGAGTTGAGTGAGTTCGAAGCATCCAATGAGTCGAAGTTGTATAAGTATGAGACCAGCTGTGTCTCACAACTTACAGAATTCCATGAAATGAGTGCGAGTAAAGACACAAAAATGGAATTATTAAAAGAAACCCAAACTGTAGGTTATTTGCTGCGTTTTTTGTTGTTTTTATTTGTTTTTCTGTTTTGTTGTATTTTGTGTCCGACATTTACTATTTTTATACATACATGTATGTAATAACATAATTTCGTTGTCTTATAGCAACAAATCCAGAAAATACATATAAATCAAATTATGTTTTTACATAACAATTTATAAATGTCTAAGTTAATGTATGAGTTACAATGCATATACATATATAAACAAATATAAAAAACAATAATTACAAAGAATTTTGGTTTTTCTCTCGTCGTTGTCTCTATTCATTTCGCGCAAATACTACAAAACAAAAACGCTCAGTGACCGCTTAGGCATTTGAATGCATTCGAATCCAACAGGGAAATTTTGTCGCATTCCCACTCATTCAATTCATTGTTTTTCGTTTGAACGTTGTGCCTCTGATTCCAACGCTAGCGCACTCATTCACTCAAACTTGTTCTGATTTGCATTCGAATTCACTCAACTCATTTTGAGCATTGTTCACTCGAATATGCTTTTCCTGCTATTCATGCAGACCTACATACGTATGTATGTGCATACGTATAATGTGAAACGTAAATATAAGTGTGTTTGATTATGTTTTGTTTCCACGTATTCTTAATTACTATCTGTTGTAATATCTGGAAACCGATTTTAAGAACATATTTATATAATCGGGAATAAAGTGCAGACTTTTCATTCTTGTTAATATACGTAATTCAAATTTCTTCTACACGTCCTTCTTATTTTTCTACTGTAAAATGGGACATTCATTTAAAAACTCTGTAAAACATTAAAATTGTATTTATTTTTTTCATTGTTGAAATAAAAGATTAAAGCGTTTACTTACATTTACATTAAAATTTACTTAATGGAAAAAAAAACCTAACAGTAAAAATAATCAAAAATCAAGTATAAACCTTGAAAATATAGTAATGGGTCAAATTTGACCCGAAGTCCGTCCGCGTCAGTTAATTTGAAGACCGTAGGAAGGTTAAAGTCCTTAATTTTTTTTTATTTTACATCAGTTAGTACAAATGTTAGTACTGTATACATATATTTTGTATGTATATATTTTGTATAAAAAATGTTGAAAATGTACAAATATAAAAAAAAATTGTATTTTTATTTAATTTTAAAACAAAATGTAGTCTGTAAAAATATAATAGAGAATGAGAAACATTTTTAAATATTACCATGTGCAATGTGTAAGAAAAAAATTTAGAACTGAGCTTGTTGTCGCTAATGAATTTTTAGCATTAAAGCTATTATTTTACAAAACAATTTCCGCACACAACTTATATTAGCGAAACACTAAATTCACAGTAAATAAAGTTGTCTTAATGCACTAGATTCTTCAGCTCGAAGATTAAATACCCCTGCAGCCATGCATATTGCTTTAGATTAGTTTCAATTACCAATTGTTCCTTTGGTAGCTATTTGACAATTGTTGAGGATAAATTTGGTTTATATTGTTTGCCGTCGGAGCAAACAGAGAAACACGTAGTGGTTCGGTTAATCGTTTAATCAAGAGTGAGAATAAGTCTCGAGTACATTCTTATACAATGAGTAGTTCTAAGTCAAAGTGTTGCCAGATTGTTCTTACATTAAATTGGTTGCCAGATTATATGACCGCTTATAATTTTAACACTTCTTCTTAAGCTACATATAATCGAATACATTAGTTTTTCATTCCTAGTAATTTAACAAATCTATTGTGCTTTTGCTTACTTAAACATTTTGTTAGTACATCTGCAACATTGTTGTTTGAAGCTACATATTTCAATACAATTTCATTAGATTCAACTTTTTCACGCACGAAGTGATATTTAATGTCGATATGCTTTGTACGCTTATGATGTACAGGATTTTGCGCAATATGTTGAGAGCTGATATTGTCCCCGTAGATAGTCATCGGCTCTGCATTCGTTGACCATCCGATCTCTTTCAGTAGTCTTCTTAGATAAACTGCTTCTTTAGCAGCCATAGATAAAGCAACATATTCTGCTTCAGTGCTGCTTAATGCGACGACACTCTGCTTCGTTGAAGTCCAGGAGAAGGCACTGCCGGCAAGGAAAAATGCGTAACCACTGTAGGATTTTCTATCGAGCTTCTCATTTGCCCAATCTGCATCAGCGAAGCCCTTTGCTGGTTCATCACATTTTCTGTATGTGATTGACAAATCCTTCGTTGCCGCCAAATATCGCAGAACGTGTTTTGCTGCAGTCTCATGTTCTTCATGGGGATCTGTATTTCTTTGAGATAGTTTGCTTACTGCGTGCAAAATATCCGGTCGGCTCAGAACTGCTAAATACATAAGCGAACCAATTAGTGACTGATATTGTGTTATATTTACCTTGACACAATCATCGCCTTTGCAGCCATCTTGATAGCCAGGGTCGAGTGGTGTGCTCACTGGCCTGCACTTGCTCATTCCGTATTGCTTCAATAGACCTTGGATATGCTTTTTCTGACATAGGGAAATTGCGCCCAGTTCGCCGTCCCTCTCAATTTCCATGCCCAGGAAATAGCTTATAGGTCCTCCATCTTGCATCTTGAAGTTTGAAGCGATCTTCTTCTTAATTATGGCAATGTCATTTTTGTGTGGACATGCGATAATTAAATCGTCGACGTACACTGCGATGTAGCTGAAGAGATTCTCATCCTGTTTCACGTACAAGCAGGAATCGTTTTTGCACCTCTTGAAGCCTATGGCCAGTAATACTCCATCGAGCGTTTTGTTCCAAACTCGCCCGGATTGCTTTAGTCCATAGAGTGCCTTGTGCAACATCAAAACTTTTTCTGGATGCTGTTTGTTTACGAAATTCTGGGGTTGCTTCATATAAACTGTTTCTTGAAGCTCGCTATGTAGATATGCGTTCGATATATCCACTTGGTGCATGTACAGCTGTTTTTCTGCTGCCACTGCAAACAGCATACGGATCGTCTCGTAACGAATTACTGGAGAAAACGTTTCCCAGTAGTTTACTCCAAATTGTTGTCCACAACCTTGTGCAACTAAGCGAGATTTGAACTTTTCGATGTCGCCGTGTTGGTTTCTTTTTATCCGAAATACCCATTTCGAACCGATGGCTTTTTGTCCTGGAGGCAGCTCACACAATGACCACGTGTCATTTTCCTGTAGTGCGTCGTACTCCGCTTGCATAGAGTTTTGCCAATTCTGTGCATTGTCACCTCTCAATGCCTCATAAACAGTCTGTGGAGTCTCGTTGATGTCCGCATGATTTAGCAGATTATTGAGCCCTGCTGCTTGATACTGCTTCTTGGGTCGCCCACGCTCACCACTGCGTATTATTTTGGGTCTGCCACGTCCACGCTGTGCTGCAACCTCGTGTGGCTGCATAGCTTCTTCGGAGTCGTCGCCTTCTTCATCTGTGCCTTGATGATCGCTTGCACTTGCGAAATTCTCCTCATCTTCTTCTCCAGAGTCATTATTATTCTCAACGGAATTTGGTATTAGCTGTGTTTCTTGATTTGGATCACCTATTGATTTTAGACGGATAATGTTTGTCGTGAAATCATTATTTTGTTCTGAATCACCGCAAGTCTCTGGTACTTTTTCTTCAAATTCATCCTCTATGAATTTGACGTCACGTCTTTCAATTATTTTGCGGCTTTCTCGATCATACAAGCGGTATGCCTTTGCTGTATGTGAGTATCCAACAAATGTATACTCTTTGCCTTTTGCATTAAATTTACCTTTCTTAATTTTGTCCAATGCAAATGTACGAGATCCAAATACACGCATGTGTTTGACTGATGGCTTACGATTTTTCCACATTTCGAACGGTGTTCTTTCATTTAATGCCTTTGTCGGACATCTGTTGCGCACGTACACTGCTGTTGTAACCGCTTCTGCCCACAAGTACTCCTCCAGCTTTGCATGAATCAGGAGGCTCTTTGCCATCTCCACAATTGTCCTGTTGGCCCGTTCGGCTACACCATTTTGCTGAGGTGTGTAAGGAACAGTCAACTGCCTTTGGATACCGCATTTGTTCAAAAAATCAGTAAACTCCTTGTTGACATACTCTGTTCCATTATCGCTGCGCAATGCTTTTATTTTGTTGCCTGTTTGGCATTCCACAAGACTTTTAAACATTTTGAACTTTTCAAAAACTTCGCTCTTTGCGCGGATATAGTATACAAATATTTTCCGAGAAAAATCATCTATGAATGTAACGAAGTATCGGTTGCCACCAATTGACTTTACATTCATCGGGCCACATACATCTGTATGCACTATTTCAAGCACTTGCGTGGTGCTGCACTGTTGTTTCTGTGTGAATGGCAATGCACATATTTTTGCTTTATTGCATGTATCGCAGTTTATGTCATTTTTCATATTTTTCACGTCCATGCCATGAACTAGCTGCTTATCGTTGAGCTGTTTTAAATCTTTGAAATTTAGGTGGCCAAACCTATTATGCCATTTAATCTCGGGCGAAATCGTTTTTGCCATATAAAATACACTTTTCTTTGGAGACTGGATTGAAACATATAAATCATTTTCTTGATAGGCTTTCAATATCACTTGACCTTGTTTTGTTTTAATCAGCGCCATTTTTCCATTAAACGTTGTGAAATTATTGAATTTAGCTGCTGCACTTACTGAGAAAAAATTCATATGCAGTTTCGGAACATATAAAACGTTATGCAGATTTAAATTCATATTTTCTCCTTCTATTCTCACATTTCCAACTCCCAGTGATGAAATAAACTTATTTGCAGCCAACATTATCGATGTTTCTTTCTCAACAAAGTTTATAAACATGTTGCGATCGCAACACATGTGCGATGTTGCGCCACTGTCGATACACCAGATGTTGTTCTGCTTCTCTTTCGTAAAGCAGTGCATTAAACAGCTTGCTTTGTCTTGGCGACTGCTTGTTTCTTCATGTTTCCCTTTTTGTTCATGTTTTCATTTTGATCTGCATTCGCTTGCTCTGTGCCCAACTTTGTCGCAGTTGAAGCATTTGCCGTTGAATTTCTGCCTAACGCCAATTCTCGAGCCGTTCTTAGTGCCGTTATTCTCGGTCTTTTCGTTGTCTCTCGATGGTCGCTGTGCGTGTGTGTACACTGCTTCTGAAGCCGAATAGTTTTCACGCTCTTCTTTGTCTTTCTTTCTTGTACCTTCTTCTAGCAATTTCACCTTGACAACATCAAATTTAGGCAAAGTGTCGCGCGTCACAATGGCGACTACAAAATTTTCATATGTATTGGGCAAACTGCTCAATAGCATAATTACCTTTAGCTCGTCGTTGAGTTTTATGTCCAACTCCGCCAATTTTTCAATTGTGTCAACAAAAGAATTCACGTAGATGATGACGTCATCGCCGTGCTGCATGTTGAGTCGAATCAACTGCTGATACAATTTAACTTTCTGGATTGGTCCAACTGGCATGTGGATCTCCTTTAGTTTTTTCCAGACTGCTTCAGCCGTTTCGCACGCCTTTATATGCATTAATTGCGATGCCTTTATGTTGAGCGTTATGCACGCTATTGCCTTTTCGTTTTGTTTTTTGCCATTTTCTGGCATCTGCATCAGTTGTGCCTACATATGCACTACTCACTACGTCCCATAAATCTGACATTACTAGGACGCTCTTCATGGCCATTTGCCATACACCGTAATTGTTTTCGTCAAGTTTTTCGATTTGATGCGACATGTTCATTTTTGCTAACTATTCCGCGTTAATTCGCGCACGATATTAACTTTTGATAATTTAGCACAAACCGACTCTTAAATGCTTTTTTTTTTTTTTTTTTACAACTTTACCGAAACAACGCGCTCTGGGCCCATAACCAATGTTGGGGATAAATTTGGTTTATATTGTTTGCCGTCGGAGCAAACAGAGAAACACGTAGTGGTTCGGTTAATCGTTTAATCAAGAGTGAGAATAAGTCTCGAGTACATTCTTATACAATGAGTAGTTCTAAGTCAAAGTGTTGCCAGATTAAGTTTCGCGCATTACAGCATTTACTCCTGACGCGTCCTAGTTAGTTACGTTTTTCTCGAAACACTATTTTTAAATTGCTCGTCACGATTTCTCAAAAAGTTTTCGGCCGATCTTTTCCAGTTTTTGAACACTTATCCACTTTACCAAAAGCGTTCCTGGTGTGTCAATTTGACACAACACAAAACATTTTTATTATTATTATTACATTTATTGAAAAATTTTCATATTGTTCGCAAGTAGATCGATGTAGTAAGCAAACTTTCTTCCTGCACTTGTTGTATTTAACGGAATGGAGATTAAAATTCGTCACTTATTTCGCGAAAAATTGGATTTTGCTGCGGAGAAAATTTACCAGAGAATGCACGAATTTAAAGAACGGCTACTGCTACGGCTCCACAAGAACTTTATTTTTTTATTTTTTACTACTTGCTATATCAGTAGTTTATTACGCGACAGAGCTAAGAAAGCAGAGCATTTTCAAACGCTGCTCCTAATAACTACGTTTTGTTATGTAACAAATGGACACGCGAGGGACTTTTTCGTCACTTTGCCTTTTTCCAGCTTCAGGTAATAATGTGACAAGCAGGTGTGAAATTTTCTAAAAGTTTGGCAAAAATTAGTCACAGAACCCAAATTCTATGGAAATTCATTGAAAAGCATAAGCGGGACAGTAATTTAAAAATAACAAGAAAAAACGATTATCTTCGGCTCGCCGAAGATTAAATACTCTTGCAGTCATGAATATTGCATTAATTTGGTTTTAATTACCAATTATTTCTATGGTAGTTATATAATATAGTAGTCCGATTTGGAAATTTGATCAACAGAAGGGAGACAATGAGAAATTCATTCTGCGTGAATTTCGTTGAAATTGGTCAATAGACAACGAAAATGTTCATACTAAGCATTTTCAACCGATTGTTCCTATGGAAGCTATATGATGTATAAGTCCGTTTTGGATGAAATTTGATCAACAGATGGGAGACAATGAGAAATTCATTCTGCGTGAATTTCGTTGAAATCGGTCAATAGACAACGAAAATGTTCATACTAAGCATTTTTAACCGATTGTTCCTATGGGAGCTATATGATATAGTAGTCCGATTTGGATAAAATTTGACCAACAGATGGGAGACAATGAGAAATTCATTTTGCGTGAATTTCGTTGAAATCGGTTAATAGACAACGAAAATGTTCATACTAAGCATTTTTAACCGATTGTTCCTATGGGAGCTATATGATATAGTAGTCCGATTTGGATGAAATTTGATCAACAGATGGGAGACAATGAGAAATTCATTTTGCGTGAATTTCGTTGAAATCGGTCAATAGACAACGAAAATATTCATACTAAGCATTTTTAACCGATTGTTCCTATGGGAGCTATATGATATAGTAGTCCGATTTGGATGAAATTTGATCAACAGATGGGAGACAATAAGAAATTCATTCTGCGTGAATTTCGTTGAAATCGCCATTGAAGTAGCCTTTAAAAATTAAACCTGCCGGATTTCGAGCTTGAACGAAGACGGTCACCCTGAATGGAGTGACTAGCATAACATAGTAAAGCGTAATTTTACAAGGTACGCGAACTCCGACTTTGTTTTACATTCTTTTATATTGTACAAGTTTATTTTCACCCCGCTTACTTTACGCGTGAGCAAGTTAATTAACAATAAATACAAATTAAATTCAGTAAACGCAGTACCGCGTGTAAAATCCAGCAATTTAACACCCCCCGCAGCAGCAGCATCAGCAGATATTGGCACCCGCCAATTTGGTCTCATCGCCTTTGCGCCTTCCTACTAACAATTTGGTCCTACAAGCAGCTTCTCCAGCTTGCATCATTGAAACGTCGGAGAAGTACCGTTTTTTTATACATATGTTCATTTAATTCTGCAACATATGTGCATACCAGAGACCTGCAACGAGTATAAAAATTTCGAGTATACTCGAATGCTTACTCGTGATCGTTTTGCTCGAACAAATTTGATACCCGATCGTTTGGTGTGCGTGCCGCGGGCATGCTTATACTCGTTTTACTCGAGTATATACTCGAGTATTTTGCCGTTATACAACATGTTTTAAGCAGGCCAAACAGAAACTTATAATATTTTGCATAAAATATTCTCAGCGGTGGTATTAGACCAAATGATTTGACGGCTTTAAAGAACGTACTTTAAATACATTGATATTTAATAATAAATGAAATTCTGTTTTTAATATTTTGATCATAAGTTTTTAAAATGTGACGATTCGTAGAAATCTGCATTACAATTGGTAATTTGGAAACCCTTTTTACGCTCAACAGATAAACGTAGATGGGCTGACCTTTTGGAAATTCCCTTGTTTGGCCAGAGTATGACTCTCTGAGTTTTGTAAAAGGGGTTGTTTTGCATTTAGCGCAATATGTGCAGCAGGTAGAAACTCTTCCGTTTGTGTTTTTCTGTCTTAAAAAAAACATAAGCAAAATGCGTGGTATGCCAAACATGTCAATACTTGCTCGCACTAACACACACAAACAAAGACAAGTCTCGAGATTGTTGCGAGTGCCATCAGTGTTGCTCTCTAAATTGTTTTCAGCCAGATCTAGCTTTTACTTATGTGTACATGGGAAAATCAATGCACATATATTACAATTATTTCTTTTTTTTATATTATGCACTGTGGGTTTTAATTTTATTAATAATAAAAGAAGAAGAAAAAATATATGTTTAAACATTTTTCTTATTATTTTTCATTGAAATTTAGCCATTTCGCTTTTTTTTCCGCTAGAACTAGCATATTTTCATTTTAATAAATGACAACACTGCGAACGTCACGCAACGCAAGCGAACCAACGAACTTGCTTGTTACTCAAAAAACAATCAGGACAGGTTGCGTTCGTATACTCGTTGGAATACTCGTTTGCCAATCGAACGATCAGCAGACGATCTATGGGGCTGATCGTTCGAAGGTTTGAAAACGGACAACTGATCGTTGTGATTCGAACCATTTTCGGACAGCCCGTTGAATTACTCGTTACCCGATGGTTTGATGAAAAGTTCGAACGTACTCGAGTATACTCGTTGCAGGTCTCTGGTGCATACATACGGTTTGCCAATAACCAAAACAGCAAAGTGTTGGTAAATCGCGAGTGTGTTAAACGTGCCATTTCCAAGTGATAAAGAAAACATTTTTGATCGCTGTTGTGCAAAATAATTTTTCCATTATTTTCACAATTATTTTGCGCGCATTTAAAGCCACCAAGTTCCAACATACAAGCACACATACAATAAGTATATAAATACACACATGTGCTAAGCGATCGCTTTCCCGCTCATTATTCTCCACTGCGGCCACTCCAATTAGTGATCCGCAATTAAATAATTGTCATATTCTTATGACATCGGCACCTGCGTTTTTTATTTAAAAATAAAGTTTTTTACTTTATTACTTGCAAAATCCAGTACCGGCAGAGCAGCTAAGTCGTTGTTAGTGTTGTCGATCCAGCTTCACTGAGTTAAGCGTGAATTCCTCGATCAATTCCTTGATCGATTTATATAAATTCGATATTCGATTGTGTCAATCGATAACTCCATTTACAATCGATACATCGATGATTAGTGATTTTTTCCAAAAAGAAATTGGAATTCAAAGAGAAACGAACACACATTTAAAAATAATTTATATAAATTATATTTTTCATTAATTATAAATGAAGATTATTTTTTTTATTAGTTTTTCATGCTTCCTGAAAAACTAAAATTACGGAAAAAAATTATAATTGAAAGAAGATATTTATACAAGAAGGAAAATAGTAAACTACGACAAAATAATAAAAAACGTACAATCTAGTCGTGTTTTCTTTATTACTATATTTTTTAATATTTAACTACACAAAATATTTATTTTGTATAGATAAAAAAATATATTTTTTATTTATTTTATGTTTACGCTAAAAACCACTCAACAAGCCACACAGTCCATTTCCTGTCGTTTCGTTTATACTTGTTTGATCCGGGAATATTCTTTCTCCTAAGTTTCGACTAGACACTTTGTCTTACACTCCTACTAAATCCAGAGCACCTTACACTTACATTCGTACCTTGGCCGAGCATTTCATTCTAAATAAGTGTTTATTAATTTGCAATAAAACAAATAATACCGCGAGACTAACAAGCAAGGTATGGGAGAAGATGAAGGCAACCTTGGGAATTGGTGTATTTTTGCAAAATAACATTGGGAAATGGCTTTTGTAAGTAAATATCAACATAAGCATACCTAATAATCTTATCATTTCGATATTGCAATGATTTCCTTCCAAAACCTCTTAGGATGGCACTTGTAAATTCAATACGATAAAGGAGATGCTTTTTCGCTCCGGATTTCTCCAAGAAATCGCTCGCTTAAACAAAAATCTCAGTGTACTTAATTTTTCATTGCCTTCTGGGATTCTAGTTTCCCATGGCTACCGATTTCCTCCCTGTGAGGTTGATGTTTTCGAAGGTAATAGCTTTACCACTTGAGCTCCAAAAGTCGAGGTCAAGCGAGAGCCATCGTCTCCAAGTTCCAAATGAGGGGTTCCAGTATCGGTTGTTGATACAATTCGTCGCAAATAAGACTGCGGTGCATCTTATGACGATCTAAACCGCTTCGTGTGCTCGAAGACACCGAGGATCATAGGGCGACTCCAAGTGGGCAGGATGACCTATCAGGGGCACGTAAGCCATCCAGCATAGTTTGGGTAAAAGCATTCCCAGCAAAGACCCAGATATAAGCGACTTCCTGTCGGCTATGTCAGAAGGAGAACCACTACATCCGTGTTTGCCCAAGTTTTTTGGACATGGCCGCCGCAAATAGAGTCGAAGTTATTAAGCAACAGAGCTTAAATTGCTTCGCTCGTAGGCATCATGCTCTCGACTGTTTCAGTGCCCATAATTGCCATATATGTAAGTGATGTATCACACATTGTTGAATTTCAGCAACCTGGCCACAGCTATTTCGTCCACTTCGCAACTTCCACATTCCCACTCTCAAAAACGTATGATTTTCAACCATCAGCCATCCCTCTTGTCCGAGAGGGTTTTCAATCTGATCTAACCGCTGTTTTGCCCAATCAACGCATGTCTGATAAAGCTGTCCGCCACTTGCGACGGAAGGAGACAAGTTGAAGCGTCACCGCGCCGGTGACAGAACTTGATGAACTTCTTACCAAGTTTCGGGCGGTGGAAGATCTTCCAGCCTAGACGGAAAAGGAAGCAGATTTTCAAACAAACCATCAGGCGGAGGAAGGATAGTCGCTATATAGTCTCCCTATCTTTCAATGACCCGAACGGTGTCGACTTGGGTCACTCCAGACTCATCGCTTTAGCTCAATTTCTGAGGAATGAAACGCAATTCTAGAAGAATCCTTCCTTAAAAGCCCAGTATGATATGGTGCTGCAGGAATACCCAAAATTGGTTTACTTGATTCGGGTAACTCCACCTTCTTACTGCCATAATTTGTATCTTCCTCATCACGCGGTCTTTAAACCTGACAGCTCTACAACCATATCGTCTTCAACTCTACATGCTGAAATTACGCTGCAGATACTTAAATTGCGATTTTTCCAATTAGTCTTTAATGCCGACATTACTCAAATGTATCGACAGATCCTGGTCGACTCCAAGACCACTCCGTGACAGAGTATCCTTCATTGAGACAGCAGCGGTAATCTCTAGGACTACGAGCTTTAAACTGTCACTGTCGGCGTTAACTGTAAGCCCTTCCTAGCCGTCGGAGTCATTTTGCACCTAAATTTGTTGGATATATCTGGCCGCCCTGTGCAACATCGGTTGTGTTAAAACGTTTTTTTAACACGCATCCGTCCCTCGCGAAAAAAAAACCAAAACCGTTCCAGTGTGTCAATTTGACACAATACAACAAATTTGAATTATTTTTTCAATTATTGAAAAATTGATTTATTGTTCGTATTTTTCACACAAAATAGATCGATGTAGCAGCAAACTTTCTTCCTGCACTTGTTGCATTTAACGGAATGGAGATAATAATTCGTCACTTATTTCGTGGAAAATTGGATTTTGCTGGGGAGAAAAATGACCAGAGAATGTACGAATTTAACGAACGTCTACTGCTACGGCTCCACAAGAACATTATTTTTATTTTTTACTACTTGCTATATCAGTAGTTTATTACGCGACAGAGCTAAGAAAGAAGAGCATTTTCAAACGCTGCTCCTAATGACTACGTTTTGTTATGTAACAAATGGACACGCGAGGGACTTTTTCGTCACTTTGCCTTTTTCCAGCTTCAGGTAATAATGTGACAAGCAGGTGTGAAATTTTCTAAAAGTTTGGCAAAAATTAGTCACAGAACCCAAATTCTATGGAAATTCATTGAAAAGCATAAGCGGGACAGTAATTTAAAAATAACAAGAAAAAAACGATTATCTTCGGCTCGCCGAAGATTAAATACTCTTGCAGTCATGAATATTGCATTAATTTGGTTTTAATTACCAATTATTTCTATGGTAGTTATATGATATAGTAGTCCGATTTGGAAATTTGATCAACAGATGGGAGACAATGAGAAATTCATTCTGCGTGAATTTCGTTGAAATTGGTCAATAGACAACGAAAATGTTCATACTAAGCATTTTCAACCGATTGTTCCTATGGAAGCTATATGATGTATAAGTCCGTTTTGGGTGAAATTTGATCAACAGATGGGAGACAATGAGAAATTCATTTATTATTTTATGTCAAATTGATACAAGGCACGGAGGTGTTTTTTAAGCAAATTTTAAATAATTTGTGTTCAAAGGCAACAACAATTTCACAGCCAATCATTCTGTTTACTTATTTTTGTAATTGTTTGATGCTGTGAAATTGTTCTTGTAGTTTTAAGCCGTTGTTTGTGTATTGAATCTGTTATTGTTGTATGTAAACACATTTACCCTAGTTTGCTTACATTTTTATAATTTTAACTAATATTTTTTTTTATCATCTTTAATTTAGCTTCTTCTTTAATATATTTGTTATTTTTATTAATACTCAATGAACCCTAATATGTACATCTGTTGTAATTCCAATTGACAGGTTCGAACGAACGTTAAGGTTGGTTTTATTTCTTGCTGGCTGTGTGAAAATGTTGCACATGAAAAATGTGCTGGCCTCAACGGCCGAGTTATTGACCTGATTGAGTCTAAATCAGGTTTAAAGTGGACATGTGAAGCTTGTAGAGATGTCGAAAGGAACATGATGAGCTTCATGAGACATACTAGGAGAGACTTTGGGGACCTATTTGGCAGATTTAAAAGTCTGTCCGATAGTTTCTCAGCTTTGGATAAGGAATTCAAAGATTTAAAAGTGTTGAATGAAATAGACCAAATCGTAAATAGATCAATTTTAGATTACCGATTGTCCCTAATGAACTTTCGGTCCCTATTCAAATGCCCACATTGTCCGCACCTTCATTAATAAATTTTTCATCCTCTTCTACCGAAGTAAATACAGGTGTTTCACCAAAGAAGAAAATAATTGTTTCCACGCTGGCCTCTGATACCACAGATGATGTCAATGCCTTTATTCAGGCCAAAACAGAAGCCAAAATTACGATGGAAAAATTTAAGTTCTTATATCTTCAAGAAGTTTCCTCATTTAAAGTAAGTTTTCCTGCCAAATATGTGTGTGATGTCTTTGTAGTAAACTTAAAAATCCTTATATAAATAGTTGTCATTTCAATTTTATATCGTGGCCTTTTCCGAAACATGGTTAAGGCCCGATATTCTAGACTCTGAAATCTTTTTCAAAAAATTCTGTATCTATAGAAAAGATCGCGCCGCGCTGGGGGTGTTGTTATTGCCGTCGATGTTAATTTATCCTCGGAAGAAGTAACAATCGATGGCTCTGTGGATATTGAATTTGTTGTTATGCCTAAATAATATTAGAGTTTTCATAACTTGGTCAAATATTCCTCCTTCTTCTGACTCTTCCCTTTATTTATTACACTTATTACTACGTGGATTTCGTGTCCGACTCTGCCGTGTTGACCCCCACGACTCAGCACGATTTTCTTGACGATCGGTTTGGAATTTCATTGCTTAAGATCAGTGCTATTCCAAACTCTTTAAATAGAATGCTTGATTTGATTTTTGTTTTGGATCCGTCCCGTTATTCTGTCTCCCGTACCATATCCTTATCTTATCCTGAGGATCTTTATCACCCGTCTCTGGAAGTATTGATTGATTTAGCTGCCCGGGTGATCTGTATTAGTAGAATATGTACTAAGCGATCTCGTCAGTTTCGGAAAGCCGATTTTATCCCAGCTGTTCATGTGTAGATATATGGAAAGTGCAATCAGAATTTTTTATTATACCTTGAATTCCATAATTGATAATCCATAGGTCTAACAAGCCTGTTTGGTTTACCCGTGAGTTAACAAAGCTTTAAAATAGAAAGTCGAGATTTTGTATCTCTCTCGCTATCTGATTGCTCGATCCTATTTCTTTGTCTTGAACGCAGTTGTTTTAAGGAATACCTTACTGATTCTAGGCAACAGTTCCGTAGAAATCCTAGATGGTTTTATAACATCGTTAATTCGAAGTGTAAATCATCAACGCTTCCATCTAGTGTGGTCTTTGAAAGAGAATCTGCTAATTCGGATAACGATATCGCCAATTCATTTGCCGATTTTTTACAAACGACTTTGTGTTCAAAGAGTCAACTCGAGAAGAGCTTCTGCTCTCATTGGTGGTTTGTTATACCCTTGCAGAGGGTATATTGTTTTTGTCACGAAGTTTGTAACGCATTGAAGGAGGCGTTTCCGACCACATAAAGTATATATATTCTTGATCAGCATCAACAGCCGAGTCGATATAGCCATGTCCGTCTGTCTGTCCGTCTGTTTCTATGCGAACTAGTCTCTCAGTTTTAAAGCTATCTTAATGAAATTTGGTACAGATCTGTATTCTCTCTGCACGCAGTTCATATGTTAAAATCGGCCAAATCGGACTAATATTTCATATAGCTCCCATAGGAACAATCGGTTTAAAATGCTTAGTATGAACATTTTCGGTGTCTATTGACCGATTTCAACGAAATTCACGCAGAATGAATTACTATTATTGTCCCATCTGTTGACCAAATTTTAAATCGGACTTCTATATGTATCATATAAATACCAATGCAATATTCATGACTGCAAGGGTATTTAATCTTCGGCGAACCGAAGATAACCGTTTTTTTTTTTGTTTTAGACTGCTTTATTCAAAATCATTTTTAGTTTCCTTAAGTCTAATACATAATGTTCTTATTGATATATGGTTGCTTATGTATGTATGCTGAAGACATACATATGATCTGACCACTTGAGCTGCAAAGTGCACGCTCAGCATTTCCGACGCGCTGCGATCTGCTTATACATAAGCGTCTGATCGCATTACATATGCGCTGGAATGTTTACGTAATTTAGTGTGGTCTTTAGAATGTTTGGGTACTGTTTATTTAATATGACAATGTATACTGAACTGTTGTACCCTTTAATTAATATGATGGTAGGGTAGATATGCTACACCTCCCTTTTTAAAGAAATGACATAATACATGTAGTCATTTAAGTATTAATATATTGTGTTTTCTTATTTTATAAGTGTATTTCAAGTGTAATAAAAATGTGTAGAAAAATGTCTTATCTCTATTTTAATGTTTTACTGATAAATTCTGTTTTTATTAAAAAACATTTTTTTTTATATATATTTTTTGTTTTAAAATTTTTTTTTTTTTTTTATGTCATATAAAAATTTTGAAAAGGTTGATCAGACCTCCAAAAAATAAAATTGTTATTATTATATATTAAATTTTTTTTTTTAAGTTTTTAATTTTCCTCATTTTTCTTTTTTCAAGAAGCGCATTATTGATAATATATTTTTAGCCTATCCTTATGTACTTTTTATACTCTCTGCAAGAGTATATTGGGTTTGTGCAAAAGTATGTAACAGGCAGAAGGAGGCGTGGCAGACCCCATAAAGTATATATATTCTTGATCAGCATCACAAGCCGAGTCGATATATCCATGTCCGTCTGTCTGTCTGTCCGTATGAACAAACAGATTTCAGAGATGGTAAGAGCTACAAGTTCGAGCTTGGTGTCAAACGATCAGATATTTAGTCAGTCAATACAAGAATCGTTTTTTTTTCGATGCCACGCCCCATTCGCCCACAATAAGCAAAAAAACTGGACACACCTCGGCAAATATCTCAGTAACTATGGCACCTAGGATCACCAATGCTGGTACCGGAGTTATGTTATATAAAGGTGTTATAGTGTCTATTTTATTAAAATCTATGAACTGTCTTGGTATTCTGCCAAAGACTAGTTCGTATGGACAATAATCATGAGTCGCCGAGGGCGTTGTGTTGAATCAATATGTGAAATATTGAATCCAAACATCCCAGTCGGTTTTGTCCTCAGATATGTATGAACGAACGTATTCATTGAAAGTTCTATGACTTCGTTCTATTGTCCCTAATGTCTGGTGATGGTGTGCAGTAGACGTTATGTTGTCTATTTTTAGATATTTGCACAATTCATTAATTATTGAATTTTTATATTCTGTTCCCATGTCCGTAATGAACGTCTTCATTGGACCGTACTTCAGAATACATTTGGAATATTGCTTTAGCAATAGTTGTTGCACTTTTTGTTTGCAATTGGAATAGTTACTAAATACTTTGTTAAATCGCATATTAGCGTAATTGGGTATTCATTGCCATTCTCTGAGCGTGGTAGTGGACCTATAGTGTCTACTATCACTCTGTCGAAAGCATGTATTGGTGTTTCTGTTATTATCATTGGGGTCTTCGTGTGTTTTGTTGTTTTTGAAGTAAGGCATTTTGGACATTTATTAATGTATTCTTTGATATGACGTGTCATATTTTTCCAATAATAATATCTTTTTTACTTTGGCCAAAGTTTTTTGTAATACCTGTATGACCTCCTTGTATTGGATCGTCATGGAATGTAAACAGTATTGCTTCTCGATCTTTATCATTATATATTAGGGTCACCAGCTTGAGTAGCGCTACCTTAGTATTTTCAATATTTTATTGTCCAATATTTTAAAAGATTGTATTGAAATAGATTCAAAGATCTTTTCGCACGGTGCCACTTTGAGTTGGCTGATTCCAAGTATACAGGCTTGCTTTTCAAGCCTTTGGAAGAATTGACCTAGGTCAAGGGTTCCATTGATGTACAAATCATCAACATCAATTCTTGCAATAATTTTTCTTTCCATGTTTCAGAAAACATGTATTGTTTGTTATATGCAAGGCCACTACTATTCGTATTTCGTCATTACAAATGACTTCATATACGTTGGGCTTAGAAGCGTTGTCAAGTGTTTGCATAGGCAAATCTTCTTGAGCATTTCCTGCGCAGGAGTTTTTCTGTTTACTTTTTTCTAGTAGTGACTTTTAAAATTGTATTGGTTATGTTTTTAAGATCATTAATAGTGATGCGTGAAAGTGCATCAGCTACAAAATTATCTTTTCCTTTCAGATACTCAACAGTAAAATCGTATTCTTCTAGTTCTAATCTCATTCTTGTAAGTTTTGAGCTGGGGTTTGTCATTGAGAACAAGTACGTTAATGGCCTATGGTCTGTTTTTACAGTGAAATGTTTGCCATAAATATATGGTCGAAAATGTGTAATTGCCCAGTGGATTGCTGGCAATTCTTGTTCTGTTGTTGATTTGTTGCTTTCACCTTTAGTGAATGAGCGTGAAGCATATGCAACTGGGAGTTGTTTATCTCCATAGTTTTGTGTTAGAACGGCTCCACAGGCGTGTTTCTTTGCATCCGTAATAATGCAAAATTCTTTATCGAAATCAGGATATTTCAATAAAGCGGGCTTAATTAAAGCCTTTTTAAATAATTGAATGCATTTTGGCATTCATCAGACCATTGACATTCTTTTTGCATAACCTAGTTATATGCCTTGAATAGTCGGCGAAATTTTTAATAAAACGTCTGTAGTAGTTGCAGAATGCTACAAATCTTTTTTTTTTTTGTCATCTGGAAGAATTCCATTATCAGTGCACTTATGACCTAGCAATGTCACTTCGTGCATGAAGAAAGAGCATTTTTCTGGGTGTAGTTTAAGGTTGTGTTTTCTGCACAAGTCAAAAACATTTGTTAAGTTTTTGATCATGTGTTTTTCCGAACAACCGATGACAATTAAGTCATCCATGTACAAGAAAGCTTGTGAAGGGTCTAATCCCGAAAATGCTATTGTCATCATTCTTTGAAAGGAATTTGGCGATATCCGTAAGGTAATCGTGTGAAACGATATGAACCATTGCTGGTTGAAAATGACGTTAAATTTCTAGAGTGTTCTTTCAGCTCTATTTGATGAAATCCAGACATTAAGTCTAGACACGAAAAATATTTAGCTCTGCCCAATTGGTCAAGAATATCGTCAATTCTTGAAAGTGGAAATTTATCCGATAACAGCTTATTAATTTGACGATAGTCTACTATTAATCGCCATCGTTTTTCATTTCAACCTGGTAAGCCTTTCTTTGGCACCAGTAGTATTGGACTGTTATATTCTGATACTGAGGGCTCTACTATTTTATCAAGAATGAGTTTGTTAACTTGTCTGTTGATTTCGTCTTTGTGAGCGTGTGGTATTCTATAATTTTTTATATACACTGGTTCTGAGTTTTTAATCTCAGCTCTTGTTTGTAAAAATTATTTGTGGTTATAGATTCGGTTTCTAGTCCGAATATATCTGTGTATTTGGTGCAAAGATTTTTTAATACAGGCTTAAATAATGGTGGAAAGTTCTGAATTAGTTTTTTCATGACAGTATTTTGTCTTTCTTTGTTAGTTTCTTGGACTATCTCGTAGTCACTTAGAGTTTCAATTTTTATTTTGTTAAGGTTTAATATTTTTATTGAATCAGTTGTGTTTAATATTCGGACAAATGTATTCTGTTGGTTGGAAATTGTATTTCCAATGAAAATTCCTTCCTCAATTTCTTGATTGGGAATAAGGACATTTTGTTCTTTTGAAACTATGTTAATTTGACGGACAACTTCAGCACGAGCTGGAAGTATTGTGGCATTATTATCACAAGTGTGAATAATTGGTATATGTATTGTATAGTTTAGATTATTTGGCCGTAGTATTAGAGAATCACTTAATTGTGTGAAGTCTAATTGGCAATTGTATTTTTTATGAAGTCTATTTCAATAATGCCATCGCTTGGTATTGGAAAGTTTTGATCAAATCATGGTATTACATGTTTTCCTGTAGATAACCAATGCCTGTTATTTGTGTTGAAATGTATGTATTTACATTATCAAATATGTCTATATTTTCTTTTTAATATTGAAATATCTGCACCAGTGTCTATTAATAAGGTATAATTTTTAACTGTACTTTCATTCCTAATTTTTATAAAAATGCTGAAACTGAGATTGAGTGTATATATATTATTTTCTAATTGCCTGAGTATCTGAAGGGTTCTGCCCGTTTCCAGAATTAGTTTGGGCACGTCGGACATTGTTGTTATTATAACCTTGGTTGGAGTTACCTCGGCCTCTTCCTCGATTTTGGCCTCGTTTTCTTCCACGGTTATTGTTGTTATAATTGTTGTTGTTGCCTCGGTTGTTATTGTTGTGGTAGTTATTTCTTCCACGATTATAACCTCGGCCTCCTCTATTGTTTTGATTTGAACCCTGTCAATAATATAAGACAGCGTTTCTTTGACCTGTTTCTTCAGTGTAAGTACTGATAAATTTTGATATGGCTTCGTTCATATTTGAAAAAAATGCATGCTCGCATTATAATTTTTACTTTATCATATTGACACTTTTTGATCATAGCTTCTACAGTGCTAAGTTTACTCGGAACAGATGGGGTAACCCCTTCAGTGATATAAGCTCCTTTAAGAGCTCGAGTCATTTTTTCTTTTTCTTGAGTGTATTGGTTGACCGTTATATTTTTTTGTTGAAGGTTAAGTAGCTTAGCAGCTATTACTTCTGCCGATTCTCCTTGTAATTCTTTTGTTAATTGTGTAATGATTTCCGCAATTGTTTGCTCATTACTTATTAAATTTCTTGCCTCATTTTTATACTCTCTGCAAGAGTATATTGGGTTTGTGCAAAAGTATGTAACAGGCAGAAGGAGGCGTGGCAGACCCCATAAAGTATATATATTCTTGATCAGCATCACAAGCCGAGTCGATATATCCATGTCCGTCTGTCTGTCTGTCCGTATGAACAAACAGATTTCAGAGATGGTAAGAGCTACAAGTTCGAGCTTGGTGTCAAACGATCAGATATTTAGTCAGTCAATACAAGAATCTTTTTTTTTTTTTTTCGATGCCACGCCCCTTTCGCCCACAATAAGCAAAAAACTGGACACACCTCGGCAAATATCTCAGTAACTATGGCACCTAGGATCACCAATGCTGGTACCGGAGTTATGTTATATAAAGGTGTTATAGTGTCTATTTTATTAAAATCTATGAACTGTCTTGGTATTCTGCCAAAGACTAGTTCGTATGGACAATAATCATGAGTCGCCGAGGGCGTTGTGTTGAATCAATATGTGAAATATTGAATCCAAACATCCCAGTCGGTTTTGTCCTCAGATATGTATGAACGAACGTATTCATTGAAAGTTCTATGACTTCGTTCTATTGTCCCTAATGTCTGGTGATGGTGTGCAGTAGACGTTATGTTGTCTATTTTTAGATATTTGCACAATTCATTAATTATTGAATTTTTATATTCTGTTCCCATGTCCGTAATGAACGTCTTCATTGGACCGTACTTCAGAATACATTTGGAATATTGCTTTAGCAATAGTTGTTGCACTTTTGTTTGCAATTGGAATAGTTACTAAATACTTTGTTAAATCGCATATTAGCGTAATTGGGTATTCATTGCCATTCTCTGAGCGTGGTAGTGGACCTATAGTGTCTACTATCACTCTGTCGAAAGCATATATTGGTGTTTCTGTTATTATCATTGGGGTCTTCGTGTGTTTTGTTGTTTTTGAAGTAAGGCATTTTGGACATTTATTAATGTATTCTTTGATATGACGTGTCATATTTTTCCAATAATAATATCTTTTTACTTTGGCCAAAGTTTTTGTAATACCTGTATGACCTCCTTGTATTGGATCGTCATGGAATGTAAACAGTATTGCTTCTCGATCTTTATCATTATTTATTAGGGTCACCAGCTTGAGTAGCGCTACCTTAGTATTTTCAATATTTTATTGTCCAATATTTTAAAAGATTGTATTGAAATAGATTCAAAGATCTTTTCGCACGGTGCCACTTTGAGTTGGCTGATTCCAAGTATATAGGCTTGCTTTTCAAGCCTTTGGAAGAATTGACCTAGGTCAAGGGTTCCATTGATGTACAAATCATCAACATCAATTCTTGCAATAATTTTCTTTCCATGTTTCAGAAAACATGTATTGTTTGTTATATGCAAGGCCACTACTATTCGTATTTCGTCATTACAAATGACTTCATATACGTTGGGCTTAGAAGCGTTGTCAAGTGTTTGCATAGGCAAATCTTCTTGAGCATTTCCTGCGCAGGAGTTTTTCTGTTTACTTTTTTCTAGTAGTGACTTTTAAAATTGTATTGGTTATGTTTTTAAGATCATTAATAGTGATGCGTGAAAGTGCATCAGCTACAAAATTATCTTTTCCTTTCAGATACTCAACAGTAAAATCGTATTCTTCTAGTTCTAATCTCATTCTTGTAAGTTTTGAGCTGGGGTTTGTCATTGAGAACAAGTACGTTAATGGCCTATGGTCTGTTTTTACAGTGAAATGTTTGCCATAAATATATGGTCGAAAATGTGTAATTGCCCAGTGGATTGCTGGCAATTCTTGTTCTGTTGTTGATTTGTTGCTTTCACCTTTAGTGAATGAGCGTGAAGCATATGCAACTGGGAGTTGTTTATCTCCATAGTTTTGTGTTAGAACGGCTCCACAGGCGTGTTTCTTTGCATCCGTAATAATGCAAAATTCTTTATCGAAATCAGGATATTTCAATAAAGCGGGCTTAATTAAAGCCTTTTTAAATAATTGAATGCATTTTGGCATTCATCAGACCATTGACATTCTTTTTTTGCATAACCTAGTTATATGCCTTGAATAGTCGGCGAAATTTTTAATAAAACGTCTGTAGTAGTTGCAGAATGCTACAAATCTTTTTTTTTGTCATCTGAAGAATTCCATTATCAGTGCACTTATGACCTAGGAATGTCACTTCGTGCATGAAGAAAGAGCATTTTTCTGGGTGTAGTTTAAGGTTGTGTTTTCTGCACAAGTCAAAAACATTTGTTAAGTTTTTGATCATGTGTTTTTCCGAACAACCGATGACAATTAAGTCATCCATGTACAAGAAAGCTTGTGAAGGGTCTAATCCAGAAAAAGCTATTGTCATCATTCTTTGAAAAGAATTTGGCGCTATTTTTAATCCGTAAGGTAATCGTGTGAAACGATATGAACCATTGCTGGTTGAAAATGACGTTAAATTTCTAGAGTGTTCTTTCAGCTCTATTTGATGAAATCCAGACATTAAGTCTAGACACGAAAAATATTTAGCTCTGCCCAATTGGTCAAGAATATCGTCAATTCTTGAAAGTGGAAATTTATCCGATAACAGCTTTTTATTAATTTGACGATAGTCTACTATTAATCGCCATCGTTTTTCATTTCAACCTGGTAAGCCTTTCTTTGGCACCAGTAGTATTGGACTGTTATATTCTGATACTGAGGGCTCTACTATTTTATCAAGAATGAGTTTGTTAACTTGTCTGTTGATTTCGTCTTTGTGAGCGTGTGGTATTCTATAATTTTTTTATATACACTGGTTCTGAGTTTTAATCTCAGCTCTTGTTTGTAAAAATTATTTGTGGTTATAGATTCGGTTTCTAGTCCGAATATATCTGTGTATTTGGTGCAAAGATTTTTAATACAGGCTTAAATAATGGTGGAAAGTTCTGAATTAGTTTTTTCATGACAGTATTTTGTCTTTCTTTGTTAGTTTCTTGGACTATCTCGTAGTCACTTAGAGTTTCAATTTTTATTTTGTTAAGGTTTAATATTTTTATTGAATCAGTTGTGTTTAATATTCGGACAAATGTATTCTGTTGGTTGGAAATTGTATTTCCAATGAAAATTCCTTCCTCAATTTCTTGATTGGGAATAAGGACATTTTGTTCTTTTGAAACTATGTTAATTTGACGGACAACTTCAGCACGAGCTGGAAGTATTGTGGCATTATTATCACAAGTGTGAATAATTGGTATATGTATTGTATAGTTTAGATTATTTGGCCGTAGTATTAGAGAATCACTTAATTGTGTGAAGTCTAATTGGCAATTGTATTTTTTTATGAAGTCTATTTCAATAATGCCATCGCTTGGTATTGGAAAGTTTTGATCAAATCATGGTATTACATGTTTTCCTGTAGATAACCAATGCCTGTTATTTGTGTTGAAATGTATGTATTTACATTATCAAATATGTCTATATTTTCTTTTAATATTGAAATATCTGCACCAGTGTCTATTAATAAGGTATAATTTTTAACTGTACTTTCATTCTTAATTTTTATAAAATGCTGAAACTGAGATTGAGTGTATATATATTATTTTCTAATTGCTCTGAGTATCTGAAGGGTTCTGCCCGTTTCCAGAATTAGTTTGGGCACGTCGGACATTGTTGTTATTATAACCTTGGTTGGAGTTACCTCGGCCTCTTCCTCGATTTTGGCCTCGTTTTCTTCCACGGTTATTGTTGTTATAATTGTTGTTGTTGCCTCGGTTGTTATTGTTGTGGTAGTTATTTCTTCCACGATTATAACCTCGGCCTCCTCTATTGTTTTGATTTGAACCCTGTCAATAATATAAGACAGCGTTTCTTTGACCTGTTTCTTCAGTGTAAGTACTGATAAATTTTGATATGGCTTTTCATATTTGAAAAAATGCATGCTCGCATTATAATTTTTTACTTTATCATATTGACACTTTTTGATCATAGCTTCTACAGTGCTAAGTTTACTCGGAACAGATGGGGTAACCCCTTCAGTGATATAAGCTCCTTTGAGAGCTCGAGTCATTTTTTCTTTTTCTTGAGTGTATTGGTTGACCGTTATATTTTTTTGTTGAAGGTTAAGTAGCTTAGCAGCTATTACTTCTGCCGATTCTCCTTGTAATTCTTTTTTGTTAATTGTGTAATGATTTCCGCAATTGTTTGCTCATTACTTATTAAATTTCTTGCCTCATTTTTATACTCTCTGCAAGAGTATATTGGGTTTGTGCAAAAGTATGTAACAGGCAGAAGGAGGCGTGGCAGACCCCATAAAGTATATATATTCTTGATCAGCATCACAAGCCGAGTCGATATATCCATGTCCGTCTGTCTGTCTGTCCGTATGAACAAACAGATTTCAGAGATGGTAAGAGCTACAAGTTCGAGCTTGGTGTCAAACGATCAGATATTTAGTCAGTCAATACAAGAATCTTTTTTTTTCGATGCCACGCCCCATTCGCCCACAATAAGCAAAAAACTGGACACACCTCGGCAAATATCTCAGTAACTATGGCACCCAGGATCACCAATGCTGGTACCGGAGTTATGTTATATAAAGGTGTTATAGTGTCTATTTTGTTAAAATCTATGAACTGTCTTGGTATTCTGCCAAAGACTAGTTCGTATGGACAATAATCATGAGTCGCCGAGGGCGTTGTGTTGAATCAATATGTGAAATATTGAATCCAAACATCCCAGTCGGTTTTGTCCTCAGATATGTATGAACGAACGTATTCATTGAAAGTTCTATGACTTCGTTCTATTGTCCCTAATGTCTGGTGATGGTGTGCAGTAGACGTTATGTTGTCTATTTTTAGATATTTGCACAATTCATTAATTATTGAATTTTTATATTCTGTTCCCATGTCCGTAATGAACGTCTTCATTGGACCGTACTTCAGAATACATTTGGAATATTGCTTTAGCAATAGTTGTTGCACTTTTTTGTTTGCAATTGGAATAGTTACTAAATACATTGTTAAATCGCATATTAGCGTAATTGGGTATTCATTGCCATTCTCTGAGCGTGGTAGTGGACCTATAGTGTCTACTATCACTCTGTCGAAAGCATGTATTGGTGTTTCTGTTATTATCATTGGGGTCTTCGTGTGTTTTGTTGTTTTTGAAGTAAGGCATTTTGGACATTTATTAATGTATTCTTTGATATGACGTGTCATATTTCTCCAATAATAATATCTTTTTACTTTGGCCAAAGTTTTTTGTAATACCTGTATGACCTCCTTGTATTGGATCGTCATGGAATGTAAACAGTATTGCTTCTCGATCTTTATCATTATTTATTAGGGTCACCAGCTTGAGTAGCGCTACCTTAGTATTTTCAATATTTTATTGTCCAATATTTTAAAAAGATTGTATTGAAATAGATTCAAAGATCTTTTCGCACGGTGCCACTTTGAGTTGGCTGATTCCAAGTATACAGGCTTGCTTTTCAAGCCTTTGGAAGAATTGACCTAGGTCAAGGGTTCCATTGATGTACAAATCATCAACATCAATTCTTGCAATAATTTTCTTTCCATGTTTCAGAAAACATGTATTGTTTGTTATATGCAAGGCCACTACTATTCGTATTTCGTCATTACAAATGACTTCATATACGTTGGGCTTAGAAGCGTTGTCAAGTGTTTGCATAGGCAAATCTTCTTGAGCATTTCCTGCGCAGGAGTTTTTCTGTTTACTTTTTTCTAGTAGTGACTTTTAAAATTGTATTGGTTATGTTTTTAAGATCATTAATAGTGATGCGTGAAAAGTGCATCAGCTACAAAATTATCTTTTCCTTTCAGATACTCAACAGTAAAATCGTATTCTTCTAGTTCTAATCTCATTCTTGTAAGTTTTGAGCTGGGGTTTGTCATTGAGAACAAGTACGTTAATGGCCTATGGTCTGTTTTTACAGTGAAATGTTTGCCATAAATATATGGTCGAAAATGTGTAATTGCCCAGTGGATTGCTGGCAATTCTTGTTCTGTTGTTGATTTGTTGCTTTCACCTTTAGTGAATGAGCGTGAAGCATATGCAACTGGGAGTTGTTTATCTCCATAGTTTTGTGTTAGAACGGCTCCACAGGCGTGTTTCTTTGCATCCGTAATAATGCAAAATTCTTTATCGAAATCAGGATATTTCAATAAAGCGGGCTTAATTAAAGCCTTTTTTAAATAATTGAATGCATTTTGGCATTCATCAGACCATTGACATTCTTTTTGCATAACCTAGTTATATGCCTTGAATAGTCGGCGAAATTTTTAATAAAACGTCTGTAGTAGTTGCAGAATGCTACAAATCTTTTTTTTTGTCATCTGGAAGAATTCCATTATCAGTGCACTTATGACCTAGGAATGTCACTTCGTGCATGAAGAAAGAGCATTTTTCTGGGTGTAGTTTAAGGTTGTGTTTTCTGCACAAGTCAAAAACATTTGTTAAGTTTTTGATCATGTGTTTTTCGAACAACCGATGACAATTAAGTCATCCATGTACAAGAAAGCTTGTGAAGGGTCTAATCCAGAAAAAAGCTATTGTCATCATTCTTTGAAAAGAATTTGGCGCTATTTTTAATCCGTAAGGTAATCGTGTGAAACGATATGAACCATTGCTGGTTGAAAATGACGTTAAATTTCTAGAGTGTTCTTTCAGCTCTATTTGATGAAATCCAGACATTAAGTCTAGACACGAAAAATATTTAGCTCTGCCCAATTGGTCAAGAATATCGTCAATTCTTGAAAGTGGAAATTTATCCGATAACAGCTTTTTTATTAATTTGACGATAGTCTACTATTAATCGCCATCGTTTTTCATTTCAACCTGGTAAGCCTTTCTTTGGCACCAGTAGTATTGGACTGTTATATTCTGATACTGAGGGCTCTACTATTTTATCAAGAATGAGTTTGTTAACTTGTCTGTTGATTTCGTCTTTGTGAGCGTGTGGTATTCTATAATTTTTTATATACACTGGTTCTGAGTTTTTAATCTCAGCTCTTGTTTGTAAAAATTATTTGTGGTTATAGATTCGGTTTCTAGTCCGAATATATCTGTGTATTTGGTGCAAAAGATTTTTTAATACAGGCTTAAATAATGGTGGAAAGTTCTGAATTAGTTTTTTCATGACAGTATTTTGTCTTTCTTTGTTAGTTTCTTGGACTATCTCGTAGTCACTTAGAGTTTCAATTTTTATTTTGTTAAGGTTTAATATTTTTATTGAATCAGTTGTGTTTAATATTCGGACAAATGTATTCTGTTGGTTGGAAATTGTATTTCCAATGAAAATTCCTTCCTCAATTTCTTGATTGGGAATAAGGACATTTTGTTCTTTTGAAACTATGTTAATTTGACGGACAACTTCAGCACGAGCTGGAAGTATTGTGGCATTATTATCACAAGTGTGAATAATTGGTATATGTATTGTATAGTTTAGATTATTTGGCCGTAGTATTAGAGAATCACTTAATTGTGTGAAGTCTAATTGGCAATTGTATTTTTTTATGAAGTCTATTTCAATAATGCCATCGCTTGGTATTGGAAAGTTTTGATCAAATCATGGTATTACATGTTTTCCTGTAGATAACCAATGCCTGTTATTTGTGTTGAAATGTATGTATTTACATTATCAAATATGTCTATATTTTCTTTTAATATTGAAATATCTGCACCAGTGTCTATTAATAAGGTATAATTTTTAACTGTACTTTCATTCTTAATTTTTATAAAAATGCTGAAACTGAGATTGAGTGTATATATATTATTTTCTAATTGCTCTGAGTATCTGAAGGGTTCTGCCCGTTTCCAGAATTAGTTTGGGCACGTCGGACATTGTTGTTATTATAACCTTGGTTGGAGTTACCTCGGCCTCTTCCTCGATTTTGGCCTCGTTTTTCTTCCACGGTTATTGTTGTTATAATTGTTGTTGTTGCCTCGGTTGTTATTGTTGTGGTAGTTATTTCTTCCACGATTATAACCTCGGCCTCCTCTATTGTTTTGATTTGAACCCTGTCAATAATATAAGACAGCGTTTCTTTGACCTGTTTCTTCAGTGTAAGTACTGATAAATTTTGATATGGCTTCGTTCATATTTGAAAAAATGCATGCTCGCATTATAATTTTTACTTTATCATATTGACACTTTTTGATCATAGCTTCTACAGTGCTAAGTTTACTCGGAACAGATGGGGTAACCCCTTCAGTGATATAAGCTCCTTTAAGAGCTCGAGTCATTTTTTTTTTTCTTGAGTGTATTGGTTGACCGTTATATTTTTTGTTGAAGGTTAAGTAGCTTAGCAGCTATTACTTCTGCCGATTCTCCTTGTAATTCTTTTGTTAATTGTGTAATGATTTCCGCAATTGTTTGCTCATTACTTATTAAATTTCTTGCCTCATTTTTATACTCTCTGCAAGAGTATATTGGGTTTGTGCAAAAGTATGTAACAGGCAGAAGGAGGCGTGGCAGACCCCATAAAGTATATATATTCTTGATCAGCATCACAAGCCGAGTCGATATATCCATGTCCGTCTGTCTGTCTGTCCGTATGAACAAACAGATTTCAGAGATGGTAAGAGCTACAAGTTCGAGCTTGGTGTCAAACGATCAGATATTTAGTCAGTCAATACAAGAATCGTTTTTTTTTTTTGATGCCACGCCCCATTCGCCCACAATAAGCAAAAAACTGGACACACCTCGGCAAATATCTCAGTAACTATGGCACCTAGGATCACCAATGCTGGTACCGCAGTTATGTTATATAAAAGGTGTTATAGTGTCTATTTTATTAAAATCTATGAACTGTCTTGGTATTCTGCCAAAGACTAGTTCGTATGGACAATAATCATGAGTCGCCGAGGGCGTTGTGTTGAATCAATATGTGAAATATTGAATCCAAACATCCCAGTCGGTTTTGTCCTCAGATATGTATGAACGAACGTATTCATTGAAAGTTCTATGACTTCGTTCTATTGTCCCTAATGTCTGGTGATGGTGTGCAGTAGACGTTATGTTGTCTATTTTTAGATATTTGCACAATTCATTAATTATTGAATTTTTTATATTCTGTTCCCATGTCCGTAATGAACGTCTTCATTGGACCGTACTTCAGAATACATTTGGAATATTGCTTTAGCAATAGTTGTTGCACTTTTTTGTTTGCAATTGGAATAGTTACTAAATACTTTGTTAAATCGCATATTAGCGTAATTGGGTATTCATTGCCATTCTCTGAGCGTGGTAGTGGACCTATAGTGTCTACTATCACTCTGTCGAAAGCATGTATTGGTGTTTCTGTTATTATCATTGGGGTCTTCGTGTGTTTTGTTGTTTTTGAAGTAAGGCATTTTGGACATTTATTAATGTATTCTTTGATATGACGTGTCATATTTCTCCAATAATAATATCTTTTTACTTTGGCCAAAGTTTTTGTAATACCTGTATGACCTCCTTGTATTGGATCGTCATGGAATGTAAACAGTATTGCTTCTCGATCTTTATCATTATTTATTAGGGTCACCAGCTTGAGTAGCGCTACCTTAGTATTTTCAATATTTTATTGTCCAATATTTTAAAAGATTGTATTG
This sequence comes from Drosophila nigrodunni, assembly GCA_020829145.1. Lineage (NCBI taxonomy): Eukaryota > Metazoa > Arthropoda > Insecta > Diptera > Drosophilidae > Drosophila > Drosophila nigrodunni. The sequence goes on along the minus strand of JACVCZ010000016.1, from coordinate 372,099 downwards.
AAATAGATTCAAAGATCTTTTCGCACGGTGCCACTTTGAGTTGGCTGATTCCAAGTATACAGGCTTGCTTTTCAAGCCTTTGGAAGAATTGACCTAGGTCAAGGGTTCCATTGATGTACAAATCATCAACATCAATTCTTGCAATAATTTTCTTTCCATGTTTCAGAAAACATGTATTGTTTGTTATATGCAAGGCCACTACTATTCGTATTTCGTCATTACAAATGACTTCATATACGTTGGGCTTAGAAGCGTTGTCAAGTGTTTGCATAGGCAAATCTTCTTGAGCATTTCCTGCGCAGGAGTTTTTCTGTTTACTTTTTTTCTAGTAGTGACTTTTAAAATTGTATTGGTTATGTTTTTAAGATCATTAATAGTGATGCGTGAAAGTGCATCAGCTACAAAATTATCTTTTCCTTTCAGATACTCAACAGTAAAATCGTATTCTTCTAGTTCTAATCTCATTCTTGTAAGTTTTGAGCTGGGGTTTGTCATTGAGAACAAGTACGTTAATGGCCTATGGTCTGTTTTTTACAGTGAAATGTTTGCCATAAATATATGGTCGAAAATGTGTAATTGCCCAGTGGATTGCTGGCAATTCTTGTTCTGTTGTTGATTTGTTGCTTTCACCTTTAGTGAATGAGCGTGAAGCATATGCAACTGGGAGTTGTTTATCTCCATAGTTTTGTGTTAGAACGGCTCCACAGGCGTGTTTCTTTGCATCCGTAATAATGCAAAATTCTTTATCGAAATCAGGATATTTCAATAAAGCGGGCTTAATTAAAGCCTTTTTTAAATAATTGAATGCATTTTGGCATTCATCAGACCATTGACATTCTTTTTGCATAACCTAGTTATATGCCTTGAATAGTCGGCGAAATTTTTAATAAAACGTCTGTAGTAGTTGCAGAATGCTACAAATCTTTTTTTTTGTCATCTGGAAGAATTCCATTATCAGTGCACTTATGACCTAGGAATGTCACTTCGTGCATGAAGAAAGAGCATTTTTCTGGGTGTAGTTTAAGGTTGTGTTTTCTGCACAAGTCAAAAACATTTGTTAAGTTTTTGATCATGTGTTTTTCGAACAACCGATGACAATTAAGTCATCCATGTACAAGAAAGCTTGTGAAGGGTCTAATCCAGAAAAAGCTATTGTCATCATTCTTTGAAAAGAATTTGGCGCTATTTTTTAATCCGTAAGGTAATCGTGTGAAACGATATGAACCATTGCTGGTTGAAAATGACGTTAAATTTCTAGAGTGTTCTTTCAGCTCTATTTGATGAAATCCAGACATTAAGTCTAGACACGAAAAATATTTAGCTCTGCCCAATTGGTCAAGAATATCGTCAATTCTTGAAAGTGGAAATTTATCCGATAACAGCTTTTTATTAATTTGACGATAGTCTACTATTAATCGCCATCGTTTTTCATTTCAACCTGGTAAGCCTTTCTTTGGCACCAGTAGTATTGGACTGTTATATTCTGATACTGAGGGCTCTACTATTTTATCAAGAATGAGTTTGTTAACTTGTCTGTTGATTTCGTCTTTGTGAGCGTGTGGTATTCTATAATTTTTTATATACACTGGTTCTGAGTTTTTAATCTCAGCTCTTGTTTGTAAAAATTATTTGTGGTTATAGATTCGGTTTCTAGTCCGAATATATCTGTGTATTTGGTGCAAAAGATTTTTTTAATACAGGCTTAAATAATGGTGGAAAGTTCTGAATTAGTTTTTTCATGACAGTATTTTGTCTTTCTTTGTTAGTTTCTTGGACTATCTCGTAGTCACTTAGAGTTTCAATTTTTATTTTGTTAAGGTTTAATATTTTTATTGAATCAGTTGTGTTTAATATTCGGACAAATGTATTCTGTTGGTTGGAAATTGTATTTCCAATGAAAATTCCTTCCTCAATTTCTTGATTGGGAATAAGGACATTTTGTTCTTTTGAAACTATGTTAATTTGACGGACAACTTCAGCACGAGCTGGAAGTATTGTGGCATTATTATCACAAGTGTGAATAATTGGTATATGTATTGTATAGTTTAGATTATTTGGCCGTAGTATTAGAGAATCACTTAATTGTGTGAAGTCTAATTGGCAATTGTATTTTTTTATGAAGTCTATTTCAATAATGCCATCGCTTGGTATTGGAAAGTTTTGATCAAATCATGGTATTACATGTTTTCCTGTAGATAACCAATGCCTGTTATTTGTGTTGAAATGTATGTATTTACATTATCAAATATGTCTATATTTTCTTTTAATATTGAAATATCTGCACCAGTGTCTATTAATAAGGTATAATTTTTAACTGTACTTTCATTCTTAATTTTTATAAAAATGCTGAAACTGAGATTGAGTGTATATATATTATTTTCTAATTGCTCTGAGTATCTGAAGGGTTCTGCCCGTTTCCAGAATTAGTTTGGGCACGTCGGACATTGTTGTTATTATAACCTTGGTTGGAGTTACCTCGGCCTCTTCCTCGATTTTGGCCTCGTTTTCTTCCACGGTTATTGTTGTTATAATTGTTGTTGTTGCCTCGGTTGTTATTGTTGTGGTAGTTATTTCTTCCACGATTATAACCTCGGCCTCCTCTATTGTTTTGATTTGAACCCTGTCAATAATATAAGACAGCGTTTCTTTGACCTGTTTCTTCAGTGTAAGTACTGATAAATTTTGATATGGCTTCGTTCATATTTGAAAAAAATGCATGCTCGCATTATAATTTTTACTTTATCATATTGACACTTTTTGATCATAGCTTCTACAGTGCTAAGTTTACTCGGAACAGATGGGGTAACCCCTTCAGTGATATAAGCTCCTTTAAGAGCTCGAGTCATTTTTTCTTTTTCTTGAGTGTATTGGTTGACCGTTATATTTTTTTGTTGAAGGTTAAGTAGCTTAGCAGCTATTACTTCTGCCGATTCTCCTTGTAATTCTTTTGTTAATTGTGTAATGATTTCCGCAATTGTTTGCTCATTACTTATTAAATTTCTTGCCTCATTTTTATACTCTCTGCAAGAGTATATTGGGTTTGTGCAAAAGTATGTAACAGGCAGAAGGAGGCGTGGCAGACCCCATAAAGTATATATATTCTTGATCAGCATCACAAGCCGAGTCGATATATCCATGTCCGTCTGTCTGTCTGTCCGTATGAACAAACAGATTTCAGAGATGGTAAGAGCTACAAGTTCGAGCTTGGTGTCAAACGATCAGATATTTAGTCAGTCAATACAAGAATCGTTTTTTTTTCGATGCCACGCCCCATTCGCCCACAATAAGCAAAAAACTGGACACACCTCGGCAAATATCTCAGTAACTATGGCACCTAGGATCACCAATGCTGGTACCGCAGTTATGTTATATAAAGGTGTTATAGTGTCTATTTTATTAAAATCTATGAACTGTCTTGGTATTCTGCCAAAGTTCGTATGGACAATAATCATGAGTCGCCGAGGGCGTTGTGTTGAATCAATATGTGAAATATTGAATCCAAACATCCCAGTCGGTTTTGTCCTCAGATATGTATGAACGAACGTATTCATTGAAAGTTCTATGACTTCGTTCTATTGTCCCTAATGTCTGGTGATGGTGTGCAGTAGACGTTATGTTGTCTATTTTTAGATATTTGCACAATTCATTAATTATTGAATTTTTATATTCTGTTCCCATGTCCGTAATGAACGTCTTCATTGGACCGTACTTCAGAATACATTTGGAATATTGCTTTAGCAATAGTTGTTGCACTTTTGTTTGCAATTGGAATAGTTACTAAATACTTTGTTAAATCGCATATTAGCGTAATTGGGTATTCATTGCCATTCTCTGAGCGTGGTAGTGGACCTATAGTGTCTACTATCACTCTGTCGAAAGCATGTATTGGTGTTTCTGTTATTATCATTGGGGTCTTCGTGTGTTTTGTTGTTTTTTTGAAGTAAGGCATTTTGGACATTTATTAATGTATTCTTTGATATGACGTGTCATATTTCTCCAATAATAATATCTTTTTACTTTGGCCAAAGTTTTTGTAATACCTGTATGACCTCCTTGTATTGGATCGTCATGGAATGTAAACAGTATTGCTTCTCGATCTTTATCATTATTTATTAGGGTCACCAGCTTGAGTAGCGCTACCTTAGTATTTTCAATATTTTATTGTCCAATATTTTAAAAGATTGTATTGAAATAGATTCAAAGATCTTTTCGCACGGTGCCACTTTGAGTTGGCTGATTCCAAGTATACAGGCTTGCTTTTCAAGCCTTTGGAAGAATTGACCTAGGTCAAGGGTTCCATTGATGTACAAATCATCAACATCAATTCTTGCAATAATTTTCTTTCCATGTTTCAGAAAACATGTATTGTTTGTTATATGCAAGGCCACTACTATTCGTATTTCGTCATTACAAATGACTTCATATACGTTGGGCTTAGAAGCGTTGTCAAGTGTTTGCATAGGCAAATCTTCTTGAGCATTTCCTGCGCAGGAGTTTTTCTGTTTACTTTTTTCTAGTAGTGACTTTTAAAATTGTATTGGTTATGTTTTTAAGATCATTAATAGTGATGCGTGAAAGTGCATCAGCTACAAAATTATCTTTTCCTTTCAGATACTCAACAGTAAAATCGTATTCTTCTAGTTCTAATCTCATTCTTGTAAGTTTTGAGCTGGGGTTTGTCATTGAGAACAAGTACGTTAATGGCCTATGGTCTGTTTTTTACAGTGAAATGTTTGCCATAAATATATGGTCGAAAATGTGTAATTGCCCAGTGGATTGCTGGCAATTCTTGTTCTGTTGTTGATTTGTTGCTTTCACCTTTAGTGAATGAGCGTGAAGCATATGCAACTGGGAGTTGTTTATCTCCATAGTTTTGTGTTAGAACGGCTCCACAGGCGTGTTTCTTTGCATCCGTAATAATGCAAAATTCTTTATCGAAATCAGGATATTTCAATAAAGCGGGCTTAATTAAAGCCTTTTTAAATAATTGAATGCATTTTGGCATTCATCAGACCATTGACATTCTTTTTTGCATAACCTAGTTATATGCCTTGAATAGTCGGCGAAATTTTTAATAAAACGTCTGTAGTAGTTGCAGAATGCTACAAATCTTTTTTTTGTCATCTGGAAGAATTCCATTATCAGTGCACTTATGACCTAGGAATGTCACTTCGTGCATGAAGAAAGAGCATTTTTCTGGGTGTAGTTTAAGGTTGTGTTTTCTGCACAAGTCAAAAACATTTGTTAAGTTTTTTGATCATGTGTTTTTCCGAACAACCGATGACAATTAAGTCATCCATGTACAAGAAAGCTTGTGAAGGGTCTAATCCAGAAAAAGCTATTGTCACTCATTCTTTGAAAAGAATTTGGCGCTATTTTTTAATCCGTAAGGTAATCGTGTGAAACGATATGAACCATTGCTGGTTGAAAATGACGTTAAATTTCTAGAGTGTTCTTTCAGCTCTATTTGATGAAATCCAGACATTAAGTCTAGACACGAAAAATATTTAGCTCTGCCCAATTGGTCAAGAATATCGTCAATTCTTGAAAGTGGAAATTTATCCGATAACAGCTTTTTATTAATTTGACGATAGTCTACTATTAATCGCCATCGTTTTTCATTTCAACCTGGTAAGCCTTTCTTTGGCACCAGTAGTATTGGACTGTTATATTCTGATACTGAGGGCTCTACTATTTTATCAAGAATGAGTTTGTTAACTTGTCTGTTGATTTCGTCTTTGTGAGCGTGTGGTATTCTATAATTTTTTATATACACTGGTTCTGAGTTTTTAATCTCAGCTCTTGTTTGTAAAAATTATTTGTGGTTATAGATTCGGTTTCTAGTCCGAATATATCTGTGTATTTGGTGCAAAGATTTTTTTTAATACAGGCTTAAATAATGGTGGAAAGTTCTGAATTAGTTTTTTCATGACAGTATTTTGTCTTTCTTTGTTAGTTTCTTGGACTATCTCGTAGTCACTTAGAGTTTCAATTTTTATTTTGTTAAGGTTTAATATTTTTATTGAATCAGTTGTGTTTAATATTCGGACAAATGTATTCTGTTGGTTGAAATTGTATTTCCAATGAAAATTCCTTCCTCAATTTCTTGATTGGGAATAAGGACATTTTGTTCTTTTGAAACTATGTTAATTTGACGGACAACTTCAGCACGAGCTGGAAGTATTGTGGCATTATTATCACAAGTGTGAATAATTGGTATATGTATTGTATAGTTTAGATTATTTGGCCGTAGTATTAGAGAATCACTTAATTGTGTGAAGTCTAATTGGCAATTGTATTTTTTTATGAAGTCTATTTCAATAATGCCATCGCTTGGTATTGGAAAGTTTTGATCAAATCATGGTATTACATGTTTTCCTGTAGATAACCAATGCCTGTTATTTGTGTTGAAATGTATGTATTTACATTATCAAATATGTCTATATTTTCTTTTAATATTGAAATATCTGCACCAGTGTCTATTAATAAGGTATAATTTTTAACTGTACTTTCATTCTTAATTTTTATAAAAATGCTGAAACTGAGATTGAGTGTATATATATTATTTTCTAATTGCTCTGAGTATCTGAAGGGTTCTGCCCGTTTCCAGAATTAGTTTGGGCACGTCGGACATTGTTGTTATTATAACCTTGGTTGGAGTTACCTCGGCCTCTTCCTCGATTTTGGCCTCGTTTTCTTCCACGGTTATTGTTGTTATAATTGTTGTTGTTGCCTCGGTTGTTATTGTTGTGGTAGTTATTTCTTCCACGATTATAACCTCGGCCTCCTCTATTGTTTTGATTTGAACCCTGTCAATAATATAAGACAGCGTTTCTTTGACCTGTTTCTTCAGTGTAAGTACTGATAAATTTTGATATGGCTTCGTTCATATTTGAAAATATGCATGCTCGCATTATAATTTTTACTTTATCATATTGACACTTTTTGATCATAGCTTCTACAGTGCTAAGTTTACTCGGAACAGATGGGGTAACCCCTTCAGTGATATAAGCTCCTTTAAGAGCTCGAGTCATTTTTTTTTTTTTCTTGAGTGTATTGGTTGACCGTTATATTTTTTGTTGAAGGTTAAGTAGCTTAGCAGCTATTACTTCTGCCGATTCTCCTTGTAATTCTTTTGTTAATTGTGTAATGATTTCCGCAATTGTTTGCTCATTACTTATTAAATGTCTTGCCTCATTTTTATACTCTCTGCAAGAGTATATTGGGTTTGTGCAAAAGTATGTAACATGCAGAAGGAGGCGTGGCAGACCCCATAAAGTATATATATTCTTGATCAGCATCACAAGCCGAGTCGATATAGCCATGTCTGTCTGTCCGTCTGTCTGTCTGTCCGTCTGACCGTCTGTCCGTATGAACAAACAGATTTCAATGATGTTAAGAGCTACAAGTTCGAGTTTGGTGTCAAACGATCACATATTTAGTCAGTCAATACAAGAATCTTTTTTTTTTTCGATGCCACGCCCCATTCGCCCACAATAAGCAAAAAACTGGACACACCTCGGAAAAAATTGGTGTTTTCGGCAAATATCTCAGTAACTATGGCACCTAGGATCACCAATTCTGGTACAGGAGTTCATAGCGACAGCATAGTTGCGTTGCCATTTAAAATTTTGGACTGCCACGCCCATTTTTCCCACATTTGATAAAAAAGTCTGGAACCTTCAATGCCGGCTTTGGCGAACTTGTTCGTATCGTACAGTATTGTAATTATATAATTCATGTGGAGACTAACTATATTAAACTATACTGAAAGGCGCATTAAAATCGGACTATAAACAAGAAAACTAGAAGCGTTACAATATTGATAATTGAACGCAATACCAACCCATAGGTGCAAGCGAGACAGAAACACACAAGCACATGTTCGAACGTTTTCGCTGCCTGTGTGTCGGCAGCGCTGCCCGCGGTCGCTGGCTGCGCCAAATACACACACACATACATACATATTTGCATCATATACATATTGCCAAACGTATGTGTATTCGAATACGAACAAACAGATGTGTGTTTGATTATGCTTAGATTGTTTTTGTTTCAACGTGTTTTAATGCAAGTAATTCACATTGTAATATCTCGATACCGATTTTAATAATTTAATCGGGACAAATGCAGAGAGTATTATACGGTCGGGCGCGCTCGACTGTACTTTTCTTTCTTGTTTAATTTTGTTTTTATAAGGCTTAAGGCTGTTAGCTCAAGTTCGCCTTTTACGGTTTCCAATAGATTCAAAGCATCTATAAAACCTTGTAGATTATTAGGTTTACCATCAAACTCTGGTATCATAGCTTTGGCTAGCTTAATAAATTCTACTTTTGTTTGAGCCATTTTGGTTTTTGCTATTAGCTTTTTTTTTGAATCGATTGATTCACTTGTTGTTTCTTCTAGTGATTCTATATCACTTTCAGATTCAACATCACGCGATTGTATTGATTCGTCTAATTCTTTTAATTGAGTGGGATTGAAATCTGCCAATTTTATAACCCTTAAACATTTTTCCCTATGGTCAGGGTTTAGTTTCGTACCTATTAACTTTATCTTCCATATTATTATATTCCTTAACTAATATTTCAATATGGTTGGTTAACGTTTCTGCTTTTATAATTGCATCTTTATTTATGCATTTGTAAGATTTGTCAAATTTATTGCGAGATGCGTTTATATGATTTGGAATCTCGTTCCATTCCATTCTTTTTGGAATTATTACTTATGTAAACGAACCAACCATATTGTTGTTATTCCTAATATTGAATGATCTTCTTTTACTGATTTTATTTTGACATATTGTAGTGTTGTTAATACCATTGCCTTTTCTACCTTGTCACAATATATTAGTGGACTGTTATTTCCACCGAAAGCTTCTATATAATCGTTTTCGAGCTGATTAATGGATACGTACTCGCTATAAGAATGCAAAAGTTTAATTCCATTTATGCGAAAGTTTGGACAGTTATCATAAACGAGGTTAATCTTTTCCTCAGTCATTACTTCAATTCCGTTTAGGTTATTTGCCCTACTCATGTATCTTTTCTTAAGTATCTTGTTGTGCTTAACATAAAGTGTAAGCAAAAATTGTAAAATAAGTATGATTGTTATAACTAATAGAAGGATCCACAACGATTTTATATCGTCAGTATGATCAACTATTTTAACGTTGTTTACAACGTTGGCAGTATTATCATCTGCCTCACTTGAGTCACTAAACCATCCCATTGTGGTTTGAAAAAAAAAACTTTTTTTTTTTTTACTATATATATTCAATAATGCGCTTATGGAGAAAAAAAAAAAATTTTAATTATGAATAATTTGTTTTTTTTTTTTTTTAAATTTGTTTGCAGCTGAGTATAAATACTCAGCGCCAGAGACGTGGAAAAGTTTTTTTTTTATATACATATATATATATGTATATATATGTGGTTGGCTCACAATTCACAACAAATCAGAGAGAGAAAAAAAATTCTCCAACCACATTGTTAGTAACAAGAAAGAAAAGTACAGTCGAGCGCGCCCGACCGTATAATACTCTCTGCATTTGTCCCGATTAAATTATTAAAATCGGTATCGAGATATTACAATGTGAATTACTTGCATTAAAACACGTTGAAACAAAAACAATCTAAGCATAATCAAACACACATCTGTTTGTTCGTATTCGAATACACATACGTTTGGCAATATGTATATGATGCAAATATGTATGTATGTGTGTGTGTATTCGGCGCAGCCAGCGACCGCGGGCAGCGCTGCCGACACACAGGCAGCGAAAACGTTCGAACATGTGCTTGTGTGTTTCTGTCTCGCTTGCACCTATGGGTTGGTATTGCGTTCAATTATCAATATTGTAACGCTTCTAGTTTTCTTGTTTATAGTCCGATTTTAATGCGCCTTTCAGTATAGTTTAATATAGTTAGTCTCCACATGAATTATATAATTACAATACTGTACGATACGAACAAGTTCGCCAAAGCCGGCATTGAAGGTTCCAGACTTTTTTATCAAATGTGGGAAAAAATGGGCGTGGCAGTCCAAAATTTTAAAATGGCAACGCAACTATGCTGTCGCTATGAACTCCTGTACCAGAATTGGTGATCCTAGGTGCCATAGTTACTGAGATATTTGCCGAAAACACCAATTTTTTCCGAGGTGTGTCCAGTTTTTTGCTTATTGTGGGCGAATGGGGCGTGGCATCGAAAAAAAAAAAAAAAAAGATTCTTGTATTGACTGACTAAATATGTGATCGTTTGACACCAAACTCGAACTTGTAGCTCTTAACATCATTGAAATCTGTTTGTTCATACGGACAGACGGTCAGACGGACAGACAGACAGACGGACAGACAGACATGGCTATATCGACTCGGCTTGTGATGCTGATCAAGAATATATATACTTTATGGGGTCTGCCACGCCTCCTTCTGCATGTTACATACTTTTGCACAAACCCAATATACTCTTGCAGAGAGTATAAAAAGCCTAACAGAAGTTAATAATTTTGAATTGCACTTTCGTGCATCAATTCTTTTTAGAGACTTAATTTATTTGCAAGTTAAGTCTTGCGCATTTCTGCGGCCCTCTTGCTCTGCTTTGATCACCCACGAAGTTCCTTTTTTATCTCTTGTATACGCTCTAGTAATGTTTACGTAATTTAGTGTGGTCTTTAGAATGTTTGGGTACTGTTTATTTAATTTGACAAAGTGTCAAAATGTATTAATGAACTGTTGTACCCTTTAATTAATATGATGGTAGGGTAGATATGCTACAACTTATTCATGGACTATAATTCTGTTCACCATACCCATATCCCGTAAATTCCTTAAATAGTAATTTTGCACCAGTAATCACTGAAAGTTCGCTTTTAAACCTTGTTTGTTCGCCAGGGCCCGATGGCGTCCCAGGCTTTATGCGAAGAAACTGTTTACATTGTCCGAGAATCATCTTGTTTCCCTGATGTTTGGAAATCATCTTACATTATTCCTCTTCACAAAAAAGTAAACAAATACAATGTCTGAAATTATAATGGTATTTCCAAGTTGTCTGCTCTATGCAAATTAATAAGTTTTCAACAGTAACATTTCTGTAGATCCATGATTTCATTCTGCCAGCATGGGTTTGTGAAAAATGGATCGAATACCACTGACCTGTTAAAATTCACATCATTTGCACTGCAGTGTTTTGATAATAACTTTTAAACTGACATCATTTATACAGATTTCAGCAAAGCTTTTGACACCGTTAACCACAGCCCCGTAATACATAAACTCAATCTTTTGGGAGTTTCCTATAATTTTATTCTTTAGATCACGAATTACTTCAGTTTTAGAACACAACTGGTGTTTTTTAAAGATTCATTATCAAAATTAACAAGGAAGCCATCTCGGTCCATTGCTATTTATATTGTCCATAAATGATCTGCCATCTGCAATTAGTCACTCTCCGGTACTCATATATGACGACGATGTCAAACTTTGTGTGTCGGCTACTGAGTCTATTCTTGGAACTAAGTTACAATCTGATCTTTACAGCTTTCAAACCTGGTGTCAATGCAATATATTAAATCTTAACGAAGTGTGTAAGTGTTAGGTAATGTCTTTCTGTAGGCGACCCCCCTTTCTAAGCAATTACATTCTGAATGGAAACTCTCTTCAAAGAATTGAGTCGATCATTGATTTTGGTATCCTTATGGATCGAAGGGTTAAGTTTTATAAGCATACTTTGTCAATTGTTAATCGTGCTTTTGGTGAATTTAACGAAAATTTAACGATCCCTATTGAACAAAAACACTTTTTACTACCTTGGTACGTCCTATTCTTGAATATGGATCTTGTATTTTATCTACCCAATACTGGATTCATCAAGAAAGAATAGAATCTGTACAAAAAAATTCCTTAACTGGAACCCTAATATACGCTTGCCATCCTATCGTAGTAGACTTTTAATAAAAAATCTTCCTTCTTTTTCTGATCGTAGGATTCTTCTGAATTAATCAGCCTTTTTAGTTTCGTTGTACCGATCAGACCCACTAGACATTTTTTTCCCTGTCTTTCAACCTTGCACTATTAACATTGCTATCCATAACCCGTTCCGTGTATTCTGTAGTAACTACTACAATCTTTTTCGAGTTGTAGGTAGGTCTACTTTAGTCACTTTAATTTAAACTTCTCTTCTTTGTCACCTGTCTAGGCTTTAATTAATATAGCTTAAATTAATAATGGCCACAGTCAAGACTGTTTCTCTACCCCGACTAGAACTTTGCGGTGCTATTCTGCTCGCTGATTTGTACGCGACCGTAATTCAGGAGCTCCCAATCCAACCGTCATCTTGCCATTTCTGGACTGACTCTACCATAGTATTGGCTTGGCCTAACAAGCCCCCCTGCAGCTGGTCCACATTCGTTGCCAACCGAGTCTCATGTTCGGTCGGTAGAGAATCCAGCGGATCTCGCGAATCGCGGCATGCCCGCTAACGATTTAGTGGCCGGCAGTCCAATGTAACACGGGGCGGACTGGCTCCTGCAAGCACCCGAACTCTGGCCGGCTTTTCTTGGTGATGTTCCAGATACCCAACTTGAGCCGCGGGTCCACTGTCACACCGCAACGTTTGCCACTACTGCCGATTTCAGCGTGGGTTTTTTCAGCTTACGGTTGAGCGCTGAGGGTCACCGCTTATATTCAGCGTTTCGTATCCACGCCTGGTACTGTGCAACTCACCAAGGACGAGTTGCTAACTGCAGAACTGCATAATTTATCGACGCCGTCAGCAGAGGCAGATGATGGGAGATCTTCCGCGAGACCGTATAAGATTTTCCAGGTCGTTCAAGCCCACACGCCTTGATTTCCTAGGTTTATTCCCATCTGATCTGGCGGCCTTCTCGCGATTTAAGTCTCCGAGAAAATGTCCACAACGCATGTACTCCGACAACGACAAACCTTTGTTGGAGCATCCAAGGCGCTCGAAAGGGACTTCCAATGCATCATAGACTCCTTCCGCCAGCACATCCTTGATTTGCACTTCATTTCACCCAGCTCACCCCATATGGGTGGATTATGGGAGGCCTGAGTGAAGAGTTTCATAGCCTTATTCAACAAATCCACGGCGACTGTAAAGTAAACGTTCGATGCCGCACTACTAAGCTCTCAACCCATTTCCGCCATGAGTGAGGACCGATCGGATCCCGTTGGTATTAATATCCTCTCATCCATTGTCTCTGCTTCAACTAATAAGTTTCCGCTTTTTTGTTTCAGCCCTTTATCTTCCGTACAGAATGGCTCCAACGAAGTCCACCGCAATCGATGGGCCGACTCATACTAAGTACGCCGCGGCGTGCACGCGCTCTGCCTGTGCAGGCGGTTCCTTAAGAAGCACGAAGGGATGTCGTCGATGTGGGCAACCACATCACACACTCCTCCACATGGCGGACCAAGCTCCATGGCGTCGATTGCCAACTCGATGTAGCGACCAGCCAAGATACCATTCTACAAGGCGGCTATCGGTTGAGTCCTCCGATCGCCGGCTGCTCCGATGCCTACTCAGGCCCAACATTCAAGTCCCTCCTACACGCTCCCGGACCATCACGCTGATGCCCACTACAGAACTCCGGATTGGCAACGGGTCGAAGCCCTTCGACACCCGCGTCCTGTTGGATGCTTGTGCTCTGGAGAGCAGTATCAACGGCTCGTGCGCCAAGTCCCTTGGCCTAGCCGTGATGAGGTTCGGAGCCGTTTAAGCATGTATGGCGGTCATAGAGTTCAGGTGTAATCAGGCGTTCCGGAAGACGGTAATGCTCATGTTGGCGGCTGATCTGCGAGTGTGCACACCCATCCGCGAGTTCGCAGCAAGTTTGTGAACTTGGTGCTGGCAGATCGGAGCTTCCATTGGCCTGGCTCTATATCGGTGGTGCTTGGATCCGACTTCTATCCTGAGGTCATCTAACCAGGGCAATTGCAACTTGTTACAAGGGGGCATGTTCACGCCACAGGGTGAACAGGATGAGTGAGGAGACAGATTTCGAGCTTGAACGAAGACGGCGAAACTGAACAGAGGGACTTGCATTACTTTGTAAATCGAAATTTTACAAGGTACGAACTCTGTCGTTTTTTAACATTCTTTATATTGTACAAGTTTTTTTTCTCCCCGCTCACTGTACGCGAGTTATGTAGTCGAAGTTCCCTCTCTCTCTCTCTCTTCATCTACATTTAACTAGATCTAAAAATAAAAGCTCAAAAGCTCTATCTCGACTGTCGAAAAGCTTTTGAGCTCCCTTTGAACAAATGTGATCAAGTGAAGAACAAAAACTAAAATAAATAGCTTTAGACAATTAAAAAGAAAGACAAAAATATTATTTTATTTAATTAAATGTCAACAGACCACTGTTAACAAAACTCACGTGAGCTAATTAACAATAAATTCAAATTAAATTCAGTAAACGCAGTACCGCGCGTAAAACCCAGCAATTTCACACCCCCGCAGCAGCAGCATCAGCAGATATTGGCACCCGCCAATTTGGTTTCATCGACTTTGCGCCCTCACCCAATCACCATACTTTTTCATCCGTTTAAACTACGCACAGTTACTTGGATTCGAAATGCGAATTTGGTGATTTCGGCAGTGCGGCGGTTTAAATGAATTTGAGAATCATTGCACTCGCTTGGTCCTAAATTTATTATTGCCGGTGATTGGAACGCTAAAGATCAATTGTGGACTATAATAGATCCTGTCCAAGTGGCCGCTTAGTTAGAAATACCATTCGACAGCCATGCGATAGCCACTTACTACCCGTATGACCATCGCCGAATAACTATTGCATTGGATTTTGTAATATTTGGGGGAATTCCGTCATGTGATATTGACATCGTGTGTTGTTGTGAGCTTAGCTCTGATTATAACCCTTTTAATATTACGTTGGTTAGCTGGGACAACATAAGACGTCCTTTTCTCTTTGGAAGAGCTGATTTGATCTTTTTCAAAGATTACAATAATACTTATTTACAAGAAGATACTTTAAGACATAGACAGATCCACCGAATACTTTACAGGCATTATTCAAGAGACAGCCCTAGAGGCTACAGGTCGGTCAGCTCCCCGGGAACTTTGGGGCTTGGAAGTTTTGTCAACGGCGAACTCCGTTTTTTAGACCCCTTACTCTAAAAAAGAGTAGAGGTGTCTATTAAGTTTGTCAGAAGCAAAATGTGTGTAACAGGCAAAAGGAGGCGTGGCCGACCCCATAATATATATATATATATATATATATATATATATATATATATATATTTTTTTTTTTTTTTTGATCAGCGTTACAAGTCGAGTCGTTAAAGCCGTGTCCGTCTGTGTATCCGCATGAACAAACAGATCCTATACATGGTAAGGGATACAAGTTCGAACTAAGTCAGTATCGACTCCATAATTAGTCAGTCATTACAAGACTTTTTTTTTGATGCCACGTCCCATTCGCCAACAATGAGCCAAAAACCAGACCAACCTCGGAAAAAATCATACGTTTGACATTATATGTATTCACATATGTATGTATGTTTGTATTCCATTGGTCTCGCTTGCACTCATGCATTGATACTGCCTTCAATTCTCAATGTTGCTTCGTTTCTAGCTTTCTTGAAAGCTGCATAAAAATCGGACTATAAGATTTTTATGGCATTAAAGTTAGAAAAATTGTTTATTAATTGTGGGAAAAATAGGCGTGGCAGTCTAAAATTTTAAATACCAATGCAGTTATGCTGTGGGAACCACCGTACATAAATTGGTGATCCTAGGTGCCATAGTTACTGAGATATTTGCTTAAAACACCGATTTTTTCGAGGTGTGCCCAGTTTTTTGCTCATTGTGGGCAAATGGGGTGTGGAATCGAAAAATAAAACGATTCTTGTATTGACTGACTAAATTTGTTATCGTTTGACACCAAGCTCGATCTTGTAGCTCTTACCATCTCTGAAATCTGTTTGTTCATACGGACAGACGGACATGGCTATATCAACTCAGCTTGTGATGCTGATCAAGAATATATATATGGCGTCTGCCACGATTCCTTCTGCCTGTTACATAATTACTTTTGCTCAAATATACTCTTGCAGAGAGTATAAAAATATCTTTTCAAGTGTTCACATTTTGAACGCAGAACAAATTCACACAAATAAGGAGCACATTCAAAAATGTCCCACATTTTTGTTTCTCTACAAATTAAAATAAATGTTAATGGAATTTTTAGTTAAAAGTATGTTTTTAATGTTATAATTTAAATGTATGTCATTTTGAAATGTGATAATTGTGAAATGTTGATTAAGTAACGAAGATTATTATACACATAGTGGCATATGTAGATACATATTTACCCATACACCACATACACCATACACCACACTTATTATTTATGTTAAAGATTTCTTTCCCAAAAAAAAACTAATGTAAACACTATCGAAAAATCAAATGGTGACATTGACAATTCTGGCTTCCCACGAATGTATTAAATATCATAAACAATTCGGCAGAATCGTTATTCCCATCATTGGGGTTAAAACTGCTGACGTTACACAAATCCTGGCCGAACTCTCTCAATCTATTCAAGATCGAGATCTGTCTCTATTTACATAAGAGCCAAAAGCTCAATGAGTCCAAAGTCCAATTAATAAAAGCTCAAACCCGAGGTTTGTTTAACGTCTCCAGAACATAGGATAAGTAGTCTTGATTTGTACTCCGTAGCTTTGTGTTTTATTGAATAAAGTTTTATATTTTTTTGATAAACCAAGTGTCGAACTACGTTATTGGCGCAGCCGGTAGGATCTCGGTAATAAATATCCTCGTAATAGTAATCGTCCCTTTTTCAATCCATTGAAAAGAAATCCTTGTACGTCCAAGGAATTTCTAGTTGAGCACGCGAATTTGCCGCAGAAAGGAAATCGGTTAAAGAACATTACAATTTTGGAAAATTTAGTATCGTGATACCCGCCAAAGAACCTAAGCGTGTGTGACTTAAACCCATCAATTATCAGTCGTGGTCCATATTTTAAATGTGCGACCGCCACCAAACAAAATTGCTATTACCAAGAAAACCGCGCAAAACACCAAACAGTGTTCAACTAAAAAATAGATCCTCTGCACTACTAGTTTATTTCCGGGCTTTACAAATCATTTAATTGATCCCTGTAAACGTAAGTCTCTTACAATTCAACAAAAGTGACAAACAACAACCTGAAGTGACTAAAAACAATTATTTTGTGAAAATAATCAACTGCCAACAAAATAAAACAATCTACAACTACACAAACCATAAACAAAATTCGACAAGTGCCAGTATTCGACGGAAAAACTGTGGAACTAACTGCATTTATAAGGAGGATTTTATAATGCAGCTATACCCAACACAGGATGTGAGACAACATAGTGTCTTATTTGGAGCAATCGAGATGCAGACCTCAGGATCGGCGCAACGAGTGTCGCAGCTGACAGCAGCCACAACCTGGGGAGAGTTAAGGAGTGCCCTCATCGACGAATTTAAGACCCAAACTCCATATGAAGAACTTCAACGACGTCTCTACAATACCAACTTTAATAATGGTATCCGTAAGTTTGTTGAATACTTGGATTATAAGTCTTTTATAATTTCCAATAAATTAATGTTAGAAAATATTGAAGCGAGAAAACGAACAACGAAAGCCGATGTGTTCTGTTTAAACGTTTATTTGCGACTAAATCAAACAGCATAATTTTGTTAGTTAACATTCGTACCAAATTCTGTTATGTACACACAAACACATGATAATGTAATGTTAAACAATTTACATGAGTGCATTGATATTTTCAACAAATAACACTATTAAAGACGTTATTGCAAAAAAATTACCGGACAGAATATTTATGACATTAGCACGATATGCCATTACAACAGTTTTAAAACTAAACCAAGTAGCTCAACGCAAAGGATTGTACGAAAACGGTTATAACGAACGTAATAACCAAAACAATGACAATTCCAAAACGAACAAACCCCAAAGCAATTCAAGCAATGAAAACCGTGGAAAGGGAAATAGTCAGAATTATTACCCCAATCCAAATTACTCAAATAACCCTAACAAAAAGGAATTCAAACAAAATTTTGATCAAGTTAGATCACAAAACCCAATGAATTACCAAACTCAGAGTCAAAGACCTCCTAATCCCCGTCATAAAAGACAGAGAAAGTAACAGTGTCCACTCTAAGATGGAAACATCCGAAAATTTTCATCAAGGAGCCTCGGACGACGAAGAACCAATCCCTTCATCAGATTAGTTATGAATGGACAAAATTTTAACTGTGTAATTGACACAGGTTCATCCATTAATTTAATGAACTAAAACTTTTTAAATTTTCCTGTAAAACCTTGCCAATTGAACGTACAAACAATAAATGGTATTCTTCAACTACTGAGTTGTGTATCTTTTGCCCCTAGTAAACTCTACCCTACCCATCAAATATTTTACTTACACAACTTTTCCGACAATTACGATATCTTACTAGGTAGAGAATTTCTAGAGTCTTGTGAAGCAAAAATCGACTACAAGCAAAAAACAGTTATTCTAAACGATCATCTATTTTCACTGAGATATGACCGTGAGAATTCTGTCAAGGACAAGACCGCATTTCAATGCCTTGATCCGCCCCAAACAAATGATAGCAGTAAATTACGCTATTCACAATGAATTAAATGAAACAAATCAATTTCGATTAGAACATCTAAACGATGAAGAAAAATGCAAACTGACCAAAATTCTTTTCGAGTTTAGTGACATTCAGTACAAAGAAAGTGAAAATTTGACTATTACCAGTACAATTAAGCATGTCATCCAAACTAAACACGAAGACCCAATCCAAAAGCGTCCATACAAGTATGCTCAAACATTCGACGAAGAAGTCGAAAAACAAATCAAAGAAATGATTGAACAAGGTATAATTCGTAAATCAAAATCGCCTTAGCAATTTTGATTGTGCCAAAAAAACGTGATGCATCGGGTAAAGAAAAATTCCGCATAGTTATTGACTATCGAAACCTAAACGAAATAACAATCGATGATAAATATCCTGTTCCAGTCATGGATGATATACTAGACAAACTTGGAAAATGTCAGTATTTTACCACTATTGACTTAGCGAAAGGATTTCATCAGATACAAATGGACCCACAAAGTATACCAAAAACAGCTTTTTCAACTAAAAATGGACATAACGAATACACTCGAATGCCTTTTGGATTGAAAAACGCCCCAGCAACATTTCAACGTTGTATGAACAATCTATTAGAAGATCTAATTTACAAAGATTGTTTAGCATACATGGATGATATAATAGTGTATTCCACTTCATTGGAAGAACATTTATTATCATTAAAAAGGGTATTTACAAAACTGCGTGAAGCCAATCTAAAATTGCAATTAGATAAATGCGAATTCATGAAAAAGGAAACTGAATTCCTAGGACACATAATAACAACAGAAGGAATAAAACCAAACCCAACTAAAATTTCTGCCATACAACATTTTCCAATTCCAAAAACACCCAAAGAAATAAAATCGTTTTTAGGTCTTTGTGGTTATTACAGAAAATTCATTCCTAATTTTGCACACGTTGTAAAGCCAATGACTTCAAAATTAAAGAAAGGTGCAACTATAAATATAAAACAACCAATATTACATTTCACTCACAGAAAGACCAATCAATTATTTTAAAAGACAAATAGAATTTATAAAAAAGTAACTCAAATAACACAAACGTCATTAATTATTTTCATAAAACAAAAATCTTAATAAATTATGTCGAAATGACACACAACCATGCAAAAGAATTAATTAAAGAATACTTATGTTCAAAGAAAAGTGTTATATATTTCAGCAACGAGGCCGATTTTCTTACATTTCAGAATGCTTTCGTTGAAATAATTAGTCCCAATAACATTACAAGAGTAATGGTATCAACTAAAAAACTAATAGACCTCCAGACATATGCCGAATTCAAAGAATTTATTATTAATACACACGAAAAGTTATTACATCCAGGAATAGAGAAAATGACACTATTATTTAAAGAAAAATATTATTACCCAGATTATCAAAACTTAATACAAAACATAATTAACGAATACAAAGTTTGTAATATAGCGAAAACAGAACATAGAAACACTAAATTAGCGTTCGAACTAACTCCAGAAATTCATAATCCAAGAGAAAATATGTCATTGATTTTTATATGGTAGACAATAAACAATTTCTATCTTGTATAGACTTATATTCCAAATATACAACATTAATCAAAGTAAATGGTCGAGATTGGTTAGAAGCCAAAAGAGCTCTTTTAAAAGTATTTAATGACATGGGTAAACCAATAGAAATAAAAGCAGATAAAGACTCAGCTTACTCGTGCTCCGCACTACAAATGTGGTTAAAGTCAGCAGACATAAATATATCCATCACAACTAGCAAAAATGGTATTTCCGACATAGAAAGATTCCATAAAACAGTAAATGAAAAATTAAGAATTGTTAATTCTGACACTAACCATGAAAACAAATTAACCAGATTTGAAGTAATACTTTACACTTATAACCATAAAACCAAACATAATTCAACTGGTAGAACACCAGCAGACATTTTCATTTACGCAGGAACACCTGAGTATGATACACAGCTAAATAAGAAAAAGACAAATAGAAAGACTTAATGAAAAAAAAGAACCGAATTTGAAATAGATACTAGATATAGGGAATCACCTTTAGTGAGATCTAAATCCACAAACCCATTTAAACAAACAGGAAATATAACACAAATAGATGAAAAACATTATGAAGAAGTAAATAGAGGTAGAAAAATAACACACTATAAATCAAAATATAAAAGAAAGAAAAAGTAACTAATGAAAGTAAATATGATAATTCCAGATTAACTAATAACCCGAATCAAGATGATAACCCCTTATAATTTAACAACTATAATTATAACACTCATGCTACTCAACTTTGTATGGCCAATAAAAGGTCAAAATTTGGAAATCAACCCAATTAACTCCAAAAACGGATATCTTATATTTCAAACAGGAACAATTAATTTACCTATAAAATACGAATATCATTATCTAACTATAAATAAAACCAAAGAAACTTATAATAATCTAATGAAACAAACAAAAGAATTTGAACCATTAGTAAAAATACAGTACTTAACATAAAAACTGGACAGAGAAATGAACGGTATAAGACTAATAAAACGAAATAGAAGAGGACTTGTAAATTTCATGTGGACATTTTATAAATATCTTTTCGGAACTTTAAATCAAGAAGACAAAGAAGAATTGCAATCAAAAGTAGATAACCTTTCAGAAAATAGTGATCAATCCAATGAACTAAACGAAGTAATAAAAGCCGTCATCAAAGGAATATAAGTAATGAACAGTTTAAGTATCACCCATGAGGCAGACCAACGACTCGAATTACTAATTTTCAATTTACAAGAATTCACAGAATATGTCGAAGATATTGAGTTAGGTAGGCAACTAACCAGGCTTGGTATATTCAACCCTAAATTACTAAAATATGACTCACTAAAACATTTAAATGCTAAAAAAATAATAATTTTTAAAACATCAACTTGGCTAAAAACAAATGCTAACGAAATTTTAATTATTTCCCATATTCCACGGGAAAATATAAATACTGCACTACACGACATTATTCCATACTCTGACGAAAACAAAGACATTTTGACCGAAACTATACATGACACTTACTACTTACAGAACAATAAAGCATTTAAAGCAACCAATAAAGATTTAGATATGAACAAATGTAATACTGGAATATTAAATCAAGATAAAACAGAATGTAGATATTCAAAATCACATAAAAATTATGAAATTAAGTATGTAGAACCTAACATTATGTTAACATGGAACTTACCAAAAACTGCACTAAACCAAAATTGTATCAATAGAGAAATTATTATCGAAGCAAATAATATGATAAAAGCTATAAATTGTTCAATCCAATTGGATGAAATTTAAATAACTAATACTATGTTAGATTACACACAAACAGTTTACATAAATAATAATGTAACCAAACTAGAACCATTGTCATATGTCCAAACTAAAGAAATTATCCTACAACAAACAAAATTGTATAACACGTTCCAAATTATAACTATAACCACTTTAACAATTATTATAATCTTACTTATTTTATACATTATCTTTAAATATAAAAATATTCTACAAAGAATTATTGTTAATTATAAGAACAAACGAGTAAGAAAGGCTACAGTCGATCGAGCCGACTGTAAAAGACTCCGTACTCCCATAGTAGTGCACATTTGTATTTAAATTCAATTCAAATTTTCAAATGAAATTTAAAAATTTTAATTTTATATGTGCATTTTAAATTGAAATTTAAAAATAAATTAAATTAACAATTCGCATTGCCAGCATTCGAACCTACAACCTCAGACCAACTCTATCAGTTGCACCACGCGCCACTTTCAAGAATTCTCCGAATATCAGCATTTACATATTCATACAAACACACATTCGTTTGAAATTGTATGTATGCATATATGTATGTATGTGTGTATTCGGCGAGGCCAGCGTCTGCCGGCAGCGCTGTCGCCACACAAGCATCGAGAACGTTCGAACATGTGTTTATATGTTTCTGTCTCGCTCTCGCGCGTAAGTGGTATTGCAGTTAAAAAACAAGAAAGAAAAGTACATTCGAGCGCGCCCGACCGTATAATACTCTCTGCATTTGTCCCGATTAAATTATTAAAATCGGTATCGAGATATTACAATGTGAATTACTTGCATTAAAACACGTTGAAACAAAAACAATCTAAGCATAATCAAACACACATCTGTTTGTTTGTATTCGAATACACATACGTTTGACAATATATGATGCATGCATGTATGTATGGGTGTATTCGGCGCAGCCAGCGACCGCGGGCAGCGCTGCCGACACACAGGCAGCGAAAACGTTCGAACATGTGCTTGTGTGTTTCTATCTCGCTTGCACCTATGGGTTGATATTGCGTTCAATTATCAATATTGTAACGCTTCTAGTTTTCTTGTTAATAGTCCGATTTTAATGCGCCTTTCAGGATAGTTTAATATAGTTAGTCTCCACACGAATTATATAATTACAATAGTGTACGATACGAACAAGTTCGCCAGAAACGGCATTGAAAGTTCCAGACTTTTTTATCAAATGTGGGAAAAGTGGGCGTGGCAGTCCAAAATTTTAAATGGCAACGCAATTATGCTGTCGCTAGGAACCTCCGTACCCAAATTGGTGATCCTAGGTGCCATAGTTACTGAGATATTTGCCGAAAACACCGATTTTTTCCGAGGTGTGTCCCGTTTTTTGCTCATTGTGGGCGAATGGGGCGCGGCATCGAAAAAAAAAAGATTCTTGTATTGACTGACTAAATATGTGATCGTTTGACACCAAGCTCGAACTTGTAGCTCTTACCATCTCTGAAATCTGTTTGTTCTTACGGACAGACAGACAGACGGAGAGACGGACATGGCTATATCGACTCGGCTTGTGATGCTGATCAAGAATATATATACTTTATGGGGTCTGCCACGCCTCCTTCTGCCTGTTACATACTTTTGCACCAACCCAATATACTCTTTCAGAGAGTATAAAAAAACAAAATTTAGAACGTAGTAGCTGTTTTGTTAAAGGTAGTATTTTGATGCCACTTTCAGAATAGGTTGATTTGATATGTCTCTAAACGAATCTTGATTTACAACACTACTATATGAACAAGAAAGAAAAGTACAGTCGAGCACGCCCGACCGTATAACACTCTCTGCATTTTTTCCCGATTAAATGATTAAAATCGGTATTCAAATATTACAATGTGTAGTACTTGCATCAAACATACATCTGTATGTTTGTATGCGAATACACATACGTTTGACAATGTGTATATGATGCAAATATGTATGTATGTGTGTATTCGGCGCAGCCAGCGACCGTGGGCAGCGCTACCGACACACAGGCAGCAAAAACGTTCGAACATGTGCTTGTGTGTATAAGATAAACATAAAAACATATCATAACTATGAACTTGAAACTTGCAAAAATACTTTTAACAATTGTGAATAGAGCTCTACGTTGGACAATGTAGGAGGACTATTGTGGACAGTGCATTTGTCCAAAAATGGTATAATTTTTCTCTTTTTTTTTATGTTTACGACAGAGGTCAAACAGAGGTCTGTCAAACGCGACCGTTCACAAGCACATGAAATGTCTAAGATTAATTTCCAAGATTGACATATGGGTTCCTCATGTTCTTGCAGAACGAAATTTGCTTCGTCGCAGTAACGACTGCAATACGCTTATTCGACGTCAAAGAAACGATGCATTTTAAAAGCACATTGTTACTGGCGACTAAAACTGTTTTGTTTACAACAATGTTAAGCGCATAAGATCATGGTCTCAAAAGGATAAACCTGCTCAAACCACATCAAAGCCCGATATTCACCAAAAAAGGTTGTGTTGTCCGTTTGGCGGGATTTAAAGTTGATCGTTTATTTTGAGCTTTTGCTGCGCAACACAATAATTGACTCCGAAGTTTATTGCAATCAACTAGGCAAATTAAGTGATGTAGTCAAAGAAAAGTGGTCAGAATTCGTCAATTTGTTTAGTTTTCCACTAGGATAATGGTGTATGGGGTACACAAGTTTGATAACTTGCTAAAAGCTTTTGCAGCTTGAATCGGATGTGCTACTACACCCACCATATTCTCCAGATTTGGCACCTTCGGACTATTACTTGTTTCGGTCTCTACAGAATTTTTTGGATGGTACAACCTTCACCTCAAATCAGTACGACAAAAACCACTTAAACCATTTTTTTGCCAGCAAGGAACAAAAATTTAAGAGCGTGAAGTTAATCTCTTGCTCGAAAGATGGCAAGAGGTATAAGAAGAAAATTGAGAATACATACTTGGTGAACAACCTAATAACTTCCACCTTTTTATCGTCGGACCGTATTCCTTCTGATCTAACTACGCGGACTAGAAATTCTACTTGTGAATGTAGAAGTGTGATTTTTCTAGATTCAGATGTGTTCTTTTAACACATCGTCAGTAAACTTTCAAGCCAAAAGCTAACAAGGGTATTTTATTTCCAGGTTATTACAAGAAAGTCATTTCTCCTATCTATCAAAGCTTTTCAAGTTTGTAGGTTATCGTCTCCTATAATACCGTCAAATGATACCAGGCCAGGAAGTACGAAAAATTAAAATAAGACAATGGGTAATTTACTATTGGACTTGAAAGGGGCTTTTGATGGGGTGCTACCATCTACTATCCTAGGGCTAATAAAGTTCCTGTTCACACAGGTGTCTATTAAAAATTTAAGCTTAGCACCATCTTCGATTCCATATTTTATGTATGGAACGATAGAGAATCATTGCTCATTAAATTTTCCTCCCACTCTGCTTCGCTCTAGTTTTGCTCGGGCCTCTCTACGTCTTCTGGATGCGATTCTCAATTTAGCTCAGGCATATCCTCTTTATGATAAGTTTCTTCAAGGTAAGGGTCACTCGTTGATACAGCTCGTTCGAATCGGCCTCAGAGTGATATGGAGCCACGTCTAAGATGCACAATACCACATAATGTTAGTTTTTGGAACATACATGAAGTTTATTTCAAAATATTTCCATGTTAGATGTTAAAAAACTGCGATCACCTCACCAAAATCTATGTTCAATAATTGTAAGTTATGCACACGTGGTTAAAACAAAAGAGATTCTATGCTTACATACAATAGACGCGCTGATTATTAAGCGAAGTATGGCCCAAGGGTTAGACATGCCTGTTTTTATACCCGTTACTCGTAGAGTAAAAGGGTATATTGTAATCGTTGGAATGTATGTAACAGGCAGAAGGAGGCGTGGAAGATCCCATTAAGTATATATATTCTTGATCAGCATCAATAGTCGAGTCGATATAGCCATGTCCGTCTGTCCGTCCGTCCGCCCGTCTGTATGAACAAAAGGATCTCAGAGACTATAACACGCCCACTTTAGGGCGTGTACAGATAAAACTAGAATGTTTTACTATAGAAAACTTTTTTGTTAGCTATGCTATCTGAACCAAATTTACACGGAAAGTACATGTCTAGGAAGTACATGCACTGACCAAATCGGACAACTATATCGTATAGCTCCCATAGGGTCAAAAATACGCTCCAAATATGAATTAGTATAAAAACGTTTGCGTTAACTAAGCTATACTAATCAAAATCACACAGAATACATCTGCCAATAATATATATATATTGACCAAGTTTGATTCAAATTGGTCTATTATATCGTATAGCTCCCATAGGGCCAATCGGTCAAAAATACGCTCCAAATATGATTTAGTATGAAAAACTTTTGCGTTAGCTAAGCTATTTTAATCAAACACACAGAATACATCTGCCATCAATATATACATACTGACGAAGTTTGATCCAAATCGGACTACTATATCGTATAGCTCCCATAGGAACGATCGGTCGAAAATATGCTCTAAACATGAATTTGTATGTTTTTCTGTGTTTGCCAAGCTTTTATATCCATCACCATTGTTAATAACAAATTGAAACTGAGTAACGGGTATCCTAAAGTCGCGAAGCGACTATAGGATTCTTTCTTGTTTTATTTTCCGTACTTGAATGTCAGTCTTAGGTGTGCGGTTCGAATCTCGGCACAGCCAGGCGTTTCACTTATTATTGTCATATAACACGTAAATATAAAATATAGATAACCGAAACCTTCGAGGAAGTACGGCGTGGTGCAACTGGTAGGGTTGCGATATGTTCCTGGTACTTGTGTCTGAGGTCGAAGGCTCGAATCTTTTTTATACTCTCTGCAAGAGTATATTGGGTTTGTGCAAAAGTATGTAACAGGCAGAAGGAGGCGTGGCCGACCCCATAAATATTCTTGATCAGCGTCACAAGCCGAGTCGATATTGCCATGTCCGTCTGTCCGTCTGTCTGTCTGTCTGTCCGTATGAACAAACAGATTTCAGAGATGGTAAGAGCTACAAGTTTGAGCTTGGTCAATACAAGAATCAATACAAGAATCTTTTTTTTCGATGACACGCGCCATTCGCCCACAATAAGCAAAATACTGGACACGCCTCGGGAAAAATTGGTGTTTTCGGCAAATATCTCAGTAACTATGGCACTTAGGAACACCAATTTGGGTACGGAAGTTCGTAGCGACAGCATAGTTGCGTTGCCAATTAAAATTTTGGACTGCCACGCCCACTTTTCCCCCATTTGATAAAATAGTCTTCAAACTTCAATGCCGTTTTTAGCGAACTTGGTCTTATCGTACAGTACTGTAGTTTCATTGTAGTAGTCGTGTGGAGACTAACTATA
This sequence comes from Drosophila nigrodunni, assembly GCA_020829145.1. Lineage (NCBI taxonomy): Eukaryota > Metazoa > Arthropoda > Insecta > Diptera > Drosophilidae > Drosophila > Drosophila nigrodunni. The sequence continues at coordinate 344,676 of JACVCZ010000016.1, read as the reverse complement.
TTACACTATCCTGAAAGGCGCATTAAAATCGGACTATAAACAAGAAAACTAGAAGCGTTACAATATTGATAGCTGAACGCAATATCAACCCATAGGTGCAAGCGAGATAGAAACACACAAACACATGTTCGAACTTTTTCGCTGCCTGTGTGTCGGCAGCGCTGCCCGCGGTCGCTGGCTGCGCCGAATACACACATACATACATATTTGCATCATATACATATTGTCAAACGTAAGTGTATTCGCATTCAAACAAACAGATGTATGTATTTTTGATGCAAGTACTACACATTGTAATATTTGAATACCGATTTTAATCATTTAATCGGGAAAAAATGCAGAGAGTGTTATACGGTCGGGCGTGCTCGACTGTACTTTTCTTTCATGTTTATTTAGAGTACGGGATCTTAAAAACTGGCCAATAATAGTCTATTTTTTTTTAACTTTTTTGTAATATACAGTTATAAAGCGAAAACTCTTACTGAATTTTATTAACAATTAATAAACTTTTTATTAAAAATTTACAACTTTATGATTGACAGATTAGTTCGCCCAAAATTTAATTTTAAATTTGATACTTTGCGACAAAAATGTATGCATTTTGGCACATTTCAGAAAAAAAGTCAACTTTGAGGGGCTCTAATACAGGGCAATAATATATAGTTTAAATTATGTATGTATAAAAGTTGTACAACAATTATTATATAGTAAATGCCGTTATCCAATCTATAAATTTAAATACGTCTGAAAATATTAAATAGTGACTGCTGCACCCACGTTCCAAATCTTTAAACTGCGATCTTATCGCAAGATCAGGTAAAAACGCAGAAACCGTTCCACGAAGCATCCAACGGTTGTTTTTCATTGTTATAAGTCCAGCGCCGGATATACCAGTATAAATACTACAACCTTCACATTGACTTTGATAACTGGAATCCACTAAGATTTCGGCACAAAAGGTGCGGTTTAACCTATGGTTTTGGTAACCAACGCTTGATTTATAACAAACATCGTTGGGAACAATTAGAGTTTTTAGAAACTTAGGATTGCTACAGTTTATATATTCAGCACCACTTTGAGGCGTATTTAAAGTTGGTGGGGACTCCAATAGCATTATTGCATTAATTTTATTAAAAGTCCAACCAATAATAATTCCGTGCTGGCCCACTATATATTCTGCTCTGCCAGATCCAGTCCAAAGGCAAACCGGTTGAATAAATGTGTTGAACCTTTAAAAATGGTAAAAGTTAACAAGATAAAAAAAGTTGCAAGAAATGCTTTCATTACCGCACTTCTTCTTTGAGTACTAGGACAGCTATATCCGCATCATAATCACTGATTTGTTTATTGTAGTCAGAGTGTAAGAAGATTTCTTCGACAGGAACTGCTAATGACCCTTTCTCATTCCAGTTCATTAAATTATGTCTTCCCAAAAACACAAGCACTTCATTGGCAGTATATCGGTGATTGAATTTTTCAAAACAGTGTGCAGAGCTTATGACGACGCGATTTGATATAAGAGTTCCACAACAATGAAAGTTAAGCGATGTAATATTATTTACATATATTGCAGCTAGCCAGGGCCAGGAGCCTCGTCGTATTAAAGGCATGCTGTTATTTGATTTTATTTCATTTATAAAATAACTATTTGTAGATGAATATTTTCCATTTACTTCGACTTTATCCATGCCATCAGAGGAATCAGAGACAGGAAATCGCTTGATTTCATGAATTGTGCCAAAAATATAGCCTCCAGCGAGCGACTCGCGAAAATCTAAAATTTTGCTTTTCCCTTGATTAGGAAATCGAAAGTCAAGACTTCTATTTATCTTGCCACAAGTTTCTCCCGGTGGACTGAAAGGCATCCTAAAAAATACTTCAAAATATAATTAATGTATCAATTAAGTAATTGTCAAAGCTAAACAATATTTATCGTATACGTTAATTTAACATGAATCCATAATTGAAGAATTCGACAAAATACATTTGAACATTTATTTATAAACCGTCGACATCGACGACTTTAAATTCAAGCAGCGTTTGCAAAAACTTCTCTGTAGCAGCAAGAGCAACACAAATTGTGCTATGCTCTGGCTATCGCTCTGAGTTTTGTCGAGAGATGTAGCCTATCGATCGAGAATATGTGCCCTGTTATGCTTTCAGCACAGTAGTAGTAGTACTTACACTAAAACACGTTGAAACAAAAATAAAACAAGAAAGTAAAGTACAGTCGAGCGCGCCCGACCGTATAAACAAAAACAATCTAAGCATAATCCAACATACATCTGTTTGTTTGCATGCGAATACCCATTCATATGTACGTTTGACAATATGTGCTGCATATATGTATGCATGTGTGTATTCGGCGCTGCCAGCGACCGCGGGCAGCGCTGCCGACACACAGGCACCGAAAACGTTCGAACATGTGCTTGTGTGTTTCTATCTCGCTTGCACCTATGGGTTGATATTGCGTTCAATTATCAATATTGTAACGCTTCTAGTTTTCTTGTTTATAGTCCGATTTTAATGCGCCTTTCAGGATAGTTTAATATAGTTACTCTCCACACGAATTATATAATTACAATACTGTACGATACGCATTGAAGGCATTGAAGTTTGAAATCTATTTTATCGATTGTTGGAAAAGTGGGCGTGGCAGTTCAAAATTTTAAATGGCAACGCAACTATGCTGTCGCTAGGAACCTCTGTACCCAAATTGGTGATCCTAGGTGCCATAGCTACTGAGATATTTGCCGAAAACACCAATTTTTCCCGAGGTGTGTCTAGTTTTTTGCTTATTGTGGGCGAATGGGGCGTGGCATCGAAAAAAAAAAGATTCTTGTATTGACTGACTAAATATGTGATCGTTTGTCACCAAGCTCGAAATTGTAGCTCTTACCATCTCTGAAATCTGTTTGTTCATACGGACAGACAGACAGACAGACAGACAGACAGACAGACAGACGGACATGGCTATATCGACTCGGCTTGTGATGCTGATCAAGAATATATATACTTTATGGAGTCTGCCACGCCTCCTTCTGCCTGTTACATACTTTTGCACAAACCCAATATACTCTTGCAGAGAGTATAAAAACCAAACAAACACATACATCTAGTTGTTGATATGCGAATACACATACGTGGTCTTGGAAATTGTGTTTGCTAAAAACTCAAAACAAAAAATTTTCTATGTAAAACAAAAAAAAAAACAAACGCCGTTTTTTGAAGTGTTGAAGAATAATATAGAACAGTGCGTAAAAGACATACCAATGTCAAGTTGTAGACAAAATGGGAGTTCACATCCATTGCAATAAGAACACAAAGCGTAAAATTATACGGCTTCTGATCAGAATGAATTTGTCAGCATCTGTTCTACATTTACGTATTTTACACCCTTATTGGTGTTTTTAAGAATGAATTGATCAGCAATACCGTCTTAGACCGGCGGGAAATTAGTTTGATATTTCAATAAAATTTTTGTCTCTTTCAATATTTGTGTAAACGTCCCAGATTTTGTAAGCAGTTTTTAAATTTTATAAGAACACTGAATATTTAATATTGAAACAAAGATTGAAAACAAGAATTTTATGCAAATTTAACATTACTAGGAAGGCGGTAAGACATTTTTAAAACTTATTTAATTAAAACTTTTTTATTTTTACTATTCATTGAGCCAAAACAAAAGACCCGGTTTGGAAGGATTTTTCTGTTTTGAAAGGCTCGAAAAGGAATTTAACTGGGGCTACCGACGGTAACGAGGGGGGATATCCTCTCTGCGTGCCGACAGCGGTCACACCTCTGACGTGGCGGGAGCAGGCCAAGTCTGTTGTGTGCGCAACAACATCAACAATAGCACGAACAAGGTGACGCGCACAGGTGCTGCACTCGACGCAGACTTAGACCTGGAGAGCGTGGTGTCAGTGACGATAACGGCAGAAGAGAGCCTACTGTGTTCCCCCGCACAAGGTACCAGCTCCACACGGGGAGGGGCAATACAAGGTGGCCCTTAAGATCCAGATCCGGCTCAAAGACATTGCTGACTTGTCCGAAGAGGACAAAGCCAAGCTGGCCTGGGTGGTGCAAAGGATCGAGGAGAGCCGCTGCCACTTTGATCAAGTGACGCACGTGCGAGCAAAGATGAGTGGTTTCGCCAACAAGGTGGAGGAGATGATGCCCGAGAAGGAGCAACGCTCGACTGACAGCAACCAGAGCACAGATGCCCCCGTTAGCAAACGGCAGCGCGGCCCGAAAGGAGCTATCCCTGGCACCTCAGTGAAGCTCTGGTAGACCGCAGCGACGAGAATGCCAGCATCTCAGAACAACGCTGGAAAGCCGTTCATGAGAAGTCGGGCTGTTCCTGGAAAAGATGGACGAGGAGCCGGAGGCTCCTATGCGCACTTTTGACGGCGCAGGGTGGAGCCAAACTGAAGTAAAAGGTCCTGACATTTGGGGCGGTGTGGGAGGTGGCCATGCTGGAGGTCGCTGAAAGGGAGAATATTTCGTGTGAGCTGAAAACAAAGGTTCTTTAACCCATCGCCGTCCAAGGAGACCAGGCGCTAAGGCTTCTGCAACGCCAGAAAAAGGATTGACAGTTTTTACATGCGGGCATTTTCTCCTCATCAGAGGAAGGCCAACATGTGATTCTTCAAATCAATAAGGATACAGAGGACTTATTGTATCCTCGCTATGGGAAAATGGCCTGGGGCCTAGGTAGCGTTTACCTAAGGCTAAAGAAGCGTAATCCTGGAGACAAGGATACACACACGCTACGAGTTGGGGAGGTAGAGAGGGATCTGGGCATCGAAACGGTCCTGTCGCTGGAAATGGTCTCGGATGAGGAGGCACACGATGAGGACTGTGACCTGATAGCCATATTCAACCCGTTCTCAACAGGTAACGCAGTTACCCCACATGTTGAGGGTACTGCAGATCAAACTGCGTATGAGCAAGTTGGCATCGACGGAGCTCATGTTGGCCTTGGAGAAAGGGCTCTTCGATGTGGCCTTAGTTCAGGAACATGGGATCGTTTCAGTCAATGTGGTGGCTGGGTTAAGGTCGAGCAACTGCAGTACGTACTATCCACCGATTATAAGCAAAACCAGAATCACCGTACTTGTACGGGAAGGCCTACATGCTTATCTAATATCCAATAAGAGTACGGATGATCATACCGAGGTGATGCTGGAAAGTGGAATGAGTCGCTTTATGGTAGCATACTGCTACTGGTCCACGACATGCCTGCACCGCCCGAAGAATTAGTGAAACTTACGTCAACGGCCCACAAGAGCTCACAAATAGTGATCGGAGCAGACACCAACGTCACTGCGTATGGGGATCGCCAGACACCAACACAAGAAGCAAGTCTCTTAGATTTCTTTTTAATATCTAACGTAAGTATCGCTAATACGGGGGAAGTACATATGTACGTACGAAGGCCCAACGTCGTCGAACTTCCTTGACCTCACACTCGTGGCCGGCATAACTATCTCTCATTGGAGAGTCCTTGAAAGACCCTCCTTCCTTGACCAAAAGCACATTCAGTTCGAACTCAACTTCGAGCACACCCCGAAACAAGCGCGACATAGGAATCCGGTGAAGACAGACTGGGCAATATTCAGGGAACTAGTGTCAGCAACACTGGAGCAACCAAGTGAGACAGAGTGGGTGAACGACATAGATGCGACAGGATGCGTACCAGAAAACATGCCCACCCTCAAATCCGACAAGGAGGTCAGGACCACCATGGTGGAATACCAAACTCTCCATTCAACGAAGAAACATCAAGGATCAGTTTAGCCTTGCAAAACAGACCAATGTTGTACTCGTACACAATGAGTATAGGCTCGATCTAAGCAGCTACAGGGCCTCCATCAGGAAGGCCAAAAGGTATTTTTTAATAATAATAATATAATTAAATAATCGGGAATAATGTGCAGACAGTATTATACGATCTGGCGTGCTCGACTGTAAAAGTGTGCAAAAGTATGTAACAGACAGAAGGAGGCGTGGCATATATATATTTTCGTGATCAGCATCACGAGCCGAGTCGATATACGATATGATGCGTGGCATCAAAAAAAAAAGTCTTGTGTTAATTGACTAAATATATGGTCGATTGAGACCAAGTTTAAACTTGTAACTCTTACCATCTCTAAAATCTGTTTGTTCATACGGACAGACAGACAAACGGACATGGCTATATCGACTCGGCTTGTGATGCTGATCAAGAACATAATATATTATATTCTGGGGTCTGCAACGTCTCCTACTGCCTATTGCATACTTTGCACAAACCTCCGCCTAACCGCTCCCATTGTTAACCACGTCCCGCACAGAGCCAACATTACACGCGCCGATGATGACCCAATATCGTATACGATATATAGCTGCATCGACACTTTTCGGCCAAGAACTGGCCGGCAGCAACATCAATCTGCGGAGTCAGATTTCCGGCACTTGCGCAACTCAACAACAACCACATCGTGTGGAGTCAGTTTGCTGACTCCGACGGCAAGGGCAGCGTCGACGTTGACGCTAGCGAATGGGAGGTGTGGCAAGTGAAAAAATTAAATCGTGCAGTGTATAAAAAGAATTATACAAAGTGCAAACGAAACGACAACCAAGTGATTAATCCGCTGCGGTGGTGGCGTTCGCCTTAAATGTGGCGAACATAATCCATGAACGTTACTAAATAATTATATAGAGAATGTAGCGAATCCACTGCGGGGAGTCACGAGTGTAAATTGCTGCGATAAACAATTGAAATAACATACCCCGGAGATTTAGGTGTTCTTAATTGAACAAGCTTTGAATTCACGAGCGCATAAAATAATATCACAGAAATCACAAACACCGAAAACAGCTGCGGCAACTTGTTTGCGAGGGGTATTATTTAACTAATAAATGTGACAAATTCAATAAGGATATGCCAACCGAAGCAAGTTTGTCCCGAACAGATTCTTCGCTGACATGGGAAGGAACAGGATCCTAGTTGGAGTCCTAGACCGTGGCTCACCTGAGTGACTGGTCGCCCGCGATAAGTTGAGGATGGTTGAGAATAAGCTCCGGAAAAGCTCCTGACTATCCTTGAGGAGAGTGGTTGTGCTCCGCCGACCGGCGAGGACGTAGGGTGGTATCAGGGCCGGGTAAAAACCATTGCCCGCCTAGATGGCCGCTCTGTGGATCTTTACAGGAAGGCGGTCGCCTCTCTCGGAGAGGTCTACCCAAGAGCCAAACTGGAGGTAGTCGACTGTCTTCCCAGCAACCCACACGCCAAGGTCTGGGTCTCCGAGAAGTCAGCAAAGCCCGAGAAGATTCTGCCAATATACAACCCGAACCTTCCGATGGCCAATTGGAAGCAGTGTCGGTCTGTTAAGACAGGTCCTATTGACCCTTGAAGGGGCGTCAGCGATGCTTCTGGAGAAGACTGATAGATCCATTGCGTAACGTTTTAAAAGAGCCCACATCCGGATCTTTAAGGCTGATGCAAAGAGCACAGGATGCCCAAAGAAAGTCTTGAGGATGTTATATGGATGTATGGATCTTGAGAAGGGCATACTTAATGGGTATGTCTCGTGACCTCGAAGGGTCGATGTGACTAAGCTGGAGGAGGAAGACTCAGTCACCGACATCACGGTGGTGCAAGCAGCATCTCCGGATGAGCCTATACATCCTGCAGATAAACCTACACCATTGTAAAGCAGTAGCTGCTGCTCTTCTGCGTCGCGTCGCATAAGAGAGAACTGACTTGGTCCTCATACAAGAACCATGGGTCTACGAGCAATGAACGAGGGGTTAGCTATATTAAAACTGAACTAATCCTTTTTACTAACAAATACAAAATTCGTCCACTTTGCGCGGAGAAACACTAAAGCTAACTAAAAAAGCTAAATATCATGGTGTATACCTTGATAGGAAGCTCAACTGGAATGCTGGCATAGAAGACAGAATAAAGAAGGCCTCAGTCGCCTTTAAACATTCAAAATACCGATTATTGTATCCCCACAATATATACATATACCTCTTTTAAAGTGGTATTTCCAACTTGAGAGGCCTGGAGAAATAACTCTCCCAACCTACATACCTTCCTTCAATTCTATACTGATGGATCGCGCTTAGCTGGTCATACAGGCTGGCGATTATATTGCTCTGAGCTACAGTTTGCCTAATCCTTTAGAATGTCTGAACACTGTAGCGTCTTTTAAGGTGAAATTATGGCCATTAAAGAAGCCCTTAACATCATCAACTCTAATATCCCCTACACAGCATCTTTTCTCATAGTCAACAACTCTAAACTACCAAACGAATGTCGCAGATGCCTAATAGAGATGGCTGAACAGTTCGATATTCTGAATATATGGGTCCCTGGCCATAGCAACATAGTAGGGAACTGTGTTGCACAAGCCCTCACAAGACTGGAAACAGTTTTTCCTCTCGATTCCGAGAGTGAACAAGAATCCAAGCTAAAAGGAAGAATAGACAGTGACTCACTTCTTCTGTCACTGCCCAGCCTTTAGTCAAAAAAAGATAGTGTTTCGCAGTGGCTTCTCTCTTCAACAATCTATCAGAGCTATCCGGAGTACAAACTCAACAGCTATCAAGATACATCCAGGCAACAGTATGAACACAAAACATACACTGCTTGCGTGTACTACTGAATAGTGATTTATAGCTATATTACGTTTCGGAATACTTCATTCGAGCACTTGGCTTCGCAATTTCATCTTCCCGAATTCAAGTTTCGGGCATTTCTTTGGTGAACGCTGAAACCACAAGAGGTTTTAACAAACTACAGCCATGACCAATTTGCCAGATGACGCTATAGATGTCATAGTCGCGATCGATCGCTTGCGCAGTAGAGACGTATCAGTGGACCGTAATCATTTCGTTTTCAACTATTGTTTTCTTATCAGCTTCGCAGCTGCTGCTGCAGTTCTATAAATAGTACTCTGCGGTAGATTTTAAGCAACAACAACAAAAACACGTGCACACATTAAGCTTTTCTTGAATTTGTGACTTCAAAAAGACACGGGTGCTATTGCACTCAGTGGAATATATAAAGCCTGCAACCACGATATTCAAAGGTATAACGCAACGATCCAAACTCAACCTAATATGTTGCATAAATCAAGAGACTTATCGGCGGTACAAGCCACCAGTAATAATAACTCAATGCGAAAACTCGGCTCACCACAAGTGCTTAAGAAAAAAGTTATTTTCAATGAGCAAGCGAGCACCAGTAAAGCTGCAGTTGTAGCTGCAATCGAAGTAGCTTAACAAAATCGCTTTCCGCGACGACGACGAGGAGGAATTCAGTGAAACGCTTCAATCCCCGATATTTACTGATCAGCCTACACAACCATCAAAGCCTCGACCTCCTCCAATTTGGTGCCCAAGCATCAAAACCATAGTAAAACTACAAGAATTAGTAGACCAAGTGATCGACCCAAACTTTTACGTCATTAAACCAAGGCGAAATGACATTGGAATCCTCACCAGCTGCAGCGATGACTACCGTGCTGTCATAAAACACCTCTCCACATTGGGATTGCGATTTCATTGCTACCAACTGATGGAGGACAGGCATTACAGAGTATGCTTCAAAGGACATCACTCCAGCACAAATGACCAGCAATTAAAAGAAGAACTCGAAACTAAAGGTCATAAAGTCCAAAATATTTACAATCCACTAAGTCGCATTGATAAAAAACGCCTCCATTTGTTCTTTATCGTAAGATGTTTTTGAAAACACGTATCCATTGACTGTCCCAGGGAAAGGGACCAACCACCAACTTGCTTCCACTGTGAGTTAGAGCACCCAGCTAATTAAAAGGGCTGTAAGGAATACAAACGCCTACTTAAACTACAGACTCCAACTCGCAAACCTAATCCAGCACAAAAGCCAGCAGAAGTCCGCAGTATCAGAATTATTGATAACAAAAGCAATAACACTGCCGCGAAAAGTCCAGCAAACAAACATACTGACCAGCCTTATGGCTATCATCACGAAACTAGGATGCAAATAATGACTCTCCGTGTGGGCATCTGGAACGCCAATGGCCTTAGCAACAAGGCTCAGGAATTGGCCGTTTTCCTCTCACGGAAGCACATAGACATTATGTTAATAGCTGAAACCCGTGAATGTCCCACAACAAAAATCTTCGGTTGCGAACACTATCAGGCCCATGGCAAGAAAAAAGATTTATGATGTAATGGTTGTGTATTGACAATTTTTTCGAATACAATATATAAATGTTTTTTTTTTATCGCAAACCGTTTCCCCCCAATGATCGCATGCCATAAAAGTTATGCTGACGATATTACCATAGCAATTTCCTTGTTATGCATGTCGATCAAGCATGTTGCAGAGCATTCTAACTTCGGAACCAAAATCAGAGCTTTCACTGGAATTCTACTCTATAAACTACCTTATGCAGCAAGCCTTGTTCTTTATGCTGCCTAAAACAAATTACCTGTCGCATACCGTCCACGTCACTTAGTCCATCGACCGTTGTACGTGTTAAAAAAAAAAAAGTTTTCTACAATGGGAATATTTTAAAATATTTATGTATAAAGTTACTATTTAAATACTGAAAGTATTTTAAATATTGCGATAACCCTTACGCGTCTTGATAGCCCTCATCTGATTATTGTTATACCTGTTACTCGCAGAGAGGGTATATTGTAATCGTTGGAATGTATGTAACAGGAAGAAGGAGGCGTGGCCGATCCCATAAAGTATATATATTCAACAGCCGAGTCGATATAGCAATGTCCGTCTGTCTGTCTGTCCGTCCGTATGAACACCTGGATCTTTTAAACTACAAAAGCTAGAGACACTAAATTTGGAATGAAAGTCCGTTATCTTCGCGAGCAGGACAAGTTTATTTCAAATTGTTGCCACGGCCACTTACCGCCCCCGCAATGAGCAAAAAACCAGACACACCTCTGAAAAATGTTTGTTTTAGGCGAAAATCTCAGTAACTATGTCACTAAGGATCACCATTTTCGGTATACAGGTTCCTCGAGAGACAGCCTTAATGCAATGCCATTAAAAATTTTGAGCTGCCACAACACCTTTTCTCACAAGAAGAAGAATTAAATGAGCAAAAAATTAGACACACTTCGGAAAAAATTTTGGTACGAAGGTTCCAAGCGACAGCATTAATGCATTGCCATTTAAAGTTTGAGGCTGCCACGCCCACATTTCCCACAATTGATAAAATAGTTTTCAAACTTCAATGCCGTTTTTAGCGAACTTGTTCTTATCGTATAGTATTGTAGTCAATAATTCGTGTGGACACTAACTATATCGAACTATCCTGAAAGGCGCATTAAAATCGGGCTATAAAAAAGAAAACTAGAAGCGTTACACTTAGAGTAGAAACACCTGTGGTTCAAGTGTATGAAAGCGTAACGATCGATCCCAACATTGGATGCGAGGTTAGACAAGACGTTGCTAAATCGGTACCGAACTTTAGTGGTGACCACGAAGAATATGTGACTTGGAGACAAGCAGCCGTTGAGGCATATCAAATTTTTAAACGATACAATGGAAGTGAAACCCATTACCAAGCTGTGGCTATATTAAAAAACAAAGTGTGTGCCGCAGCACGCTCAGTGCTCACATCCCACAATACTGTGCTCAACTTCGATGCGATCATTACTAGACTTGATTGCACATACGCGGACAAAACGTCCCTGCGTGTCCTCAGACAGCGATTAGAATTGGTTAGGCAAGGTGACCTAGACCTAATGCAATATTAAGACGAAGTCGAGAAAAAACTTACACTCGTCACAATTAAAATTGTCATGACAAATGAGAACAGGCAGCAGCCCAACAACTCTAACCAAGGCCAGAGCCAGGCGCAAGCCATGGACATCGATCCATCAAGTTCAATGTTTAGTCAGCCGACTAATTGGGGTAAACCTCAGAGTAAACCCACACACGCCGAAGGTCAAAAGGGACAGAACACGTTGGAACGTGTGTCAGGGCAAAGACTCCAAAAGATCAATAATGTAACTCAACAGAACTTTAGCCAAGAGGCTCAAGACTACACAAGTGTAGCAGAAGCTGCAGTTGCCGAGGCCTCCGATGAAAGTGATTCGCTAGGTGACAATGACCTATTAAATTTTTTCGGGAACGCTCCAAATTGCCGTTCGTTGAGCGATAATTGGCTGGCAAATCATTGAAAATCTTAATCGACACTGGGCGGCAAAAAATGATGTAAAACATGTAAAGGAGTTAAAAAAAACTCTTGCCACTTTTGATCCTATAATAGGCTTCGATTTATTGACACAAGCAGGAGTAAATCTAAATTTAAGCGATAATAGTATATGGCATTATAAAACCATCATGGATGCTGCATACAAGCAGCCCTGCATCTACTCTTTCTTAGAGTACGGGGTCTAAAAAAGCGATAAGGCTAAATTCCAATCAGAAGCAAGAAAAAATGCTATAGTCGCCTCGCGACTTTAGGATACCCGTTACTCAGTTTCAATTTGTTATTAACAATGGTGATGGATATAATTACTTGGCAAACACAGAACATTTTCATACAAATTCATGTTTAGAGCATATTTTTGACCGATCGTTCCTAAGGGAGCTATACGATATAGTAGTCCGATTTCGATCAAACTTGGTCAGTATATATATATATTATTGGCAGATGTATTCTGTGTGAATTTGATTAATATAGCTTAGATAACGCAAAAGTTTTTCATACTAATTCATATTTGGAGCGTATTTTTGACCGATCGGCCCTATGGGAGCTATACGATATAGTTGTCCGATTTGGATCAAACTTAATCATTACATGTACTTCATAGACATGTACTTCCCTGTAATTTTGGTTCAGATAGCATAGCAAATAAAAAAGTTTTCTAATTAAAACATTCTACTTGTACCTGTTCATTTACCTTTATATTCAAATAAAACGCCCTAAAGTGGGCGTGTCAAAAAACAAAAACAAACATGTACTGCTTGGGTATTGTACCTTTCATTTGCGACCCCTATCATATTTCTAGCTCTTACAGTCTCTGAGATCCTTTTGTTCATACAGACGGACGGACGGACAGACGGACATGGCTATATCGACTCGTCTATTGATGCTGATCAAGAATATATGTACGTTATGGGGTCTGCCACGCCTCCTTCTGCCTGTTACATACATTCCAGCGATTACAATATACCCTTTTACTCTACAAGTAACGGGTATAATAATAAGAAAATTGTTTGAGTATATCTTCATATTATCAGTTTCTGTTTGGTTTGCTAGCAACATTTAATATAACTGCAAAATACTCGAGTAAAACGAGTATAAGCATGCCCGCGGTACGCGCACAAACGATCGAGTATCAAATTTGTTTGAACAAAACGATCACGAGTAAGCGTTCGAGTATACTCGAAATTTTTATACTCGTTGCAGGGCTCTGATGTCGAGCATTAAAGCAGAGCGAATCTTATTATGCTACCAATGAAAGAGAATTATTAGACATCGTATGGGCTCTAGGAAAATTACAGAACTACCTGAATAGCACCAGAGAACTCCACTTTTTCACAGACTATCAGCCGCTTACCTTATCAGCGTCAGAAAAAACACTAACACAAAGATTAAAAGATCGAAAGTATACATTGAAGAGCATAACGCACAGATTAATTACCCGGCAAAACGGTAATGCCCTACAAGATGAAACATAATCATGTGCTGCTACCATCGATAGTGACCTATCCCTAACCTATACAATCGATACAACAGACAAGCCTGTTAACCTTTTTAGAAACCAAATTATCCTTGAAGAAGCACGCTACAATTTACATCGTAGACTTATCTTATTCGGCAGAAAAACCCGCCATGTGATACAATTCACAGACAAAAATGACCTCCTCGAATCCATAAAGCTTGCAGTAAACAGTGATGTGGTAAACGCATTCTATTGTGACCCCCGCCCTTGGCTGTCTTTCAACACGAACTCGTATTACTCTACCCCACAACAAAGTTTGACACTGCAAGAATAAGGTAGCAGACATTACCAGCAAAAGTGACCAGACATGACTATATCGACTCGGCTGTTGATGCTGATCAAGAATATATATACTTCATGTAGTCGGAAACACCTCCTTCAATGTGTTACAAACTTCGTGACAAGAACAATATACCCTCTGCAAGGGTATAATGAAACGGCTGTCTGTGCCGAGATTCGAACCATAGACCTTTGGTTTGCATACAACTACGAAAGTAGCCACTCTTCGTTCAACACTTCGAATGTACAATAATGTTAGGTAAACATAGAGTTGTCTCTTCTCTTTCTACCACGTGTACATAAATAACAATTATTGAACATCGTTTTTTGTGAGAAGACAATATTGTTTTGGTGTAGCCGAATGCAAGGACGGAGTAAAAGCTGTCACCGATTGCGTTACAACTAACCACGCAACATTTTGCAAGCTAGCCACGCGTGATACATGCGCCCGCGGATTACACTAAGGCGAATCAGCCATATGCCGAACGCAGCCCAGTGACCTGGAACCTATTACAAGGATTGACGAACGGATGATTATCATCAACCAGCCTGCGAGCATTAGTTTAGATGGAGGCCCCACAATATAGTACATCATTGGAACTAATCTTATAACGTTTGATAAACATGATAAACGACACCACGTATCTCAACCACAATAAAACTGTAGATATGGTTCCTGGCATTCCGACTTCACCTTTACTGAACATTACTCGACACGAACACGTGTTGGTCAAACCCTACTTCAGCGAATACATGAACACAACCTACACGCCATTCGGGAGCTAAGCGACGACATGTCATCCAACGGATGCCCCAAGTTTTGGTTCGCCATTGGAGAAGTTCTCAGTCTCCTGTTCTGTGGCGTCATCGTAGTTGGCCTATGTTGGTATCTGAAGAACATCTCGATTAAGTTGCAGAGATTCATCCAGCGCATCACCGAACAAGGAAGTTAACGAACAACCCTCGCGTTAAGTCTAGATCAATCCACGCAGTTAGAACATCGACGTATCGGATTTCGGTTGCAATGCCCCAACGCAACGGACATTGCGTACATTGCCAGTTTTCGTTATATGTCGGAATCGCAGACATTGTAACGATAACATAAATATGCTGGCATAGCTCCGCGCGGTCAACATGTTCGAACATGTGCTTGCACCAATGGGTTGATATTGAGTTCAATTATCAATATTGTAACGCTCCTAGTTTTCTTGTTTATAGTCCGATTTTACAATTACAATACTGTACGATAAGAAAGAGGTTCGCTAAAAACGGCATTGAAGTTTGTAAATTTTGTTAATTGTCGAAAAAGGTGGCGTGGCAAAACTTTAAATGGCAATGCTGTCGCTAGGAACCTCAGTACTAAAATTTGTAATCCTTGGTTCCATAGTTACTGAGATATTTGCCGAAAACACCGATTTTTACCGAGGTGTGTCTAGTTTTTTGCTCATTGTGGGTGAATGGGGTGTGAAATCGAAAAACAAAAAGATTCTTGTATTGACTGACTAAATATGTGATCGTTTGACACCAAGCTCGAACTTGTAGCTCTTACCATCTCTGAAATCTGTTTGTTCATACGGACAGACAGACGGACATGGCTATATCGACACGGCTTGTAATGTTGATTAAGAATATATATACTTTATGGGGTCTGCCACGCCTACTTCTGCCTGTTACATACTTTGCACAAACCCAATATACTCTTGCAGAGAGTATAAAAATGCACTAAATTATGTAACTCATTGAGTTAAATTCAAAAGCCGTGCACCTAGTTGTCCAAAGGCAATAGCAGAATGCTTTTTATTCATGACCCTCCCAGTTACATCCGCAAATGTTGAAAGAAGTTTTCAAAATTAAAATAAAAAAAAAAATTACTTAATAATTTCGATAGGAAATGAACGGCGGTTAGACCAATTGTTTATTGAGGCTGAAACTTTAGAAAAAACAAGAAAGAAAAGTACAGTCGAGCGCGCCCGACCGTATAATACTCTCTGCATTTGTCCCGATTAAATTATTAAAATCGGTATCGAGATATTACAATGTGTTTTACTTGCATTAAAACACGTTGAAACAAAAACAATCTAAGCATAATCAAACATACATCTGTTTGTTTGTATTCGAATACACATACGTTTGACAATATGTATATGATGCAAATATGTATGTATGTATGTGTGTATTCGGCGCAGCCAGCGGCCGCGGGCAGCGCTGCCGCCACACAGGCAGCAAAAACGTTCGAACATGTGCTTGTGAGTTTCTGTCTCGATTGCACCAATGGGTTGATATTGCGTTCAATTATCAATATTGTAACGCTTCTAGTTTTCTTGTTTATAGTCCGATTTTAATGCGCCTTTCAGTATAGTTTAATATTCGCATACAAACAAACATATGTACGTTTGATTATGCTTAGATGGTTTTTGTTTCAATGCAAGTACTATTCATTGTTATATCTGGATACCGATTTTAATAATTTAATCGGGAAAATGCAGAGAGTGTTATACGGTCGGGCGCGCTCGACTGTACTTTTCTTTCTTGTTTTTTCTAAAGTTTCAGCCTCAATAAACAATTGGTCTGACCGCCGTTCATTTCCTATCGAAATTATTAAGTAATTTTTTTTTATATTTTAATTTTGAAAACTTCTTTCAACATTTGCGGATGTTATGTTTGTTTTATTCTGTGATAAATCTTCACCTTTCATAAGGACCCACACACAAATTTTGTTCGAATGTTTATCCACATACAAGCATTTACTGGTCTTAACTGCATTGTAATTAAAATGACGTTTTATAGGGTCGAAATCTTAAATATAATTGGCCGCACCGCCATCAGTGTTGGATAAAAATCTAAAACAAAAAGTTAACTATGTAGTGTTAACAAACACGTCAAATACATACTTTTTTAACTGGATGTTTGGCCAATAGCTAAACTCAGAACTTGATGACGGTTTCATATTAACAGCCATTCCATATTCGACATGTTGTTTAGACTCTATTGGACTTGAAGAATTTTCGTCCGGCATGAATGAAAATTTCCGTGAATGCTCCAGTTGAATTTGAGTCATAAAAATGCTAAGATCTAAAAAGAGTAAAAGGTAAATGTTTTATATTTTTGCTAATTTATATTATTTTGCATACCCGCAGATCCAATGCAAACAATCTGATTGTGAGTTGAAATGAGCACAACATTGGGAGGATAATTATGTTTTGGAAACCGAATTTTGTAAAATACTGGGGAATGTCTCGTTAATCGTCGAGTTAAAAGCTCTATTTCCCCAATATAATTCTGAAAAAGTTGTTATTTTTTATTAGTTTAGTAGTATACAATGTTTTTACTTACCGTCGGCGGCTTACCGCGCATAGAAAGCAATACTCGAATGTGTAGACCTTGTACCTCATCATTTCGAATAGCAACTATTCCAAACCATTCATTTCCATCAAATCTGTATTGAAAAATTTTTGGACACGGACTAGTTGGCGTACCTTGTGCAATAGGATCAGTAAATTGACCAAGGCATATAAGCAAAATTGTTGTGATATTTACTTTCATCATTACTGTTTTGTTTAAATATTTAATATGCAATATTAACTTGCTAGTATTAAAAACAAAAAAAAAGAAATTAAATGATATTATCACACATCAAAATATATATTTATTGTAAATATTAAACGCTGAAGTAAGGTTTCCGGTTTTTGCTGTTCTTTGCATGAAAAATCTGGTTAAAAACCATATTACTTCTTTAATATAAAAATTATGGCATTGGGTAAATTTAGTACATGCCATATACAACTGTGATTTTGTTAAATACATGCAATCATTGCAGTGCAATGCATAGGTATCCATGCACGTGACTTTAGAAACACGATATTTATGAATGACACAAGTCTTTGAGTTATCGAGTATCGATACCCAAAGTACGTTATAACTTACGCGCGTCTAGTTTCGATAGCCGAAGACCAACGACCCGTTTCGTAAGTGCATACATATGTGATTTTTCACTACACTTCATTAAGAGCTACATATATAGTACTCTCTGCATTTTTTCGCGATTAAAAATCTTATAATCGCTATCGAGATATTTCAATGTGTAGTACTTGCATTAAAATACGTTGAATCAAAAACAATCGAACATAATCAAACATACATCTGTTTGTTTGTATGCGAATACACATAAGTTTGACAATATATGATGCATATACATATGTATGTATGTATGTGGGCAGCGCTACCGCCATGCAGGCAGCGAAAACGTTCAAACATGTGCTTGTTTGTTTCTATCTCGCTTGCACCAATGGGTTGATATCGCGTTCAATTATCAATATTGTAACGCTTCTAGTTTTCTTGTTTATAGTCCAATTTTAATGCATTGAAGTTTAAAAATTATATTAATAATTGTGGAAAAAAGGGGGCGTGGCAGCTCAAAACTTTAAATGGCAATGCATTTGAACTGTCGCAAGGGACCTCCGTATCACAATTCACCGAAAACACCGATTTTTTCCGCGGTGTGTCTAGTTTTTTGCACATTGTGGGCGAATGGTGCGTGGCATTAAAAAAAAAAAGATTCTTGTATTGACTGACTAAATATGTGATAGTTTGACACCAAACTCGAACTTGTAGCTCTTACCATCTCTGAAATCTGTTTGTTCATACGGACAGACAGACAGACGGATGTGATGCTGATCAAGAATATATACACTTTATGGGGACTGCCACGCCTCCTTCTGCCAGCTTGGTCAGTATATATATATTATTGGCAGATGTATTCTGTGTGAGTTTGATTAATATAGCTTAGTTAGTCCTATGGGAGCTATACGATATAGTTGTCCGATTTGAATCAAACTTGGTCAGTACATTTCCTTCTTAGACATGTACTTTCAGTGTAAATGTGGTTCAGATAGCATAGCTAACAAAAAAGTTTTCTATACTAAAACATTCAAAGTTTACCTGTACATTTACCTTTATATGCAAATACCCGTTACTCGTAGAGTAAAAGGGTATATTGTAATCGTTGGAATGTATGTTACAGACAGAAGGATGCGTGGCAGACCCCATAAAGTATATATATTCTTGATCAGCATCAATAGCCGAGTCGATATAGCCATGTCCGTCCGTCCGTCTGTATGAACAAAAGGATCTCAGAGACTATAAGAGCTAGAAATATGATAGGTCGCAAATGAAAGGTACAATACCCAAGCAGTACAAGTTTGTTTTTGTTTTTTGACACGCCCACTTTAGGGCGTTTTATTTGAATATAAAGGTAAATGAACAGGTACAAGTAGAATGTTTTAATTAGAAAACTTTTTTATTTGCTATGCTATCTGAACCAAAATTACAGGGAAGTACATGTCTATGAAGTACTTGTAATGATTAAGTTTGATCCAAATCGGACAACTATATCGTATAGCTCCCATAGGGCCGATCGGTCAAAAATACACTCCAAATATGAATTTGTATGAAAAACTTTTGCGTTATCTAAGCTATATTAATCAAACTCACACAGAATACATCTGCCATTAATATATATATACTGACCAAGTTTGATCCAAATCGGATAACTATATCGTATAGCTCCCATAGGGCCGATCGGTCAAAAATACTCTCCAAATATGAATTAGTATGAAAAACCTTTGCTTTAACTAAGCTATATTAATCAAACTCACACAGAATACATCTGCCAATAACATATATATATACTGACCAAGTTTGATCCAAATCGGACTACTATATCGTATATCTCCCAAGTCGCGAGGCGACTTTAGCATTCTATTTTGTTTATTTTGAGAATTGGTAAAAAATAAAGCTTGAATATGAACTAAGTGTAAAATAAGATAATCGATAATTAATACAAGATGGCAATTATTTTGATTGGTTTTCTTAAAATTTCACAAGAGATCAAAGCTGATCTTGTGAGCGTCACCGAAAAAGAGGATAATTAGGTTTACCTATGTATGACAAATACTGTTCGATAATTCTTAACCTAACAATCAATAATTAAGTACTAGACTGAGTACTGACATGATTAATGATGCATATCACAGTAGTGTTGACTCTTCTGGTGGATGCGACTTGTTGCATCTGGGGCTGAGCAGAATCGATATATCGATAAGTGTTAGAAATTCATCGCACACTGTTCTGCTCAGCTGGGGTGGCCATGTGCAGAAGAGAGGGGAAGTATGAGAGTTAGGGTATTAGAGTACGGATTAGAAAGAGAGAGGATGAGGAAGAGAGGATAGAGGCCAAGGGCATACGGTCGTTGACTCTAAGGAACCGTTGCATGGAATAGGGGTAGGAGAATTCGAATTATGCATAGCAACAGGTGGCCTTAGAGTCAAACGGGTAGTTGGTTTTTAGAGATCGGCACGAGCAGTTGCGTGGCCGGGTCGTCGTCGTGATTATTCTTTTGCCGTTTTTTTTTTGTGTCGGTCCGGTGGTGAAGATAATTTTTATACCCTCTGCAAGAGTATATCGGGTTTGTGCAAAGTATGTAACAGGCAGCAGGAGGCGTGGCAGACCCCATAAAGTATATATATTCTTGATCAGCGTCACAAACCGAGTCGATATAGCCGTGTCCATCTGTCCGTCTGTCTGTCTGTCCGTATGAACAAACAGATTTCAGAGATGGTAAGAGCTACAAGTTCGAGCTTGGTGTCAAACGATCACATATTTAGTCAGTCAATACAAGAATCTTTTTTTTTCGATGCCACGCCCCATTCGCCCACAATAAGCAAAGAACTACACACACCTCGGAAAAATCTGTGTTTTCGGCTAATATCTCAGTAACTATGGCACCTATGATCACCAATTTGGGTACGGAGGTTCCCAGCGACAGCGAAAATGCACTGTCATTTAAAATTTTTGACTGCCACGCCCACTTTTCACACATTTGATAAAAAACTCTTCAATCTTCAATGCCGTTTTAGCGAACTTGTTCTTATCGTACAGTTTTGTAGTTTGTAATTCGTGTGGAGACTAATTATATTAAACTATCCTGAAAGGCGCATTAAAATCGGACTATAAACAAGAAAACTAGAAGCGTTACAATATTGATAATTGAACGCAATATCAACCCATTGGTGCAAGCGAGATAGAAACACACAAGCACATGTTCGAACGTTTTCGCTGCCTGTGTGTCGGCAGCGCTGCCCGCGGTCGCTGGCTGCGCCGAATACACACATACATACATATTTGCATCATATACATATTGCCAAACGTATGTGTATTCGATTGTTTTTGTTTCAACGTGTATTAATGCAAGTAATTCACATTGTAATATCTCGATACCAATTTTAATAATTTAATCGGGACAAATGCAGAGAGTATTATACGGTCGGGCGCGCTCGACTGTACTTTTCTTTCTTGTTTCATTTATGTTCTTAAAGAGATACGTTATGCAATGAAACTAGCTTTAATATTCTTCATTTATGTTTAAAGACTTAAAGAAAAATGTAAAATGAACGATGCAATATGTACGATATTCATGTACAACTCCAAAAAACGTAAACAATAAAACAAGAAAGTATGATGGAAAAAATGTCGCGTTCGACCTGTCAAGTGCGAACCTGATTAAAACTGAGTTAAAAAATAAACTTCTCAATATATTTGAATCAAATAAAAACAATAATTAAGATGTCCCAATTCTAATAATTTAAAATTATTTGTAATAAATTATTACTTAAAGTTTCGCTAAAATCTGAGGTTGAACTGTTAATTTAAAAACCGACTTCTTAGCGTGCGAACCCCTTGGTTTTTTGTAATTATTTCTAAAACCAACACTTGCCTTAAATCATCCTTAGCACCAATTATAGTGCTAATCAACAGCTATAAGATCCACTATTTTTCAAAATGGAAAAATGTTTTGGCGTTCGTTTCTTTTTACTTTGAATGCGTACGAATGTCACGTTCGACACTAGAGAATTGCCCATATGCAACTTTCGGCATATGCACAAGTTCCGGAAAAAAATTCTATCATACTTTACAACTTCACTCAAACAATTCTAATAAAACCACAGGGTATGACTTGATAGCTTTTATGGATCATTTCGATTGTGGAAGCAACATCTTTCCGAGGAACAATCTATACCGATATTGCAACTAAGCCAAATATTCAGTATTCTGAAATTGTATCTGACAGATTTACAACCGACAATTAAAATAAATACAAAATACTAAAAACCATACGAAAAACAAAAATGAGCATGAGTGTGGAGCATAACATATCCGTATATAGCTGATGTTAGCGCTATTTTATAATATTATTGTTAAAAATACCAATTTAGTATTTAAGCAACGCTGAATGTCTATTCTCTTTTATACATTGTTCGTTCATTTTCGTATTTGGAATTATAACGGAATGTTCTTTTTATTTTACTTTAAGTTTATGTCCACTGCCTGCGCTTGCAGCATATTTCGTATGTACACACTTTAGTCTCAAATAAACTCTGCATCTAATAGGTTATGGGCCCAGGCATGCAGGCAAGCAGCTTGGTAGGCAGAGAGACAGTAATAAACTGTGCGTGTTAATCGAAATAAAGGGAAACTTTAGTGAGACTCGTGATTAACAAAATTTGGCAAAATGAGTTCGCAATTTGCTATTGAAAAATTAGACAATGAAAACTACACTACGTGGTCAGTGCAGATGAAAAGTCTGTTGATTCACTCTGAATTATGGGCGGTGACTTGTGGTCGCATAATAAAAAACGAAAGTGACACAGTGGAGCAAAAAGTGTTATTTGACACCAAAGACGAGAAGGCTCTCGCAAGTGTTTTGTTGTGCGTAAAACCATCGCAAATTAATTATATAAAGCACTGTAAAACAGCAAGTGAAGCATGGGTTAAATTGTCCGAGATCCACATGCCTTCAGGTCCGGCGCGAAAAAATACAGTTGTTTAAACAGTTACTGTATGTAAAAATGCCAAATACGGAAAGTATTCGTGAGCATTTGAACAATTTTTCTGATCTCGTTGAAAAATTATGTGAAATACAAGAAGTTGTGCCAGAGGAAATGCTTGTAATAATTTTGTTAACTAGTTTAAACGACGAGTTTGAAAATTTTGTTGTCGCCATCGAGACGCGGGACAAATTACCGTCGCTCAGCGCTCTCAAAATTAAGTTGCTAGAGGAAGGGGAGAGGCGCAAAATAGGCGAAGTAATCGAAAAGAACGAGCAGAAAATATTCTCATCGCGTCCAGAAAACGGTAAACTGAACAAAGCGAAGAGAGACCCGAAAAATGTCGAATGTTGGTCGTGCGGTCGTCGTGGGCATTTCGCGGCGAATTGCAGATCGAAAGACAAAAAGGAAAACGAAAAAACGGGCGAAAAAACCGGCGATAAGAACAGTAAAAAGTCGTTTTCGGTGTTTGCAGCTTCTGCTAATAGAAGCGAATTGGCAAAAAATGCGTGGTGTGTAGACAGCGGAGCTACAGTGCACTTGTGTGCAGACAAATCAATGTTTACAAGTATGCGTGAGCACCAAGAGAATATAAAATTAGCAGGCGATAACTATATAGAAGCCGAAGGTTGTGGTACAGTGTTGTTGAACGGTAAAAAGAATACGATCGAATTGCTTGATGTATTATATGTAAAAAACTTACAATGCAACTTTATATCGGTAAATAAAGCAACAGAAAATGGGTTAAAAGTGTGTTTTGTGAAAGACAAAGCGTATGTTAATGACTATAACAATGATACCTTGATGGTTGCAGAAAAGGTAAACGATTTATTCTTGTTTAAAAATGAAATCAAAACGGTACTTTTGGCAAATTCAAGTATAAATCAACTTGTGAAATGGCACGATCGATTCGGGCATTTAAACTTCAGTAGTTTAAATAAAATGATTAAACAAGACATGGTCTATGATCTTCGTGCGAGTGCGTGTAATACAAATGACTTTGTATGTGAAACGTGTGCAAAAAGTAAAATTTGCGTAAAGAAATTCCCGAAAGTGTCGGAAAATCGGTCAAATGAATTACTGGGATTAATTCATACAGATATTTGTGGACCAATGCCGATTGTATCACAGGGTGGAGCACGTTATTTTGCAACATTTATTGACGATAAATCGCGTTACATGTCGGTATACATGCTAAAGAAAAAGAGCGAGATTTTCGAGAAATTTAAAGACTTTAAAATGTTGGCAGAAAATCAATCAGGAAACCGAATTAAAACCATTAGAAGCGACAACGGGTGCGAGTACCTGAGCAATGAGTTTGAAGAGTTCCTGACGCGACATGGAATAAAAAGACAACTCACAGTTCCCCACACTCCGCAGCAAAACGGTGTGGCGGAACGCGCCAACAGAACCTTGGTGGAAATGGCGCGGAGTATGATAGTGCATTCTGGAGTTTCCAACTGTTTTTGGGGTGAAGCCATAATGACAGCGGCGTATCTACGCAATCGGGCTGAAACTGCAAGTTTGTCCGACAAAACTCCATATGAGGAATGGCATGGCAAAAAGCCGAGCGTAGCACATCTAAAAGTATTTGGAATGCCAGCTATTGCTTTAGATAAAACGCAAAAGAAAAAGTTCTCACCAAAAGGAGTGCAGCATATTTTGGTAGGTTATTCTGAAACTGCCAAAGCTTATCGTCTTTACAACCCACAGAAAAAGAAGCGTAATAGTTTCCAGAGATGTTGTGTTTTTGGAGCACAAATTTAAAAAGGATGCGGAACGCGATTACAGTTCATCATATGAGTCAAATGTGCTAATCCTTGAGTCAGATGACGAATCTGAAACCGAGCATAATGATAAACAAGAGGACTCTGAAGAAGAGCAACATAATCCAATTGCTGGCGATCAATGCAAAGCGATGACGGAGAAGATGCTGTGGAGGTGCAAATCTCCAATCGAAGGGGGCCAGGCAGGCCAAAGATTGTTCGCACTGGGCGTGCAGGTCGTCCACGTAAAGAGTACAATATGCTGAATGTACTAGATGCCAAAAATATTATTGTGCCCACCAGCGTCAGTGAGGCATTTAACTCGGAACAATCTGAAGACTGGAAACAGGCGATGCAGAAGGAGTACGACAATCTGCAAAACATTAAGACGTGGAGTCTGGTCAACCTTCCTGCAGGCGAAAAAGCCATTGGTTGTAAATGGGTTTTTGCCATCAAGCATGATCAGTATGGCAGCGTACAGCGTTTTAAGGCACGTTTAGTTGCAAAAGGATGCGGTCAGCAATACGGAGTTAATTACATGGAAACGTTTTCCCCAGTTGCACGTTACTCCTCAATCAGACTGGTGATTGCATTGGCTGTCGAGCACAAGATGTACTTACACCAGATGGACGTCTCAGCAGCGTATCTCAACAGTGAGCTACAAGATGACGTTTACATGCGACAACCGGAGGGTTTTACTGATGCTAATCATCCCAAGCGTGTGCTGAAACTAAAGAAATCGTTATACGGGCTGAAGCAGAGCGGACGTGAATGGAACCAAAAACTGGAGAGAACCCTGTTAGAGATTGGTTTCGTCCCTTGTGCTAGCGAGCCGTGTATCTACACAAACAAAATCGAAGGGTATTTAAATGTCATTGTTGTATATGTTGACGATTTTATACTTGCATGTAGCCGAGAAGAAGATATTGGCCACATAAAGCAGCTTATATCAAACAAATTTGATGTGGTCGACGGCGGTGAACTGCAGCATTTCCTAGGGATGGAAATCAAGAGAGATGGCAAAACTGGTAGCGTCTCCATTGGCCATAAGCAGTACATCGAAGGTCTGTTACGTGATTACGGTATGCAGGACTGTAAGCCAAACACGACTCCGTTAGAAGTCAGCTTCCAAACGAAGTGCGACGATGCTGGCTGCAAACAGGTGGACAAAACGAGCTACCAATCTCTTATTGGCTCGTTATTATATTTGGCGTTGACTACACGGCCGGACATAATACATTCTGTGTCAAAATTGGCGCAGAGAAATGCAGATCCGCACAAGGAGCACGAGGTTGCTGCCAAGCGGGTGTTGAGATACTTGAAAGGTACCTCAGAGACGACATTGAACTACAGCAAAACAGGTGTACCTATACATTGTTTTGTTGACGCGGACTGGCCTGGCCATAGCAGCGATCGGAAGTCATTTACAGGTTGGCCATTCTTCATGGCTGGAGCAGCTGTCTCATGGGAGTCGAAGAAGCAGAACATTGTCGCCCTCAGTAGTACGGAGGCGGAGTACGTAGCGCTTTCTACAGCAACAAAAGAGGCCGTATACATTCGAAAGCTGATCAACGAAATGGGATTCGGGCCGATGACAAAACTGATGATATATAGCGATAACCAGAGCGCTCAGTGCCTTGCTAAAGATTCAAAATTCCATTCGCGTAGCAAGCACATTGAAATAAAATATCATTTTGTAAGGGAAATGTATAAAGATAATGTAATTGATATAAAGTACATTCCCACAGATAATATGACGTCCGATATATTGACGAAAAACTTATGTAAAGTTAAACATGTTAAGTTCACGAAAATGTTAGGACTAAAATAATTTAAGTTTTTTATTGAAATAGATATCGCGTTGAGAAGGAGTGTTAAAAATACCAATTTAGTATTTAAGCAACGCTGAATGTCTATTCTCTTTTATACATTGTTCGTTCATTTTCGTATTTGGAATTATAACGGAATGTTCTGTATCGGGGCAGGATCTTCTGGTTGCCTAGCTCATTCGGGAGTGTGGGGGGGTTCGTTGCTACTTCTCGTCCTTGGTACATAAAGTTTAAGATAGGATCCTTACAAAACTAAAAAAAGGAGATCTATCATAGTTGATCGACGGTGTGCATACATGCTTTAATTCTTTTTTTTTTCCCCAGTTGACATGTTTCTTTCAGATTACATTTTTTCGTTGAGAATTCATTGTTGTTTGGTTTTTGTTTTCTATATATATCAACGCTAATTATTTATACATACATATTATTTTTTGTTTTTCATTTATGACATTAATTTTAATTAATTGCTGTCTAGAACATTATACAATAGATTTCATTCAATTAAACTGAATTGTTGTTTGCTTCAACAAAATTTTTAATAAAATTTGCAGGAAAATGAATGTATCTTGAAATGTTTGTTTTATTTTCTTTCTAATTTCTACATTTTTTGTTTTCTTTCTTTAGTGTATTTTATTTTTTTTTTTTTCCTTTGTTTTATCAGTTTTGTGTTCTTTCTGTATATTAATTTTTTTTTTTTTAATTTTTACAACTTAATTATTAAAAGAACATATTTTTTTCATATTTCTTTGTGCACTGTTAATTCGAATAGTTTTCATTACATTTTGGTTTTTTTTTTTTCAATTCTTCACAATGTTACTTTTTATATCTTTACAAAAATATATCGCTTAAAAGTTAGTGCTCAATATTGGAAAAGATTTGCAAGGTGACTTAGGTTAAGTCCGCAGGTATTTCAGATTCACTGAAATCCCTTTTTTAATGCACTTACGTGACAAATTTCCAACGTTGAAATGCCTTCCATCGGTGGTGTCGTTCGATTTAGCAGTTTAAGTTAGTATATTGTATTTAAATGTACATGCGATATTGCTGACTATTTGGTGCACAAAGAACACATTTGAGTTTATAACAATATATAATATTTTTTCTAATTTTCTTTTCTGACAAACATTTCAACAAATTTTTAAATCAGTTAAATTTTTTTTTTTTACTTTTAATTTTTTTATCATTTTACTTTAACAGGTGGCACCAATGTATGCAAATTTTTCGCTGTCTTTTTTTTTTTTAAGGGTTATTGCCAAACTTAAGGCGATATAGGTGGTACGAGCATCACAAGCCGGTTCATTTCTCCTGGAGGCACTTTAAAGGGGACAAGCCTGTCCTAGGAGTGGCTGGCAGAGTCACTGTGCACTCCACTCAGGCTTTGATTGCCAAAAGCAATGATGCGGGAGCGTTTTATGCTCAACCCCAGGCTGAGAAACGAAAATACCAATTAATATGATTGATTTTTGCTAAAGAAATATTTAATCGATGGCATACCTTTAATTAAGCAAAACACACTATGCTTAAATTGTGGGCCTCCTAAGGTCCAAGTTAGTCGATGGCTGCGGATTACTCCAACGCAGCTTAAAGATTGGATTGCACCAATATAACCTTAAATTCCTGACGGCGTACTTTTATTTGACTCTAGCACTGAACTTGGTAGGTTCAAAGGCGGAAAAGAGCGATTTTGGCCTCCAATTAGACTTTATAGCGTCCAATTCCAATGAAAAATACAAAGCGTTCTTACCAATGTGCAAAGTTGGCTGCGCTGCTAAGCAACATAATTAGTATGCGTGCGCAGCTTAGAAGCTTTTATGCAGTAGCCAAAGCTTATGCTGCGGTTGCAGAACTGGGTCAAAGCTCTCTGATAAAGCTTTCGGATAATGTGCAGCGAAATCAAAGCTTTTGATAGTTATCGCTATTGATCAATAGCACAACAGACCTAAAAAAATATCATGGGAAATCATATGAGGAATCGGATGATCTCCAACTTGATCAAGAGTCTCGTTAACTAACCCAGATTGTTCTTCAGCTCACATCCTATCCTCATGCTAGGAAGTATTATCTACAAGCTATATCCACATAACTATAACCATCTTCGTTTACAGACCACGATGACGCCCACCCCTAAAAGCAACCGCCCGAGGGCATCCTTGGCTAGTTCGCCAAGACACAGGCCGAACAGGTCGCAAAACGCGTCCATCAAATCATGGACGTTTGCCTCGGAATGACGGGTACTCTGCCTCGAGCCCTATGGCAGCAGGTGATCGACCTGGTGATTCCAAAACGACCCCCGTCAGCCCTGAGTCTAGAATTAAGTCCAACCACACTGAACATCCTTAGGCAGGAATTGGAAGGCGGACTACTGCACGGCATCGAAACCGTCGGACTCCTGGCAGGCCCGTTGACCACACGAGTCAGAGCGCCACAGGATTTTACCGACGTCGTGCTGGAGGTGTACCTGGAGACGGAGCCGCCGTTCTTCGGCGGACGTCGTGCTGGAGGTGTACCTGGAGACGGAACCGCCGTTCTTCGGCGGACGGTTCGCGAACCTCGTCCAACGAGCAATCACACCGAGCACGGATGGAGGCGTCGGTGGCTTCAGCAAATGAGGAGACGCTTACCTCGATGATCGGTGAGAGGAACGTCGAAAAGGAGACCAGCGGCGATGAAGAGGATATCGGAGAGGACGACGAGGATGGCAACGAAGAGGATGACAAAGGGGAGGACAACGAAGAGTATGCCGGGGAGGATGACAACGAAGAAGATGCCGGGGATGATAACAACAAAGAGGATGACAATGACGACATGGATCCTAAGGTGTACAGCCCATTAAGCACCAACGTGACTGGTAGTGGAAGCTCAAATAGTGGAATCGGAGGGTCAGAGAAGAGTCGGAGGATTACGATATCCTTGACATACCCAGCGAAGACCCGAGTGGCCCGATCCGCCACCGGCTTACGGGTCGTGCCTTATATGGGAGACCCTGAGGCTCTGGCCGCCACAGAGAGTCGCCCGATGACTGCAGCCCGCCCCGAAGTTATTCGGATACTCATCGGTGACGTCGAAGAGCCCCCGCGTTCTTGTCGTGGGTCCGGCAGAAGGACTCAAATGTCGAGGAACGGACGACAAGGCACCCAAATCATCGTAGTTCAGCTACCCGAATTTGAGCCAATCGGCTCAAACGAGGCCACACCCCCGCGCGGGTTTGTAATCAACGAAGGGCAACCCTGCAATTCCGCCGCCGCACGTACATCGCTTCAAGGAGCAGAAGATCAGCCTAGCACGTCGGACAATGCCCAACTGCAGCAAGGGACTAAGACGGCAACTGCAGGGCCGAGGAAGCTAGCGCACAACGCGTTATCAATGGTGGTCACGCCAGAAGAGAGCCACCACCACGTCACCAGGGTAAAAGGGTGGGGTTCCGGCGGACCCTGGGGCATTTGTCGTTCAACGTTGCTATCAATTGCTCAGTCCAGGTTATCATCACACCGCACACTCTGGAAGAGAGGGGGAGGTGTGAAGACCCATAAATGAGCGCACAAAATTAGAACGCGCACTGTACGAAAACTGTCAGTAAGAAAGGATTGTAATTTAAAACGGGCACAGTCCTATAACTGCCAGTAGGCAGTGAACGAAGAGTGCAAGCGGCGAGGAATGTTCTGACTGGAAGTAGCCAGTAAATAGGGCAGCGAGATCGAGAACAATGTACATCTGTGGCCTACGCACGCACAGCGATATCGAGCATAGAGAGGCCGAAAACAAAGAGCGACGACACATGCGCATTACAATTCGTGGATCGACAGATGCTAAGCAGAGAGAGAGAGAGAGCGAGACACAATTGCTGGGTAACTACGCAGCGCACACATACAAGCGTATGGCTGACGACACACCAACAATGCTAATCACAAACACACAGCTCAATCCGCTACGTCATTTAGTTGTCGCTAGAGTTAGTGATTTTATGAGCTTAAGATCGAGTGGAAACGCACAACACTACGGAAAAAATATAAAAAGTGAATTTGCGACGGTACACAAAGACAAACGCCAAGAATTAACGGGACTACGGATACATAGGACAACGAAGACCACCACACGACCAGGAATTAGAAGACACAGAACAACAACCACAAGGAATAAGCTATAGGAACCCCGCGGTGAGCTTAAGGATAATAAAACTAGCAGCTCACGTGCGGATAGGCCACTTGTTCTATATTTATACTCTCTGCAAGAGTATGTAACAGGCAGAAGGAGGCGTGGCAGGCCCCATAAAGTATATTAGTAGTATTCTTAATCAGCGTCATAAGACGAGTCGATATAGCCATGTCCGACTGTCCGTCTGTCTGTCCGTCTGTCCGTATAAACAAACAGATTTCAGAGATGGTAAGAGCTACAAGGTTGAGATTGGTGTCAAACGATCACATATTTAGTCAGTCAATACAAGAATCTTTTTTTTCGATGGCACGCCCCACTCGCCCACAATAAGCGAAAAACTGGACACACCCCGGGAATAATCGGTGTTTTCGGCAAATATCTTAGTAACTATGGCACCTAGGATCACCAAATCTTGTATGGGAGTTCCTAGCGACAGCATGGTTGCGTTGCCATTTAAAATTTTGGACTGCAACGTCCAATTTTCCCACAATTGATAAAATAGTTTGCAAAGTTCAATGCCGTTTTTTAGCGAACTTGTTCTTATCGTACAGTATTGTAGTTTATAATTCGTGTGGAGACTAACTATATTAAACTATCCTAAAAGGATATCCTATCAAACGTGGTTTAATGCAAGTACTACACATTGTACCGATTTTAATAATTTAATCGGGACAAATGCAGAGAGTATTATACGGTCGGGCGCGCTCGACTGTACTTTTCTTTCTTGTTTTATATATATGAATAAATAAATTAAACAGAAAGGAAAAGTGACGCGCAACATCAGTTTTGTAGTGTGTATCCTTCATTCGTATATCTGGTGTTCCGCTGTAAGTGCATACGTCGCCGCCCCATCTACTACCACGACCGCGATCTGGCCTTTTTGTGGTGGTTTGTGCTAGCGTTGCTGATCATGACTTCTACTCAATAGGGGCAGCCTGCACTATTCTATTGACTGAAAGTCGTGATACATCGTATGCATCGTGTTCACTTTAACAGTCGTTCGTTTCTGTTGCAAGCACTCGTGTAATCTGAGCGTCACCATTGAAAGAAAGAGAAAGAAAAATAGTCAAGTTATAACCGTCTACAAAATATCTCCGTCTCATCACTCTACAATTGAACCCAATGTCAATGCATGTGTCCATGCCTCCGTTCTGACCAATAATATACTTACATACATATACTTGTTTAAAACTTAAATTTATATTTATTTATATGGACGTTGATGTAGTAACGGGACAGTACATTCAAGTGGCCCAGCAACACCAAGCAACGTGCTTGTTAGCGCGCGGAACCCTGCAAATAATTTTATTTATTTTATTTTATTTATTAACGCAGACTAAGAACAGTCGCGAGTATTAATCAAAAATAAGTTTATAAATATAATTAAAATTAATATTAATAATTTTTACAAGGTAAAAATATAAAAAAAAAAAAAAAATTTTATTTTAAACTGAAAAGGCTTAAAAAAAAAAAAATTAGTAGTTTAGATTGATAAATTAATTAATAGTTAATCTGGGGATAAAAAGTATTGAAATTGATCCAACATATGTTGCGAGGATTGGGAAACCCCAGAAAAACCCAACCAGATCAATAAAAATGTGTGCCAAAACTAACACGAAAGATCTCTGATTTAAAGGGACGCATGAATGGAAGGGATTCCAAACATACTGCCCATTGAAATGAGAGATTTAACGGAGTTGGCTGAAAAGTGAAGCTTTTAAGTTGGAAAAAAAAGAGCGATGTATCAATTATTCTATAGTATTGATTATAATTAGCGCATAGTACCCGAAAACGATTATGCAAAGCGTAGTCAGTAGTGCATGAAGGAAGAAATAAAGGGATGTAGTACCTGGTTGCCCTGGCTGGAATGTTAAAATTAAGACGTTCTAAGAGGGATGGGGAGCAGATATCGAGGAGATCGAGGAGTAAGAGTGTAGGATGGAAGACGAAGATTAGGGTCCCAATTGAGTCCGCGAAGTGCAAAGAGTAAAAACTGCTTTTGCACCGACTCAATTAAATCTTGAGTATGTGCATGTTGAGGAGACCAGACACATGAACAATATTCAAGAATGGGCCGGACAAGGGATGTATAAAGAAGTTTAGTGACGAAGGGATCATTAAATTCCTTAGACCAGCGTTTAATAAATCCAAGAGTGCCCTTGGCTTTATTAACAATTGTGGAGATATGATGTGTGAAACTTAATTTATTATCAAAGAGAACACCAAGATCTTCAACTAATAGTATGCGTTTTAAGGGAACATTGTCGATATAGTAATTGGCTATGTAAGGAGTAACCCTGTTAAAAGTCATAAACAGGCATTTAGAGAAATTGAGGTGCAAGTGATTTGTTATGCACCAGTTGTGCGTTGTGTTTAAATCATCTTGTAATAACGCGTGATCCGAAGGGTTCTTATAGGATAATAATAATTTCACATCATCTGCATACATAAGTATGCGACTATGGGATAGCGAAGAGGGAAGGTCGTTTATAAAAAGATTAAAGAGTAAAGATCCTCGGTGACTACCCTGGGGAACTCCAGAGTAAGAAAAACTGATTCAGAGATGGCTGATCTAAGCATAACCCTTTGGGTCCTACCTGTTAGATATGAAGATATACAAAGGAGAATGGAAGGTGGGAAGCCTAAAATACTAAGTTTGTGTAAAAGGGGGTTATGATTCACAGAGTCAAATGCATTGCTTAAGTCAGTATAGATTACATCAGTTTGCATTCTGTTAAGGAATGACTCATTTATAAAAGAGGTAAATTCTAATAGATTCGTCGAAGTCGACCGACTCTTAACGAATCCGTGTTGGGCAGGGGAGATAATTGAATTGCAGAGATGTTGCAACGTCAAAGTAATTATCTTTTCAAAGAGCTTAGGGATTGCGGACAACTTCGCAATTTCCCTGTAGTTGGATATATCCGACTTACATCCTTTTTATGCAGTGGGATAATGTAAGATTCTTTCCATAAATTAGGAAAAACAGAGGATTCTAAAGAAAGTTTAAAAAGAATTAGGAGAGGTTTTATTATGGAAAAACAGCACTCCTTGAGCACACAACTTGGAATGCTGTCAGGCCCAGGAGAGAAGAAAGACTTTAGGGTGTTAATTGAGGAAAGCATGCAACTATCTGTAATGTGAGGTAAGAAAACAGCCACCTCCCGCCCAACCGACCGAGGGGCACACCGCATAACGTACGGCTAGCGATAAACGCGAATCGAATTTATAAGTTAGAACATAAAATATAAAATAACTAAAAACGAAATACAATACATTTTAAATTATTAAGCTAAGATAATTAAGATCTAGACAGGTGACAGAGAAGAGAAGTGCTAATTAAAGGGGGTCGAAGTAGAACTACCTACAACTCGAGAAAGTTTGTTGTAGTTACTACAAAGGACTCGGAAAGGATTATGGATAGCAAAGTTGGTAGAACAAGGTTGAAGAGAGAGCGGAAGAAAGTTTCTAGTTTGTCTAATCGGAACAGCAAAACTAATCTGGCTGAGTAATTCTGAAGAATCAATTTCACCATTGATTAGTTTGTGTAGAAAAAATTACACCGAGCACTGTTCTACGATCAGTCAAAGAAGGAAGATTAATTAGTAAAAGTCTACTACGATAGGAAGGTAAGCGTATGTTAGTATTCCAGTTGAGAGACCTTAGTTCAAAAAGAAGAAATTGTTTTTGTACAGATTTTATTCTATCCTGATGAATCCTGTATTGGGGTGACCAAATACATGATCCATATTCAAGAATAGGCCGTACCAAGGCAGTAAAAAGTGTTTTCATTAAATAGGGATCGTTAAATTCTTTCGACCAGCGCTTTATGAAGCCCAGGACACTAAAAGCACGATTAGTAATTGACAATACATGCCTATAGAACTTGAGCTTAGGATCCATAAGGATACCCAAATCAGTGACCGACTCTATTCATTTAAGAGACCTGCCATTCAGAATGTAAATGTTTTGGAAAGGGAGGCGCCTACTAAAGGACATTACGTTACACTTACTAAAGTTAAGGTTTAATAAATTAGCTTGACACCAGATTTGAAAACTACATAGATCAGATTGTAACCTGGTCCCAAGAACAGACTCAGCAGCCGAAACACAGAGTTTAACGTCGTCGGCATACATAAGCACACGAGAGTAACTGATCGCTGATGGAAGATCATTTATGAACAATATAAATAACAAGGGACCGAGATGGCTTCCTTGTGGAACACCCGAAGTTACTTGAACAGATTTGGACAAAGTGTCTTTAAAATAAACATGTTGTGTTCTAGAACACAAGTAATTAGAAATCCAAATAGTATAGTTATAGGAAAGACCCAAAAGATTGAGCTTATGTATTAATAGGCTGTGATTAACGGAGTCGAAAGCCTTACTGAAATCTGTGTAAATGACGTCAGTCTGCAATTTTCTCTCAAAGCCCTTCAATGCAAATGATGTAAATTCTAACAGGTTAGTGGTAGTGGATCTATATTTCACAAACCCATGCTGGCAGGGTGAAATCATGGATCTACAGAAATGTTGCAGTTGAGAAGTTATTAATTTCTCAAAAGCCTTGGGAATAGCAGACAACTTGGAAATACCCCTATAGTTGCAAACATCGTATTTATTTCCTTTTTTGTGAAGAGGAATAATGTAAGATGATTTCCAAACTTCAGGGAAACAGCATGTTTCAACGGACAATGTAAATAGTTTATACATGGGCTTTAAAAGGCCGTCTGCACAGTTTTTAAGCACACAGCCAGGGACTCCGTCTGCACCAGGCGAAAAAACTGATTTAGTAGTCTTTAAATTACATAAGAGAGAGCTTTCGGTGATGACTGGTGTAAAATTACTATTGAAGGAATTTAAATGATAAGGATAGGGTGAGTCACAGTTATACTCGTGCTTACTGTAAGTTGTTTGAAAAAAATCGGTAAATAAGTCGGCGATAGCCTTATCCGAATTAGCAGATTCTCTTTCAAAGAACACACTAGATGGAAGCGTTGATGACTTACGCTTCGAATTAACGAAGTTATAAAACCGTCTCGGATTCCTTCTGAACTGTTGCCTACAGTCAGTAAGGTATTCCTTATAACGACGGTCATTCAAAACATAGAAATCAGATCGAGCAATCAGATATCGCGAGAAATGCAAGGAAGAGCCAGTTTCCCTGAATCTCTTATAACATTTCGACTTTCTATTTTTGAGCAATGTTAACTCACGGGTAAACCAAATAGGCTTATTAGACCTGGTTGGAACACAGAGCGGAACACAGACATCAATTAAGGAATTCAAGGTATTATAGAAGGTTGTAATTGCACTATCCATATCTCTACACATGAACAGTCGGGACCAGTCAGTTTGGGATAGCAGCACATTTAACTTATTAAAGTCGGCTTTCCGAAACTGACGAGACCGTTTAGTAGACATACTACTAGTACCGGTAACCCGATCAGGTAAATCAATCAACACTTCCAAAGTCGGGTGATAAGGATCTTCAGGATTTGATAAGGGTTTTATGCGGGAAACAGAAAAACAGGAAGGGTCCAAAACAAAAATCAAATCAAGCATTCTATTTAAAGAATTTGAATAGCATTGATTTGAAGCAATTAAATTCCAAACAGCTCATCAAGAAAATCGTGCTGAGTCGTGGTGGTCAACACGGCAGAGTCGGGACACGAAATCCATGTAGTACCAGCAATATTAAAATCGCCAAGAACTACAAGAAAGTCACGATCGGATAACATAGAGAAAACTGATTTAACTGCAGAAAAGTACAATGAATAAAGAGAAGAGTCAGAAGAAGGAGGAATATAGGAGCAGGTAATGAAAACTCTAACGTTATTTAGGCATAACTTAATAGCAACAAATTCGATATCCACAGAGCCATCGATTGTTACTTCTTCCGAGAATAAGTTAACATCGACGGCAATAAGCACACCACCACCTCGGCGGGATGTACGATCTTTTCTATAGATAGCGAATTTATTGAAAAGGATTTCTGAATCTAAAACATCGGGCCTTAACCATGTCTCAGAAAAGGCCACGACATGAAATGAAAAAGACAGACTATTTAAATACATATTACTAAGCTTACTAAGAAGACCTCTTACATTTTGATAGGCAAACGAGAGGGAGGAAGTTAGTTTTTTCCGGAATCAGAGGCCGGGACAGGGTTAGACGGTAGTGCAATCGGAGTCCGATTTCTTTTCTTAGCTGTATATTCCTTTATTATTAAATGGTCCGGCCAAAATTCTTTACAACAAACTGTACTAAAATATTTGGCAGGAACACTTACTTTAAAAGAAGAAATTTCCCGATGATATGAGAACTTAAATTTCTCCACCGTAATATTAGCTTCAGATTTAGCCTGAATAAAGGCCTTGACATCATCCGATGTGGTATCAGGGGCAAGCCTAGAAACAAATAATTGTTTCTTTGGCCTTTTTACGCTTTGGAGAATCATTTAAGACTTTTAGGCCTTTAAACTCCTTATCCAAAGCTGCAAAACTATCAGACAGACTTTTAAATCTGCCAAATAGATCCCCAAAGCCTCTTTTAGTGTGTCGCATGAAGCTCATAATGTCTCTTTCGACATCCCTACAAGCTTCACAAGTCCACTTTAAGCCTGATTTAGACTCAATCAGGTCAATAATTCGGCCGTTGAGGCCTGCACATTTTTCATGTGAAACATTTTCACATAGCCAGCAGCAAACAAAACCCATCTTAACATTTGTTCGCACCTGGCAATTTGAACTATAACAGACGTACATAGTGGAGGTAATTAGTGTAAGTAATGAATGTAATAAAATGGAATAATGGAATATAAAAGCTAATAAGCACTGTTGAAATAAAAAGTTAGTTGAAAAATAAAAAGGCAAGCTAGGGTTAATGTGCAAGCTACTGATGTTTACTTACAATAATAATAAATGTAAATGCACAAAAACAAATTATGCGCGGGCGCCGCGACCGAAAACAAGAAAAACGGAATAACCGGCCAACACCAAAAATAAGATAAGCGCGGTGAAACAGCGCGACGGGAGCGTAAATATAGAAGAGAGCACGAAGTTAGCGCCGAGAGAATGTTTACACAAACAAAGTGTTAGCACAAGCAACGGCGTAAAATTACAAGAACAAATTACACAGCGACAAACAAACGCAGAAATAAGTAAACAGAATGTTTGGCTGTGGAATTGTTGTTGCTTAGAAAACAAAATTATTAAAAATTGGCTTTAAAGTTTATTAAAACAATGTGTATCAACACAACCGATGTAGCACACAATGTTGCAAAGGAATTAAGCCAGAAATATGTTACGAATTAGAGCAATTAAGCGAGGAAAACTTGAAATGAAATAGAAGCGATGTAAAACACGTCCGTCAGCGAAGGCGAAAGCGAATCGAATCCATATTTTCAACAGTGCTCCTTAACTTCGGCCTATACTCTTTTATTATATTCTTTCCCTTTATAAATACTCACTGAACTCCAATATGTACGTCTATAATAACTCAAATTGACCGGTTCAAACGAACGTTATGATGGGTTTTGTTTGCTGCTGGTTTTGTGAAAATGTCGCACAAGAAAAGTGTGCAGGCCTCAATGGAAAAATGGTCATGTGAAGCTTGTGTTGATGTGAAACATACTCAAAGGCTCTTTGGGGACCTATTAAGCAGATTTAAAAGGCCATTTTTAGATTGTCGATTGATAACAATGAAATTTCGGTCCCTCATCACATACCCACTTTGTCCACACCATCATTAAAGCATTTTTCTTCTCCATCTCCCAACATAACAGTTAGTAGAGATGACAACTTTATAGTAGCCGAGGAAGTTGTCCTTGCGAATCCTGAAGTGATAGTTTCTGATTCGCTGGTTAACAACACTATAGCAGTCGCCGAATCAAATAGTGACTCTATCACTGCTCTAGCTTTTGCGGAAGCTACTGCAGTGCCTGATAAATAGACTCTAGTAGGAGTCCCAACCAAATATTTGTTTCTTGACTTGCCCCTTATATTACATCTAATATTGTCAAGGCTTGTATTCTAGCTAAATCAAAAACAACATTACAGTGTAAAAATTCAACCTTTCATATCTTCGAGAATTTTTATACTCTCTGCAAGAGTATATTGGGTTTGTGCAAAAGTATGTAACAGGCAGAAGGAGGCGTGGCAGACCCCATAAAGTATATATATTCTTGATCAGCATCACAAGCCGAGTCGATATAGCCATGTCCGTCTGTCTGTTTGTCTGTCTGTCTGTCTGTCTGTCTGTCCGTCCGTATGAACAAACAGATTTCAGAGATGGTAAGAGCTACACGTTCGAGCTTGGTGTCAATCGATCACATATTTAGTCAGTCAATACAAGAATATTTTTTTTTTTCGATGCCACGCCCCATTCGCCCACAATAAGCAAAAAACTGGACACACCTCGGAAAAAATTGGTGTTTTCGGCAAATATCTCAGTAACTATGGCACCTAGGTTCACCAATTCTGGTACGGGAGGTTCCTAGCGACAGCATAGTTGCATTGCCATCTAAAATTTTGGACTGCCACGCCCACTTTTCCCACATTTGATAAAAAAGTCTGGAACCTTCAGTACCGTTTTTAGCGAACTCTTTCGTATCGTACAGTATTGTAATTATATAATACTGAAAGGCGCATTAAAATCGGACTGTAAACAAGAAAACTAGAAGCGTTACAATATTGATAATTGAACGCAATATCAACCCATAGGTGCAAGCGAGATAGAAACACACAAGCACATGCTCGAACGTTTTCGCTGCCTGTGTGTGGGCAGCGCTGCCCGCGGTCGCTGGCTGCGCCGAATACACACATACATACATATTTGCATCATATATGGTAAAACGTATGTGTATTCGCAAACAAACAAACAGATGTATGTTTGATTATGCTTACATTGTTTTTGTTTCAACGTGTTTTAATGCAAGTAATTCACATTGTAATATCTCGATATCGATTTTAATAATTTAATCGGGACAAATGCAGAGAGTATTATACGGTCGGGCGCGCTCGACTGTACTTTTCTTTCTTGTTTTCATTTAAAG
This sequence comes from Drosophila nigrodunni, assembly GCA_020829145.1. NCBI lineage: Eukaryota > Metazoa > Arthropoda > Insecta > Diptera > Drosophilidae > Drosophila > Drosophila nigrodunni. The sequence goes on along the minus strand of JACVCZ010000016.1, from coordinate 304,967 downwards.
TAAGTGTTTCTGACATTTGTTTTAGCGCTATTTGATATAAAGAATTTTGGAAAACCACTTAAAAATAAAAAAGCATACGGCTATATAGAAATCAGTCTCCCACTGCACTACCTCCTAAACCTGTCCCAGCCACTGATTCCAGAAATAACTAACTTTCTCTCATATTCCTATCGAAATGTTAGACGACTTTAAGCTTACTTAGTAATATTTACTTAAATAGTCTGTATTTTCAATTTCATGGCCTGTGCTTTTCTGAAACATGGATTCTAAACTCTGAAATTCTATCTAACAAAATTCTACTAAGCAATACTGCAAGTTTCGCCAAGCCGAATTCAACATGAAACTTTGCTGACGGCCTTTTAAAGTCGTTGTACAAACTATTTACTTTGTCCGTCGGCTCATGTTGTTTTCCAGATGTTGAAAAGCATCATATGTTATTGCTCTCTATATATATGGAACAAATCTTATGTATGAAAATACAGAAGTTGTCCACTATTGCAAAAATCTTTTAAAAATTAGTAACTTCTCAGCTGCAAGATTTCTGTAGATCTATGATTTCACCCTGGCAGCATGGGTTTGTGAAATATACATAGATCTAATCTGGGAGAAAATAGTTAATTTTTTCTGCAGGGTTTTGATAACAAATTGCAAACAGACGTTAATTATAAGGTTTTAGCACGGCTTTTGACTACGCAAACCTCTGCCTTTTAACACATAAACTCAATTTTTTGGGACTTTCTAATAATTCTTCTATATAATAATTTTAATATATGCGTTACTCGTAGGGTAAAAGGGTATATTGTAATCGTTGCAATGAATATAACAGGGAGAAGGCGCCGTTGCCGACACCATATGTAGTATTGATCAGCATCAATAGACGAGTCATGTCCGTTTGTCCGGCTTTATTAACAAAAGGAGACTCAAAGATTGAAAGAGCTAGACTCGAGAGGTTGCAAATGAAAGATGAAATGGTCAAGCAGTACAAGTATAGGGAGTTCTATCTTCATTTAAAAGTAAATGTACTTTTAAACAAGAAAGAAAACTACAGTCGAGCACGACCGACCGTATAATACTCTCCGATTTTTTTCCCGATTATATGATTATAATTATAATCATATAATTTTGTATTGACTGGCCTCCCCTTTTATCATTTTCTCCCTCGCCCCGTAACTCTTCACCCCCTCCTTCCTATATTCCTTCTGCAACATCTCCTGTACCTGATCAACCCACATGTGCCAATGTTGCTTTCCCGGCACTGCCTGTCCCCCCAGTAACCGATCCATCACCCATTATTATAAAATCAGTGGCTGTTAATGGAGTTGCGGCTAAGGATAACTCTAAAAGTCCCCCTATTCGACGTAACAGTCGATCTAATGCCACCCCCGCAGCCTCCCCTTCACCCCCGCAGCCTCCCCTTCACCCACTAATATAAATGTGGTACCTGGCAATACCCCTAATGTTGCAAATGTTGCAACTCCCACAACAGTTCAGCCTCCTCTGCTTACTGTCGTGGCTCCACGCAAACAAATATTTATCTAGACACGCAGACACGACTATTGAGTTTGTTGCTGCATTTATCGCTACCAAAACTCCTGGCAGCGTTAATATTTCAAAATTCAATTTCGCTGAGCCTAGAGAGATCTCCTCTTTTAAGATTAGTGTATCCCCTGAATTGTTTCCTGTCATATGTGATCCAAAGTTTTGGCCTCCTCGTATGATTGTTCACGAGCTTAAACCGAAGATTGGAACTCGTGGAACTCCTATCTCCCTTCCGACTAGTGGTCCGTCTCAATCGGCGCCAACAATGATCTAAAAAAACTAGACTCTGACCAACTTTTCATTCTATAACAGAATGTAAGGGGTTTGGGGTCTAAATTAAAACAATTACATAAGAACAGTTTCTCTTTTGATTCTGACATTGTTGCTTTTTCAGAGACTTGGCTTAATTCTAGCATATCTGACAATGAAATAATGTCATCAAATTATAATATATTTAGGCGCAATCGTCCTAATCGACGTGATGGTGGAGTCCTTATTTCAGTAAAATCCAGCATTAATGCTGAAATAATAGATGTTTCAGCACTAGATGAAATTGAAATTGTTGCCGTTAAGGTTATTTTTTCGTCATTTGCTCTTTATGTAACTTGTTCCTATATTCTTCCATCGTCTGAAATGTCGATTTATTTGCAACATTTCAATTTCATTAAAGAAACACTTAGTCACATTCGTGATCATGATTTCTTTGTCACACTTGGTGATTTTAACTTGCCAAACGTTTCCTGGACGTGTTTTGACAAGTTTAATTGAGTTTAATGGTTTGATTGATCTTCCTCTTTTTCAAGTCAATTATATATCTAATCGTTTAAACAGAATGCTGGATCTCACCTTCATAAATGATTCATCCAGTGCCGTTGTCACTAGATCTTCTCCTGTAGTTGTACCTAAAGATTCTTTTCATCCTACTCTTGAAATATCCTTGTCTATTCCTAACTTTTTTTCCATAATAAAACCTCTCCTAATTCTTTTTAAACTTTCTTTAGAATCCTCTGTTTTTCCCAATTTATGGAAAGAATCTTACATTATCCCACTGCATAAAAAAGGATGTAAGTCGGATATATCCAACTACAGGGGAATTGCGAAGTTGTCCGCAATCCCTAAGCTCTTTGAAAAGATAATTACTTCGACTTTGCAACATCTCTGCAAGTCAATTATCTCCCCTGCCCAATACGTTAAGAGTCGGTCGACTTCGACGAATCTATTAGAATTTACCTCTTTTATAAATGAGTCATTCCTTAACAGAATGCAAACTGATGTAATCTATACTGACTTAAGCAATGCATTTGACTCTGTGAATCATAACCCCCTTTTACACAAACTTAGTATTTTAGGCTTCCCACCTTCCATTCTCCTTTGTATATCTTCATATCTAACAGGTAGGACCCAAAGGGTTATGCTTAGATCAGCCATCTCTGAATCAGTTTTTTCTTACTCTGGAGTTCCCCAGGGTAGTCACCGAGGATCTTTACTCTTTAATCTTTTTTATAAACGACCTTCCCTCTTCGCTATCCCATAGTCGCATACTTATGTATGCAGATGATGTGAAATTATTATTATCCTATAAGAACCCTTCGGATCACGCGTTATTACAAGATGATTTAAACACAACGCACAACTGGTGCATAACAAATCACTTGCACCTCAATTTCTCTAAATGCCTGTTTATGACTTTTAACAGGGTAACTCCTTACATAGCCAATTACTATATTGACAATGTACCCTTAAAAAACGCATACTGTTGAAGATCTTGGTGTTCTCTTTGATAATAAATTAAGTTTCACGCATCATATCTCCACAATTGTTAATAAAGCCAAGGGCTCTCTTGGATTTATTAAACGCTGCTCTAAGGAATTTAATGATCCCTTCGTCGCTAAACTTTTTTTATACATGCCTTGTCCGGCACATTCTTGAATATTGTTCATGTATCTGGTCTCCTCAACATGCTCATACTCAAGATTTAATTGAGTCGGTGCAGAAGCAGCTTTTACTCTAAGCACTTCGCGGACTTAATTGGGACCCTAACCTTCGTCTTCCATCCTACACCAACAGGCTCTTACTCATCGATCTTCCGTCCCTTATTAATCGCAGGAGAGTTCATGGAGTTAATTTTCTCCATAAACTTATAATTGGCTATATCTGCTCCCCATCCCTCTTAGAACGCCTTAATTTTAACATTCCAACCAGGGCAACCAGGTACTACATCCCTTTATTTCTTCCTACATGCACTATTGACTACGCTTTGCACAATCGTTTTCGGGTATTATGTGCTAATTATAATCAATACTATAGAATAATTGATACATCTCTCTCTCTTTTTTTTCCATTTTAAAGCTTCACTTTTCAATCAACTCCGTTAAATCTCTGATTTTCATGGAATCTGCCATTTATGCGTCCCTTTAAATCAGAGATCTTTCGTGGTAGTTTTGGCACACATTTTTATTGATCTCGTTGGGTTTTTCTGGCCTTTTCCCAATCGTCGCAACAAATGTTGGATCAATTTCATTACTTTTTATCCCCAGATTAACTATTAATTAATTTATCAATCTAATTAACCAAATTTCTTTTAAGCCTTTTCAGTAAAATAATTTTTTTTTATTTTTATTTTCACTTTGTAATAATCATTAATATTAATTTAAATTATACATATAAACTTATTTTTTGGTTAATACTCGCGACTGATCTTAGTCTGCGTTAATAAATAAATAAGTAGACAAATAAATAATTATGTAGTCGATTGAGACCAAGATCGAACTTTTAGCTTTTACCATCTCTGAAATCTTTTGTTCATACGGACAGACAGACGGCCAGACGGACATGTTTATATCGACTCGGCTTGTGATGCTGATCAAGAATATATATACTTTATGGGGTCTGTCACGCCTCCTTCTCCCTGTTACATACATTCCAACGATCACAATATACCTTTTTTACTCTACGAGTAACGGGTATAATAATAAATGATAGTTTAAGTAAGAAGTAAAGCAAATTGCATTAGTAAATCGTTTTCATCAACATTTTACATAAATTTGTATATTTAAATATTCAACTTATTTAGAATCGATGTGATAATAAATTACAGATTGATAATAGCTAAAAATGTTAACTCTCAAAATACATACTGCAAATATTTGTGGGAAAGAAATCTTGAACATAAATAATAAGTGTGACGTGTATGGTGTATGTGGTGTATGGGTATGGGTACGTATGTATCTACATATGTCACTTCCCCATCCTTAAGAAATGAGCCTGTCGTCAGGCGGTTAATTTTGGATATAGTGTTGGATCTATTACAATTTCTTCGATATTGTTTCAGTTACATTTGGATATAATTCTGTTTTTAGTTTGTGTATCATTTTGAATATTTGATTGTATGTTTGGGGTTGATTCTTTTTTTGTTCTTATCATTAACAATAATTTTTTGTGGAATATTTTTATATTTAAAGATAATGTATAATATAAGTATGATTAAAATAATTGTTAAAGTTGTTTTAGTTATAATTTGGAATGTGTTGTACAATTTTGTTTGTTGTTGGATAATTTCTTTAGTTTGGACATATGACAATGGTTCTAGTTTGGTTATATTATTATTTATGTATACTGTTTGTGTGTAATCTAGCATAGTAATAGTTATTTGAATTTCATCTAATTGGATTGAACAATTTATAGCTTTTATCATATTGTTTCCTTCGATAATAAATTCTCGGTTGATACAATTTTGGTTTGGTACAGTTTTCGATAAGTTCCATGTTAACATAATATTTGGTTCTACATACTTGATTTCATAATTTTTATGGGATTTTGAATATCTACATTCTGTTTTATCTTGCTTTAATATTCCAGTAATACATTTGTTCATAACTAGATTTTTATTGTTTGCTGTGAATACTTTATTATATTGTACATTTTAGGTAAGTCTTGTATAGTTTTTGTATAGTGCAGTATTTATAATTTCGCGTGGAATATGGGAAATGATTAAAATTTCGTTAGTAGTTGTTTTAAGCCAAGTTGATGTCTTATATATATTATTTTTTTCAGCGTTTAAATGTTTAAGCGAGTCATATTTTAGTAATTTAGTGTTGAATATACCAAGCCTGGTTAGTTGCCTTTCTAACTCAATGTCTTCAATATACTCTGTGAATTCTTGTAAGTTGAAAATTAGTAATTCGAGTCGTTGGTCTGCCTCATGGGTGATACTTAAACTGTTCATTACTTATATTCCTTTGATGACGGCTTTTATTACTTCGTTTAGTTCGTTGGATTGAACACTATTTTCTGAAAGGTTATCTACTTTTGATTGCAATTCTTCTTTGTCTTCTTGATCTAAAGTTCCGAAAAGATATTTATAAAATGTCCCCATGAAATTTACAAGTCCTCTTCTATTTCGTTTTATTAGTCTTATACCGTTCATTTCTCTGTCCAGTTTTTATGTTAAGTACTGTATTTTTACTAATGGTTCAAATTCTTTTTGTTTGTTTCATTAAATTATTATAAGTTTCTTTGGTTTTTGTTATATTTATAGTTAGATAATGATATTCGTATTTTATAGGTAAATTAATTGTTCCTGTTTGAAATATAAGATATCCGTTTTTCGAGTTAATTGGGTTGATTTCCAAATTTTGACTTTTTATTGGCCGTACAAAGTAAAGTAGCATGAGTGTTATAATTAAAGTTGTTAAATTATGATCTGGAATTATCGTATTTACTTTCATTTCATTCTTTTTATATTTTGATTTATGGTGAGTTATTTTTCTACCTTCTTCAAAATGCTTTTTATCTATTTGTGTTATATTTCCTGTTTGTGTAAATGGGTTTGTGGATTTGGATCTTACTAAAGGTGATTTCCTATATCTAGAATCTATTTCAAATTCGGTTCTTTTTTCATTAAGTCTTTTTATTTGTCTTTTCTTATTTAGCTGTGTATCATACTCAGGTGTTCCTGCATAAATGAAAATATCTGCTAGTGTTCTACCAGTTGAATTATGTTTGGTTTTATGATTATAAGTGTAAAGTATTACTTCAAATCTAGTTAATTTATTTTCATGATTAGTGTCAGAATTAACAATTCTTAATTTTTCATTTACTGTTTTATGGAATCTTTCTATGTCGGAAATACCATTTTTGCTAGTTGTGATGGATATGTTTATGTCTGCTCACTTTAACCACATTTGTAGTGCGGAGCACGAGTAAGCTGAGTCTTTATCTGCTTTTATTTCTATTGGTTTACCCATGTCATTAAATACTTTTAAAGAGCTCTTTTTGGCTTCTAACCAATCTCGACCATTTACTTTGATTAATGTTGCATATTTGGAATATAAGTCTATACAAGATAGAAATTGTTTATTGTCTACCACATAAAAAATCAATGACATATTTTCTCTTGGATTATGAATTTCTGGAGTTAGTTCGAAGGCTAATTTAGTGTTTCTATGTTCTGTTTTCGCTATATTACAAACTTTGCATTCGTTAATTATGTTTTGTATTAAGTTTTGATAATATAGGTAATAATATTTTTCTTTAAATAATAGTGCCATTTTCTCTATACCTGGATGTAATAACTTTTCGTGTGTTTTAATAATAAATTCTTTGAATTCGGCATATGTTTCGAGGTCTATTAGTTTTTTGGTTGATCTCATTACTTTTGTAATGTTATTGGGACTAATTATTACAAGGAAAGCATTCTGGAATGTTAAAAAATCGGCTTCGTTGCTGAAGTATATAACACTTTTCTTTGAACATTAGTATTCTTTAATTAATTCTTTTGCGTGGTTGTGTGTCATTTCGACATAATTAATTAAGATTTTTGTTTTATGAAAGTAATTAGTGACGTTTACGTTATTTGAGTTACCTTTTACAAATTCTATTTGTCTTTTAAAATAATTGATGGGTCTTTCTATGAGTGAAATGTAATATTGGTTATCTCCTTGAGCGCTGTGGATTGTTGCTGTTACATCGGAAGTTTCTCCTAACAAGTTTTCTTCAATTTTAATTCTAGACAAAGCATCTGCAACATAGTTTTCTTTAGCTGGAACATATTTAATGTGATAATTAAATTCATTTAATTTTATTCTCCAGCGTTGTAGTTTTTTATTTGGTTTTTTGATATTATTAAGCCAAACTAGTGGTTTGTGGTCACTGAGAATCTCGAAAGTTCTTTTTCAATTGCTGCATAATTAATTTCGTGTTCATTTAGAGTTCTACTTGCGAAACAAATTGGTTTTTGATTTTGAGACAGAACAGCTCCAATAGCTATGTTGCTGGCATCTGTTGTAAGACAAAATGGTTTTTCGAAATTCGGATAAACTAATATTGGATCGGATGTTATAAGTACTTTTAATTTTTCAAAAGCAGAAATGTAATTTTTATACTCTCTGCAAGACTATATTGGGTTTGTGCAAATGTATGTAACAGGCAGAAGGAGGCGTGGCAGACCCCATAAAGTATAAAAGTTGATCAGCATCACAAGCCGAGTCGATATAGCCATGTCCGTCTGTCCGTCTGTCTGTCTGTCTGTCCGTCCGTATGAACAAACAGATTTCAGAGATGGTAAGAGCTACACGTTCGAGCTTGGTGTCAATCGATCACATATTTAGTCAGTCAATACAAGAATCTTTTTTTTTCGATGCCACGCCCCATTCGCCCACAATGAGCAAAAAACTAGACACACTTCGGGAAAAATCGATGTTTTCGGCAAATATCTCAGTAACTATGGCACCTAGGATCAACAATTTGGGTACGGAGGTTCCTAGCGACAACATAGTTGCATTGCCATTTTAAAATTTGGACTGCCACTCCCACTTTTCCCACATTTGATAAAAAAGTCTGGAACCTTCAATGCCGTTTTTGGCGAACTTGTTCGTATCGTACAGTATTGTAATTATATAATTCGTGTGGAGACTAACTATATTAAACTATACAGAAAGGCGCATTAAAATCGGACTATAAACAAGAAAACTAGAAGCGTTACAATATTGATAATTGAACGCAATATCAACCCATAGGTGGAAGCGAGATAGAAACACACAAGCACATGTTCGAACGTTTTCGCTGCCTGTGTGTCGGTAGCGCTGCCCGCGGTCGCTGGCTGCATATTTGCATCATATACATATTGCCAAACGTATGTGTATTCGAATACAAACAAAAAGATGTGTGTTTGATTATGCTTAGATTGTTTTTGTTTCAACGTGTTTTAATGCAAGTAATTCACATTGTAATATCTCGATACCGATTTTAATAATTTAATCGGGACAAATGCAGAGAGTATTATACGGTCGGGCGGGCTCGACTGTACTTTTCTTTCTTATTTAACTGCAAAACCACTTAAGCGCGAGAGCGAGACAGAAACATACAAACACATGTTCGAACGTTCTCGATGCTTGTGTGGCGACAGCGCTGCCGGCAGACGCTGGTCGCGCAGAATACACACATACATACATATAATTTCAAACGAATGTGTGTTTGTATGAACAATATGTAAATGTTGATAATCGGAGAATTCTTGATAGTGGTGCGGGGTTCAACTGATAGGGTTGCGGCGCATTGGTCTGATGTTGTAGGTTCGAATGCTGGCAATGCGAATTGTAATTTAATTTTTTTTAAATTTCAATTCAAAATGTACATATAAAATTAAAATTTTAAAATTTCATTTGAAAATTTTAATTCAAATTGAATACAAATGTGCACTACTATGGGAGTTCGGGGTGTTTTACAGTCGGCTCGATCGACTGTAGCCTTTCTTACTTGTTTAGTAATTGATATATAAAATTCCTTATTGCAAGAAATTATACTTAAGTCCCCACCAAGCTAAGTTATAAGTAAATGTACGTCATATTTAGTTAAGTTATGGAACACAACAGGTATTACTGGAAATCTAAACTTATAAGTTAACATACATTTGTCTTGGACCCTCATATTTTCCGGTAAAGAAATTAAAAAATTTCTCCTTTTCAGCATCATCGGTTACGTCTTCACAGGCCGTACATATGTTGTATTCCTGCATGCACTCTTCGTCAATGTCCAGCAAATAGTTGGGGGCTTTGAATGCTTTCCAATACTTATTGTAAATAAAGCATTCTTTGTTTTTTCATCAAGGGCTTGACAAAACTTGTGCAACGTAAAATGAAACTGCACAAGCGGTATGTTTTTGATCTTTTGGCTACCGTGGTAAAGTAAAAGACGGAAAGCCAATATTGTACACACTTTATTTTAGGACAAAATTATATCATTGTAAGTTTTCGTCAGATTGTGAAATTATAACAGAGATGTTTTTGGTGCCTTATAAATTATGTCTATCCGGTCCAGTAGTACCCGTGAGGGGATGCCGTCGGGTAGATCCAAGTTGTTAATTAATAAAGTAGATTAGGTTGAGATACAGTTAAGTATCAGATCACTGGCCTTGTGGCTCAGCGATATATTAATTAATAAATCAAAATTATATGGCCAGTTGCCAGAGCAATGTTTATTTAAACGTGCGTTAGCTTACGTTATTAGAACAGAACTGAATTTGGAGCCACCAGCAAGCTGGGGCGTAAGCTAAACCAAAAGTACTTAGTTGCTAAAGAATACAAAGATACAAACTTAAAGCTACAAAACTACAGCCGGCGAGCCGACTGGGCATAAGCGATAACGCTGATCTTGCAGCATGTGCAAGATATCAGGTTACCGTCGGTTGACCGTCGCATCTAGGGCGCTGAACTGCACTTTCGCTGAGACGGCAACTTCAGCGTAACTGCTGGCTAACATTTTTGCGTTTATTTATATTAAACAACAATGTGCGAGGGGCACTCGTTAACTACTCCCCCCTCAGAAGTATGACCGTCCCCGTTCATCTTCTGTGAGGTTCGTCTTCTTCTCAAACTCTGGTAGAGGAGAATGGAACCGCTGAGAATCAGGCTGAACCCAACTGCGGCAGCAAACTATTCCTTAGGCGACTCGGCCGATGTTACCTCTTCCTGAAGTTCTTGGATGATATGTAGGTTGTGGTTGTTCATCCTTTGTAGTAAAGGCATCTTCAATACCGGCGAAGCTGCTATGCCCGGCGCCTTGTTTATGATTTCGCGCCGGTTCACATACTTTGTTCCATTTATGACAGCTACGCGCTCGAACACGATGACCGTTAACTGATACAGTTGCGCCGTCATCGGTGCTGATACTGGCAGGACTCTCGTTTAAGACCATGATGCCGTCATCTACCATTGTAATACGCTCCCGGTGACTAGGCTGCGTGTTACAATGTGCTGTGCTTCCAGCATGCAATCAGCGTGCGCAGGTGTCAATGCTTTGCCAACTTGCAGATCGCAGCTTGTTACCGCTAAAACGTCGTTGTCGCATTCAGCTACGGTGTCATCTTGAAGCTGAAGTACAGTGTGTTCTTGGGTCACCGGGAGAATGTTTACCTTTCTACATATAAACTTAATTCTGGGATACTCGATTAAAATGTGGACAATATTTTCGGACTGGAAAATCTTAATATTAGATGCCTCCATCAGGCTAACTATAGGAACTTCTGCGGGATGTTTGATAAACACAGATTTTAAATCATCGTGATCAGAGATTGTTGGGTTTATTATGTTGGCTTTTGCAAGAGTGATCGTGAGCATTAAATTTTGGATTTCATTTATTAACATTCTATTTCTGGCCAATAATGCCTCGTACAAATGTGGCGTGTTATTAGATCATTCTTCTTTGCTTTAATTATCTTATTTACTGTATCGGTTAACTGATTTATCTGCTTCTGAGTTTCTGTGTTTATTACTACCTGTTTGTTGTTTGATTCGATTAATCTTCTTTCGGTCATTCTACATCTACCTCCAATAGTTTTCCCAAGAAATCATATGAGACTGGGTTAACATCTACCTCCAATAGACAATTTTTTTTTCTGTTTCTTCTATCATATTTAAAAATTCGGTCAAATTACTTGAGTGTCGTGCATAGTCATGTTGTTCCCAAATCATTACATTTCCATCTACTATGGGTATGTAATTTGAATGAGAATAGTCGGTGATCCGAGCGTTTATTATACTTATTAGGGAAAAAATCGACCAAATAAGCCTGCAAGAAAAAAAATAAAATTGGATTAACCCTACTGTGTTTCTTAGTCCTATGTAGTACTAATTTATACTCGCTAATCTAATTCCTATTTTATGTTGTCCTTGTCGACCACCCTCCCCTTAATGAGTATAGACGTTCCTAGGTCTGCTTGTATTACCGCTTCTGAGCACAAGGTGGTAAGCTTGTTTCCAAGTTTCTTGTTGGATTTGACGAAGACTTTTTCTCCTACCTCAAATATCCTGTTTTGCCTGTGTGGATTGTTTCTGTCCAGTTGAATCTGTTGAGTTTTCTCAATCTTTTCCTTTCCAATTTAAATTCATCAGTCGATGAATTTCACGACAACGGTTTCTTGCCTGTCACTGAATGCAGTGAACGCTTGTACCAGAGTTGCAAGTAGGATAACTTCGATCGTATCGTCGATCTTTCTTTCCAATTTAATGCATCTAGCAATTTCCGACAACGTGTTGTGGAATCGTTCCACTTGGCCATTAGAAGTAATGGTGGCGCATTTACCACATCGATCCCAAAATTGTTCTTTAACAGTGACGTTATGGTTTCGGAATTAAATGCTGCCTCATTATCACAATACACAACCTTTGTTTTGGGAAAAAAGTTCATAATTTAGATGATAGGGCCTTTCACGTCTGTTATGGTACGTGATATTATTGGTTGTACTATTGCGAATTTAGAAAACTTATCAACACACGTCAGAAATTGTTTCTTATCGGTCGAGAAAATGTCAATGTGCAACCGCTCGCCGGGAAATGATGGTGTTGGTGTTTCTCCGAGAATTTGTTTTTTCGGGTGCCTGTCTTATTTGGATTTAGTGCAAGTTCTGCAGTTGGCCACAACTTCCTTTGCCAGCCTGGCCATTTTCGGAAAGTAATACTCTCCTAAAATTTGCTTGATGTTTTCCTGTGCGGCTCTGTGCGCCCGATTGTGCTCTGCTATGACAATGTGCCTTTGTTCGGCTTTGTCAACTATGTCGATTACCATATTTTTACAGTACCAAAACTTTGTTGACGGGAATGTTCTCACTAACTCATGCTGGATGAATGCCAGCGTCGGCAGATCACAGTGTATAGCATTGACCACACTAGGATTAACTACCGCGTTAACTTCCTTTAGGATTTCTATTCTATCTAAAGTGAATTTTGTGGCGTATTTTTTCGCCAAAGAATATGAAGTTTCGTTTTAGAGAAAACCTTGATTCCTCTAAAACTATCTGGTTTCTGAAACAATTCAAAGGTTTCTCAGTAGCTTCTATTGTATAAGTTACGGATAGTTCACTATGAATTGTTGCTGCGTTGGATATTACTTCACTTTGCAGAGCATTCACCTTCTGTCGCGAGAGTGCGTCTGCTACGTGGTTTTCTTTACCCGGTTTGTAGTGGATCTTTGCGTTATGCTCGTCGATATACGTTTTCCATCTTTTTATACTCTCTGCAAGAGTATATTGGGTTTGTGCAAAAGTATGTAACAGGCAGAAGGAGGCATGATAAACAAGAAAACTAGAAGCGTTACAATATTGATAATTGAACGCAATATCAACCCATAGGTGGAAGCGAGATAGAAACACACAAGCACATGTTCGAACGTTTTCGCTGCCTGTGTGTCGGGAGCGCTGCCCGCGGTCGCTGGCTGCGCCGAATACACACATACATACATATTTGCATCATATACATATTGCCAAACGTATGTGTATTCGAATACAAACAAACAGATGTGTGTTTGATTATGCTTAGATTGTTTTTGTTTCAATGTGTTTTAATGCAAGTAATTCTTATTGTAATATCTGGATACCGATTTTAATAATTAAATCGGGACAAATGCAGAGAGTATTATACTTTCTTGTTTCTTTTATATTTATAGATGCACCTTTCTTTAATTTTAAAGTCATTGGCTTTACAACATGTGCAAAATTAGGAGTGAATTTTCTGTAATAACCACAAAGACTAACAAGTAAGAAAGGCTACAGTCGACGTGCCGACTGTATAAGACCCCGTACACCTTGTAGTGCGCATACAAAAATACTTACAAACTTAAAAGAAGAAGCAGTAGACTGATTCATATTTTAAAATATAAATTTAAAAAAAGATAATAGTTTAAATTAAAATTTAAAAAAGTAAAAAAAAATTTATCGCTAGCTGCAATCGAACCCGTGGTATCAGACACAGTATTCTCACATGTCGCCACTCTACCATATGCACCACACCTCAATTTGCAGGTACTGCTGATTATCTGCATTTACATATAATAATGTTTTGTTATAGAAAAAGAAAAAGAAAACAAATGCCTGTCTGCGCTGGGGTTCGAACCGCACACCTCATGTTTCTCTAATGCATGCCACATCACTCGGTCCACAGCACTGTTGATAATCAGGACGGCTAGAGTAGATAAACATTGATTTACCACTTTTCTTTATACACGTACATAAATTACAATTTTTAACATTTTTGACCAATTTGTTTCACATGTTGTAGTTGTCCGATTTGGACCAAATTTGGTGAAGTTACTTTTAATAATTATGTACACATTGTGTGAGTTTGGTTGCGATCACTTAACAAATACTACATGTCTTCATACAAATTTTTTGTTTTTGACCGATTTGTCCTATGGGAGCTATAAGCTATAGTTGTTTGATCTTGATGAAACTTGGTGAGGATAGTTATAGTTGTACCATACACCTGTGTAAATTTGGTTACGATAGCTTTCATAGTTTCAAAGTTGTAGTGCAATGAAAAGTGTTTTTTACAATTTGCGGGGGAGGTAGGGGGCGTGGCAAAAATTTGAAATAAACTTAACCTGCCTGCAATATAGACGGACTTTCATTCCAAATCTGGTGGCTCTAGCTCTTGTAGTTTAAAAGATCCAGGTGTTCATACGGACGAACGGACGGACAGACAGACGGACAGAGGGACAGACGGACAGACGGACATTGCTATATTGACTCGGCTGTTGATGCTGATCTAGAATATATATACTTTATGGGGTCGGCCACGCCTCCTTCTGCCTGTTACGCACATTTCGCTTCTGACAAACCTAATAGACCCCTATACTCTTTTTTAGAGTACGGGGTCTACAAAACGATTTTATTTCTTTGGGTGTTTTTAAACCCGTTACTCGTAGAGTAAAAGGGTATATTATAATCGTTGGAATGTATGTAACAGGCAGAAGGAGGCGTGGCAGACCCCATAAAGTATATATATTCTTGATCAGCATCAATAGCCGAGTCGATATAGCAATGTCCGTCTGTCCGTCTGTCTGTCCGTCTGTCTGTCTGTCTGTCGGTATGAACAAACAGATTTCAGAGATGGTAAGAGCTAGAAAGATGATAGGGGTCGCAAATGAAAGGTACAATACCCAAGCAGTACAAGTTTGTTTTTGTTTTTTAACACGCCCACTTTAGGGCGATTTATTTGCATATAAAGGTAAATGTACAGGTAAACATAGAATGTTTTAATATAGAAAACTGTTTGTTAGCTATGCTATCTGAACCAAATTTACACGGAATGCACATATCTAGGAAGTACATGTACTGACCAAGTTTGATCCAAATCGGACAACTATATCGTATAGCTCCCGGCCCTATCGGTCAAAAATTCGCTCCAAATATGAATTAGTATGAACAACTTTTGAGTTAACTAAGCTAGATTAACCAAACTCACACAGAATACATCTGCCAATAATATATATATACTGACCAAGTTTGATCCAAATCGGACAACTATATCGTATAGCTTCCGTAGGAACGATTGGTCGAAAATATGCTCTAAAAATGAATTTCTATGAAAATGTTCTGTGTTTGCCAAGCTATTATATCCATCACCATTGTTAATAACAAACTGAGTAACGGGTATCCTAAAGTCGCGAGGCGACTATAGCATTCTTTCTTGTTGGTATTGGAAACTGTTGTATAGCAGAGATTTTTGTTGGGTTTGGTTTTATTCCTTATTCTGTTATTATGTGTCCTAGGAATTCAGTTTCTTTTTTCATGAATTCGCATTTTTAGACACCGTACTCTAAAAAAGAGTATAGGGGTCTATTAGGTTTGTCAGAAGCGAAATGTGCGTAACAGGCAGAAGGAGGCGTGGCCGACCCCATAAAGTATATATATTCTAGATCAGCATCAACAGCCGAGTCGATATAGCAATGTCCGTCTGTCTGTCTGTCCGTCTGTCCGTCTGTCTGTCCGTCCGTCCGTCCGTATGAACACCTGGATCTTTTAAACTACAAGAGCTAGAGCCACCAGATTTGGAATGAAAGTCCGTTATTAACCCAGGCAGGTTAAGTTTATTTCAAATTTTTGCCACGCCCCTTACCGCCCCCGCAATGAGCAAAAAACCAGACACACCTCGAAAAAAATTTAGTTTTAGGCCAATAACTCAGTAACTATGGCACTTAGGAACACCATTTCTGGTAAACAGGTTGCTAGAGACATCCTTAATGCAATGCCATTAAAAATTTTGAGCTGCCACGCCCCCTTTCCCCACATCAGCTAAAAAACTTTTACGCTTTAATGCCGTTTTTAAGGCATTTATTCATATAGTAGACTGTTGTAATTCAACATTCGTATAGAGACATATAAAATCAAACTATTCTGAAAGTGCCATCAACATACTACCTTTAACAAAAGAGCTACTGCGTTACAAAGTTTGTTATTTAACTGCAATATCACTTACGCGCGAGAGCGAGACAGAAACATACAAACACATGTTCGAACGTTTTCGATGCTTGTGTGGCGACAGCGCTGCCGGCAGACGCTGGCCGCGCCGAATACACACATACATACATACATGCATACATATAATTTCAAACGAATGTGTGTTTGTATGAATAATATGTAAATGCTGATATTCGGAGAATTCTTGAAAGTGGCGCGTGGTGCAACTGATAGAGTTTGTCTGAGGTTATAGGTTCGAAAGCTGGCAATGCGAATTGTTAAATTATTTTTTTTAAATTTCAATTGAAATTGAATACAAACTACTATGAGAGTACGGTGTCTTTTATAGTCGGCTCGGTCGACTGTAGCCTTTCTTACTTGTTAATTACTATACAAAATATTATAATAACTAACTGGTAAAGAGTGCTAGCTTCTAAGGCCATCGACTCGATAGTTAACTTATATCTTATTGAGTAATCACTAATATTAATATGATAACTCAGTGTTAATAACATATTGAAACTGAGTAACGGGTATCCTAAAGTCGCGAGGCGACTGTAGCATTCTTTCTTGCTCATACTCTGTATTTGCCTGCATATTCATTTTCTGATGCGCACAAGCGACGCCGTTTTCCACAAGAGTATTGACGATACTCGTCATTGGTGCTACGAGTAAAAAAATACTCGAGTCATTTCGCTACAAGGAAATAAATATTCAAGTAAAGAAATACCCGATCACATTTTTACTCAAAATTTTATGCAAGAGTAAGACCGCCACCGCATTTTCTGTGTGTATGATTCGAGTACAAAAAACTACCACCCGTGCAGTTCTCTGATGCCTTAAAAATGACATTGAATTTTTAAAATTATCTTAATTTATTTTTATTATTTTAATTTAATAAAAAATGTCACTTAATGTCATTGAATTTATATAGTTGCTGGGACATGCATACCGAAATTGGTGTTCCTAAGTGCCAAAGTTACTGAGATATTTCCGAGGTGTGTTCATGTTTTGCTTCATTGGGGGCATAGACCGAAAAAACGGTTATTTTTGGCGCGCCGAAGATTAAATACCCTTGCAGTCATGAATATTGCATTAATTTTGTTTCAATAACAAATTATTTCTATGGTAGTTATAAGATTTAGAAGTCCTATTTGGTTGAAATTTGATCAACAGATGGGAGATAATGACAAATTCATTCTGCGTGAATTTTGTTGAAATCGGTCAATAGACAACGAAAATGTTCATACTAAGCATTTTCAACCGATTGTTCCAATGGGAGCTATATGATATAGTGGTCCCATTTTAACATATGAACTGCGTGCAGAGAGAATACAGATATGTACCAAATTTTATCAAGATAGCTTTAAAACTGAGAGACTAGTTCGCATAGAAACAGACGGACACACGGACAAGGCTATACCAACTCAGCTGTTGATGCTGATCAAGAATATATATACTTTATGTGGTCGGAAACGCCTCCTTCAATGCGTTACAAACTTCGTGACAAAAACACAATACCCTCTGCAAGGGTATAAAAAAAGATTCTTGTATTGGCTGACTAAATATGTAATCGATTGAGAGCAAGTTCGATCTTGTAGCTCTTACCATCTCTGAAATCTGTTTGTTCATACGGACGGACAGACGGGCAAACAGATAGACAGACGGTAGGATGGACATGGCTATATCTAAGGACAGACAGGCAAAGGCACAAACGGACATGGCTATATCGACTCGGCTTTGGGTGTGCCCCGTTAATGCACAAACCCTATACACTCTTGCAGAGAGTATAAAAACGTTTTCATGTGTTTTATGGCCAAATTGAGGTATTCATTACATATGCATATGTATGTATAAACGTTCTTAACCTTTTACGGTTCAGCGCTATAAATGTTTTTAAATTTTGTTTGCCCTTTGATTGCCAAAGAAGAGACTACCATACGCAAAGCATGTGAGCAACACAAAGACATTCATTTTCTGTGATTGCGTACGAAAAGTATTGAGTGCTAGATAAGATTCAATTGTACAGGGTGCTTCGCAGAGCTAAAGTGAGTGAAAATTACCTGAGACATTTGAAATTGTCTATACAACCTGTATATTTTATCATTAGAAATGTGTTGTTAATGTTATGTCAGCACACATAGCCCCAAGATTTTTTAACTGTTTAGAATGTTATCAGCTATTTCCAGGCATTTTGTGAATTTCAGTTGGTAGGAAAGCAAGTAAGACAAGATTAAAATATCTTAGTTTGATTTTCAATTTTAAGCTGGCTGCCAACTATAATCCACAGCAACTTTTAAAGCAAGGTTCACACTTAAATAAAATAAGTCATCAATGATGTTGCAACGTTTTCATCACTTTTTTTACTATATTTTGTGCCTATTAACCATAATTGTGTTCTGTGCGCCGTTTCCAAATGAATCACGACGCGTTATATTCTTGGCCCCCCCAGGAATACATCGTGGTCAGATACTAGCTACTCATGGGCTTAGCAAACCCTGTAAAAGGTGTCACATGAGAGATCATCGTGGAAATTGCCGGCGAATAATTTCATATAGTGCTAGTAAGTGACCAATTCCATTTTTATACTCTCTGCAAGAGTATATTGGGTTTGTGCAAAGTATGTAACAGGCAGAAGGAGGCGTGGCAGACCCCATAAAGTATATATATTCTTGATTAGCATCACAAGCCGAGTCGATATAGCCATGTCCGTCTGTCCGTCCGTATGAACAAACAGATTTCAAAGATGGTAAGAGCTACAAGTTCGAGCTTGGTATCAATCGATCACATATTTAGTCAGTCAATATAAAAATCTTTTTTTTTTCGATGCCACGCTCCATTCGCCCACAATGAGCCAAAACCTACACACACCTCGGAAAAAATCTGTGTTTTCGGCGAATATCTCAGTAACTATAGCATCTGTGATCACCAATTTTGGAACGGAGGTTCCTAGCGACAGCATAGTTGCATTGCCATTTAAAATGTTGGACTGCCACGCCCCTTTTTCCCACACACTTGAACCCATTTCAAATGCCGTTTTTTGCGAACTTGTTCGTATCATACAGTATTGTTATTTATAATTCGTGTGGAGACTAACTATATTAAACTATCCTGAAAGGCGCATTAAAATCAATATTGACGGCGGAACTTGGCTTTGTTTCAATGTGTTTTAATGCAAGTACTACACATTGTAATATCTGTATATCGATTTTAATCGGGAAAAATGCAGAGAGTATTTTGCGGTCGGACGTGCTCGACTGTACTTTTCTTTCCTGTTAGACCCCGTACTCTAAAAAAAAGAGTTGAGGGGTCTATTAGGTTTATCAGAAGCGAAATGTGCGTAACAGGCAGAAGGAGCCGTGGCCGACCCTATAAAGTATACATATTCTAGATCAGCATCAACAGCCGAGTCGATATAGCAATGTCCGTCTGTCTGTCTGTCCGTCCGTATGAATACCTGGATCTTTTAAACTACAAAAGCTAGAGCCACCAAATTTTTAATGAAAGTGCGTTATTAAGTCAGGCAGGTTAAGTTTATTTCAAATTTTTGCCACGCCCCCTACCGCCCCCACAATAAGCAAAAAACCAGACACGCCTCGAAAAAAAAATGTAGTTTTATGCCAATAACTCAGTAACTATGCCACTTAGGAACACCATTTCTGGCAGGTTGTTAGAGACAGCCTTAATGCAATGCCATTAAATATTTTGAGCTGCCACGCCTCCTTTTCTCATGAGAGTTAACCAAACTGTTACACTTTAATGTCGTTTTTAAGTCATTTATTCATATAGTAGAGTGTTGTAATTCAACATTCTTATAGGGACAAATCAAACTATTCTGAAAGTGTCATCAAAATACTACCTTTAACAAAAGAGCCATCCACGTTACAAAGTGTGTTTTTTAACTGCAATATCACTTACGCGCGAGAGCGAGACAGAAACATATAAACACATGTTCGAACGTTCTCGATGCTTGTGTGGCGACAGCGCTGCCGGCAGACGCTGGCTGCGCCGAATACACACATACATGCATACATACGTATATGCATACATATAATTTCAAACGAATGCGTGTTTGTATGAATAATATGTAATTGCTGATTATCGGTGAATTCTTGAAAGTGGCGCGTGGTGCAACTGATAGAGTTGAGGTGTGTTGGTCTGAGGTTGTGGGTTCGAATGCTGGCAATGCGAATTGTTAATTTAATTTTCTTTAAATTTCAATTCAAAATATACATATAAAATTAAAATTTTTAAATTTCATTTAAAAATAAAAATTAATATTTTTAAATTTAATTTAAAAATTTGAATTCAAATTGAATACAATTGTGCACTACTATGGGAGTACGGGGTCTTTTACAGTCGGCTCGATCGACTGTAGCCTTTCTTACTTGTTTTTTTAAAGCCACGCCTAAGCCTTCCTCAACTAAAGTTATCATTTTCGGAAAATACCATTTTAGTTGACATGAAATGTTGCAATTAATCGGGCCGTCAAAGGAATCTTAGTCTGCCAGAAAAACAGAATCAACTACCCCTTAGAAACTCAGGTCTCTTTGGACATTCACTAAAAAGTCTACTTGGCCTTAACATTGGAGTGGACAGGAAACTCGGTGGAAAATTGTGAAAACCAACTGAAAGTTCCGGCAAGCAGACACTCGTTCCAATGCGCCCGCCAAATATCCGTTAGTGGAACTTATTAGTCAACATTTATCTTACAGAGAAATTCCGGTTGGAATTATGACAAGTTTCCTATTATACTCTCTGCAAGAGTATATTGGGTTTGTGCAAAGTATGTAACAGGCAGAAGGAGGCGTGGCAGACCCATAAAGTATATATATTCTTGATTAGCATCACAAGCCGAGTCGATATAGCCATGTCCGTCTGTCCGTCCGTATGAACAAACAGATTTCAAAGATGGTAAGAGCTACAAGTTCGAGCTTGGTATCAATCGATCACATATTTAGTCAGTCAATATAAAAATCTTTTTTTTTTCGATGCCACGCTCCATTCGCCCACAATGAGCCAAAACCTACACACACCTCGGAAAAAATCTGTGTTTTCGGCGAATATCTCAGTAACTATAGCATCTGTGATCACCAATTTTGGAACGGAGGTTCCTAGCGACAGCATAGTTGCATTGCCATTTAAAATGTTGGACTGCCACGCCCCTTTTTCCCACACTTGAACCCATTTCAAATGCCGTTTTTTGCGAACTTGTTCGTATCATACAGTATTGTTATTTATAATTCGTGTGGAGACTAACTATATTAAACTATCCTGAAAGGCGCATTAAAATCAATATTGACGGCGGAACTTGGCTTTGTTTCAATGTGTTTTAATGCAAGTACTACACATTGTAATATCTGTATATCGATTTTAATCGGGAAAAATGCAGAGAGTATTTTGCGGTCGGACGTGCTCGACTGTACTTTTCTTTCCTGTTAGACCCCGTACTCTAAAAAAGAGTTGAGGGGTCTATTAGGTTTATCAGAAGCGAAATGTGCGTAACAGGCAGAAGGAGCCGTGGCCGACCCTATAAAGTATACATATTCTAGATCAGCATCAACAGCCGAGTCGATATAGCAATGTCCGTCTGTCTGTCTGTCCGTCCGTATGAATACCTGGATCTTTTAAACTACAAAAGCTAGAGCCACCAAATTTTTTAATGAAAGTGCGTTATTAAGTCAGGCAGGTTAAGTTTATTTCAAATTTTTGCCACGCCCCCTACCGCCCCCACAATAAGCAAAAAACCAGACACGCCTCGAAAAAAAAATGTAGTTTTATGCCAATAACTCAGTAACTATGCCACTTAGGAACACCATTTCTGGCAGGTTGTTAGAGACAGCCTTAATGCAATGCCATTAAATATTTTGAGCTGCCACGCCTCCTTTTCTCATGAGAGTTAACCAAACTGTTACACTTTAATGTCGTTTTTAAGTCATTTATTCATATAGTAGAGTGTTGTAATTCAACATTCTTATAGGGACAAATCAAACTATTCTGAAAGTGTCATCAAAATACTACCTTTAACAAAAAGAGCCATCCACGTTACAAAGTGTGTTTTTTTAACTGCAATATCACTTACGCGCGAGAGCGAGACAGAAACATATAAACACATGTTCGAACGTTCTCGATGCTTGTGTGGCGACAGCGCTGCCGGCAGACGCTGGCTGCGCCGAATACACACATACATGCATACATACGTATATGCATACATATAATTTCAAACGAATGCGTGTTTGTATGAATAATATGTAATTGCTGATTATCGGTGAATTCTTGAAAGTGGCGCGTGGTGCAACTGATAGAGTTGAGGTGTGTTGGTCTGAGGTTGTGGGTTCGAATGCTGGCAATGCGAATTGTTAATTTAATTTTCTTTAAATTTCAATTCAAAATATACATATAAAATTAAAATTTTTAAATTTCATTTAAAAATAAAAATTAATATTTTAAATTTAATTTAAAAATTTGAATTCAAATTGAATACAATTGTGCACTACTATGGGAGTACGGGGTCTTTTACAGTCGGCTCGATCGACTGTAGCCTTTCTTACTTGTTTTTTTAAAGCCACGCCTAAGCCTTCCTCAACTAAAGTTATCATTTTCGGAAAATACCATTTTAGTTGACATGAAATGTTGCAATTAATCGGGCCGTCAAAGGAATCTTAGTCTGCCAGAAAAACAGAATCAACTACCCCTTAGAAACTCAGGTCTCTTTGGACATTCACTAAAAAGTCTACTTGGCCTTAACATTGGAGTGGACAGGAAACTCGGTGGAAAATTGTGAAAACCAACTGAAAGTTCCGGCAAGCAGACACTCGTTCCAATGCGCCCGCCAAATATCCGTTAGTGGAACTTATTAGTCAACATTTATCTTACAGAGAAATTCCGGTTGGAATTATGACAAGTTTCCTATTTTAGGTATGGGTTTGGAAATCCCGATACATGCACTAATGCAAAACAACGAAATTTTAATTATAATACATCATTGTTATTTATTTTATTTTTAAATAAAAATTTGTGTTAAAGCATAAAAAACATTTGAAAATAAACTTATTTACAATTCAATAAGAATACTATAATAGCCTAACAACTAAGGATATCCTTCATGTGTGCTAAATAATATGGTCAGGAGTATATACCCTGAATGGGATCTAGCACTTCTCCTTTTCCCTTTTGTACGAATTTCAACGATTATAAAATGTTTTTCTTTTTAGAGGTGCACTACTTTTAATGCGAATAACTTGAAGCCAGCTAATATTACAGAAAACCGTTCCAGATTTTTTTTGTACAGATTACTTTGAGAAAATACCGCGAACAGACTTAACATAGGGTTAATTTACTTCCAAAACTCACACTCTGTTCGCCAAACGTTTAAAGCTGATTGCGCCCATTTTCCGGTGTGCATAATCATCCCACAGAGCAGGTCATAACCACTACTTGATAACTTCGAAGCCAAAACTTGCCGCGTAATCAGCGAGATTAGGTGTAATTGGATTGCTCACTTAAGAAGCAGTCTGTTCCTAGAGAAAGCCTTAATACAATGCCATTAAAAATTTTGAGCTGCCACGCCTCCTTTTTTCATAAGAACTAATAAACTTTCAAACTTCAATGCCGTTTTTAAGGCTTTTGTCTATATAGTATCATTATAAGCACGCAATCGAGACATAAACATACAAACATATATTCGAACGTGTTCGCTGTATGTGTGGCAGCAGAGCTGCACGCGGACGCTGGCCGCGACGAATACACACACGCATCTATATGTGCACCAGAGAACTGCACGGGTGATGGTTTTTTGTACTCGAGTAATACACATAGAAAATGCGGTGGCGGTCTTACTCATACACAAAAATTTAGAGTAAAAATGCGATCGGATATTTTTTTACTTGAATGTTTTTGTACATGAAGCGAAATTATTCGAGTATCGTCAATACTCTTTTTGAAATGAGTATCGATTGGGCGCATCATTTTTTGATGCTTCAAAAAATGAATATGCATGCCAATACAGAATATTAACGAGAAAGAAAAGTACAGTCGATCACGCCCGACTGTATAATACTCTCTGCACTTTATTCCCGATTAAATTATTAATATCGGTATCGAGATATTACAATGTTTAATACTTGCATTAAAACACGTTGAAACAAAAACAACCTAAGCATTATCAAACATATGTACATACGTTTGTTTGCATGCGAATACACATACATATGTACGTTTGACAATATATGATGCATATATGTATGTATTCGTGTATTCAGCGCTGCCACCGTCCGCCGGCAGCGCTGCCGCAACGCAGGCAGAGAAAACTTTCGATCATGTGGTTGTATATTTCTATCTCGCTTGCACCAATGGGTTGATATTGCGTTCAATTATCAATATTGTAACGCTTCTAATTTTCTTGTTTATAGTCCGATTTTAATGCGACTTTCAGGATAGTTTAATATAGTTAGTAACCACACGAAATATAAATTGCAATACTGTAAGATAAGAACAAGTTCGCTAAAAACGGCAGAATTGTGGGGGGAAAGTGCGCGAGGCAGTCCAAAATTTTGAATGATAATGCAACTATGCTGTCGCCAGGAACCTCAGTACTAAAATTTGTGATCGTAGGTGCTATAGTTACTGAGATATGTGCTGAAAACATCGATTTTTTCCGAGGTGTGTCTATATTCTTGTATTAACTGACTACATATGTGACCGTTTGACACCAGGCTCGAACTTGTATCTCTTACCATCTCTGAAATCTGTTTGTTTATACGGACAGACAGACAGACGGACATGGCTATATCAACTTGGCTTGTAATGCTGATCAAGAATATATATTTTATGGGGTGTGCCATGCCTCCTTCTGCCTGTTACATACTTTTGCACAAACTCAATATACTCTTGCAGAGAGTATAAAAAAGATTCTTGTGTTGACTGACTACATATGTGATCTTTTGACACCAAACTCGAACTTGTAGCTCTTACCATCTCTGAAATCTGTTTGTCCATACGGACAGACAGACGGACATGGCTATATCGACTCGGCTTGTGATGCTGATCAAGAATATACATACTTTATTGGGTCTGCCACGCCTCCTTCTGTCTGTTACACACAAACCCAATATACTCTTGCAGATAGTATAAAAAGAGAGGGAGAACAAGTATTTATAATATTGGCAACCGGAAATCTCCAAACCCTCTCCGACGAAACTGCGCCATCTAGCGGTGAGTAAAAAAGACTGGGTTTTTTGTTACCGCCATGGTTTGTGTCCAAAAATTAAACTGGTTTTGGTGTCCTGGTTTCATACCTAAATTGTGAGGATCCATGAAAATAAAACTGGTTTGTTTTCATACCTAAATTGTGAGGATCTATTGGGGTTCGAAAATAAAACTGGTTTGGTTTTCTGGTTTCATACATAAACTGTGAGGATCCATTGGGGTTCGAAAATAAAAGTGGTCTGGTTTCCTGGTGTCCTACCTAAATTGTGAGTATCCAATGATGTGTTTGTAAGCGCCATCAAGCGGAGATCAGGGAAACTGGGATATGGTTTGTGTCCTACCAAAATTGTGAGGATCCAGTTGTTAGACCCCGTACTCTAAAAAAAGAGTAGAGGGGTCTATTAGTTGTCAGAAGTGAAATGTGCGTAACAGGCAGAAAGAGGCTTCGCAGACCCCATAAAATATATAATTGATCAGCATCAAAAGACGAATCGATATAGCCATGACCGTCTGTCCGTATGAACACCTACATAGATCTTTTAAACTACAAAAGCTAGAACCACCAAATTTAGAATGAAAGTCCGTTATTAAGTCAGGCAGGTTAAGTTTATTTCAAATTTTTGCCACGCCCCTTACCGCCCCGCAATGAGCAAAAAACCAGACACACCTCGAAAAAAAAATGTAGTTTTAGGCCAATAACTCAGTAACTATGGCACTTAGGAACACCCCCCTTTTCTCAGGAGAGCTAAAAAATATTTTAAACTTCAATGCCGTTTTTAAGTCATTTATTCATATAGTAGAGTGTTGTAATTCAACATTCGTATAGAGACATATCAAATCTAACTATTCTGAAAGTGGCATCAAAATCCTACGTTTAACAAAAGCGGGATTACGTTAGAATGTTTGTTATTTAACTGCAATATCACTTACGCGAGAGACAAAACATACAAACACATGTTCGAACGTTCTGGATGCTTGTGTGGCGACAGCGCTGCCGGCAAACGTTGGCGGCACCGAATACACACATACCTACATATATGCATTCATATAATTTCAAACGAATGTGTGTAACATGTAAATGCAGATAATCGGTGGATACTTGAAAGAGGCGCGTAGTGCAACTGGTAGAGTTGCGGCTCATTCGTCTAATATACTAAGTTAGAATGCTGACAATGAGATTTGTTAATTTAATTTTTTTAAATTTCAATTCAAAATGTACATATAAAATTAAAATTTTTAAATTTCATTTAAAAGTTAAAATTAATATTTTTAATTTAATTTAAAAATTTGAATTCAAATTGAATACAATTGTGCACTACTATGGGAGTACGGGGTCTTTTTACAGTCGGCTCGATCGACTGCAGCCTTTCTTACTCGTTTCCTTTAATGTATGTCACCTGCATAACAATTAAATACTAGGCCCACCTCTGAAAAACAACCCTGATTGAACTTGTTGACGAACCAATGGTATACAGCGTACACCCCAAAGAAATACTCAGTTTACTTTTTAGTTATTATACTCTTTGCAAGAGTATATTTGGTTTGTGCAAAAAGTATGCAATAGGCTGAAGGAGGCGTGGCAGACCCAATAAAGTATATATATTCTTCATCAGCATCACAAGCCGAGTCGATATAGCCATGTCCGTCTGTCTGTCCGTCCGTCTGTCCGTCTATCTGTCTGTCTGTCCGTATTAACAAACAGATTTCAGAGATGGTAAGAGCTACAAGTTCGAGCTTGGTGTCAAACGATCACATATTTAGTCAGTCAATACAAGAATCTTCTTTTTTTCGATGCCACGCCCCGTTCGCCCACAATAAGCAAAAAATTGGACACACCTCGGGAAAAATTGGTGTTTTCGGCAAATATCTCAGTAACTATGGCACCTAGGATCACAAATTTGGGTACGGAGGTTCCTAGCGACAGTATAGTCGCTCTCTCTGCAAGAGTATATTGGGTTTGTGCAAAAGTATGTAACAGGCTGAAGGAGGCGTGGCAGACCCCATAAAGTATATATATTCTTGATCAGCGTCACAAGCCGAGTCGATATAGCCATGTCCGTCTGTCCGTCTGTCTGTTTGTCTGTCCGTCTGTCTGTTTGTCTGTCCGTATAAACAAACAGATTACAGAGATGGTAAGAACTACAAGTTCGAGCTTGGTGTCAAACGATCACATATTTAGTCAGTCAATACAAGAATCTTCTTTTTTTTCGATGCCACGCCCCGTTCGCCCACAATGAGCAAAAAACTAGACACACCTCGGGAAAAATCGATGTTTTCGGCAAATACCTCAGTAACTATGGCACCTAGGATCACCAATTTGGGTACGGAGGTTCCTAGCGACAGCATAGTTGCATTGCCATTTAAAAGTTTGGACTGCCACCCCCCCTTTTCCCACACTTGAAAAAACTTCAAATGCCGTTTTTTGCGAACATACAGTATCATACAGTATTGTTTAATTATAATTCGTGTGGAGATTAACTATATAAAACTATCCTGAAAGGCGCATTAAAATCGGACTGTAAACAAGAAAACTAGAAGCGTTACAATATTGATAATTGAACGCAATATTAACCCATTGGTGCAAGCGAGATAGAAACACACAAGCACATGTTCGAACGTTTTCGCTGCCTGTGTGTCGGCAGCGCTGCCCGCGGAAGCTGGCTGCGCCGAATACACACATACATACATATATGCAGCATATATTGTCAAACGTACATATGTATGGGTATTCGCATGCAAACAAACAGATGTATGTTTGATTATGCTTAGATTGTTTTTGTTTGAACATATTTTAATGCAAGTACTACGCATTGTAATATCTGGATACCGATTTTAATAATTTAATCGGAACAAGTGCAGAGAGTATTATACGGTCGGGCGCGCTCGACTGTACTTTACTTTCTTGTTTTAGGTATGGGTTTGGAAATCCCGATACATGCACTAATGCAAAACAACGAAATTTTAATTATAATACATCATTGTTATTTATTTTATTTTTAAATAAAAATTTGTGTTAAAGCATAAAAAACATTTGAAAATAAACTTATTTACAATTCAATAAGAATACTATAATAGCCTAACAACTAAGGATATCCTTCATGTGTGCTAAATAATATGGTCAGGAGTATATACCCTGAATGGGATCTAGCACTTCTCCTTTTCCCTTTTGTACGAATTTCAACGATTATAAAATGTTTTTCTTTTTAGAGGTGCACTACTTTTAATGCGAATAACTTGAAGCCAGCTAATATTACAGAAAACCGTTCCAGATTTTTTTGTACAGATTACTTTGAGAAAATACCGCGAACAGACTTAACATAGGGTTAATTTACTTCCAAAACTCACACTCTGTTCGCCAAACGTTTAAAGCTGATTGCGCCCATTTTCCGGTGTGCATAATCATCCCACAGAGCAGGTCATAACCACTACTTGATAACTTCGAAGCCAAAACTTGCCGCGTAATCAGCGAGATTAGGTGTAATTGGATTGCTCACTTAAGAAGCAGTCTGTTCCTAGAGAAAGCCTTAATACAATGCCATTAAAAATTTTGAGCTGCCACGCCTCCTTTTTTTCATAAGAACTAATAAACTTTCAAACTTCAATGCCGTTTTTAAGGCTTTTGTCTATATAGTATCATTATAAGCACGCAATCGAGACATAAACATACAAACATATATTCGAACGTGTTCGCTGTATGTGTGGCAGCAGAGCTGCACGCGGACGCTGGCCGCGACGAATACACACACGCATCTATATGTGCACCAGAGAACTGCACGGGTGATGGTTTTTGTACTGAGTAATACACATAGAAAATGCGGTGGCGGTCTTACTCATACACAAAAATTTAGAGTAAAAATGCGATCGGATATTTTTTACTTGAATGTTTTTGTACATGAAGCGAAATTATTCGAGTATCGTCAATACTCTTTTGAAATGAGTATCGATTAGCGCATCATTTTTGATGCTTCAAAAAATGAATATGCATGCCAATACAGAATATTAACGAGAAAGAAAAGTACAGTCGATCACGCCCGACTGTATAATACTCTCTGCACTTTATTCCCGATTAAATTATTAATATCGGTATCGAGATATTACAATGTTTAATACTTGCATTAAAACACGTTGAAACAAAAACAACCTAAGCATTATCAAACATATGTACATACGTTTGTTTGCATGCGAATACACATACATATGTACGTTTGACAATATATGATGCATATATGTATGTATTCGTGTATTCAGCGCTGCCACCGTCCGCCGGCAGCGCTGCCGCAACGCAGGCAGAGAAAACTTTCGATCATGTGGTTGTATATTTCTATCTCGCTTGCACCAATGGGTTGATATTGCGTTCAATTATCAATATTGTAACGCTTCTAATTTTCTTGTTTATAGTCCGATTTTAATGCGACTTTCAGGATAGTTTAATATAGTTAGTAACCACACGAAATATAAATTGCAATACTGTAAGATAAGAACAAGTTCGCTAAAAACGGCAGAATTGTGGGGAAAGTGCGCGAGGCAGTCCAAAATTTTGAATGATAATGCAACTATGCTGTCGCCAGGAACCTCAGTACTAAAATTTGTGATCGTAGGTGCTATAGTTACTGAGATATGTGCTGAAAACATCGATTTTTTCCGAGGTGTGTCTATATTCTTGTATTAACTGACTACATATGTGACCGTTTGACACCAGGCTCGAACTTGTATCTCTTACCATCTCTGAAATCTGTTTGTTTATACGGACAGACAGACAGACGGACATGGCTATATCAACTTGGCTTGTAATGCTGATCAAGAATATATATATTTTATGGGGTGTGCCATGCCTCCTTCTGCCTGTTACATACTTTTGCACAAACTCAATATACTCTTGCAGAGAGTATAAAAAGATTCTTGTGTTGACTGACTACATATGTGATCTTTTGACACCAAACTCGAACTTGTAGCTCTTACCATCTCTGAAATCTGTTTGTCCATACGGACAGACAGACGGACATGGCTATATCGACTCGGCTTGTGATGCTGATCAAGAATATACATACTTTATTGGGTCTGCCACGCCTCCTTCTGTCTGTTACACACAAACCCAATATACTCTTGCAGATAGTATAAAAAGAGAGGGAGAACAAGTATTTATAATATTGGCAACCGGAAATCTCCAAACCCTCTCCGACGAAACTGCGCCATCTAGCGGTGAGTAAAAAGACTGGGTTTTTGTTACCGCCATGGTTTGTGTCCAAAAATTAAACTGGTTTTGGTGTCCTGGTTTCATACCTAAATTGTGAGGATCCATGAAAATAAAACTGGTTTGTTTTCATACCTAAATTGTGAGGATCTATTGGGGTTCGAAAATAAAACTGGTTTGGTTTTCTGGTTTCATACATAAACTGTGAGGATCCATTGGGGTTCGAAAATAAAAGTGGTCTGGTTTCCTGGTGTCCTACCTAAATTGTGAGTATCCAATGATGTGTTTGTAAGCGCCATCAAGCGGAGATCAGGGAAACTGGGATATGGTTTGTGTCCTACCAAAATTGTGAGGATCCAGTTGTTAGACCCCGTACTCTAAAAAAAAAGAGTAGAGGGGTCTATTAGTTGTCAGAAGTGAAATGTGCGTAACAGGCAGAAAGAGGCTTCGCAGACCCCATAAAATATATAATTGATCAGCATCAAAAGACGAATCGATATAGCCATGACCGTCTGTCCGTATGAACACCTACATAGATCTTTTAAACTACAAAAGCTAGAACCACCAAATTTAGAATGAAAGTCCGTTATTAAGTCAGGCAGGTTAAGTTTATTTCAAATTTTTGCCACGCCCCTTACCGCCCCGCAATGAGCAAAAACCAGACACACCTCGAAAAAAAATGTAGTTTTAGGCCAATAACTCAGTAACTATGGCACTTAGAACACCCCCCTTTCTCAGGAGAGCTAAAAAATATTTTAAACTTCAATGCCGTTTTTAAGTCATTTATTCATATAGTAGAGTGTTGTAATTCAACATTCGTATAGAGACATATCAAATCTAACTATTCTGAAAGTGGCATCAAAATCCTACGTTTAACAAAAGCGGGATTACGTTAGAATGTTTGTTATTTAACTGCAATATCACTTACGCGAGAGACAAAAACATACAAACACATGTTCGAACGTTCTGGATGCTTGTGTGGCGACAGCGCTGCCGGCAAACGTTGGCGGCACCGAATACACACATACCTACATATATGCATTCATATAATTTCAAACGAATGTGTGTAACATGTAAATGCAGATAATCGGTGGATACTTGAAAGAGGCGCGTAGTGCAACTGGTAGAGTTGCGGCTCATTCGTCTAATATACTAAGTTAGAATGCTGACAATGAGATTTGTTAATTTAATTTTTTTTAAATTTCAATTCAAAATGTACATATAAAATTAAAATTTTTAAATTTCATTTAAAAGTTAAAATTAATATTTTTTAATTTAATTTAAAAATTTGAATTCAAATTGAATACAATTGTGCACTACTATGGGAGTACGGGGTCTTTTACAGTCGGCTCGATCGACTGCAGCCTTTCTTACTCGTTTCCTTTAATGTATGTCACCTGCATAACAATTAAATACTAGGCCCACCTCTGAAAAACAACCCTGATTGAACTTGTTGACGAACCAATGGTATACAGCGTACACCCCAAAGAAATACTCAGTTTACTTTTAGTTATTATACTCTTTGCAAGAGTATATTTGGTTTGTGCAAAAGTATGCAATAGGCTGAAGGAGGCGTGGCAGACCCAATAAAGTATATATATTCTTCATCAGCATCACAAGCCGAGTCGATATAGCCATGTCCGTCTGTCTGTCCGTCCGTCTGTCCGTCTATCTGTCTGTCTGTCCGTATTAACAAACAGATTTCAGAGATGGTAAGAGCTACAAGTTCGAGCTTGGTGTCAAACGATCACATATTTAGTCAGTCAATACAAGAATCTTCTTTTTTTTCGATGCCACGCCCCGTTCGCCCACAATAAGCAAAAAATTGGACACACCTCGGGAAAAATTGGTGTTTTCGGCAAATATCTCAGTAACTATGGCACCTAGGATCACAAATTTGGGTACGGAGGTTCCTAGCGACAGTATAGTCGCTCTCTCTGCAAGAGTATATTGGGTTTGTGCAAAAGTATGTAACAGGCTGAAGGAGGCGTGGCAGACCCCATAAAGTATATATATTCTTGATCAGCGTCACAAGCCGAGTCGATATAGCCATGTCCGTCTGTCCGTCTGTCTGTTTGTCTGTCCGTCTGTCTGTTTGTCTGTCCGTATAAACAAACAGATTACAGAGATGGTAAGAACTACAAGTTCGAGCTTGGTGTCAAACGATCACATATTTAGTCAGTCAATACAAGAATCTTCTTTTTTTCGATGCCACGCCCCGTTCGCCCACAATGAGCAAAAAAACTAGACACACCTCGGGAAAAATCGATGTTTTCGGCAAATACCTCAGTAACTATGGCACCTAGGATCACCAATTTGGGTACGGAGGTTCCTAGCGACAGCATAGTTGCATTGCCATTTAAAAGTTTGGACTGCCACCCCCCTTTTCCCACACTTGAAAAAAACTTCAAATGCCGTTTTTTGCGAACATACAGTATCATACAGTATTGTTTAATTATAATTCGTGTGGAGATTAACTATATAAAACTATCCTGAAAGGCGCATTAAAATCGGACTGTAAACAAGAAAACTAGAAGCGTTACAATATTGATAATTGAACGCAATATTAACCCATTGGTGCAAGCGAGATAGAAACACACAAGCACATGTTCGAACGTTTTCGCTGCCTGTGTGTCGGCAGCGCTGCCCGCGGAAGCTGGCTGCGCCGAATACACACATACATACATATATGCAGCATATATTGTCAAACGTACATATGTATGGGTATTCGCATGCAAACAAACAGATGTATGTTTGATTATGCTTAGATTGTTTTTGTTTGAACATATTTTAATGCAAGTACTACGCATTGTAATATCTGGATACCGATTTTAATAATTTAATCGGAACAAGTGCAGAGAGTATTATACGGTCGGGCGCGCTCGACTGTACTTTACTTTCTTGTTTTAAACACATTTTTGTGCTGGAACACAATTCTTCAAAAATGAATAACAAATATCTTTTATAAACATATTATACCTAAGTGTGCCCAAATGAATAAATATGAAAAACAGATTTAGAAGCATCGTATGAGTCTGACGTTGAGATTGAATTAACTCGTTTGTGTTTTGAGATTTCAAAGAAGTTGCGAAAAGAAATAAAAAACGACGTAATTCAATATAAACAGTTAGTATTATCAAAACACTCAGGATTGTAATAATAAACATAATGAGTAAATTACAGGTTGTAAAAAAATTTTAGAATGCGTAGTTTCGTACAAAAAGGAATAAACGATACTTGGCAAACAGATTTAGATGAAATGATTCCATTTTACAAACAAAATGGAGGTTATCGATATCTATAGACAGTGATTGATACTTTCTCAAAATATTCATATGCAGAGCCTGTGAAGAATAAATAAGCTACACATATAGATTTAGCAATTAAAAAAGTATTTGAAACTGCAAAGAAAATACCTACAAATATTCAGAGTGATCAGGGTAAAGAATTTTTTAATAAGGAATTTCTTCAACTTATGAATGAATTGGAAATAAATCATTATCATTCATTTAAAAGCATCAATTTGTGAACGATTTAATAGAACCCTTAAGAATCTAATGTGGAAAATGTTTAGCTACCATGGAAATTACATTTGGGTCCCAAGTTGCAGCAATTACTAAAAACTTACAACAATACATATTACCGTACTATAACAAGAAAGAAAAGTACAGCCGAGCGCGCCCGACCGTATAATACTCTCTGCATTTGTCCCGATTAAATTATTAAAATCGGTATCGAGATATTACAATGTGAATTACTTGCATTAAAACACGTTGAAACAAAAACAATCTAAGCATAATCAAACACACATCTGTTTGTTTGTATTCGAATACACATACGTTTGACAATATGTATATGATGCAAATATGTATGTATGTATGTGTGTATTCGGCGCAGCCAGCGACCGCGGGCAGCGCTGCCGACACACAGGCAGCGAAAACGTTCGAACATGTGCTTGTGTGTTTCTATCTCGCTTGCACCTATGGGTTGATATTGCGTTTAATTATCAATATTGCAACGCTTCTAGTTTTCTTGTTTATAGTCCGATTTTAATGCGCCTTTCAGTATAGTTTAATATAGTTAGTCTCGACACGAATTATATAATTACAATACTGTACTATACGAACAAGTTCGCCAAAAACGGCATTGAAGGTTCCAGACTTTTTTATCAAACGTGGGAAAAGTGGGCGTGGCAGTCCAAAATTTTAAATGGCAACGCAACTATGCTGCCGCTAGGAACTCCTGTACCAGAATTGGTGATCCTAGGTGCATTAGTTACTGAGATATTTGCCGAAAACACAAATTTTTTTCGGAGGTGTGTCCAGATTTTTGCTTATTGTGGGCGAATGGGGTGTGGCATCGAAAAACAAGAAAGAAAAGTACAGTCGAGCGCGCCCGACCGTATAATACTCTCTGCATTTTCCCGATTAAATTATTAAAATCGGTATCCAGATATTACAATGAATAGTACTTGCATTAAAACACGTTGAAACAAAAACAATCTAAGCATAATCAAACACACATCTGTTTGTTTGTTGCGAATACACATACGTTTGACAATATATGATGCATGCATGTATGTATGTGTGTATTCGGCGCAGCCAGCGACCGCGGGCAGCGCTGCCGCCACACAGGCAGCAAAAACGTTCGAGCATGTGCTTGTGTGTTTCTGTCTCGCTTGCACCAATGGGTTGATATTGCGTTCAATTAACAATATTGTAACGCTTCTAGTTTTCTTGTTTATAGTCCGATTTTAATGCGCCTTTCAGGATAGTTTAATATAGTTAGTCTCCACACCAGTTATAAACTACAATACTGTACGATACGGAAAAACGGCATTGAAGCTTGAAAACTATTTTATAAATTGTGGGAAAAGTGGGCGTGGCAGTCCAAATTTATAGATGGCAATGCAACTATGCTGTCGCTAGGAACTCCCGTACAAGAATTGGTGATCCTAGGTGCCATAGTTACTGAGATATTTGCCGAAAACACCAATTTTTCACGAGGTGTGTCCAGTTTTTTGCTTTTTGTGGGCGAATGGGGCGTGGCATCGAAAAAAAAAAGATTCTTGTATTGACTGACTAAATATCTGATCGTTTGACACCAAGCTCGAACTTGTAGCTCTTACCATCTCTGAAATCTGTTTGTTCATACGGACAGACGGACAGACAGACAGACAGACAGACAGACAGACAGACAGACAGACAGACAGACGGACAGACGGACAGACGGACATGGCTATATCGACTCGGCTTGTGATGCTGATCAATAATATATATACTTTATGGGGTCTGCCACGCCTCCTTCTGCCTGTTACATACTTTTGCACAAACCCAATATACTCTTGCAGAGAGTATAAAAAAGAGGCGTGGCCGACCCCATAAAGTATATATATTCTAGATCAGCATCAACAGCCGAGTCGATATAACAATGTCCGTCTGTTCGTCTGTCCGTCTGTGTGTCTGTCCGTCTGTCTGTCCGTCCGTCCGTCCGTATGAACACTTAGATCTTTTAAATTACAAGAGCTAGAGCCATCAAATTTGGAATGAAAGTCCGTCTATATTGCAGGCAGGTTAAGTTTATTTCAAATTTTTGCCACGCCCCCTACCGCCCCCGCAAATTGTAAAAAACAGTTTTCATTGCACTACAACTTTGAAACTATAAAAGCTATCGTAACCAAATTTACACAGTAGGTGTATGGTACAACTATAACTATCCTCACCAAGTTTCATCAAGATCGGACAACTATAGCTTATAGCTCCCATTGGACAAATCGGTCAAAAACAAAAAATTTGTGTGAAGACATGTAGTATTTGCTAAGTGAGCGCAACCAAACTCACTGTGTACAATGTGCAATTATTAAAAGGAACTTCACCAAATCCAAGTCGGACAACTACAACATGTGAAACAAATTGGTCAAAAATGTTAAAAATTGTAATTTATGTACGTGTTTGAAGAAAAGTGGTAAATCAATGTTTATCTACTTTGGCCGTCCTGATTGTCAACAGTGCTGTGGTCCAAGTGATGTGACATGCATTAGAGAAACATGAGGTCTGCGGTTCGAGCCCCAGCACAGACAGGCATTTGTTATCTTTTTCTTTTTCGTCTGTCCGTCTGTCCGTCTGTCCGTCTGTCTGTCTGTCCGTCTGTCCGTCTGTCTGTCTGTCTGTCTGTCTGTCTGTCTGTCCGTCTGTCCGTATGAACAAACAGATTTCAGAGATGGTAAGAGCTACAATTTTGCTTGGTGTCAAACGATCACATATTTAGTCAGTCAATACAAGAATCTTCTCTGCCACCCCCCCTTTTCCCACACTTGAAAAAACTTCAAATGCCGTTTTTTGCGAACATACAGTATCATACAGTATTGTTTAATTATAATTCGTGTGGAGATTAACTATATAAAACTATTCTGAAAGGCGCATTAAAATCGGACTGTAAACAAGAAAACTAGAAGCGTTACAATATTGATAATTGAACGCAATATTAACCCATTGGTGCAAGCGAGATAGAAACACACAAGCACATGTTCGAACGTTTTCGCTGCCTGTGTGTCGGCAGCGCTGCCCCCGGAAGCTGGCTGCGCCGAATACACACATACATACATATATGCAGCATATATTGTCAAACGTATATATGTATGTGTATTCGCATGCAAGCAAACAGATGAGTGTTTGATTATGCTTAGATTGTTTTTGTTTCAACGTGTTTTAATGCAAGTACTACGCATTGTAATATCTTGATACCGATTTTAATTATTTAATCGGGAACAAATGCAGAGAGTATTATACGGTCGGGCGTGCTCGACTGTACTTTTCTTTCTTGTTTTAAATTGTAATTTAAACTATTATCTTTTTTTAAATTTGTATTTTAAAATATGAATCAGTCTAATGCTTCTTCTTTTAAGTTTGTAAGTATTTTTGTATGCGCACTACAAGGAGTACGGGGTCTTATACAGTCGGCACGTCGACTGTAGCCTTTCTTACTTGTTTTCTCTCTATTTTGCGCTCCGCTCGAACATTTTTTAGCAAGCAAACAGAATTACCTCTACGAAAATGAATATAATTTCACTCTGGTTTTTAGACCCCGTACTCTAAAAAAGAGTAGAGGGGTCTATTAGGTTTGTCAGAAGCGAAATGTGCGTAACAGGCAGAAGGAGGCGTGGCCGACCCCATAAAGTATATATATTCTTGATCAGCATCAACAGCCGAGTCGATATAGCAATGTCCGTCTGTCTGTCCGTCCGTCCATCCGTATGAACACCTGGATCTTTTAAACTACAAATGCTAGAGCCACCAAATTCATAATGAAAGTCCGTTATCTTCGCAAGCATATCAAGTTTATTTCAAACCGCCCCCACAATAAGCAAAAGACCAGACACACCTCGAAAAAAATGTAGTTTTAGGCCAATAACTCGGCAACTATGGCACTTAGGAACACCATTTCTGGTAAGAAGGTTTGCTAGAGACAGTCTTAATGCAATGCCATGCAATGCCAAAATTTTGAGCTGCCACGCCCCCTTTTCTCATTAGAGTTAAC
The DNA here is from genome assembly GCA_020829145.1 of Drosophila nigrodunni. NCBI lineage: Eukaryota > Metazoa > Arthropoda > Insecta > Diptera > Drosophilidae > Drosophila > Drosophila nigrodunni. The sequence continues at coordinate 266,766 of JACVCZ010000016.1, read as the reverse complement.
AAAACGTTTACGCTTTAATGCCATGTTTAAGGCATTTATTCATATAGTAGGGTGTTGTAATTCAACATAAGTATAGAGACATATAAAATCAAACTATTCTGAAAGTGGTATCAAAATACTACCTTTAACAAAAGAGCTACTGCGTTAGAAAGTTTGTTATTTAACTGCAATATAACATACGCGCGAGAGCGAGACAGAAACATACAAACACATGTTCGAACGTTTTCGATGCTTGTGTGGCGACAGCTGCTACATACATGCATACATATAATTTCAAACGAATGTGTGTTTGTATGAATAATATGTAAATGCTGATATTCGGAGAATTCTTGAAAGTGGCGCGTGGTGCAACTGATAGAGTTTGTCTGAGGTTGTAGGTTCAAAAGCTGGCAATGCGAATTGTTAAATTATTTTTTTTTAATTTCAATTCAAATTGAATACAAATGTGCACTACTATGAGTAGTGAGGCTACTTTTATAGTCGGCTCCATCGACTGTAGCCTTTCTCACTTGTTAAGGGTATATTATAATCGTTGGAATGTATGTAACAGGCAGAAGGAGGCGTGGCAGACCCCATAAAGTATATATACTCTTGATCAGCATCAATAGCCGAGTCGATATAGCTAGGTCGGTCTGTCCGTCCGTCCGTCTGTATGAACAAAAGGATCTCAGAGACTATAAGAACTAGAAAAATGATAAAGGTCGCAAATGAAAGGTAAAATACCCAAGCAGTACAAGTTTGTATTTTTTTTTGACACACCCACTTTAAGGCGATTTATTTGCATATAAAGGTAAATGTACAGGTAAACGTTGAAAGTTTTAGTATAGAAAACTTTTTTGTTAGCTAGGCTATCTGAACCAAATTTACACGGAAAGTACATGTCTAGGAAGTACATGTACTGACCAAGTTTAATCCAAATCGGAAAACTATATCGTAAAGCTTACATAGGGCTGATCGGTCAAAAATGCACTCCAAATATGAATTAGTATGAACAACTTTTGCATTAACTAAGCTATATTAATCAAAGTCACACAGAATATATCTGCCAATAATATATATATATTGACCAAGTTTGATCCAAATCAGACAACTATATCGTATAGCTCCCATAGGGCCGATCGGTCAAAAATACGCTCCAAATATGCATTAGTATGAAAAACTTTTGCATTAACTAAGCTATATTAATCAAACTCACGCAGAATACATCTGCCAATAATATATATATACTGACCAATTTTGATCCAAATCGGACTACTATTGTATTATGTGCCAATATCTTTTATTGAATGAATTGAATGATTTTGGTTCTCTTAGGTTAAAGGCTTGCTAGCTGTCGGCGCAGCGGCAGAGCAGCCGTTTTATATAAACATTATATATAAGTAAAGTAACTAATGTAAGACGGGCAGAGAGTGTGAGTTATGCATGCACATATGTATATTAGCGGTCAGTATGGGGAACATGCTGACTCGGCTCTAAGCAATGAATGCAATGAGTGCATATCATATTACGTTTGGACTTGAACTGTGTGCGGGCACTTGGCACGCTGTCGCTGAGTGACAAAGTAAATGCCCTATGCATATTCGGCTAACAAAGTGTTGCCGCTCAATATTTATGTTGAGTAATAAGAACTCATATGTGCATACACTACATCTCCTCCTTTTGAAAAATAACGTAATTTCATGAAGTTATTTTAATTCTTATTATATATAAATTTACGAAATTTTATTTATTTTTTTGTTTTTTTTATACTCTCTGCAAGAGTATATTGGGTTTGTGCAAATGTATGTAACAGGCAGAAGGAGGCGTGGCCGACCCCATAAAGTATATATATTATTGATCAGCATCACAAGCCGAGTCGATATAGCCATTCCGTCTGTCCGTCTGTCTGTCTGTCTGTCTGTCTGTCTGTCTGTCTGTCCGTCTGTCCGTATGAACAAACAGATTTCAGAGATGGTAAGAGCTACAATTTCGAGCTTGGTGTCAAACGATCACATATTTAGTCAGTCAATACAAGAATCTTTTTTTTTTTCGATGCCACGCCCCATTCGCCCACAATAAGCAAAAAACTGGACACACCTCGTGAAAAATTGGTGTTTTCGGCAAATATCTCAGTAACTATGGCACCTAGGATCACCAATTTGGGTACGGAGGTTCCTAGCGACAGCATAGTTGCATTGCCATTTAAAAGTTTGACTGCCACCCCCTTTTCCCACACTTGAAAAAACTTCAAATGCCGTTTTTGCGAACATACAGTATCATACAGTATTGTTTAATTATAATTCGTGTGGAGATTAACTATATTAAACTATCCTGAAAGGCGCATTAAAATCGGACTGTAAACAAGAAAACTAGAAGCGTTACAATATTGATAATTGAACGCAATATTAACCCATTGGTGCAAGCGAGATAGAAACACACAAGCACATGTTCGAACGTTTTCGCTGCCTGTGTGTCGGCAGCGTTGCCCGCGGAAGCTGGCTGCGCCGAATACACACATACATACATATATGCAGCATATATTGTCAAACGTACATATGTATGTGTATTCGCATGCAAGCAAACAGATGTGTGTTTGATTATGCTTAGATTGTTTTTGTTTCAACGTGTTTTAATGCAAGTACTACGCATTGTAATATCTTGATACCGATTTTAATTATTTAATCGAGAACAAATGCAGAGAGTATTATACGGTCGGGCGTGCTCGACTGTACTTTTCTTTCTTGTTTTTATAAACCAAGTGTCGAAACATCTTATTGGCGCAGCCGGTAGGATATCGTTAATAAATATCCTCGTAATAAGTAATCGTCCTTTTTTCAATCCATTGAAAAGAAATCCTTGTACGACCAAGGAATTTCTAGGATTCGAGCACGCGAATTTGCCGCGGCAAGGAAACGGTTAAAACATTACAATTTTGGAAAAAATATTATCTTGATATCCGCCAAAGAACCTAAGCGTGTGTGACTCAAAACCCAATTATCAGCCGTGGCCCATATTTAATTGTGCGACCGCCACCAAAGATAATTGCTATTACAAAGAAAAACCGCGCAAAACACCAAACAGTGTTCAACCAAAAAATAGATCCTCTGGACTATTTGAACACCTGTAAATAAAGAGCTTATTTCTGGGCTTTACATATCAATTAATTGATCCCTGTAAACGTAAGTCTCTTATAATTCAACAAAAGTGACAATTAAAACAAAAAGTGACAATTTAAACAAAAAACCTGAAGTGACAATTGCCAACAAAATAAAAAATTAAATCTACAACAACACCATGGCAACCAACTCACCAATGGAACTATCGGAAATGCATTTAAAGCAAGCGCTTGGACAAATTCGACAAGTGCCAGTATTCGACGGAAAAACCGTGTGGAACTAACTGCATTTATAAGGAGGATCGATTTTATTATGCAGTTATATCCAACACAGGATGTGAGACAACATAGTGTCCTATTTGGAGCAATCGAGATGCAGACCACCGGATCCGCACAACGAGTGTCGCAGCTGACAGCAGCCACAACCTGGGGAGAGTTAAGGAGCGCCCTCATAGACGAATTTAAAACACAAACTCCGTATGAAGAATTTCTACGACGTCTCTATAATACCAACTTTAATAATAGTATCCGTAAGTTTGTTGAAGATCTAGAGTATAAATCTTTTGTAATATCCAATAAGTTAATGTTAGAAAATCAGGTCCAGAACACTATATTGTATACTAATGCAATGAATAATACTATTAAAGACGTTATTACAAAAAAATTACCAGACAGAATTTTTATGACATTAGCACGATATGACATTACAACAGTTTCAAAATTAAAATAAGTAGCTCAACGCGAAGGATTGTACGAAAATGGTTATAACGAACGTAATAACCAAAACAATGACAATTCCAAAACGAACAAAACACAAAGCAATTCAAGCAATGAAAACCGTGGAAAGGGAAATAACCAGAATTATTACCCTACTCCAAATTACTCAAATAACGCTAACCCAAATCATAAACCAAAAGAAAATGCTGAAGCATTACAAAAGGAATTCAAACAAAACCTTGATCAAGCTAGATCACAAAACCCAATGAATTACCAAACTCAGAGTCAAAGACCTCCCAATCCCTCTCATAAAAGACAGAGAGAAACTAGTGGCCACTCTAAAATGGAAACATCAGAAAATTTTCATCAAGGAGCCTCGGACAACGAAGAACCAATCCCTTCATCAGATTAGTTATGAATGACCAAAATTTTAACTGTGTAATTGACACAGGTTCATCCATAAATCTAATGAAAGAAAACTTTTAAAATTCCCTATAAAACCTTGCCAATTGAACGTACAAACAATAAATGGTATTGTTCAATTAAAGAATTGTGTATTTTGCCCCTAGTAAACTATTCCCTACCCATCAAATATTTTACTTGCACAACTTTTTTCTGACAAATACGATATCTTACTAGGTAGAGAATATCTAGAATCCTGTGAAGCAAAAATTGACTACAAACAAAAAACAGTTATTCTAAACGATCATCTATTTTCAATGAGATATGACCGTGAGAATTCTGTCAAGGACAAGACCGCATTTCAATGCCTTGATCCGCCCCAAACAAACGACATAGCAGTAAATTACGCTATCAATAATGAATTAAATGAAACAAATCAATTCCGATTAGAACATCTAAACGATGAAGAAAAATGCAAACTGACCAAAATTCTTTTCGAGTTTAGTGACATTCAGTACAAAGAAAGTGAAAATTTGAAAATTTTTACCAGTACAATTAAGCATGTCATCCAAACTAAACACGAAGACCCAATCCAAAAGCGTCCATACAAGTATGCGCAAACATTCGACGAAGAAGTCGAAAAACAAACCAAAGAAATGATTGAACAAGGTATAATACGTAAATCAAAATCACCTTATTGCTCACCAATTTGGATTGTGCCAAAGAAACGTGATGCATCGGGTAAAGAAAAATTCCGTATAGTTATTGACTATCGAAACCTAAACAATGATAAATATCCTGTTCCAGTCATGGATGATATACTAGACAAACTTGGAAAATGTCAGTATTTTACCACAATTGACTTAGCGAAAGGATTTCATCAGATACAAATGGACCCACAAAGTATACCAAAAACAGCTTTTTCAACTAAAAATGGACATAACGAATACACTCGAATGCCTTTTGGATTGAAAAACGCCCCAGCAACATTTCAACGTTGTATGAACAATCTATTAGAAGATCTAATTTACAAAGATTGTTTAGCATACATGGATGATATAATAGTGTATTCCACTTCATTGGAAGAACATTTATTATCATTAAAAAGGGTATTTACAAAACTGCGTGAAGCCAATCTAAAATTGCAATTAGATAAATGCGAATTCATGAAAAAGGAAACTGAATTCCTAGGACACATAATAACAACAGAAGGAATAAAACCAAACCCAACTAAAATTTCTGCCATACAACATTTTCCAATTCCAAAAACACCCAAAGAAATAAAATCGTTTTTAGGTCTTTGTGGTTATTACAGAAAAAATTCATTCCTAATTTTGCACACGTTGTAAAGCCAATGACTTCAAAATTAAAGAAAGGTGCAACTATAAATATAAAACAACCAATATTACATTTCACTCACAGAAAGACCAATCAATTATTTTAAAAGACAAATAGAATTTATAAAAAGTAACTCAAATAACACAAACGTCATTAATTATTTTCATAAAACAAAAATCTTAATAAATTATGTCGAAATGACACACAACCATGCAAAAGAATTAATTAAAGAATACTTATGTTCAAAGAAAAGTGTTATATATTTCAGCAACGAAGCCGATTTTCTTACATTTCAGAATGCTTTCGTTGAAATAATTAGTCCCAATAACATTACAAGAGTAATGGTATCAACTAAAAAACTAATAGACCTCCAGACATATGCCGAATTCAAAGAATTTATTATTAATACACACGAAAAGTTATTACATCCAGGAATAGAGAAAATGACACTATTATTTAAAGAAAAATATTATTACCCAGATTATCAAAACTTAATACAAAACATAATTAACGAATGCAAAGTTTGTAATATAGCGAAAACAGAACATAGAAACACTAAATTAGCCTTCGAACTAACTCCAGAAATTCATAATCCAAGAGAAAATATGTCATTGATTTTTATATGGTAGACAATAAACAATTTCTATCTTGTATAGACTTATATTCCAAATATACAACATTAATCAAAGTAAATGGTCGAGATTGGTTAGAAGCCAAAAGAGCTCTTTTAAAAGTATTTAATGACATGGGTAAACCAATAGAAATAAAAGCAGATAAAGACTCAGCTTACTCGTGCTCCGCACTACAAATGTGGTTAAAGTCAGCAGACATAAATATATCCATCACAACTAGCAAAAATGGTATTTCCGACATAGAAAGATTCCATAAAACAGTAAATGAAAAATTAAGAATTGTTAATTCTGACACTAACCATGAAAACAAATTAACCAGATTTGAAGTAATACTTTACACTTATAACCATAAAACCAAACATAATTCAACTGGTAGAACACCAGCAGACATTTTCATTTACGCAGGAACACCTGAGTATGATACACAGCTAAATAAGAAAAGACAAATAGAAAGACTTAATGAAAAAAGAACCGAATTTGAAATAGATACTAGATATAGGGAATCACCTTTAGTGAGATCTAAATCCACAAACCCATTTAAACAAACAGGAAATATAACACAAATAGATGAAAAACATTATGAAGAAGTAAATAGAGGTAGAAAAATGACACACTATAAATCAAAATATAGAAGAAAGAAAGTAACTAATGAAAGTAAATATGATAATTCCAGATTAACTAATAACCCGAATCAAGATGATAACCTCTCATAATTTAACAACTATAATTATAACACTCATGCTACTCAACTTTGCATGGCCAATAAAAGGTCAAAATTTGGAAATCAACCCAATTAACTCCAAAAACGGATATCTTATATTTCAAACAGGAACAATCAATTTACCTATAAAATACGAATACCACTATTTAACTATTAATACAACAAAAACTGAAGAAACTTATAATAATTTAATGAAACAAACAAAAGAATTTGAACCATTAGTAAAAATACAGTACTTAACAGAAAAACTGGACAGAGAAATGAACGGTATAAGACTAATAAAACGAAATAGAAGAGGACTTGTAAATTTCATGGGGACATTTTATAAATATCTTTTCGGAACTTTAGATCAAGAAGACAAAGAAGAATTACAATCAAAAATAGATAACCTTTTTAGAAAATAGTGTTCAAGCCAATGAACTAAATGAAGTAATAAAAGCTGTTAACAAAGGAATAGAAGTAATGAACAGCCTAAGTATCACACATAAGGCAGAGCAACGACTCGAATTACTAATTTTCAACCTACAAGAATTCACAGAGTATGTCGAAGACATTGAGTTAGGTATGCAATTAACCAGGCTTGGTATATTCAACCCTAAATTACTAAAATATGACTCACTAAAATATTTAAACGTTGAAAAAATAATAAATATTAAAACATCAACTTGGCTAAAAACAACTACTAGCGAAATTTTAATTATTTCCCATATTCCACGCGAAATTGTAAATACTGCATTATACGACATTATTCCATACCCTGACGAAAACAAAAACATTTTGACCGAAACTATACATGACACTTACTACTTACAGAACAATAAAGCATTCACAGCAACCAATTACTGTATTACTGGAATATTAAAGCAAGATAAAACAGAATGTAGATATTCAAAATCCCATAAAAATTATGAAATCAAGTATGTAGAACCAAATATTATGTTAACATGGAACTTATCGAAAACTGTACCAAACCAAAATTGTATCAACCGAGAATTTATTATCGAAGGAAACAATATGATAAAAGCTATAAATTGTTCAATCCAATTAGATGAAATTCAAATAACTATTACTATGCTAGATTACACACAAACAGTATACATAAATAATAATATAACCAAACTAGAACCATTGTCATATGTCCAAACTAAAGAAATTATCCAACAACAAACAAAATTGTACAACACATTCCAAATTATAACTAAAACAACTTTAACAATTATTTTAATCATACTTATATTATACATTATCTTTAAATATAAAAATATTCCACAAAAAATTATTGTTAATTATAAGAACAAAAAAGAATCAACCCCAAACATACAATCAAATATTCAAAATAATACAGAATTATATCCAAATGTAACTGAAAACGATATCGAAGAAATTGTAATAGATCCAACACTATATCCAAAATTAACCGCCTGAGGACGGGCTCATTTCTTAAGGATGGGTAAGTGACATATGTAGATACATACGTACCTAAACCCATACACCATATACACCACACTTATTATTTATGTTAAAGATTTCTTTCCCACAAAAAACTAATGTAAACACTATCAAAAAATCAAATGAGCCGAAAGCTCAATGAGTCCAAAGTCCAATTAATGAAAGCTCAAAACCGAGGTTTGCTTAACGTCATCAGAACATAGGATAAGCAGTCTAGATTTGTACTCCATAGCTTCGTGTTTATTGAATAAAGTATTATATTTTTTTTATAAACCAAGTGTCGAAACATCTTATTATATATGTATATATATATGATGTTGTACTTAATAACGATAAAGAAAATGAAATGATCAAAAATATTCATATATCAAAATATATATATATATATGTTATTACCTATATATGTTGTTTTGAAATAAAAAGTTTTAATCTATCTATATGGACTATCTGTTTTTTGTTTTTGTCATTAACTATTATAACATTATCCCTATCTCCCATTTCCGTTACTTTATACGGACCAGTATATTTAAAATCTAACTTATGACCTGTTTCATTTCTTAGTAATACTTTATCTCCTACTGATATATCTATATTGTTTACTTTCTTATCATATAGTACCTTATTTTTATTCTTATGCTCTTCTAGCATTACCCTAGCTCTTTTATATGCTACTTCTAATGTATATTTGCTTTCTTTAGCATAATCATCTATATTATATATTGCTTCTACGCTTTCTATGTTATTAAATTGTTTTGGTAAATTACTTGTTTTACCAAATACTAGCTCATATGGACAATAAGTATGTACCATAGAGGGGGTCGTGTTGAAACAAAAAACAAAATATTGAAGCCATACGTCCCAATCAGTTTTATCAACCGATATGTAGGATCGTATGTATTCATTAAAAGTTCTATGACTTCTTTCTATCGTTCCAACTGTCTGGTGGTGGTGTGCTGTAGATGTAATATTTTTTAATATTTAAATATTTGCACAAATTGTCTATAATTGAATTCTTGTATTCTGTTCCCATGTCCGTAATGAACGTCTTCATTGGACCGTACTTCAGGATAAAAGATTCAAATATTGCTTTAGCGACAGTATTAGCATTCTTATTCGGAACAGGTATGGCAACTAAATACTTAGTTAAGTCACATATTAAAGTGACTGCATACTCGTTTCCGTTTTTTGATTTTGGTAGTGGACCAATAGTGTCCACTATCACTCTGTCGAAAACATTTATGGGTGTGTCTGTTATTGTTAGTGGGGTCTTACTATGTTTCGTTATTTTAGCTCTCTGGCATTTTAGACATTTTCGTATGTACTCAGTGATATCACGAGTCATATTCTTCCAAAAATAATGTCTTTTGATTTTTGCTAAAGTTTTTGAAATGCCAGTATGACCTCCTTGTATGGGATCATCATGGAAGTTAGACAAAATAGCTTCTTTATCTTTTTGTTTATCTATTAGGGTCACCGGGTTAAGTAGCGCTACTCTTAATGTTTTTAATATTTTATTGCCCATTAATTTGAAATTATCTATTGAAGTATTTTCAAAGATATTTTCCCACTGTGCCACTTTGAGTTGGCTGATTTTATTTATACCGGCTTGCAGTTCAAGCCTTTGGAAAAATGGACCTAAGTCTAGGATTCCATTGGTATATAAATCGCTAACATCATATATTGCAGTAATTTTTCTGCCATGTTTAAATAAACATAACGTATCTTTTACATGCAATGTCACTACTTTACGTACTTCGTCATTGTTTATGACTTCATATACGTTGGGCTTAGAAGCTGTATTTAAAGATTGCGTAAGCAATTCTTGTTCTTTATTTTCCGCGCGGATTTTCTGTCTATTCTGATATCTTGTAGTGACTTTATTTATATTGCCAGTTATATTTTGTAGGTCTTTGATGGTTATTCTTGATAACGCATCAGCTACATAGTTGTCTTTTCCCTTTAAGTATTCAACTGTGAAATCATATTCTTCTAATTCGAGCCTCATACGTGTCAGTTTAGAACTGGGATTGATCATTGAGAACAGGTATATTAAAGGTCTATGGTCTGTTTTTATTAAGAAATGTTTTCCATATATATATGGTCTAAAGTGTAATATTGCCCAATGTATTGCAGCTAATTCCTGCTCAGTAGTACACTTATTACATTCTCCTCTAGTGAACGATCTAGATGCATAAGCAATGGGAAGTTGGAGTCCATCATGGTTTTGAGTTAAAACCGCTCCACATGCTTGTTTGCTTTCATCCGTAATTATACAGAATTCTTTACTAAAGTCGGGGTATTGTAACAATGCTGGTTCCATGAGTTTATCTTTTAAATATTGGAATGCGTCTTGGCATTCAACTGTCCATTCAAAGGGAACATTCTTTTTACATAATCTTGTTATGTGCCGGGAATATTCGGCGAAGTTTTTAATGAATCGTCTATAATAATTGCAAAAGGCTACAAAACGTCTAGCGCTATCCGCATTGTGCGGGACTGGATAATTTTTAATGACATCATATTTTGTGTCATCGGGCAAGATTCCTTTATCTGTGCATTTATGACCAAGAAAAGTCACCTCATGCATAGAAATGAACATTTTTCTGGATGTAGCTTTAGGTTGTATTCCCTGCATTTGTCAAAAACATCTGTTATGTTTTTAAGCATGTGTTTTTCGGAACAACCTATAACTATTAAGTCATCCATGTAAAGGAATGCTTGTGAAGGTTCTAATCCAGAGAATGCAATTGTCATCATCCTCTGAAATGAGTTAGGTGCTATTTTTAAACCGAAAGGTAATCGTTTGAAACGATACGAGCCGTTGCTTGTTGAAAATGACGTTATATCTCTTGAACTTTTTTCCAGTTCAATTTGGTGGAATCCTGACATAAGGTCAAGACACGAAAAATATTTTGCTCGCCCTAGTTGATCTAAAATGTCATCAATTCTAGGGAGTGGAAATTTATCAGACAATAATTTTTTGTTTATTTGACGATAGTCAATCACTAATCGGAGATAATTTTTTGGGGACAAGTAATAATGGGCTATTATATTCAGATACAGAATGTTCGACTATTCCGTCGGTGATCAATTTTTCGACTTGTTTCTGTATCTCTTTCACCTGACTGTGTGGGCTTCTATAATTTTTGACATATACTGGTTCATCATCCTTTAATCTCAGTTTCTGTTTGTAGAAATTATTTGTAGTAATTGGTTCTGTTTCCAATTCGAATATATCGCTGTATTTGGTGCATAAGCTTGAGAGCTGTGACTTAAATTGTAAAGGAAAGTTCTTTGATAGTTGAGATAATACAGACTTTTCTCTAGTTTCATTATTAGTTTTGACTACTTCGTAGTTCGAAAGTGATTCATATGCCAAGTTATTTGTATTGACTACTTGATCTCTATCTGTAGTATTAAGTAGTCTTATGAATGCATTTTTTGTTGTTGCTATTGTGCTAGCTATGTAAATACCATGTTTAATTTCCTGGTTTGGAATCAATACACTGTCTTCTTGGGAATTTAATTGAATTTTCCTAATAACTTGGGATCTCGCTGGCAGAAGTATTGAGTTTTTGCCACAACTGTATGTTATTGGTACATAAATTGGATATTTAAGGTTATCGGGTCTGATTATAAACCAATCTTCTTCTTATGAAGTCGATTCCTAATATGCCATCGCATGGAATAGCGAAATGTAAATCCACGATATGAAAGTCGTGTTGGATTATATATTTAGTTGTCTGTATCTCAATAGAGGTTAAACCTTTTGATTTTGTTACCTCCTGACTTATTCCTTTTATGTCTATTATATAGTTAACGTTTATATCATGATAGTCATCAGAATTTTCTTTGACTATTGAAATGTCTGCACCTGTGTCTACTAGAAAAACCAGTTCTTTTCCTGTGGATACGTCAGCAAAAGTGACAAATATATTCTGACTGAGATTAATTGCATGGACCTTAACATTTTCTACTGTTGTGTACTTAAAGGGTCTTGAGAGTTTCCCGATGCATTTTGGGCTACTCTCACGTTATTATTGTTATTGTGGCTTCGATTTGAGTTACCACGTCCTCGATATTGACCTCTTCCATTATTATTATAGTTGGTACCATTGTAGTTGTTGTGATTATTATTACGACCACGATGATTACCTCTGAAATTTCCACGTCCGCGGTTTTCACCACGCTGAGGATAATTTCTATAATAAAGGACAGTATTTGGTTGTCCAGTTGCTTCCGTGCAACTGTTTACGAATTTGGATATGGCATCATTCATGGTGTAGAAGGTGCCAGACTGCATGATAAGTTTTACCTTATCAATTGCGCAATTCTTCGTCATTGCCTTAACTGCAAGCTGTGTCGAATAACTTCTGGCTAACGCAAGGGGTAGTCCGTCCGTTATGTACGCACTTTCTAGAGCTTTTGTCATCTGCTCAACCTCTGAAGTATATTGGTTAGCAGCTTTGTTGCGTTGCTGTAGATTCATCAGGTTAGCTGATAATATTTCTACAGTTTCGCCTTTGACATTGCTTCTTAGTCCGGAGATGACTTCTGATATAGTTGTCTCATTTCCAACTAGGTTTCTGACGACACCTTTTAGCATTGTTTTTATTATTGAAATAGCTAATTGTTCGTGTTCGCCTTTTATTGATTTTATAATTTCCAATGCATCGAGAAAACTTCTTAGGTTTTCTGCTTTACCATCAAATACTGGTATAAGCTTTGATGCAGTGTTGATAAAATCAATATTTGACTGTGCCATTGTAATCAATTTTCCTTCAACTATACTCGAGCTAGTGTCTGAATCTGTAGAATTGTCCAAATCAGACATTAATATAGCTGGGATAGTGAGATTATCGATTTCTTCTTCTTCCAAATCCTTTTTTGGTCGATATTAATAACTTCTTTTGATTCTGGTTCTTCACCAGTTTCAATTGTTACTGAGGTATTTAGAATATTAGGTATTGATATATCGAGGTCGAACTTTTCTCTAATAGTTGTCAAATTGGATCTTAGTCTGATCAAAAACCTTGATACGTGAGACCAATGATCTTGAGTAAGTTTATCTTTGTGTTCATATATTAGTATCCGGGCTCCATTAAAGCATTTAACTAATATTTCCACGTGTTTTTCTAACTGTGGTTTTCTTTATCGGCCTATTTTGTGTTAGGGACTTATGCGATTTGTCGAATTCTGCTTTAATGTTTGATAATTCCTTTGATAATTCATTCCACTCCATTACTTTATGGATATGAATTATTTCTTGGATACCATCATAACAATTACTCTACCTAGAACTGGATGTTCATCTACTCTTGATCTAACATGCACACCCGGAATTGTTGTTAATACTATTCCTTTTTGGGTTGCAGTGCAGTGAAACAGTGGTGAAGTATAACAGTTAAATGCCCCTATATAAAAGATTTCTAACTCGTATACACTAACAGGGGTTGTGGATACTAACTGCTGAACTCTTCTACTGAAATATGGGTCCCTTTCATATGTTTTTCTTATGGCTATTTGGGTATCCATACTTGAATATGCATATATATATTGTTTTAATTTTTTCTTTTTATTTATTTCATTTTCTTGTCGTTACTTATTTAATAACATTTAATTATTATACTCTCTGCAAGAGTATATTGGGTTTGTGCAAATGTATGTAACAGGCAGAAGGAGGCGTGGCCGACCCCATAAAGTATATATATTATTGATCAGCATCACAAGCCGAGTCGATATAGCCATGTCCGTCTGTCCGTCTGTCTGTCTGTCTGTCTGTCTGTCTGTCTGTCTGTCTGTCTGTCTGTCCGTCTGTCCGTATGAACAAACAGATTTCAGAGATGGTAAGAGCTACAATTTCGAGCTTGGTGTCAAACGATCACATATTTAGTCAGTCAATACAAGAATCTTTTTTTTTTTTTCGATGCCACGCCCCATTCGCCCACAATAAGCAAAAACTGGACACACCTCGTGAAAAATTGGTGTTTTCGGCAAATATCTCAGTAACTATGGCACCTAGGATCACCAATTTGGGTACGGAGGTTCCTAGCGACAGCATAGTTGCATTGCCATTTAAAAGTTTGGACTGCCACCCCCCCTTTTCCAACACTTGAAAAAACTTCAAATGCCGTTTTTTGCGAACATACAGTATCATACAGTATTGTTTAATTATAATTCGTGTGGAGATTAACTATATTAAACTATCCTGAAAGGCGCATTAAAATCGGACTGTAAACAAGAAAACTAGAAGCGTTACAATATTGATAATTGAACGCAATATTAACCCATTGGTGCAAGCGAGATAGAAACACACAAGCACATGTTCGAACGTTTTCGGTGCCTGTGTGTCGGCAGCGCTGCCCGCGGAAGCAGGCTGCGCCGAATACACACATGCATACATATATGCAGCATATATTGTCAAACGTATATATGTATGTGTATTCGCATGCAAGCAAACAGATGTGTGTTTGATTATGCTTAGATTGTTTTTGTTTCAACGTGTTTTAATGCAAGTACTACGCATTGTAATATCTTGATACCGATTTTAATTATTTAATCGGGAACAAATGCAGAGAGTATTATACGGTCGGGCGTGCTCGACTGTACTTTTCTTTCTTGTTTTTTTTTTTGTTGTTTGTGCGCTTTTTTTTTTAAATCTTGTCCAAGTCGTTTGCTCGGCTCATATATTTTTTTCTTAAACATTTATTGTGCAATTTGTACAGTTTATAAAAACAATTGGCACACATTATAATAACAATTATTAAAAGCATTTTACATATTCTAATTAAATGTTATTTGGTTCAACCTCATTTATCACGTTAGCAGTGGAATCCACTGATTTAACGTCTACTAAACCCATTATGGTTTTGTTAAAATTATAATTATAATTATTATCTATTTCCTCACTGAATTTACTTATCGAATTACTTTTCATCTATTTTACGGCTTTTTTCTTTTTTTTATTTTAACATACATATGTCCTACCTACAGTTTTGTATAGCTTTACGGGCTACACTTCTAAACGTGCGGAAAAGGTTCCGCAGGCTTTTACAAAAATTTTGTTTTATATTTAATTAGAATATTTATAGCTTATCCGCATTCTCTTCATGCATGCGGAATTGCATGCCGCAGAGTTGAGAGGTCCGGGGCAGTCGGTCGGGCAGACTTCTGGTTGTTTCGGCAGTGGCTTGGGAATATTCGGTTTTGTTAATATTTTTTGGTTAATAACTTTTATTTGATGTGCTGAGTGAGTTGTGACTTGGAGGGTCTCTTTTAAAAATTCAAGCTCATTAAAAAGTTTTTGCGCCGTCGTCCATGCGGGCGGCGTTGATTAAGCAAATAGCAGCCACTTTATGTGTGCTATTCTTTTGTTAATTTTATTTTTCTGACCTCCACGTACCATCACGCACACTCTACTCACTCAGACGTTTTTTTTTTGTATATCCTCCTTGTTGCCACAATATCCTTGTTGCCACATAATCCTTGTTACCACAATATCCTTGTTGCCACAATATCCTCCCGATGCGCTGCTCCTTGTGACTCTAGTCACGGTCGCCATGTATTATGTGCCAATATCTTTTATTGAATGAATTGAATGATTTTGGTTCTCTTAGGTTAAAGGCTTGCTAGCTGTCGGCGCAACGGCAGAGCAGCCGTTTTATATAAACATTATATATAAGTAAAGTAACTAATGTAAGACGGGCAGAGAGTGTGAGTTATGCATGCACATATGTATATTAGCGGTCAGTATGGGGAACATGCTGACTCGGCTCTAAGCGATGAATGCAATGAGTGCATATCATATTGCGTTTGGACTTGAACTGTGTGCGGGCACTTGGCACTCTGTCGCTGAGTGGCAAAGTCAATGCCCTATGCATATTCGGCTAACAAAGTGTTGCCGCTCAATATTTATGTTGAGTAATAAGAACTCATATGTGCATACACTACACTATATAGTATAGCTCCCATAGGAACGATCGGTCGAAAATATGCTCAAAACATGAATTTAAATGAAAATGTTCTGTTTGCCAAGCTATCTTATTTATTACCATTACTAATAACATATTAAAACTGAGTAACGGGTATCCTAAAGTCGCGTGGCAACTATAGCATTCTTTCTTGTTTTGTATTGCATTTGTATTTGTAACGTTTTACACATAGAAATTGCACTTTGCAAGTACAATTCTGGTAGCCTGTTAAAAACCGAATAAGCTCTATATAGGAATAGGACAATATCGAATAGTTGTTTTATATATTATTCTTATCAATAGGATACTGATTTCTTTTTTTTATGTGCTTCATAACATAAATGTGGCCCCATGACATAAATGTGATTAGTCCATCACTGTACGAGGCCGTATCAGCATTTGTAACCGTTTTAAAGATCCTTTGGGACCATCAAGAAATCCGTGCCACAAAATTCCCCTAAATTCATCTACATCACGTTCCAATAAACGTTGATAAATGCCAAATGGATTGCTAAAAAGATATAGAATGCAAATCAAATTAAGCAAATTGAGAAATGATGAACCCACCTTAAAGTGCAGGAGTTAGCATACCAGTATGCTGCAGACTGAGCCACAGCGCAATTCAAATCGCTGTCATTATTATTTCTGTCGAATGTGCTAAACTTTTTCCCAATATGTTGGCGCAATGCATCGGAAGCATTGCCCTGATAGCTTCCTAATACATTTAGACGATACTGCTCAGATTCAGAGCCAATACTAAAATGATTATATAAGGCGTACCGCAGGTCTTGCTTTCGATTTTCTAGCATAACAAGCAATTCATAGTCACCACTGTCAGTAATCTGGTGTAACTTTTCGAGCCCAATAAAAAATTCCGTTGTCAATGCTCCGAACCCAATTTTATAATCCGTCCACTTACGTCTGAAATTTTCACTGCCATCATAGCGTTTGGCTACTGAAGTCCAGCCCCCACCTCGAATTTTTTGATTGCAAAATACGAAAAATGATTCCATATTGGGCAGTGGACGAATACGCACTACACCGTGGGGTTGATTTACACAATTAGGTGGCGTGCTTGATCCGACTCCCACTTCTATTGGCACGTCTTGACTTTGCTTAGCTGTAGAAGATGTAGCTGTTATTGATTGTGAATCGAACAAGTGTGTAGAATCCAAAGGTGATGTAAAAATTCTTCGTGAACCGCAGCGTCGAAGATCCACCAGTTGCTCTTGAAATTTTCCAACTTGCTCCATGATATCAGATAGATCTACAGACAGTTGCTGAACATATGTGGTAAGACCACTTAACGTTGACAATGGAGCGGTATCTGTGGTCTTTATGTAAAAATATTGATTTTAATTTTTAAGTAGAGTAATCGCAGTAAGTATTAAATTAATACACTTAAGATCATAAATAATATTGCATATGCTTTTTGACTGAAGACCATTTAATACATTTTTCTGTCGCAATTTTCTCTTTATACTCTGCAAGCGATATTGGGTTTGTGCAAAGTATGTAATAGGTAGAAGGAGGCGTGGCAGACGCCATAAAGTATATATATTCTTGATCAGCATCACAAGCCGAGTCGATATAGCCATGTCCGTCTGTTTGTCTGTATGAACAACAAGAAAAAAAAGTACAGTCTCTGCACTTCTTCTCGATTTAATTATTAAAATCGGTATCGAGATATTACAATTTGTAAAACTTGCATTAAAACACGTTGAAACAAAAAAAAACAATTATAATCAAACATACATGGCTATATCGACTCGGCTTGTGATGGTGAATTCAAATTTTCAAATGAAATTTAAAAATTTTAATTTTATATGTTCATTTTGAATTGAAATTACAAAAAATTATAATAACCATTCTCATTGTCAGCATTCGAAATTACAGCCTCAGACCAACGCGCCGCAACTCTACCAGTTGCACCACGCGCCACTTTCAAGAATTCTCCGATTCATCAGCATTTACATGTTATTCATACAAACACACATTCGTTTGAAAATAAATGTATGCATATATATATATATATATATAGTGACATATTCATACTAAATACGTCTAAGTTAACTGTGAGCTCCCAGCGACCCCAAAACGGAAAGAGTACTCTCACAGTGTTGGGGTCGCAGCGACTGAATCAGCAGTTACGCCAGTCAGCAAGAATGTCCAAAACTCGGGTGTCAAGTGCGGCTACGCCACCGATCAGCGGAGTAAAGTCGGCGTTTTGCAACATTCTTGCATAACATCCGCCGAGTAACATAACACTCTGTACGAGGCGCTAACGCTGCACTTTGCCGGTGCGGCTGCCAACAACAGCGGCGGCAGCGACACCCTGGCCGCGGTGTGGCTAACGACAACGACAGCTCTGCCGACGGCAGCGGCGGTGTCGCCAATGACCATAGCTTAGTGATTAAGAATTTATGCTTCGTAGTTTTAGTTTGTAATCATTCATATTGAACGGCGGACGCCTTTAATAAATATACCTTGCAAATCTCACCAGTACTCGTGGTCTTAATCAATTCGAAACGAGTGACTACATTTAAAACGTAATTGGCGCCCAACTACGGATCTCCGATCACCCAAGTGGCAAACGGTTCTCGCGTCGCGAAACCGGCAGTTATAAAAAAAAAAAAAAAAAACACACACACAAAAACAAAACTAAAAGAAATTGCAAGTGAAGTGCAAAGAAACAGCGGCTGGCTGTCTAAAAACTAACAAAAAAAAAAGAACAAGAACCAAGTTCACCAGATCCGCAGGAGCTCTCTGGGCAGCGGTGACGAAAAACATAAGGAGGATCCCAAGGAAAGGAACAAATCCGAGGACAACTACCAGGACGGACAAAAATAGTATCATGTAAGTGAGTTTCTTCTAGGGAAAGACCAAAGATCAGATTAAAACAAAAAAAAGAGAAAAAGATAGATAAAATTAAACGAATTGCGTGTGTAAAGTTTGTTTTATTGTCTCCGCTCGCGTTGCATGTTTAATTGTGTCTCTACCGCGTTATGCCCCGTGGCGACTGACAGTGTGTCAACTTATGAGTTATAGAAGAAATAGTAACGACAGTGACGACAGTGTACTTTCCGGTCTGCTCCAAAATTCGGTCGAACGCAGGCTATTAGTACAGACATGGACGAGGACCAGTTACGAGCACTTATCCAGACTGCTTTATCAGTCCAGGCAGCAGAATATGTTAGGAGAGAGGCAGACCTCAAAGCCGAATTCAAACGGCAAATTGACGAACTGTCAGGGCTTATAAGTAGAGCAACTATTTCTGTACCAGTGATAAAGGTGTACGAAGACGCACAAATCATCCCGGGTATTCGCTGTGATGAGCCTTTAGCCTTTAGACGCGATGAAAAGTTTGCCGGAATTCACCGGCTCCCTAGACGCCTACGTCGCTTGGCGACAAGCAGCGCACAATTCATACAAAATATTCAAAAACTATGACGGGAGCTCACGACACTACCAAGCCATGGTCATTCTAAGGAATAAGATAAGGGGCTCGGCCGATGCCGTTCTCGCGTCATTCAATACAGCACTCAACTTCGAGGCTATCATCGCGCGACTTGATTTTACCTACGCTGATAAGAAACCCATTCACATTATAGAACAGGAAATGGGTACCCTTAGACAGGGCAGCATGTCCACTCTAGAGTACTACGATGAGGTCGAGAAAAAGCTCACCTTACTAACTAACAAAACGAACATGACGTACGACCATAATCTGGCCAGGGGATGTGCGAGAAGTTTAGAGGCGATGCCTTAAGAGTCTTTATCTCCGGACTAAGACGCAACTTGACGGACGTGTTGTTTGCAGCGCACCCGCCTGATTTGCCATCCGCTTTGGCTTTGGCTCAGGAGGTGGAGGCAAACCACGATCGGTACAACTTTTCCACAAACTTCGCCAGAGGATTAGAAGAAAGGTCTAATAAAGGCGAAATGAGCAATCAAAGTCGTCAGAATCCCAACCAGCAAGAGCAGAGACCTAACGCTCAAGCTGGACAAGGGAAGAGCCTCGCCTTTAAGAAGCAAAGGGGTCAGAGAAACGCTGAGGCCGCTCAGGTTGCGGCCACTACTAATAATAACAGATCAGAACCAATGGACGTTGATCCATCAATGTCAAAATATAGGCAGCAGACCGCCTATCAGAAATCTCAGGAGTCCGCAAGAGTTAACCCACAACAGGGACAGACGAACAAGCGATCGAATACGTCCGATCGTATGACGGGCCAGAGACGCCAGAGGATAGATCACATCTCTACCAATGGTGCAGACAAGGAAGGGTCATATAACGTGGTGGCTAGCAAAGAAGTCGAGGAAATAGATACTGACAGCGAGTGTGAGGGCGACAGCCTCAACTTTCTAGATAGCGGCCTGAATTTTTTAGGGCGAAGTCCCTGCTGCCGTACTTACGGCGACGAATAGCAGGGAGAAACGTTAGGTTGTTAATTGACATGGGTGCATCAAAAATTACATCAAGCCGCTAACGCAGCTGGATGGTGTAGTCCCGGTCGAGACGAAGTTTGTCGTGCAGTCTATTCACGGCTCCAACAACATTTCCAAAAAAGTGCGCGTTGCCAATGTTTGGACAGACAGCGACTTTTTTTATACTAGACAACCTTTCTACATTTGACGGGATAATAGGCCTTGACCTATTAAAGCAGGTCAACGCCGCCATAAGCCTGAAGGAAAACAAGCTTTTAATCCAGGGTGGATCGGAAACGATACATTACCAGGAATGCTTGAATGTAAACCACACCAAGGTTATCGACCTTGATGTGCCTTTACAGAGAGGACCGAGTTCCTTCAAATGCTCAAAAGGAACGATAAGGCATTTGCTGACCCTAACGAGTCACTGCCGTACAATAATTCCGTCGTTGCTAAAATACGAACAACCGACGAGAAGGAAATCTATTCAAAGCTATACCCATACCCGAGAGGTGTGGAAGATTTTGTTGCCACAGAAATAAACGAACTGTTCAAAAACGGTATCATAAGAAAGTCGCGGTCCCCATACAATAACCCGATTTGGGTGGTGGACAAAAAGGGCACCGACAGTAATGGCAACAAGAAAAACGTTTAGTGATCGATTTTAGGAAACTAAACCAGAAAACTATTGCTGACAAATATCCGATGCCAAGCATAACGATGATTCTGGCAAATTTGGGTAAAGCAAAGTTTTTCACAACGCTCGACCTTAAGTCTGGATACCACCAAATAACTTTGGCGGAGGAGGACAGGGAGAAGACGGCGTTTTCGGTGAACGGGGAAAAATTCGAGTTCTGTCGACTCCCCTTTGGCCTAAAGAATGCGGGCAGCATTTTTCAAAGAACCATTGATGATGTCCTCCGTAAACAGATTGGCAAAACTTGCTATGTTTATGTGGACGACGTCATCATATTCTCCGAAAGCGAAAAGGACCACGTCAAACACGTTGAGTGGGTCCTCAAGAGTCTGCGCGACGCAAACATGAAAGTGGCCAAAGAAAAGTCCCAGTTTTTTAAACACAGCGTAGAGTATCTGGGGTTTATTGTGACTAGCAACGGCGCAAGGACTGACCCTGAAAGGTGAAAGCCATTCAGAACTATGTCGAGCCGGAGTCACTGTTTGCAGTAAGGTCGTTTCTGGGTTTAGCCAGCTACTACCGCTGCTTCTTCAAAGATTTTGCCGCAATAGCGAAACCTCTCTCCGACATCCTGAAAGGGGAAACGGTTCGGTGAGCAAGTACAGATCAAAAAGAATGCAAGTCAAACTGAATGAAAATCAGAGGCATGCATTCGAGAGGTTGAGGAACATTTTAGCATCAGAAAACGTCATGCTAATGTATCCAGACTACAAAAAGCCTTTTGATCTGACTACAGACGCATCGGCATATGGAATCGGGGCAGTTTTATCTCAGAACGGGAGACCAATTTCCATGATTTCTCGAACATTGAAAGATAGTGAGGCGAATTACGCTACTAACGAGCGTGAGTTACTAGCTATCGTGTAGGCCTTGGCCAAGCTTCGGCACTATCTTTATGGGGTCAAAGACATAAACATTTTCACAGACCACCAGCCACTTACGTTCGCGGTGTCTGAAGGAAACCCAAACGCAAAAAATCAAACGTTGGAAAGCACGCATTGATGAGACAGGGGCGAACCTGTTCTACAAACCCGGAAAGGAGAATCACGTAGCTGACGCCTTATCGCGGCAAAACGTGAACGCACTCGAGAGTGCTGAACCAGAGTCAGATGCCGCTACAATGCATAGCGAAACATCACTGACCTATACCATCGAGACTACTGAAAAGCCGGTAAATTGCTTCAGAAACCAGATCATCTTGGAAGAGTCTCAGTTCCCTCTGAACAGAAATTATATCATGTTTGGCGAAAAAACGCGCCATGTGATAAATTTCACTGATGGGACCACCTTGATTGATGTAGTAAAATCGACAGTTAACCCAAACGTAGTGAACGCAATCCAGTGCGAGCTTCCAATCCTAGCAAGATTGCAAGACGAACTTGTTAAAGCTTCCCAACCACAAAATTTTGGCATTGCAAGCACCTTGTCATAGATGTTCTGGATAGCGGAGAGAGAAGGATATCCTCACCAAGGAACACAATCGTGCCCACAGGGCTGCACAAGAAAACATAAAACAGATCATGACCGACTATTATTTTCCCAAAATGACAAAGTTAGCAAACGAAGTAGTCCTAAACTGCAAGGTGTGCTCAAAAGCGAAATATGACAGACACCCGAAGAAGCAAGAGCTCGGACGAACGCCGATCCCTTCACGAGCTGGAGAAATGCTTCACGTTGACATATTCTCCACAGACCGCAAACTGTTTCCGACTTGCATCGACAAATACTCTAAGTTTGCTATAGTTCACCATATAGTGTCGCGTACTATAGAGGACTTGATACCCCCGTTACTATCGATATTGAACGTTTTTCCCCAGACCAAACAGATATACTGTGACAATGAGCCATCGCTTAAGTCGGAAACGATTACTAGTGACTGTGACGGAACATTCCTATCTCGGACGGAACTGTACTAGTTTGGGACGGTAACGACTTTTTAAGACATACGACTAACCTTTCCGAATTCACGCGAATGATTGACGAGACCGCTATATTAACGGACATGTTTCCGCAATCCCACATGCGGAAGCTTTTGGAGGTAGACACCGAACACGTACGAGACCTGTTGTCCGCTCTTGAGGTGCATCACCGCCATGCGAGAAGCCTTGACTTCTTGAGGACGGCGCTTAAAGTCGTTGCGGGCACCCCCGACGCAAATGACCTAGAGAACATTAGAATGACGGAAGCACAGCTGGTTAGTTCCAACAATAGGCAGATAGAAATTAATTCTAAAACACAGATACAAATAAACATGCTAACCGACACAGTAAATAAAATCCTTAAGATTGCCAAAGATAAACAACCAGACACCTCGCATTTATACGAGACTTTGCTCACAAGAAACAGAATTCTCATAAATGAAATCGGTAATCTCATGTTAACGATTACCCTAGCAAAATCCAATATCATTAATCCGAACATTTTAGACCACGCTGATCTTAAGTCTATTCTTATGAACGAACTCACAGGGACGACCATAACTGATTTGTTAGAAGTATCTAGTATTAAGATTTTACAATCAACGAATGTAGTTAAGATTATTATAAAATACCCTAGAATAAGTCAGCTATGCAAAAAAAATCACCATATTCCCCGTCGCACACAATAACACGATCCTTCAGCTGTCAGATAACGTAGTAGCGGAATGCGGAAAGCAGATTCTGGCACTCACAAACTGCAAGCCAACGACCACGACAGTATTCTGCGAGCGGGCACTCAGCGAAACTTGCGCCCAAGGTTTGCACTCTGGAGGCACGGCGCATTGTGTGACTCAGCCCAGCCATCTGGACCCCATCACCGTGGTCGACGATGGAGTCATCATCATAAACGACAGTCCAGCTATTGTGGCGTTCGATGATAAAACCGAGATCAGCTCATCTGGAACTCAACTAGTTACATTCGACACCTACGCGCTGATCAACGGAACCCGATACGTGAACCGCAACAACGTCCAAGAAAGATTCCCGGGAGTTGCAGCGTCACCCTTATTGAATATCATAGGTCATAGTGACATACTAAGCCTTCCATACCTCCACCGTCTAAATGAGGAAAATCTAAGCTACATCAGAGAGATAAGAGACGATGCTACGTCCGGCACTAGATCCATGTTGGTGTTTGGCATGGGCGTCATAACCTGCTCGATAATTTGCGGGAGCATTGCCCTCTATCAGTACGTCAAGAAAAGGCGAGCTTCCCGACGTTTTGGACAAATGATCGAGCAGGTGCAGAAGGCTTATAACGTGACCAGGGACGGTCTGTCTTTGGAGGGGGGAGTAGTTAACTGTGAGCTCCCAGCGACCCCAAACGGAAAGAGTACTCTCACAGTGTTGGGGTCGCACCGACTGAATCAGCAGTTACGCCAGTCAGCAAGAATGTCCAAAACTCGGGTGTCAAGTGCGGCTACGCCACCGATCAGCGGAGTAAAGTCGGCGTTTTGCAACATTCTTGCATAACATCCGCCGAGTAACATAACACTCTGCACGAGGCGCTAACGCTGCACTTTGCCGGTGCGGCTGCCAACAACAGCGGCGGCAGCGACACCGCGGCCAGCTACAATGTGGCTAACGACAGCGACAGCGCTGCCGACGGCAGCGGCGGTGTCGCCAATGACCATAGCTTAGTGATTAAGAATTTATGCTTCGTAGTTTTAGTTTGTAATCATTCATATTGAACGGCGGACGCCTTTAATAAATATACCTTGCAAATCTCACCAGTACTCGTGGTCTTAATCAATTCGAAACGAGTGACTACATTTAAAACGTAATTTCTACATTATACATAACAATAGTACATAGCAGCCTAAACGTCGAATTCCACATCAATAGCTATTCCCCAACTTAAAACATTCCCAAGCTGCGTTTGTGAACAATTTCGGCAATCGTAAACAAAGAGCGGACTAGCCGGAGCATCTCCCCCAATCGATCAGTAACGATCGAAAACCGCTCGATCAGCATATTTTGGCTCCCAGGCACAAGCTGTGAAATCGCACAATTCTTGGTTCCCAGCTTTTAGCGGTCACCCCCAAATTGTAAACATTTGAATCCCTGTAAGCAGAACTTTCATTATTATCTATTAAGCAGATATCAGTTAGTCTTAAGTTGATCATCAATAAAGCAAGTTGTCGTGAATTTAAAAATCTCGCTTCGTATTTTGTATCACCGTTACCGTTAGAGTGTGTCGCGGTATTTATTGGACTAATTAACACATAAAATATCTAATTGGCGCAGCCGGTAGGATAACAATAAATAGATCCTGAAGCAATTCTAATCCTTTTTTGTTATCCGAAAAGAACAACCGAAACAACAACAACAATATCGAGTCAAGTTTTATAAGAAAAACCTCGACAGTGACGTGTAAACCAACAATTCGCATTTTTGCCAAAAGCCACGGATGTTCAAAACTTGAAAATAATACAAGAAGACGCGATAGAATTCGGAGACAACAAATTCCAGACATATATGGTTATCTCAATAAAATTCGAAATAGCTATCTGTGCAAACAAACAAAAAACAAACTCAATCGTAATTAAGCCAATAAAGTGAATTATGAGAAAGTACTAAGCAACTAAACTAAGTGAAACCACTAACCATACAACACATAGATGCGTCAAACGCAAGATTTTTTGAAAGCAAACGCTAACTTGCTAATGGACCCCACAGAACTTCGGCAAAAAGCCGAACGCCTAGCGCCCCGGAGAGCCGATCGCCTCTCAGCAAATTCAAAGCAGACGAAAATAAATGTAGTCTGTATCAGTCAGCGAAACGATGAGCGCGGCTGTGTCGTTTGTGCTCTCGTTTCGTATTTATATGTTTGTCTCTTTCTGGCATGCCAGATACACACATTTTGCAACAGCTCTTTTCAGCAACTGGCTCGCTGCTAAAATTTGTGTTTTCGACAAATTTCCGTTGAGTATGAAAGAGATCGCTCTTTTGTATGGTTTTCGGCGACAGGTGCCCGAGAGAGGCTGTGGCTGCGCTGATAGAGCGGAGATCAAGTACGCAGCATGGCGCAGGTTCGAGTGAGGGGACGATATTTATTTTAATTTTTATTAAAGAATTCTTTTTTTAAACAATTTTATATTAAAATAGTATGAACAATAATAAATCTACATTTTTATTTTTAAAAAAGCAACAACATAACATAACAACAACATAATTGCATTTAAAAACTGTTCATACTATTTTAATACATGGTAAAAATAAATTTGTTTAGCAGAAAAAAAAATTGAAATAAATAATGCCTGCCAGCACTCGAACCTGCGCCATGCTGCGTACTTGATCTCCGCTCTATCAGCGCAGCCACAGCCTCTCGAGCACCTGTCGCCGAAAACCATACAAAAGAGCGATCTCTTTCATACTCAACGGAAATTTGTCGAAAACACAAATTTTAGCAGCGAGCCAGTTGCTGAAAAGAGCTGTTGCAAATGTGTATCTGGCATGCCAGAAAGAGACAAACATATAAATACGAAACGAGAGCACAAACGACACAGCCGCGCTCATCGTTTCGCTGACTGATACAGACTAAATTTATTTTCGTCTGCTTTGAATTTGCTGAGAGGCGATCGGCTCTCCGGGGCGCAAGGCGTTCGGCTTTTTGCCGAAGTTCTGTGGGGGTCCATTAGCAAGCTAGCGTTTGCTTTCAAAAAATCTTGGTCTTAAACGAGAGTCCTGCCAGTATCAGCACCGATGACGGCGCAACTGTATCAGTCAACGGTACTTTCCCCATCGTGTTCGAGCGCGTAGCTGTCATAAATGGAACAAAGTACCGGCGCGAAATCATAAACAAGGCGCCGGGCATAGCAGCTTCGCCGGTATTGAAGATCATTGGCCACGACCCAGTCCTGAGCATGCCTTTACTACAAAGGATGAACAACCACAACCTACATATCATCCAAGAACTTCAGGAAGAGGTAACATCGGCTGGGTCGCCTAAGGCATAGTTTGCTGCCGCAGTTGGGTTCAGCCTGAGTCTCAGCGGTTCCATTCTCCTCTACCAGAGTTTGAGAAGACGAGCCTCACAGAAGATGAACGGGGACGGTCATACTTCTGAGGGGGGAGTAGTTAACGAGTGCCCTCGCACATTGTTGTGTAATATAAATAAACGCAAAAATGTTAGCCAGCAGTTACGCTGAAGTTGCCGTTTCAGCGAAAGTGCAGTTCAGCGCCCTAGATGCGACGGTCAACCGACGGTAACCTGATATCTTGCACATGCTGCAAGATCAGCGTTATCGCTTATGCCCAGTCGGCTCGCCGGCTGTAGTTTTGTAGCTTTAAGTTTGTATCTTTGTATTCTTTAGCAACTAAGTACTTTTGGTTTAGCTTACGCCCCAGCTTGCTGGTGGCTCCAAATTCAGTTCTGTTCTAATAACGTAAGCTAACGCACGTTTAAATAAACATTGCTCTGGCAACTGGCCATATAATTTTGATTTATTAATTAATATATCGCTGAGCCACAAGGCCAGTGATCTGATACTTAACTGTATCTCAACCTAATCTACTTTATTAATTAACAACTTGGATCTACCCGACGGCATCCCCTCACGGGTACTACTGGACCGGATAGACATAATTTATAAGGCACCAAAAACATCTCTGTTATAATTTCACAATCTGACGAAAACTTACAATGATATAATTTTGTCCTAAAATAAAGTGTGTACAATATTGGCTTTCCGTCTTTTACTTTACCACGGTAGCCAAAAGCTCAAAAACATACCGCTTGTGCAGTTTCATTTTACGTTGCACAAGTTTTGTCAAGCCCTTGATGAAAAAACAAAGAATGCTTTACAAAAAGTATTGGAAAGCATTCAAAGCCCCCAACCATTTGCTGGACATTGACGAAGAGTGCATGCAGGAATACAACAAATGTACGGCCTGTGAAGACGTAACCGATGATGCTGAAAAGGAGAAATTTTTTAATTTCTTTACCGGAAAATATGAGGGTCCAAGACAAATGTATGTTAACTTATGAGTTTAGATTTCCAGTAATACCTGTTGTGTTCCATAACTTAACTAAATATGACGTACATTTACTTATAACTTAGCTTGGTGGGGACTTAAGTATAATTTCGTGCAATAAGGAATTTTATATATCAATTACTAAACAAGTAAGAAAGGCTACAGTCGATCGAGCCGACTGTAAAACACCCCGAACTCCCATAGTAGTGCACATTTGTATTCAATTTGAATTCAAATTTTCAAATGAAATTTAAAAATTTTAATTTTATATGTATATTTTGAATTGAAATTTAAAAAAATCAAATTACAATTCGCATTGCCAGCATTCGAACCTACAACGTCAGACCAATGCGTCTCAACCCTATCAGTTGAACCACGCACCACTTTCAAGAATTCTCCGATTATCAGCATTTACATATTGTTCATACAAACACACATACGTTTGAAATTATATGTATGCATGTATGTATGTATGTGTGTATTCGGCGCGGCCAGCGTCTGCCGGCAGCGCTGTCGCCACACAAGCATCGAAAACGTTCGAACATGTGTTTGTATGTTTCTGTCTCGCTCTCGCGCGTAAGTGATATTGCAGTTAAATAACAAACTTTGTAACGCAGTAGCTCTTTTGTTAAAGGTAGTATTTTGATGCCATTTTTAGAATAGTTTGATTTTATATGTCTCTATACGAATGTTGAATTACAACACCCTACTATATGAATAAATGCCTTAAAAACGGCATTAAAGTGAAATCGTTTGGTTAACTCTAATGAGAAAAGGGGGCGTGGCAGCTGGTAATGGTATTACATTAAGGCTGTCTCTAGCAACCTGTTTACCAGAAATGGTGTTCCTAAGTGCCATAGTTACTGAGTTATTGGCCTAAAACTACATTTTTTTCGAGGTGTGTCTGGTCTTTTGCTTATTGTGGGGGCGGTAAGGGGCGTGACAAAAATTTGAAATAAACTTGATATGCTTGCGAAGATAACGGACTTTCATTATAAATTTGGTGGCTCTAGCTTTTGTAGTTTAAAAGATCCAGGTGTTCATACGGACGGACGGACAGACACACGGACAGACGGACATTGCTATATCGACTCGGCTGTTGATGCTGATCAAGAATATATATACTTTATGGGGTCGGCCACGCCTCCTTTTGCCTGTTACGCATATTTCGCTTCTCACAAACCTAATAGACCCCTCTACCTTTTTTAGAGTACGGGGTCTATTTATATAATAATCATCAAAACAACGACCAACCGGAACAAAAATACTACAAAATGGAAGGAGGAGCAGCAGCCACAACAACCCTTTCTGACGCCAGCATGTCACAAGTAATTAATCAATTGAAAGACGTTGAGAAATTCAATGGAGACGAAAATACCCTGTACAATTTTGTCAACCGTATCGACTACATATTGGCTCTGTACACGACCAATGATATACGGCAACAATCAATTATTTTTGGACTTGTGGAACGTTGCGTCAGTGCTGATGTTATGCTATCACTTGGCATGAACAACCTTAACACCTGGACGGATCTTCGAAAACAACTAGTACTCAACTACAAAACCCAAACCAAGAACCATATCTTACTGGAGGAATTTAGGAACACACCTTTCAAAGGGAATGTACGAGAATTTGTGGAAGAAGCCGAGTACCGTAGGCGGACCTTGATGAGTAAGCTAGAACTAGAAAACAACCATGAAGAAAAAATATTGTACACGCGATTGATAAAAACAAGTATTGACGATCTTATACAAAAATTGCCTACTGACATTTGAATTCGAATTATAAATTGCGAAATTCCCGATTTAAGATCAATAATAAATCTATTACAAGAAAAAAATCTGTATGACGAACAATGTCAAAATTCGAATCCCATTAAAGTAAAACATGAAAAAAGTTTTAAGCCACCTCCAACCAATTCCAATTTTCAAAGATTTCCAACATTCCTTCAACCAAATAACACTCCTTATGTCCCAAATCATAATCATCCATCATATGTTCAACTGCCATTATATCCACCACAACCACATTATAACAATAACAATATGCATTACACTAACGCTTATTTATCTCGACCAACCCAATCCGTACCGATTCCGACAAGACCAGTACAGTTAACACCCACACCAAATTTCCGTCAAAGCTTATTTGACTATAATCGTTTCGGACAGAATCAGAATCAGAGTCCCATTCCACAAAGAGCACCGATCAATAATGCTCCAATCAACCAATCAAACGCCCTAGACCAGCTAAAAGTGCGCAAAGTAAAATGAGTATAGATCACGAGGCAAGGAACCAAGAAGAATTGAATTATCAGGAATATTAGCAACAAGAATATTTCAATCAATTAGCTTCTTATCCTCAATACTACCACGAGCAGGGATATGCAAAAAATTCAGATTATTTAGATTCACAAACACCAGCAGCAGAACCCGAAACTGAGCAGTGTAACGAGATAGAACTCGAACAAGCTGAAAATTGTCGGCAACAAGCCTCGGACACCAACAGTTTATAAACTTGACCCATAAGGGAAAGAATTTGAAATGCCTAATAGATACCGGTTCTACAGTTAACATGATGACATCCAATATTTTCAATCTACAAGTTGTAGATACTGAATGTCTAATTCAAACAAGTAACGGGCCATTGTATTAAGTTCCAATCTCGTTTATTGAATTGAATGGAATGAATTTGGTTCTCTTAGACTAAAGGCTTGCTAGCTGTCGGCGCAGCGGCAGAGCAGCCGTTTTATATAAACATTATATATAAGTAAAGTAACTAATGTAAGACGGGCAGAGAGTGTGAGTTATGCATGCACATATGTATATTAGCGGTCAGTATGGGGAACATGCTGACTCGGCTCTAAGCAATGAATGCAATGAGTGCATATCATATTACGTTTGGACTTGAACTGTGTGCGGGCACTTGGCACGCTGTCGCTGAGTGACAAAGTAAATGCCCTATGCATATTCGGCTAACAAAGTGTTGCCGCTCAATATTTATGTTGAGTAATAAGAACTCATATGTGCATACACTACATCTCCCTCCTTTTGAAAAATAACGTAATTTCATGAAGTTATTTTAATTCTTATTATCTATAAATTTACGAAATTTTATTTATTTATTTATTTTTTGGTTTTTTTTTTTATATATGTAGTGACATATGTAGATACATACGTACCTAAACCCATACACCATATACACCACACTTATTATTTATGTTAAAGATTTCTTTCCACAAAAACTAATGTAAACACTATCAAAAAATCAAATGGTGACAATAACAATTCTGGCTTCCCACGAATGCATTAAATATCATAAACAATTCGCCAGAATCGTTATTCCCATCATTGGGGTTAAAACTGATGACGTAACACAAATCCTAGCCGAACTCTCTCAATCTCTTCAAGATCGAGATCTTTCTCTATTTACATAAGAGCCAAAAGCTCAATGAGTCCAAAGTCCAATTAATGAAAGCTCAAAACCGAGGTTTGCTTAACGTCATCAGAACATAGGATAAGCAGTCTAGATTTGTACTCCATAGCTTCGTGTTTATTGAATAAAGTATTATATTTTTTTTTATAAACCAAGTGTCGAAACATCTTATTGGCGCAGCCGGTAGGATATCGTTAATAAATATCCTCGTAATAAGTAATCGTCCTTTTTTCAATCCATTGAAAAGAAATCCTTGTACGACCAAGGAATTTCTAGGATTCGAGCACGCGAATTTGCCGCGGCAAGGAAACGGTTAAAACATTACAATTTTGGAAAAAATATTATCTTGATATCCGCCAAAGAACCTAAGCGTGTGTGACTCAAAACCCAATTATCAGCCGTGGCCCATATTTAATTGTGCGACCGCCACCAAAGATAATTGCTATTACAAAGAAAAACCGCGCAAAACACCAAACAGCGTTCAACCAAAAAATAGATCCTCTGGACTATTTGAACACCTGTAAATAAAGAGCTTATTTCTGGGCTTTACATATCAATTAATTGATCCCTGTAAACGTAAGTCTCTTATAATTCAACAAAAGTGACAATTAAAACAAAAAGTGACAATTAAAACAAAAAACCTGAAGTGACAATTGCCAACAAAATAAAAAATTAAATCTACAACAACACCATGGCAACCAACTCACCAATGGAACTATCGGAAATGCATTTAAAGCAAGCGCTTGGACAAATTCGACAAGTGCCAGTATTCGACGGAAAAACCGTGGAACTAATTGCATTTATAAGGAGGATCGATTTTATTATGCAGTTATATCCAACACAGGATGTGAGACAACATAGTGTCCTATTTGGAGCAATCGAGATGCAGACCACCGGATCCGCACAACGAGTGTCGCAGCTGACAGCAGCCACAACCTGGGGAGAGTTAAGGAGCGCCCTCATCGACGAATTTAAAACACAAACTCCGTATGAAGAATTTCTACGACGTCTCTATAATACCAACTTTAATAATAGTATCCGTAAGTTTGTTGAAGATCTAGAGTATAAATCTTTTGTAATATCCAATAAGTTAATGTTAGAAAATCAGGTCCAGAACACTATATTGTATACTAATGCAATGAATAATACTATTAAAGACGTTATTACAAAAAAAATTACCAGACAGAATTTTTATGACACTAGCACGATATGACATTACAACAGTTTCAAAACTAAAACAAGTAGCTCAACGCGAAGGATTGTACGAAAATGGTTATAACGAACGTAATAACCAAAACAATGACATTTCCAAAACGAACAAAACACAAAGCAATTCAAGCAATGAAAACCGTGGAAAGGGAAATAACCAGAATTATTACCCTACTCCAAATTACTCAAATAACGCTAACCTAAATCATAAACCAAAAAGAAAATGCTGAAGCATTACAAAAGGAATTCAAACAAAATCTTGATCAAGCTAGATCACAAAACCCAATGAATTACCAAACTCAGAGTCAAAGACCTCCTAATCCCCCTCATAAAGGACAGAGAGAAACTAGTGGCCACTCTAAAATGGAAACATCAGAAAATTTTCATCAAGGAGCCTCGGACAACGAAGAACCAATCCCTTCATCAGATTAGTTATGAATGAACAAAATTTTAACTGTGTTATTGACACAGGTTCATCCATAAATTTAATGAAACAAAACTTTTTAAAATTTCCTATAAAACCTTGCCAATTGAACGTACAAACAATAAATGGTATTGTTCAATTAAAGAATTGTGTATCTTTTGAGCTTAGTAAACTATGCCCTACCCATCAAATATTTTACTTACACAACTTTTCTGACAATTACGATATCTTACTAGGTAGAGAATATCTAGAATCCTGTGAAGCAAAAATTGACTACAAACAAAAAACAGTTATTCTAAACGATCATCTATTTTCAATGAGATATGACCGTGAGAATTCTGTCAAGGACAAGGCCGCATTTCAATGCCTTGATCCGCCCCAAACAAACGACATAGCAGTAAATTACGCTATCAATAATGAATTAAATGAAACAAATCAATTCCGATTAGAAAATCTAAACGATGAAGAAAAATGCAAACTGACCAAAATTCTTTTCGAGTTTAGTGACATTCAGTACAAAGAAAGTGAAAATTTGACTTTTACCAGTACAATTAAGCATGTCATCCAAACTAAACACGAAGACCCAATCCAAAAGCGTCCATACAAGTATGCGCAAACATTCGACGAAGACTTTTCGATTCTTCTATAACGTCTAATGCTAACATATGCTCGAAATCTGCAAACATGCTCTTTTCCTAAGCTGGAGAAACTGGCCAGTGACGCTGCTTGATAGGTTTTGCGTCAGCTACATCGATGCTATGCTCCATCAAAGGTGTTCGCCCTAATCCTTCTCTCTCATAGGATGGCAGTTTGCAAATGACTGTTTCTAGTCTACCTTGTTCTTGACTCGTGAGCACGTGTTTCTTAGAATCGTCTATTACTTCATCGTCTCGGCCTACATCGAGTTCTGAAATCTTTTCGTTGGCAGCTACTATTCTATTCACTAATCCAAAATTCTTCCAAAAATCCATCCCTAAATAAATATCTTGACTAAGTCCGGGAACTATATAAAATTCAATGCGATTCGTCTGACCACGATATGTAATTTCGCTTACAAGACGACCGACTACTGAACACTTGAGTTGTTTGCGGTTCTGATTGAACCAGAACACTTTCGCATTTGTGGATGCTTTACCAGCTCTTTAGCGGCAGTGCCTCCAATGCAACTAATGCTTGCTCCTGAATCGAGCAACGCTACATATGGCTTGTTCTCAATATTAATTTCGGTGTACAATCTAACATCTCCATTGAGAATTATAGCTGAGACGAGCTGCTTCCGAATTCGGCGTATCTTCTGCCATAAACTTCGCATACGCGATGAACGTAAGCGCGTTCGATAAGATAGTCAAGATCAAACGTTCTAGATCTTGACTATCTTATCGAACGCGCTTACGTCACCTAAGATTCGCTGTCTAGCCTCCATGTATCTGGCTACGCGTATGGGATATGGCTGTTGAGTATTTGTTCTAGCTTGTTGGTTATTGTCTATGCCGTGTTGTTCACTTCCCAGACTTGATCTATTCTCAGGGTCAGTCTGGGTACCCCGATCTAACATTAATGATTTGGGCGCGTCTGAGGGGTTCTGACTGACGCGTCCCCCGAATGGTTTCCCGACGGGTTACACGTCTGACAGTTTGGTTTGTAAGTGTCTTTCGCTCCACATCCATAACAGAAAATGCTGCGAGCTTCAAAACAGTTATCGAACCGATGTCCATCCTTTCCGCAATTCCAACATTGGAACTGCTTGCCACGCTGAATCGCTGACACGCTATTTTGTTCTTCTACGCTCAACCGCTCTTCCAGCTGAGAAACGTAACCTCGTTGGCTGAAAGTATTTTTGGACACCTGCGATTTAACTTGCTTATAAAACTGTTCATGAGTACGAACTTCTTCTCTTAACCGAGAAAGGCGGTTTATGTTGAGATGCATTAACTCATACCGAAGTGACGGCTTTGCATGACGAATAAGCAGATGAACTAATGTTTCTTCTGATAGCTCTGATTTTAAGCGAGCTGCAAGCTTCCCGACTTCGAACTGATAATCCTCGAAAGATTCTTTGTCAGCCTGTCGTCTGCTGTTTATGGCTTCCCAAATATCCATATCTGAATCTGCGTCCTTAAACTTTTCTCTAAACTCCTTGCAAAATTCATTCCATGAAAAGTGCTGAAAAGAACGATGAAATCTCCAATACCATTCGTTGGCTCTGCCAACAAAGAATAGGTGCAAATGATCACACAGCAGTTGGTAATCACCATTCAAATTCTGCTGTGCGAGCGAGCGAACTCGATAAAGAAATTCATCCGCCTGCAAACCATCCTTGCCACCCTCGAATTTAATTTTCCAACTCTGAATAATGTTTGGAACTTTCTCCGGTTGGAACGAGCTGTGACTCCGAACTGATTCATGTGTTTGAGGTATAGTAGTACCACCCACGTGTGCTTGAGTTCTAT
Source organism: Drosophila nigrodunni (assembly GCA_020829145.1). Taxonomy (NCBI): domain Eukaryota; kingdom Metazoa; phylum Arthropoda; class Insecta; order Diptera; family Drosophilidae; genus Drosophila; species Drosophila nigrodunni. Next base: position 230,838 of record JACVCZ010000016.1, on the reverse strand, counting down.
CTAAAGGACGATTGCCTGACGATGATGTCTGGCCAGATTGGCTATTGTTTCGAGCTATTTCAGACTGCGATCGTGTTTCGATTTGTAAGCCAGCAAATTGCGTCTGAATTATATTGGTAAGCTCTTGCAATAATTGACGTTGTTGAGCTTGTACCGCACTTTGTACTATTCTGTTTATATCATCTATATTCTGGGTTCTCGACGATTCTAACGAGGATTGCTCGATACTGTTTATGCTAGTATTAGGGGGTCGATTTCGGCCTCGGCTCCGATTCTGAGACCTGGTAGTCATTCCTCTACGCTGAGATTCTCCTCTACCCCGACTTCCTTGACCCCTGCCACGAAAACTGAGTGGTGCATTGATCGTCGCAACGTTAGTATCATTGATACTAGGCGTACTTTCGACGGGTAATATATTAAGTGTACAATCGCGAAATCATAAACAAGGCGCCGGGCATAGCAGCTTCGCCGGTATTGAAGATCATTGGCCACGACCCAGTCCTGAGCATGCCTTTACTACAAAGGATGAACAACCACAACCTACATATCATCCAAGAACTTCAGGAAGAGGTAACATCGGCTGGGTCGCCTAAGGCATAGTTTGCTGCCGCAGTTGGGTTCAGCCTGAGTCTCAGCGGTTCCATTCTCCTCTACCAGAGTTTGAGAAGACGAGCCTCACAGAAGATGAACGGGGACGGTCATACTTCTGAGGGGGGAGTAGTTAACGAGTGCCCCTCGCACATTGTTGTGTAATATAAATAAACGCAAAAATGTTAGCCAGCAGTTACGCTGAAGTTGCCGTTTCAGCGAAAGTGCAGTTCAGCGCCCTAGATGCGACGGTCAACCGACGGTAACCTGATATCTTGCACATGCTGCAAGATCAGCGTTATCGCTTATGCCCAGTCGGCTCGCCGGCTGTAGTTTTGTAGCTTTAAGTTTGTATCTTTGTATTCTTTAGCAACTAAGTACTTTTGGTTTAGCTTACGCCCCAGCTTGCTGGTGGCTCCAAATTCAGTTCTGTTCTAATAACGTAAGCTAACGCACGTTTAAATAAACATTGCTCTGGCAACTGGCCATATAATTTTGATTTATTAATTAATATATCGCTGAGCCACAAGGCCAGTGATCTGATACTTAACTGTATCTCAACCTAATCTACTTTATTAATTAACAACTTGGATCTACCCGACGGCATCCCCTCACGGGTACTACTGGACCGGATAGACATAATTTATAAGGCACCAAAAACATCTCTGTTATAATTTCACAATCTGACGAAAACTTACAATGATATAATTTTGTCCTAAAATAAAGTGTGTACAATATTGGCTTTCCGTCTTTTTACTTTACCACGGTAGCCAAAAGCTCAAAAACATACCGCTTGTGCAGTTTCATTTTACGTTGCACAAGTTTTGTCAAGCCCTTGATGAAAAAAACAAAGAATGCTTTACAAAAAGTATTGAAAGCATTCAAAGCCCCCAACCATTTGCTGGACATTGACGAAGAGTGCATGCAGGAATACAACAAATGTACGGCCTGTGAAGACGTAACCGATGATGCTGAAAAGGAGAAATTTTTTAATTTCTTTACCGGAAAATATGAGGGTCCAAGACAAATGTATGTTAACTTATGAGTTTAGATTTCCAGTAATACCTGTTGTGTTCCATAACTTAACTAAATATGACGTACATTTACATATAACTTAGCTTGGTGGGGACTTAAGTCTTAACAGTCGTTCGAGCCGACTGTTAAACACCCCGAACTCCCATAGTAGTGCACATTTGTATTCAATTTGAATTCAAATTTTCAAATGAAATTTAAAAATTTTAATTTTATATGTATATTTTGAATTGAAATTTAAAAAAAATCAAATTACAATTCGCATTGCCAGCATTCGAACCTACAACGTCAGACCAATGCGCCGCAACCCTATCAGTTGAACCACGCACCACTTTCAAGAATTCTCCGATTATTTACATATTGTTCATACAAACACACATTCGTTTGAAATTATATGTATGTATGTGTGTATTCGGCGCGACCAGCGTCTGCCGGCAGCGCTGTCGCCACACAAGCATCGAGAACGTTCGAACATGTGTTTGTATGTTTCTGTCTCGCTCTCGCGCTTAAGTGGTTTTGCAGTTAAATAAGAAAAGAAAAGTACAGTCGAGCGCGCCCGACCGTATAATACTCTCTGCATTTGTCCCGATTAAATTATTAAATTATTATCGGTATCGAGATATTACAATGTGAATTACTTGCATTTGAACACGTTGAAACAAAAACAATCTAAGCATAATCAAACACACATCTGGCAATATGTATATGATGCAAATATGAATGTATGTGTGTATTCGGCGCAGCCAGCGACCGCGGGCAGCGCTGCCGACACACAGGTTTGTGTGTTTCTATCTCGCTTGCACCTATGGGTTGATATTGCGTTCAATTATGAATATTGTAACGCTTCTAGTTTTCTTGTTTATAGTCCGATTTTAATGCGCCTTTCTGTATAGTTTAATATAGTTAGTCTCCACACGAATTACATAATTACAATACTGTACGATACGAACAAGTTCGCAAAAAACGGCATAGAAGGTTCCAGACTTTTTTATCAAATGTGGGAAAAGTGGGCGTGGCAGTCCAAAATTTTAAATGGCAATGCAACTATGCTGTCGCTAGGAACCTCCGTACCCAAATTGGTGATCCTAGGTGCCATAGTTACTGAGATATTTGCCGAAACCATCGATTTTTCCCAAAGGTGTGTCTAGTTGTTTGCTTATTGTGGGCGAATGGGGCGTGGCATCGAAAAAAAAGATTCTTGTATTGACTGACTAAATATGTGATCGTTTGACACCAAGCTCGAACTTGTAGCTCTTACCATCTCTGAAATCTGTTTGTTCATACGGACGGACAGGCAGACAGACGGACAGACGGACATGGCTATATCGACTCGGCTTGTGATGCTGATCAAGAATATATATACATACTTTATGGGGTCTGCCACGCCTCCTTCTGCCTGTTACATACTTTTGCACAAACCCAATATACTCTTGCAGAGAGTATAAAAAAAAGGAAAAAAAAAAAGGCACAGTCGACTGAGCCGACTATAAAAAGACTCCGTACTCTCATGGTAGTGCACATTTGTATTCAATTTGAACTCAAATTTTCAAATGAAATTTAAAAATTTTAATTTTTTATGTACATTTTGAATTGAAATTAAAAAAAAAAATAATTTAACAATTCGCATTGCCAGCATTCGAACCTACAACCTCAGACAAACTCTATCAGTTGCACCACGCGCCACTTTCAAGAATTCTCCGAATATCAGCATTTACATATTATTCATACAAACACACATTCGTTTAAAATTATATGTATGCATGTATGTATGTATGTGTGTATTCGGCGCGGCCAGCGTCTGCGGGCAGCGCTGTCGCCACACAAGCATCGAAAACGTTCGAACATGTGTTTGTATGTTTCTGTCTCGCTCTCGCGCGTAAGTGATATTGCAGTTAAATAACAAACTTTGTAACGCAGTAGCTCTTTTGTTAAAGGTAGTATTTTGATGCCACTTTTAGAATAGTTTGATTTTATATGTCTCTATACGAATGTTGAATTACAACACCCTACTATATGAATAAATGCCTTAAAAACGGCATTAAAGTGAAATCGTTTGGTTAACTCTAATGAGAAAAGGGGGGCGTGGCAGCTGGTAATGGTATTGCATTAAGGCTGTCTCTAGCAACCTGTTTACCAGAAATGGTGTTCCTAAGTGCCATAGTTACTGAGTTATTGGCCTAAAACTACATTTTTTCGAGGTGTGTCTGGTCTTTTTGCTTATTGTGGGGGCGGTAAGGGGCGTGACAAAATAAACTTGATATGCTTGCGAAGATAACGGACTTTCATTATAAATTTGGTGGCTCTAGCTTTTGTAGTTTAAAAGATCCAGGTGTTCATACGGACGGACGGACAGACACACGGACAGACGGACATTGCTATATCGACTCGGCTGTTGATGCTGATCAAGAATATATATACTTTATGGGGTCGGCCACGCCTCCTTTTGCCTGTTACGCATATTTCGCTTCTCACAAACCTAATAGACCCCTCTACCTTTTTTTTAGAGTACGGGGTCTATTTATATAATAATCATCAAAACAACGACCAACCGGAACAAAAAATACTACAAAATGGAAGGAGGAGCAGCAGCCACAACAACCCTTTCTGACGCCAGCATGTCACAAGTAATTAATCAATTGAAAGACGTTGAGAAATTCAATGGAGACGAAAATACCCTGTACAATTTTGTCAACCGTATCGACTACATATTGGCTCTGTACACGACCAATGATATACGGCAACAATCAATTATTTTTGGACTTGTGGAACGTTGCGTCAGTGCTGATGTTATGCTATCACTTGGCATGAACAACCTTAACACCTGGACGGATCTTCGAAAACAACTAATACTCAACTACAAAACCCAAACCAAGAACCATATCTTACTGGAGGAATTTAGGAACACACCTTTCAAAGGGAATGTACGAGAATTTCTGGAAGAAGCCGAGTACCGTAGGCGGACCTTGATGAGTAAGCTAGAACTAGAAAACAACCATGAAGAAAAAATATTGTACACGCGATTGATAAAAACAAGTATTGACGATCTTATACAAAAATTGCCTACTGACATTTGAATTCGAATTATAAATTGCGAAATTCCCGATTTAAGATCAATAATAAATCTATTACAAGAAAAAAAAAATCTGTATGACGAACAATGTCAAAATTCGAATCCCATTAAAGTAAAACATGAAAAAGTTTTAAGCCACCTCCAACCAATTCCAATTTTCAAAGATTTCCAACATTCCTTCAACCAAATAACACTCCTTATGTCCCAAATCATAATCATCCATCATATGTTCAACTGCCATTATATCCACCACAACCACATTATAACAATAACAATATGCATTACACTAACGCTTATTTATCTCGACCAACCCAATCCGTACCGATTCCGACAAGACCAGTACAGTTAACACCCACACCAAATTTCCGTCAAAGCTTATTTGACTATAATCGTTTCGGACAGAATCAGAATCAGAGTCCCATTCCACAAAGAGCACCGATCAATAATGCTCCAATCAACCAATCAAACGCCCTAGACCAGCTAAAAGTGCGCAAAGTAAAATGAGTATAGATCACGAGGCAAGGAACCAAGAAGAATTGAATTATCAGGAATATTAGCAACAAGAATATTTCAATCAATTAGCTTCTTATCCTCAATACTACCACGAGCAGGGATATGCAAAAAATTCAGATTATTTAGATTCACAAACACCAGCAGCAGAACCCGAAACTGAGCAGTGTAACGAGATAGAACTCGAACAAGCTGAAAATTGTCGGCAACAAGCCTCGGACACCAACAGTTTATAAACTTGACCCATAAGGGAAAGAATTTGAAATGCCTAATAGATACCGGTTCTACAGTTAACATGATGACATCCAATATTTTCAATCTACAAGTTGTAGATACTGAATGTCTAATTCAAACAAGTAACGGGCCATTGTATTAAGTTCCAATCTCGTTTATTGAATTGAATGGAATGAATTTGGTTCTCTTAGACTAAAGGCTTGCTAGCTGTCGGCGCAGCGGCAGAGCAGCCGTTTTATATAAACATTATATATAAGTAAAGTAACTAATGTAAGACGGGCAGAGAGTGTGAGTTATGCATGCACATATGTATATTAGCGGTCAGTATGGGGAACATGCTGACTCGGCTCTAAGCAATGAATGCAATGAGTGCATATCATATTACGTTTGGACTTGAACTGTGTGCGGGCACTTGGCACGCTGTCGCTGAGTGACAAAGTAAATGCCCTATGCATATTCGGCTAACAAAGTGTTGCCGCTCAATATTTATGTTGAGTAATAAGAACTCATATGTGCATACACTACATCTCCCTCCTTTTGAAAAAAATAACGTAATTTCATGAAGTTATTTTAATTCTTATTATCTATAAATTTACGAAATTTTATTTATTTATTTATTTTTTTGGTTTTTTTTTTTTTTATATATGTAGTGACATATGTAGATACATACGTACCTAAACCCATACACCATATACACCACACTTATTATTTATGTTAAAGATTTCTTTCCCACAAAAAACTAATGTAAACACTATCAAAAAATCAAATGGTGACAATAACAATTCTGGCTTCCCACGAATGCATTAAATATCATAAACAATTCGCCAGAATCGTTATTCCCATCATTGGGGTTAAAACTGATGACGTAACACAAATCCTAGCCGAACTCTCTCAATCTCTTCAAGATCGAGATCTTTCTCTTTTATAAGAGCCAAAAGCTCAATGAGTCCAAAGTCCAATTAATGAAAGCTCAAAACCGAGGTTTGCTTAACGTCATCAGAACATAGGATAAGCAGTCTAGATTTGTACTCCATAGCTTCGTGTTTATTGAATAAAGTATTATATTTTTTTTTATAAACCAAGTGTCGAAACATCTTATTGGCGCAGCCGGTAGGATATCGTTAATAAATATCCTCGTAATAAGTAATCGTCCTTTTTCAATCCATTGAAAAGAAATCCTTGTACGACCAAGGAATTTCTAGGATTCGAGCACGCGAATTTGCCGCGGCAAGGAAACGGTTAAAACATTACAATTTTGGAAAAAATATTATCTTGATATCCGCCAAAGAACCTAAGCGTGTGTGACTCAAAACCCAATTATCAGCCGTGGCCCATATTTAATTGTGCGACCGCCACCAAAGATAATTGCTATTACAAAGAAAAACCGCGCAAAACACCAAACAGTGTTCAACCAAAAAACAAGAAAGAAAAGTACAGTCGAGCACGCCCGACCGTATAATACTCTCTGCATTTGTTCCCGATTAAATTATTAAAATCGGTATCGAGATATTACAATGTGAATTATTTGCATTAAAACACGTTGAAACAAAAACAATCTAGCATAATCAAACATACATCTGTTTGTTTGCATGCGAATACACATACATATGTACGTTTGACAATATATGCTGCATATATGTATGTATGTGTGTATTCGGCGCGGCCAGCTTCCGCGGGCAGCGCTGCCGACTCACAGGCAGCGAAAACGTTCGAACATGTGCTTGTGTGTTTCTATCTCGCTTGCACCTATGGGTTGATAATGCGTTCAATTATCAATATTGTAACGCTTCTAGTTTTCTTGTTTATAGCCCGATTTTAATGCGCCTTTCAAGATAGTTTAATATACATAGTTAATCTCCACACTAATTATAATTAAACAATACTGTATGATACGAACAAGTTCGCAAAAAACGGCATTTTAAGTTTTTTTCAAGTGTGGGGAAAGGGGGCGTGGCAGTCCAAACTTTTAAATGGCAATGCAACTATGCTGTCGCTAGGAACCTCCGTACCCAAATTGGTGATCGTAGGTGCCACAGTTACTGAGATATTTGCCGAAAACACCAATTTTTCACGAGGTGTGTCCAGTTTTTTGCTTATTGTGGGCGAATGGGGCGTGGCATCGAAAAAAAAAAAATTCTTGTATTGACTGACTAAATATCTGATCGTTTGACACCAAGCTCGAACTTGTAGCTCTTACCATCTCTGAAATCTGTTTGTTCATACGGACAGACGGACAGACAGACAGACAGACAGACAGACAGACAGACGGACAGACGGACATGGCTATATGGACTCGGCTTGTGATGCTGCTCAATAATATATATACTTTATGGGGTCTGCCACGCCTCCTTCTGCCTGTTACATACTTTTGCACAAACCCAATATACTCTTGCAGAGAGTATAATAGATCCTCTGGACTATTTGAACACCTGTAAATAAAGAGCTTATTTCTGGGCTTTACATATCAATTAATTGATCCCTGTAAACGTAAGTCTCTTATAATTCAACAAAAGTGACAATTAAAACAAAAAGTGACAATTTAAACAAAAAACCTGAAGTGACAATTGCCAACAAAATAAAAAATTAAATCTACAACAACACCATGGCAACCAACTCACCAATGGAACTATCGGAAATGCATTTAAAGCAAGCGCTTGGACAAATTCGACAAGTGCCAGTATTCGACGGAAAAACCGTGGAACTAACTGCATTTATAAGGAGGATCGATTTTATTATGCAGTTATATCCAACACAGGATGTGAGACAACATAGTGTCCTATTTGGAGCAATCGAGATGCAGACCACCGGATCCGCACAACGAGTGTCGCAGCTGACAGCAGCCACAACCTGGGGAGAGTTAAGGAGCGCCCTCATCGACGAATTTAAAACACAAACTCCGTATGAAGAATTTCTACGACGTCTCTATAATACCAACTTTAATAATAGTATCCGTAAGTTTGTTGAAGATCTAGAGTATAAATCTTTTGTAATATCCAATAAGTTAATGTTAGAAAATCAGGTCCAGAACACTATATTGTATACTAATGCAATGAATAATACTATTAAAGACGTTATTACAAAAAAATTACCGGACAGAATTTTTATGACACTAGCACGATATGACATTACAACAGTTTCAAAACTAAAACAAGTAGCTCAACGCGAAGGATTGTACGAAAATGGTTATAACGAACGTAATAACCAAAACAATGACAATTCCAAAACGAACAAAACACAAAGCAATTCAAGCAATGAAAACCGTGGAAAGGGAAATAACCAGAATTATTACCCTACTCCAAATTACTCAAATAACGCTAACCTAAATCATAAACCAAAAGAAAATGCTGAAGCATTACAAAAGGAATTCAAACAAAATCTTGATCAAGCTAGATCACAAAACCCAATGAATTACCAAACTCAGAGTCAAAGACCTCCTAATCCCCCTCATAAAGGACAGAGAGAAACTAGTGGCCACTCTAAAATGGAAACATCAGAAAATTTTCATCAAGGAGCCTCGGACAACGAAGAACCAATCCCTTCATCAGATTAGTTATGAATGAACAAAATTTTAACTGTGTTATTGACACAGGTTCATCCATAAATTTAATGAAACAAAACTTTTTAAAATTTCCTATAAAACCTTGCCAATTGAACGTACAAACAATAAATGGTATTGTTCAATTAAAGAATTGTGTATCTTTTGAGCTTAGTAAACTATGCCCTACCCATCAAATATTTTACTTACACAACTTTTCTGACAATTACGATATCTTACTAGGTAGAGAATATCTAGAATCCTGTGAAGCAAAAATTGACTACAAACAAAAAACAGTTATTCTAAACGATCATCTATTTTCAATGAGATATGACCGTGAGAATTCTGTCAAGGACAAGGCCGCATTTCAATGCCTTGATCCGCCCCAAACAAACGACATAGCAGTAAATTACGCTATCAATAATGAATTAAATGAAACAAATCAATTCCGATTAGAAAATCTAAACGATGAAGAAAAAATGCAAACTGACCAAAATTCTTTTCGAGTTTAGTGACATTCAGTACAAAGAAAGTGAAAATTTGACTTTTACCAGTACAATTAAGCATGTCATCCAAACTAAACACGAAGACCCAATCCAAAAAGCGTCCATACAAGTATGCGCAAACATTCGACGAAGACTTTTCGATTCTTCTATAACGTCTAATGCTAACATATGCTCGAAATCTGCAAACATGCTCTTTTCCTAAGCTGGAGAAACTGGCCAGTGACGCTGCTTGATAGGTTTTGCGTCAGCTACATCGATGCTATGCTCCATCAAAGGTGTTCGCCCTAATCCTTCTCTCTCATAGGATGGCAGTTTGCAAATGACTGTTTCTAGTCTACCTTGTTCTTGACTCGTGAGCACGTGTTTCTTAGAATCGTCTATTACTTCATCGTCTCGGCCTACATCGAGTTCTGAAATCTTTTCGTTGGCAGCTACTATTCTATTCACTAATCCAAAATTCTTCCAAAAATCCATCCCTAAATAAATATCTTGACTAAGTCCGGGAACTATATAAAATTCAATGCGATTCGTCTGACCACGATATGTAATTTCGCTTACAAGACGACCGACTACTGAACACTTGGAGTTGTTTGCGGTTCTGATTGAACCAGAACACTTTCGCATTTGTGGATGCTTTACCAGCTCTTTAGCGGCAGTGCCTCCAATGCAACTAATGCTTGCTCCTGAATCGAGCAACGCTACATATGGCTTGTTCTCAATATTAATTTCGGTGTACAATCTATCATCTCCATTGAGAATTATAGCTGAGACGAGCTGCTTCCGAATTCGGCGTATCTTCTGCCAAAAACTTCGCATACGCGATGTAGAACGTTTGATCTTGACTATCTTATCGAACGCGCTTACGTCACCTAAGATTCGCTGTCTAGCCTCCATGTATCTGGCTACGCGTATGTGATATGGCTGTTGAGTATTTGTTCTAGCTTGTTGGTTATTGTCTATGCCGTGTTGTTCACTTCCCAGACTTGATCTATTCTCAGGGTCAGTCTGGGTACCCCGATCTAACATTAATGATTTGGGCGCGTCTGAGGGGTTCTGACTGACGCGTCCCCGAATGGTTTCCCCGACGGGTTACGTCTGACAGTTTGGTTTGTAAGTGTCTTTCGCTCCACATCCATAACAGAAAATGCTGCGAGCTTCAAAACATATCGAACCGATGTCCATCCTTTCCGCAATTCCAACATTGGAACTGCTTGCCACGCTGAATCGCTGACACGCTATTTTGTTCTTCTACGCTCAACCGCTCGTCCAGCTGAGAAACGTAACCTCGTTGGCTGAAAGTATTTTTGGACACCTGCGATTTAACTTGCTTATAAAACTGTTCATGGGTACGAACTTCTTCTCTTAACCGAGAAAGGCGGTTTATGTTGAGATGCATTAACTCATACCGAAGTGACGGCTTTGCATGACGAATAAGCAGATGAACTAATGTTTCTTCTGATAGCTCTGATTTTAAGCGAGCTGCAAGCTTCTCGACTTCGAACTGATAATCCTCGAAAGATTCTTTGTCAGCCTGTCGTCTGCTGTTTATGGCTTCCCAAATATCCATATCTGAATCTGCGTCCTTAAACTTTTCTCTAAACTCCTTGCAAAATTCATTCCATGAAAAGTGCTGAAAAGAACGATGAAATCTACAATACCATTCGTTGGCTCTGCCAACAAAGAATAGGTGCAAATGATCACACAGCAGTTGGTAATCACCATTCAAATTCTGCTGTGCGAGCGAGCGAACTCGATAAAGAAATTCATCCGCCTGCAAACCATCCTTGCCACCCTCGAATTTAATTTTCCAACTCTGAATAATGTTTGGAACTTTCTCCGGTTGGAACGAGCTGTGTCTCCGAACTGATTCATGTGTTTGAGGTATAGTAGTACCACCCACGTGTGCTTGAGTTCTATCTAAAGGACGATTGCCTGACGATGATGTCTGGCCAGATTGGCTATTGTTTCGAGCTATTTCAGACTGCGATCGTGTTTCGATTTGTAAGCCAGCAAATTGCGTCTGAATTATATTGGTAAGCTCTTGCAATAATTGACGTTGTTGAGCTTGTACCGCACTTTGTACTATTCTGTTTATATCATCTATATTCTGGGTTCTCGACGATTCTAACGAGGATTGCTCGATACTGTTTATGCTAGTATTAGGGGGTCGATTTCGGCCTCGGCTCCGATTCTGAGACCTGGTAGTCATTCCTCTACGCTGAGATTCTCCTCTACCCCGACTTCCTTGACCCCTGCCACGAAAACTGAGTGGTGCATTGATCGTCGCAACGTTAGTATCATTGATACTAGGCGTACTTTCGACGGGTAATAAATTAAGTGTACAAACTTGATTACATGTTGGGCAAATGTTAGTTTCTCTCAAACGTGCGCTTATACAAGAAAAATGGAATTTATGATAACATGGCGAAACTGTGCTTTCTTCGCCACCATTGATAAGAGTTTGGCAAAGGGAACACGAAATATTTTGTGAATTTAAAGCTGCAGGCAGATCCTCCATACTGTGACGATCCGCCATCATCGTATTATACTTTCAGAATCCGTACAAATTGGTCATACAAATTGTCATACAAATTGGTCACTGGTTATCTTACATATCTTTGTTTCTATTGAAAACTACTGAACGAAATGGTTTTTTAAACAATGTTGTTATGCTGAAGTCAAATGTCGAAGAACTCCAACCATTTGCAATTCCTCTCGCCTATCAACGCTGTTCTAAAACCTGGAAAGTTAAGTTCGAAATGTAACAAGCCTTCTATGATTTGAATCGCGATGGTCGATTAAGCCGTAATGCATCGGACTACAATCGCATTTCCTATCGACGATGTCCAAAAATCACTTAAACTGCTGCTAATTCGAAACTGTATTACTTATTTGATAATATGACCTGAAATTACCATTGGCTTATGAGACACGTTTCGGTCGATCAACTCATAAAACTAGAATTGAAATCGCAATTCCGAACACGTGTGTCACGCACCTGTCCATAACCTCAATTCATACATCATATCGTCTTTAACCTAAACTTTGAGATTTACTGTGGATGGAAATACTGAGCTTGTTCGTGAGGGACACTATCTCGAATAATCCTACACGGTGAGCAATCGTGATTTCGGATCCAAAGAGATTCTTCAACTTCGGAGTAATTTTGATTTGGGTCCAATATTATGGTCACCACACCCACTTCTAAGGTGAAAAGATTTACTACCGTATAGTCAAAGATTAATTTTCCTAGTCCCACGTTTGGGCGCCACTTTCTATTGTTATTCTTATGTAGCATTCAGCTACCTGTCCATAGAGGATTCGGAGGCGTGCACTTCTAGCATCGCTCTGTGCTATGCTCGTCGGATATGTCGTGGGTTCTTTCCTCCTCCTTCTATGGAAATCATAAGATATAAAAAAGAATAAGTGCACTTACTGTCTTCTACTGTGTCAACTAAAATATATGTATAACTGGGCTTTACCCACGGCTAACCAAAGATAATGACCGATAACCAGGAATTAGGGCGACTTGGATGTTAACTGTCCCCTATTCTTTACCCACCCGACCATGGTAACACGATAATAATTTGGCGGTTACCCTTAACAATTCATTTATTACATTATTCCAATTTGTATGATTTCAACATGATTTACCAATCGATAAATTAATTAATATCTACTCAAACATGATTACAATATTTCAAAGTATAAATTCAAGAAAAAGGAACATGATACGCGAAAGAATACATGACGCATTAGCGGTTTAACTATACAACTCTTTAAGCTTTCGTTCAAATCTCTTTACAAACAATTTCTACATCTGAGCGACGACCGTTCACAATAGTAATATAATTTCACATAATGTCTTGCTTAAACGCAAGTGGTACTCACACTGAATATATTTTGTATTACTCACAAATTAATCCGCCGGTGCGTGTTCGTTGGGCCCATCGAAGATGCAAACTGTGCGATTGTGGTTATGTTTCTGTAAAGCTGTAATTATATCACCAAGGGTACGCTCATGTCGCTTACAATAATTCCTTTCTTTTTTTATCTAAGAACGAATTTTAGCTCAATTAGTTATATATTCAATATTTCCTTAAAATTACAAAATTAGTAGATTTTACAAACGCTGGCGAACGTCAAACGACGTAAGATCGCCATGTGGAGTGGCACTAGAGCCGCCCTTTTCCGTCTAGGGACAAAATACGAAAATTGTAGCAACCCCGTCCAATTTGGAACGGGTGTGCGAGAACAGCTGACTGGAGTTATGCAGGTGTCGCCAAAGCGCTTCTGCAACTGCGTTGTCTCAAAAAGAATATTCCATGCGCAGATTGCCGGGTCACGCTGAGTCCACGTCAGGGGTTATGCGTGTACCAAAAATCAGCCGACCGACCGCAGAAAATTTGCACAAAGAACGCGCGAAAGCGCAGGGCGCAGATCGGTCGGCTACACCGCAGAAATTACAAATTGGGAGCTCCTGCTAACACAAAAAAACTTATTGACTACATGCGAAATCATTTTGTCGATTTATTACCTTTTCTCTTTGTTCCAGCTCACTGACACTACCGCGGCAGATCTTATTGCACCAATTTAATATATCAATTTATGTATACAAATATTATAGATATATTTGTATATACATATATATATTTATGCACAAATATATTTGAGGTTGTGTGCACTGTACTTATGACACTTAGCAACTAGGCTTATTAGATTTTCACAATTTTGCAGCAACGCGTTTATCTTCTTTCGGGTCAGCAAACCAAGTGAACGAGAAGATTTTCTATGATGGCCTACGTGCCAAATTTGCTTCCACCTTGCGCAATGTGACGAATAATTACCTGGAGTTTTCCAGCATATTATTCTTTTGCTTTCGATGCATCGCCAGACCATCGAAAATCACAACAAAAGAGATCGCCGCTAATCAGCTGTGTGGTGCAAAAGGGAAATTTATGGTGAAGGGTTGCCAGATAGTTGAAAATTGAAATAGTAAGGGTATTCCTGAAAACCTGAACCCTACAATAGTACCTTATTTCTATTCTTATGCTCTTCTAGCATTACCCTAGCTCTTTTATATGCTACTTCTAATGTATATTTGCTTTCTTTAGCATAATCATCTATATTATATATTGCTTCTACGCTATCTATGCTATTAAATTGTTTTGGTAAATTACTTGTTTTACCAAATACTAGCTCATATGGACAATAAGTATGTGGCATAGAGCGGGTCGTGTTGAAACAAAAAACAAAATATTGAAGCCATACGTCCCAATCAGTTTTATCAACCGATATGTAGGATCGTATGTATTCATTAAAAGTTCTATGACTTCTTTCTATCGTTCCAACTGTCTGGTGGTGGTGTGCTGTAGATGTAATATTTTTAATATTTAAATATTTGCACAAATTGTCTATAATTGAATTCTTGTATTCTGTTCCCATGTCCGTAATGAACGTCTTCATTGGACCGTACTTCAGGATAAAAGATTCAAATATTGCTTTAGCGACAGTATTAGCATTCTTATTCGGAACAGGTATGGCAACTAAATACTTACTTAAATCACACATTAAAGTGACTGCATACTCGTTTCCATTTTCTGATTTTGATAGTGGACCAATAGTGTCCACTATCACTCTGTCGAAAACATTTATGGGTGTGTCTGTTATTGTTAGTGGGGTCTTACTATGTTTCGTTATTTTACCTTTCTGGCATTTTTGACATTTTCGTATGTACTCAGTGATATCACGAGTCATATTCTTCCAAAAATAATGCCTGTTGATTTTTGCTAAAGTTTTTGAAATGCCAGTATGGCCTCCTTGTGTGGGATCGTCATGGAAGTTAGACAAAATAGCTTCTGTATCTTTTTGTTTATCTATTAGGGTCACCGGGTTGAGTAGCGCTACTCTTAATGTTTTTAATATTTTATTGCCCATTAATTTGAAATTATCTATTGAAGTATTTTCAAAGATATTTTCCCACTGTGCCACTTTGAGTTGGCTGATTTTATTTATACCGGCTTGCAGTTCAAGCCTTTGGAAAAATGGACCTAAGTCTAGGATTCCATTGGTATATAAATCGCTAACATCATATCTTGCAGTAATTTTTCTGCCATGTTTAAATAAACATAACGTATCCTTTACAATGTCCTTTGCAATGTCACTACTTTACGTACTTCGTCATTGTTTATGACTTCATATACGTTGGGCTTAGAAGCTGTATTTAAAGATTGCGTAAGCAATTCTTGTTCTATATTTTCCGCGCGGATTTTCTGTCTATTTTGATATCTTGTAGTGCCTTTATTTATATTGCCAGTTATATTTTGTAGGTCTTTGATGGTTATTCTTGATAACGCATCAGCTACATAGTTGTCTTTTCCCTTTAAGTATTCAACTGTGAAATAATATTCTTCTAATTCGAGCCTCATACGTGTCAGTTTAGAACTGGGATTGATCATTGAGAACAGGTATATTAAAGGTCTATGGTCTGTTTTTATTAAGAAATGTTTTCCATATATATATGGTCTAAAGTGTAATATTGCCCAATGTATTGCAGCTAATTCCTGCTCAGTAGTACACTTATTACATTCTCCTTTAGTGAACGATCTAGATGCATAAGCAATGGGAAGTTGGAGTCCATCACGGTTTTGAGATAAAACCGCTCCACATGCTTGTTTGTTTGCATCCGTAATTATACGGAATTCTTTATTAAAGTCGGGGTATTGTAATAATGCTGGTTCCATTAGCTTATCTTTTAAATATTGGAATGCGTCTTGGCATTCAACTGCCCATTCAAAGGGAACATTCTTTTTACATAATCTTGTTATGTGCCGGGAATATTCGGCGAAGTTTTTAATGAATCGTCTATAATAATTGCAAAAGGTTACAAAACGTCTAGCGCTATCCGCATTGTGCGGGACTGGATAATTTTTAATGACATATTTTGTGTCATCGGGCAAGATTCCTTTATCTGTGCATTTATGACCAAGGAAAGTCACCTCATGCATAAAAAATGAACATTTTTCTGGATGTAGCTTTAGGTTGTATTCCCTGCATTTGTCAAAAACATCTGTTATGTTTTTAAGCATGTGTTTTTCGGAACAACCTATAACTATTAAGTCATCCATGTAAAGGAATGCTTGTGAAGGTTCTAATCCAGAGAATGCAATTGTCATCAACCTCTGAAATGAGTTAGGCGCTATTTTTAAACCGAAAGGTAATCGCTTGAAACGATACGAGCCGTTGCTCGTTGAAAATGACGTTATATCTCTTGAACTTTTTCGAGTTCAATTTGGTGGAATCCTGACATAAGATCAAGACACGAAAAATATTTTGCTCGCCCTAGTTGATCTAAAATGTCATCAATTCTTGGGAGATGAAATTTATCAGACAATAATTGTTTATTTGACGATAGTCAATCACTAATCGTCATTTCTTTGAATCTGAAGTCGGAGATGATTTTTTGGGGACAAGTAATAATGGGCCAAATATATTCGGATACAGAAGGTTCGACTATTCCGTCGGTGATCAATTTTCCGACTTGCTTCTGTATCTCTTTCACCTGACCGTGTGGGCTTCTATAATTTTTGACATATACTGGTTCATCATCCTTTAATCTCAGTTTCTGTTTGTAGAAATTATTTGTAGTGATCGGTTCTGTTTCCAATCCGAATATATCGCTGTATTTGGTGCATAAGCTTGAGAGCTGTGACTTAAATTGTGAAGGAAAGTTCTTTGATAGTTGAGATAATACAGACTTTTCTCTAGTTTCATTATTAGTTTTGACTACTTCGTAGTTCGAAAGAGATTCATATGCCAAGTTATTTGTATTGACTACTTGATCTCTATCTGTAGTATCAAGTAGTCTTATGAATGCATTTTTATACTCTCTGCAAGAGTATATTGGGTTTGTGCAAAAGTATGTAACAGGCAGAAGGAGGCGTGGCAGACCCCATAAAGTATATATATTATTGATCAGCATCACAAGCCGAGTCCATATAGCCATGTCCGTCTGTCCGTCTGTCTGTCTGTCTGTCCGTATGTCCGTATGAACAAACAGATTTCAGAGATGGTAAGAGCTACAAGTTCGAGCTTGGTGTCAAACGATCAGATATTTAGTCAGTCAATACAAGAATCTTTTTTTTTTTCCACGCCCATTCGCCCACAATAAGCAAAAAACTGGACACACCTCGTGAAAAATTGGTGTTTTCGGCAAATATCTCAGTAACTGTGGCACCTACGATCGCCAATTTGGGTACGGAGGTTCCTAGCGACAGCATAGTTGCATTGCCATTTAAAAGTTTGGACTGCCACGCCCCCTTTCCCCACACTTGAAAAAAACTTAAAATGCCGTTTTTTGCGAACTTGTTCGTATCATACAGTATTGTTTAATTATAATTAGTGTGGAGATTAACTATATTAAACTATCCTGAAAGGCGCATTAAAATCGGGCTATAAACAAGAAAACTAGAAGCGTTACAATATTGATAATTGAACGCATTATCAACCCATAGGTGCAAGCGAGATAGAAACACACAAGCACATGTTCGAACGTTTTCGCTGCCTGTGAGTCGGCAGCGCTGCCCGCGGAAGCTGGCCGCGCCGAATACACACATACATATATATATGCAGCATATATTGTCAAACGTACATATGTATGTGTATTCGCATGCAAACAAACAGATGTATGTTTGATTATGCTAGATTGTTTTTGTTTCAACGTGTTTTAATGCAAATAATTCACATTGTAATATCTCGATACCGATTTTAATAATTTAATCGGGAACAAATGCAGAGAGTATTATACGGTCGGGCGTGCTCGACTGTACTTTTCTTTCTTGTTTGTTGTTGCTATTGTGCTAGCTATGTAAATACCATGTTTAATTTCCTGGCTTGGAATCAATAAACTGTCTTCTTGGGAATTTAATTGAATTTTCCTAATAACTTGGGATCTCGCTGGCAGAAGTATTGAGTTGTTGCCAGAACTGTATGTTATTGGTACATAAATTGGATATTTAAGGTTATCGGGTCTTCTTCTTATGAAGTCGATTCCTAATATGCCATCGCATGGAATAGCGAAATGTAAATCCACGATATGAAAGTCGTGTTGGATTATATATTTAGTTGTCTGTATCTCAATAGAGGTTAAACCTTTTGATTTTGTTACCTCCTGACTTATTCCTTTTATGTCTATTATATAGTTAACGTTTATATCATGATAGTCATCAGAATTTTCTTTGACTATTGAAATGTCTGCACCTGTGTCTACTAGAAAAACCAGTTCTTTTCCTGTGGATACGTTAGCAAAAGTGACAAATATATTCTGACTGAGATTAATTGCATGGACCTTAACATTTTCTACTGTTGGGTACTTAAAGGGTCTTGAGAGTTTCCCAATGCATTTTGGGCTACTCTCACGTTATTATTGTTATTGTGGCCTCGATTTGAGTTACCACGTCCTCGATATTGACCTCTTCCATTATTATTATAGTTGGTACCATTGTAGTTGTTGTGATTATTATTACGACCACGATGATTACCTCTGAAATTTCCACGTCCGCGGTTTCCACCACGCTGAGGATAATTTCTATAATAAAGGACAGTATTTGGTTGTCCACTTGCTTCCGTGCAACTGTTTACGAATTTGGATATTGCATCATTCATGGTGTTGATGGTGCCAGCCTGCATAATAAGTTTTACCTTATCAATTGCGCAATTCTTCGTCATTGCCTTAACTGCAAGCTGTGTAGAATAACTTCTGGCTAACGCAAGGGGTAGTCCGTCCGTTATGTTAGCACTTTCTAGAGCTTTTGTCATCTGCTCGACCTCTGAAGTATATTGGTTAGCAGCTTTGTTGCGTTGCTGTAGATTCATCAGCTTAGCTGATAATACTTCTACAGTTTCGCCTTTGACATTGCGTCTTAGTCCGGAGATGACTTCTGATATAGTTGTCTCATTTCCGACTAGGGTTCTGGCGACACCTTTTAGCTTTGTTTTTATACTCTCTGCAAGAGTATATTGGGTTTGTGCAAAGTATGTAACAGGCAGAAGGAGGCGTGGCAGACCCCATAAAGTATATATATTCTTGATCAGCATCACAAGCCGAGTCGATATAGCCATGTCCGTCTGTCCGTCTGTCTGTCTGTCCGTATGAACAAACAGATTTCAGAGATGGTAAGAGCTACAAGTTCGAGCTTGGTGTCAAACGATCAGATATTTAGTCAGTCAATACAAGAATCTTTTTTTTTCGATGCCACGCCCCATTCGCCCACAAAAAGCAAAAAACTGGACACACCTCGGTAAAAATTGGTGTTTTCGGCAAATATCTCAGTAACTATGGCACCTAGGATCACCAATTCTGGTACTGGAGTTCCTAGCGACAGCATAGTTGCATTGCCATCTATAAATTTGGACTGCCACGCCCCCTTTTCCCACATTTGATAAAATAGTTTTCCAACTGCAATGCCTTTTTTAGCGATTTTGTTCGTATGGTTATTTATATTTCGTGTGGAGACTAACTATATTAAACTATCCTGAAAGGCGCATTAAAATCGGACTATAAACAAGAAAACTAGAAGCGTTACAATATTGATAATTGAACGCAATATCAACCCATTGGTGCAAGCGAGACAGAAACACACAAGCACATGTTCGAACGTTTTCGCTGCCTGTGTGGCGGCAGCGCTGCCTTCGGACGCTGGCCGCGCCGAATGCACACATACATACATGCATGCATCATATATTGTCAAACGTACATATGTATGTGTATTCGCATACAAACAAACAAATGTATGTTTGATTATGCTTAGATGGTTTTTGTTTCAACGTGTTTTAATGCAAGTACTATTCATTGTAATATCTGGATACCGATTTTAATAATTTAATCGGGAAAATGCAGAGAGTATTATATGGTCGGGCGCGCTCGACTGTACTTTTCTTTCTTGTTATTATTGAAATAGCTAATTGTTCGTGTTCGCCTTTTATTGATTCTATAATTTCCAATGCATCGAGAAAACTTCTTAGGTTTTCTGCTTTACCATCAAATACTGGTATAAGCTTTGATGCAGTGTTGATAAAATCAATATTTGACTGTGCCATTGTAATCAATTTTCTTTCAACTATACTCGAGCTAGTGTCTGAATCTGTAGAATTGTCCAAATCAGACATTAATATAGCTGGGATAGTGAGATTATCGATTTCTTCTTCTTCCAAATCCTTTTGGTCGATATTAATAACTTCTTTTGATTCTGGTTCTTCACCAGTTTCAATTGTTACTGAGGTATTTAGAATATTAGGTATTGATATATCGAGGTCGAACTTTTCTCTAATAGTTGTCAAATTGGATCTTAGTCTGATCAAAAACCTTGATACGTGAGACCAATGATCTTGAGTAAGTTTGTCTTTGTGTTCATATATTAGTATCCGGGCTCCATTGAAGCATTTAACTAATATTTCCACGTGTTTTCTAACTGTGGTTTTCTTTATCGGCATATTTTGTGTTAGTGACTTATGAGATTTGTCGAATTCTGCTTTAATGTTTGATAATTCCTTTGATAATTCATTCCACTCCATTACTTTATGGATATGAATTATTTCTTGGATACCATCATAACAATTACTCTACCTAGAATTGGATGTTCATCTACTTTTCATCTAACATGCACATATATTGTTTTAATTTCTTCTTTTTATTTATTTCATTTTCTTGTCGTTACTTATTTAATAACATTTAATTTTTGTATCTTGTAAATTTTGTTTTTTTTTTTGTTGTGTGTGCGGTTTTTATACTCTCTACAAGAGTATATTGGGTTTGTGCAAAAGTATGTAACAGGCAGAAGGAGGCGTGGCAGACCCCATAAAGTATATATATTCTTGATCAGCATCACAAGCCGAGTCGATATAGCCATGTCCGTCTGTCTGTCTGTCTGTCTGTCCGTATGAACAAACAGATTTCAGAGATGGTAAGAGCTACAAGTTCGAGCTTGGTGTCAAACGATCACATATTTAGTCAGTCAATACAAGAATCTTTTTTTTTTCGATGCCACGCCCCATTCGCCCACAATAAGAAAAAAAACGGGACACACCTCGGGTTTCCATCAACTGGAAATGCATCCAGATGCAATACATAAGACAGCCTTCTCAACCAAAAATGGTTATTATGAATACCTTCGTATGCCATTCGGTTTAAAAAATGCTCCTGCAACTTTTCAACGTTGCATGAATAATGTTCTACGTCCATTATTAAACAAGCATTGTCTGGTATATTTTCCACATCGCTTGAAGAGCATCTGAATTCACTTACACTAGTTTTCGAAAAGCTTTCAGAAGCTAATCTTAAACTAGAACTTGATAAATGCGAGTTTCTTAAACAAGAAACTACTTTCCTGGGACATATTACTATGGAGAGAATAAAGCCAAACCTTAAAAAAATCAAGGCAATTCAACAATACCCAATTCCTAAAAAGTCCAAAGAAATTAAAGGTTTTCTCGGAACCCATGACAACAGCCCTAAAAAAAGATTCAAAATTTGATATACAAAATCCGGAATACGTTGAAGCTTTCGAAAAATTAAAACAACTCATCTCCAATGATCCCTTCTTAAAAATACCAGATTTTAAAACTAAATTCGTATTAACTACAGATGCAACTAACGTAGCTCTTGGAGCTCTTGGAGCCATATTAACTACAGATGCAAGTAACGTAGCTCTTGGAGCTGTACTTTATCAAAACGGACACCCACTTAGATACATTAGCAGAACATTAAATGAAAACGAAACTAATTACAGTGCCATAGAAAAAGAACTCTTAGCTATTGTATGGGCAACAAAAACTTTCCGAGATTATCTACTAGGACGACATTTTTAAATAAATAGTGACCATCAACCACTAAGCTGGCTCTACAAAATGAAAAAGTCAAATTCAAAACTAACTAGATGGAGAGTTAAATGATCAGACTTTAACATTAAATACATAAAAGGAAAAGAAAATCACATAGCCGATGCTTTATCACGCGTTAAAATAGACCAAGCCTATTTTGGAGAAGAGACACAGCATAGTACTGATGAAGACAATAGCAACTTAATATTTACAACCGAAAAACCCATAAACACATTTAAAAGGCAAATAATATTTTCTAAAGGCATTCCAAAAATAAACAAGAAAAAAAAAGTACAGTCGAGCGCTCCCGACCGTATAATACTCTCTGCATTTGTCCCGATTAAATTATTAAAATCGGTATCGAGATATTACAATGTGAATTACTTGCATTAAAACACGTTGAAACAAAAACAATCTAAGCATAATCAAACATACATACATCTGTTTGTTTGAATTCGTGGGAAAAAAGTGGGCGTGGCACTCCAAAATTTTAGATGGCAATGCAACTATTCTGTCGCTAGGATCCTCCGGTACCAGAATGGGTGAGCCTAGTTGCCTTACTGAGATATTTGCCGGAAACACCAATTTTTCCCGAGTCCCGGGGTGTCCAGTTTTTTGCTTATTGGGGGCGAATGGGGCGTGGCATCGAAAAAAAAAAGATTCTTGTATTGACTGACTAAATATGTGATCGTTTGACAGCAAGCTCGAACTTGTAGCTCTTACCATCTCTGAAATCTGTTTGCTCATACGGACAGACAGACAGACGGACATGGCTATATCGACTCGGCTTGTGATGCTGATCAAGAATATATATACTTTATGGGGCCACGCCTCCTTCTGCCTGTTACATACTTTTGCACAAACCCAATATACTCTTGCAGAGTGTATAAAAATATAAATACATACTCCGAGTTTAAAGAACTCATTCTTAAAACTCATGAAAAACTTCTACATCCAGGAATTCAGAAAACAAATAAACTTTTCGGTGAAACTTATTATTTCCCTAACAGCCAATTGTTAACACAAAACATTATAAACGAATGTCACATCTGCAATTTAGCGAAAACCGAACACAGAAATACTGACATGCCAATGAAAATTACCCCCAAACCTGAACATTGTCGCGATAAATTTGTAATAGACATTTATTCTTCAGAAGGAAAAGCATTATCTAAGTTGCATTGACATTTACTCAAAATTTGCTACTCTCGAACAAATCAAAACAAAAGATTGGATTGAATGCAAAAACGCATTAATGCGCATATTTAATCAGTTGGGTAAACCAATACTATTAAAAGCAGACCGAGACGGCGCATTCACCAGCATAGCACTCAAAAGATGGCTTGACAGAGGAGTTGAAATACAATTAAATACATCAAAAACAGGTATAGCAGACATTAAACGACTTCATAAAACTATTAACGAAAAATCAGAATCATGAATACATTAAGCGATGAAGAAAACAAGCTCAGCAAAATAGAAACTATTCTTTATATTTACAACCATAAAACCAAACATGACACCACTGGACAAATTCCCGCACACATATTCTTATACGCCGGACAACCAATTCTAGATACACAAGACACAAAAGAAAAGACAAAATAAACAGCGATCGACATGAATACGAAGTCGATACTAGATATCGAAAGGGACCATTACAAAAAGGAAAATTAGAAAACACATTCAAAGCCAACCAAAACGTCACTCAAACAGATCCTGATCATTACCAAATTACTAACAAAAATAGAACAACACACTATTATAAAACACAATTTAAGAAACGAAAGAAAATTAACCAAATTGAAACTCCACAGGTTCCTACTTCGTTATCATAATATCATTCACACTCTTTACCATATCTTTGCGAATTAACTTAACTGAAATAATAATAATAAACGAATATTTTCGTAGAACTATGCTTAACTTTAAAAATTCATCACAAATCAATTATTTATACACCAAATTACAACAAGAACTAAATGGTATAATATTTCATCACAAATCATAATAAACGCGGACTGTTCAACATTGTAGGCTCATTATACAAATTTCTTTTTGGCACACTTGACGATAATGACAGAGTTGAATTCGAGAAAAATATTGAAAACTTATCTTTAAATATTGTTCAAACTAAAGACATAAATGACAATAAACATAATAAATAGCGAAATGCAACAATTTAAAGATCACCAAAACAAACAAACACTGCAAGACACATTTACTTACCAATTATTACAATTTATAGAATATGTAGAACACATTGAAATGGGCATGCAATTGTCAAGATTGAGACTTTTCAATTCCAAACTATTTACCTATGACAGACTTGACAGTGTTAATAACCGAAACATTCTTTTAAATACAACAGTAAAACAAAATTGTCATGGGAAAAAATGTCAATCTTAATATTCAGGGTAATAAAATAATTAACATCAATCAATGTAAACTATAAATAAATAATATAATTTTAAGCGACAATTACTTACAACCAGAAGTTGATCTTACTATATTCAAACCACCAATAGAAATTATTAAAGTCAAACCGACCGGCTTTTTTCCATTAAAACTTTTCAGCTTCGTTTTGTACGTCTCTCTCCTTTGGATCCTTATGAAGAACTGTCTTCTTCTTATTCTTTTTCTATCGATCTCCCTTGTTTTACATTTCGATATTTTACTGTATCGATATCTCGTGTTTACATTTCGTTGTTTACATTTACATTAGGTTTCTGCTGTTAACATACAAACATAAAATAACAGCCTATTGTCATTTGTTTTCCTAAATATCACTCCATTTCTCATCTCAAACAATTTATGCTCACCCATTTCAAATAATTTTTTAATTTCCTGTAACTTACCATCTCTCGTTTGACAAATGATCAAATTGGTCTCAAAACTGTTTGCTTCTGGAATCATTATACTGTTGTTGCACCTGCTTAAAGCATCTACGTGTTGCATCTGTTTACCTGTTCTGTGTACTAAATCATAATCAAATTCCTGCATTTCTAACGCCCATCTGGCGATTCTGGGATTAAGATCTATTTTATTTAATGTCAAGGTTAATGAATTACAGTCTGTTATGATTTTAAATCTTCTGCCCTGTAGGTATATTCTAAATCTTCTAAGTGAATATATAATTGCTAATGTTTCTAATTCAAAGCTATGGTATTTCGATTCCGTTTCTGTTGTCCTTTTAGAAAAATAAAATATTGGGTGCAACTTGCCATCTTGTTTTCTCTGTAGAAGTACTAATGTGTTTGCTTGCAATCATGATGTCATCCATGTATATAATGACTTTGTTTTCTCTGATTAGGTCACTAAATATACCATTGACAAATCTTTGAAAAACTTGGGAAGCCGTTTTTAAACCCATTGGCATTCTAAGAAATTCGAATTGTCCTAAAGGCGTGACGAATGATGTATATTTTTCAGATTCTTTCTCAACGAACACATGAAAATAGCCATTCTTCAGGTCAAGTTTCGTAAATACTGATTTCTCAACTAAAGCATCTAACAGATCGTCAATTAATGGTAATGGATAGTTGTCTTTAATTATGATCTTGTTTAGTCTTCTAAAGTCTATACACATTCTTAAATCTCCAGTTTTTTTCTTTACTAATACAATTGGCGATGCATATTCGGAACTGCTCGGTTGTATGGATTAATTATCAAGATAATATCATACTAATTGTATCCCATATCCCAATCGACTTTCAATCTACTAATACCATTAAAATCATTCCATATCCCGACCACGATGGCTACCAACTTGACTACACTAGTACTACATATTATTTTTTGAAAAAAGATAATAAAATTTATAATAGAGAAAATGAACCAATTATTGATGAATGCATTACGAAAATCCTACTACACACAAAAACAATATGTAATTTTGAACGCATAAATGTAAAAAGAAATGATAAAATATATTGAGCCTAACACTATTGTAAAATGGAACATTTCTAATACAACAGTAAAACAAAATTGTCAGAAAAGTAATGTCAATCTTAATATTCAGGGTAATAAAATAATTAACATCAATCAATGTAAACTATAAATAAATAATATAATTTTAAGCGACAATTACTTACAACCAGAAGTTGATCTTACACCATTGTATCCACCAATAGAAATTATTAAAGTCAAACCGACCGGCTTTTTCCATTAAAACTTTTCAGCTTCGTTTTGTACGTCTCTCTCCTTATTCTCCTTATGAAGAACTGTCTTCTTCTTATTCTTTTTTCTATCGATCTCCCTTGTTTTACATTTCGATATTTTACTGTATCGATATCTCGTGTTTACATTTCGTGTTTACATTTACATTAGGTTTCTGCTGTTAACATACAAACATTTCTTATATTCTAGTATGTGTTTTTGTACTCTCTACAAGAGTATATTGGGTTTGTGCAAAAGTATGTAACAGGCAGAAGGAGGCGTGGCAGACCCCATAAAGTATATATATTCTTGATCAGCATCACAAGCCGAGTCGATATAGCCATATCCATCTGTCCGTCTGTCTGTCTGTCTGTCTGTCTGTCTGTCTGTCTGTCTGTCCGTATGAACAAACAGATTTTAGAGATGGTAAGAGCTACAAGTTCGAGCTTGGTGTCAAACGATCACATATTTAGTCAGTCAATACAAGAATCTTTTTTTTTCGATGCCACGCCCCATTCGCCCACAAAAAGCAAAAAACGGGACACACCTCGGAAAAAATTGGTGTTTTCGGCAAATATCTCAGTAACTATGGCACCTAGGATCACCAATTCTGGTACCGGAGTTCCTAGCGATAGTATAGTTGCGTTGCCATTTAAAATTTTGGACTGCCACGCCCACTTTTGTAATTATATAATTCGTGTGGAGACTAACTATATTAAACTATACTGAAAGGCGCATTAAAATCGGGCTATAAACAAGAAAACTAGAAGCGTTACAATATTGATAATTGAACGCAATACCAACCCATAGGTGCAAGCGAGATAGAAACACACAAGCACATGTTCGAACGTTTTCGCTGCCTGTGTGTCGGCAGCGCTGCCCGCGGTCGCTGGCTGCGCCGAATACACACATACATACATACATATTTGCATCATATACATATTGCCAAACGTATGTGTATTCGAATACAAACAAACAGATGTATGTTTGATTATGCTTAAATTGTTTTTGTTTCAACGTGTTTTAATGCAAGTAATTCACATTGTAATATCTCGATACCGATTTTAATAATTTAATCGGGACAAATGCAGAGATTATTATACGGTCGGGCGCGCTCGACTGTACTTTTCTTTCTTGTTTTTTTTTTAGCTTAATCTAGTATTTTACAATTTGATAGCTTATCTTATATTAATGTTAACAATTATTATGCTAATATATGATATTTAATACAAAGATTATTTTTTAACCCAGTGCCTTATATTGCTAGCACTCCAAACTCCCTGATACGGATTTCGTGATAGTTGAAAACCGTCAATGTTTTTAATTAAATATCTGTCATTCTTTAGGACTTTGGCTATAACATATGGTCCTTTGGATTTAGGAATTAATTTTCTTGATACTCCGAAATTCTTTACCATTATGTAATCTCCTGTGTCATAATTGTTCGCTATCTTTCTATTTTTATTAAAATATTTCTCATTCTTCTCTTGTGATGCTAATTGATTCTGTTGAGCATTTTTCCTAATATTTTCTAAATTTTTTAATAATATTTTCATAAAATAGCAGCCTATTGTCATTTGTTTTCCTAAATATCACTCCATTTCTCATCTCAAACAATTTATGCTCACCCATTTCAAATAATTTTTTAATTTCCTGTAACTTACCATCTCTCGTTTGACAAATGATCAAATTGGTCTCAAAACTGTTTGCTTCTGGAATCATTATACTGTTGTTGCACCTGCTTAAAGCATCTACGTGTTGCATCTGTTTACCTGTTCTGTGTACTAAATCATAATCAAATTCCTGCATTTCTAACGCCCATCTGGCGATTCTGGGATTAAGATCTATTTTATTTAATGTCAAGGTTAATGAATTACAGTCTGTTATGATTTTAAATCTTCTGCCCTGTAGGTATATTCTAAATCTTCTAAGTGAATATATAATTGCTAATGTTTCTAATTCAAAGCTATGGTATTTCGATTCCGTTTCTGTTGTCCTTTTAGAAAAATAAAATATTGGGTGCAACTTGCCATCTTGTTTTCTCTGTAGAAGTACTAATGTGTTTGCTTGCAATCATGATGTCATCCATGTATATAATGACTTTGTTTTCTCTGATTAGGTCACTAAATATACCATTGACAAATCTTTGAAAAACTTGGGAAGCCGTTTTTAAACCCATTGGCATTCTAATAAATTCGAATTGTCCTAAAGGCGTGACGAATGATGTATATTTTTCAGATTCTTTCTCAACGAACACATGAAAATAGCCATTCTTCAGGTCAAGTTTCGTAAATACTGATTTCTCAACTAAAGCATCTAACAGATCGTCAATTAATGGTAATGGATAGTTGTCTTTAATTATGATCTTGTTTAGTCTTCTAAAGTCTATACACATTCTTAAATCTCCAGTTTTTTTCTTTACTAATACAATTGGCGATGCATATTCGGAACTGCTCGGTTGTATGATGCCATCTCTAATATATTCATCTAGCATAATTTGCAATTTCTCCTTTTCCGTGTACGATAGTCTTCTTGGCGAACAACTAAAGGGTTTTGTCTTTTCTATTGTTATTTTCATTTCGCACTTTACAACCGGCTCTTTGGGCCTTTCTGCTTCAATATTTTTGGTTATAAGTATTCGAATTATTTTCTCTCTTGTGCAATGGCTAACGTTTTCTCCAATGTTATATGTGTCCCCATTTAGTTCTTTGTCTACTACGCTGATTTGAAACATGTCTGTTTCGAAATTCTCATCTAAAATACTATGACTAACTTCTTTATTTGTCTTTGTTGACTTCTCTATATTTTTATAACCTAACGATTTGTCTTTGGAATCATCTCGCTCCAACAATCTGCTCTCTAAACTCTTGAATTCTAATAAATTATTCTCTAACGATGTACTTTTCAAACAATTTTCATCTAACATATTATTTCCTAACACACTCATGTTTTGTCCTAAAATTTCTTTTAATTTGACATTCGGGCCTTCAGTATCTTCAATCGAAATCATTTTCAGAGCGTTTGTGTCAATATTTACATTACAAATTTTCATAAAATCTCTTCCCAGTACTGCATCCCACCTCATAGATTCATCAGATACAACAATTAAATCAAAATATATTTTTATTAATTTTTTCATAACATAAACCGAAATTTTTCCAAAAATATTTAATCGGCTTTCGTTTAGCCCAAAATAACTTTCATTGTGAACTTGAGTCCTACTCCAGCTGGAACGCATGATTTTCTAATAAATGATATAGGGCTACCTGAATCTATGAGGCATTCTGCAACCATTGAATGATTAATATTATCTCTAAAATACAATCTAATAAATCTTATGTAGTTATTATCCTGAGTGTTCTTCCTCTTCGGGCATAGGGCAATTAAATGATCGACTGCCCCGCATCCATAACAAGAGCCCGTTTCTCGTCTGGGTTTCAAACAATCCTTTGCCTAGTGGCCCTTGGAGTTGCAGTTGAAGCAACGAGACTCCTTGGTAATGTAGCTGCTTGGTGCTGTCTTCACAAACGATTTCCTCTTCTCTCCTGAAGCACCCTCTTCAGGCAACTGCACTTCAGCGAATGCGCGCAGCATGCACTTAGTGTTTTCAAAACACTGGATTTTCGTTTGTGTGCGCAACACTTTGTCCAGGATTCCCTCAATGATTCCATCGAGAAGCTCCTCTTCGTCTAAGTTGAGCTCACGCGCAAGAAGTAACTTGTTCTCATAATATATCGAGAACTTCTCGTTCTTGCACCAAGTACGTACTTCAAACTTGCGTCTTACCTCAGCTTTCGATAGTTTTCCTCCAAATGCTATCACTAATTGGTTTAACATCTCGTCCAACTGTTTTAATATGCGCCCAGGATCAGCATGTAACCAAACTAAAGCGTTGCCTTTGAGTTTAGCGATGCACAAAAACTTGCGTTGAGTATCAGTCAGTTGGTATAATTCCGCGATGTTTCCTAATTGACTCTCCAATTTTGAATAGCGTTGTCTCCCGTGAAGTCTGGTACGATTTCATTTGCCAATTGGAACATAGGCGAATTCCATTCGTCGCTTTTTTTTTGAATTTCATCATGCGTCTTGGCGACACTATTCTGCGCGTCACTGACTTGCTCGTCGAATTCATTGCCGGCGCCGCCGTCACCGACGCTTTCTTGACTGCATACACTATGGTTGTCTCGCTCGCTCTGCTGTTGGCCTGTGGTTCTTGAACATTCTGCATCGATGTTTTGTAGCGTAATTTTTGCTAGCTCGATCTGGCGCCTTAAGTCTCTTAAATAGTTTTCGCCTTCGGAAATTTCTTTACGTTGGTTCTGCCACTGACATGTCCGAAGATCTTCCTCACTGCTTACTGGGTCACCTTCTGCAATCGCTGACATCGGGACGCTACCACGCTCGTCTGCTGGCAATGTATTAATGCGCGCCACAAGTTCAGCTTTTGACCCCTTAGTTGGCAGTCCCAACACATCTAGCCACTTCTTTAGCTGAATGACCGTCACCTCGTTAATATTTATATCCATTTCGTAAATTTCTATCCCACTTCTGAGATTGTGACCGGCTTTTTCCATTAAAAGTTTTCAGCTTCGTTTTGTACGTCTCTCTCTTTATTCTCTTTATGCAGAACTGTCTTCTTCTTATTTTTTTTTCTATCGATCTCCCTTGTTTTACATTTCGATATTTTACTGTATCGATATCTCGTGTTTACATTTCGTGTTTACATTTACATTAGGTTTCTGCTGTTAACATACTGTACACTTAACATTATGGGTATTCCTACGTAGTAGCCTACTACAATCCAAAACTCTACCCATCAGTTTCACCATGACTCACAGGCTCGCCTCTTAAGGAGAGGGAAGTGACATATTCATACTGAATACGTCTACATTATACATAACAATAGTACATAGCAGCCTAAACGTCGAATTCCACATCAATAGCTATTCCCAAACTATAAACATTCCCAAGCTGCACTTGTAAACAATTTCGGCAATCGTAAACAAAGAGCAGCTATCGATCAGCAACAAGCTGTGAAATCGGACAATTCTTGGTTCCCAGCTTTTAGCGGTCAACCCCAAATTGTAAACATTTGAATCCCTGTAAGCAGAACTTTCATTGTTATTTATTAAGCACATATCAGTTAGTCTTAAGTTGATCATCAATAAAGCAAGTTTTCGTGAATTTAAAAATCTCGCTTCGTCTTTTGTATCAACGTTACCGTTAGAGTGTGTCGCGCTATTTATTGGACTAATTAACACACCAAATATCTAATTATATATGTATGTGTGTATTCGGCTCGGCCAGCGCATTGGGTGATATTGCAGTTAAATACATAAACTTTCTAACGTAATATCTCTTTTGTTAAAAGTAGGATTTTAACGCCGCTTTCAGGATAGTTTGATATGATATGTCGAAACGAATGTTCAATTACAACACTAGACTATTTGAATAAATGCCTTAAAAACGGCATTGACGTTTGAAAGTTTTTTAGCTCTTATGATAAATGGGGGCGTGGCAACTCAAAATTAGAGTACGGGGTCTAAAAATAACAAGAAACAATGCTATGGAATACCCGTTACTCAGTTTCAATTTGTTATTAACAATGGTGATGGATATAATAGCTTTGTAAACACAGAACATTTTCATACAAATTCATGTTTAGAGCATATTTTCGACCGATCGTTCCTATGAAAGCTATACGATATAATAGTCCGATTTGGATCAAATTTGGTCAAAATTTGATGGCAAATGTATTCTGTGTGAGTTTGATTAATATAGCTTTGTTTACGGAAAAGTTTTTCTTACTATTTTATATTTGGAGCGCGGGTAATGTATGTAAACATAGAATCTCTTTTGTTTCAACAACGTGTGCATAACTTACAATTATTGAACATCGTTTTTGGTGAGGTGATCGCAGTTTTTTAGCATTTAACATGACAACAATTTAAAATAAACTTCATCTATGTTAAACATTATATTCCAAAACTAACACAATGTTTGTTCGGCTTTAGAATTTGCCTTTCAGTGTAAGCCAAGCCTTTCAAGTGCAGCCAACGACAACAAAGGAACTACAAATCCTGTAAATAGGGGTGAGTGATGCGTATTGAGTTGTAAAAAATTTTAAAGAAAATACATTACAAGACAAAAGTATCTCTTTCTAATTCAAATGTCCGTCAATTAAAAAATAAAAGTTTTGTGAAACAATAATCTTAGTCGACTAGCTTCCTCTCTTCCAAATTTGCTCAGTAGTATGGAAATAAATTAGACTGCCGCCAAGTTCGAGGCAACCTCAACACATTTTGCAAAGCGTAGAGATTAGACCTGGCTCCATATCACTCTGAAGCCGTTTCGAACGCGGTGTATCAACAAGTGACCCTTACTTTAAAGATATTTATCATAATGAGGATACGCCTAAGCTAAATTGCCCATCGCATCCAGAAGAACTAGAGAGTCCCGAGCAAAACGAGCGGGAGGCAATTTAATGAGCAATGATTCTCTATCGTACCCACACACCCGTGCGAAAAAGAACTTTATTAGCCCTAGGATAGCAGATGGTAGCACCCCATCAAAAGCCCGTTTCAAGTCCAATCGTCCGCAGGAAACATCAAGATTCCTGATTGCCTTATTTTAATTTTTCGTTCTTTCAGGCCTGGTATCATTTGACGGTAATGTAGGAGACGATAACCTACAAACTTCAAAAGCGTTGATAGATAGGAGAAATGACTTTCTCGTAATAACGCCTGGAATGAAAATACCCTTGTTGGCTTTTGGCTTGAAGGATGACTGACGATGTGTTAGAACACCGTAGTTACATCAGAAGGAATACGGGCCGACTATAAAAATTTGTTTTTTTTTTTAGTGCAATTCAAACCTGAGTTTTTAGACCCCGTATTCTAAAAAAGAGTAGAGGGGTCTATTAGGTCTTCGTCTGTCTGTCTGTCCGTCTGTCTATCCGTCCGTCCGTATGAATACCTGGATCCTTTAAACTACAAAAGCTAGAGACACCAAATTTGGAATGAAAGTTTATTTCAAATTGTTGCCACGCCCCTTATCGCCCCCGCAATGAACAAAAAATGCCGTTTTTAAGGCATTTATTTATATAGTAGAGTGTTGTAATTCAACATTCGTATAGAGACATATCAAATCAAACTATTCTGAAAGTGGCATCAAAATACTACCTTTAACAAAAGAGCAATTACGTTCGAAATTTTGTTATTTAACTGCAATATCACTTACGCGCGAGAGCGAGACAGAAACATACAAACACATGTTCAACTTTGTTTTGTCCATATCGGCTTCAAGAGGCCTTTCAGCACGTGGTGCATCCTCAAGATTGAAATTGTCGAAACGAAATTTTGAAAACCAATTTGGGCATTGGCGTTCTGTCAATACATATTCTCCGTACACATCGCATAATTTTTGCCTTGCTTTAAAGGCAGTTTTTTCCATTTCTATAGTAAAAAAGTAATATATGCCGAAAATGTTGTTACGCAAAGGTTGCGAAACCTTTGACTACATGACTCACTCGAGGAACAAATTTAAGTCGAAGAAAATACCGATTGAGTTTGGAAAGAAAATCCTAATTCCCGAACAATTCTACTTCGCCAAAATGGCAAGGCATATCAATGCACAAGTCTATTCGTGCCAAGGCTTCAAAACAAACAAAAATAAACGACACCCGAATAAACTGGAACTATAACCGACTCCAATCACGAATACCCGCGCGAAATTTTACATGTTGACTTATTCATGCTCTAGGAGTTAAAGAGGGCTGCAGATAGAATCACTGCGATGACCACGACTCGGAAGCCATGATCCATCGACTGAATAGGATCTGCATGGAAATGGGTTGCATGTTCACCGAACGCATCACACTGGAATGCCATTCTTGAGTCACAAGACGACTTGAGGAGTTATAGGAACCGGCAAATCAGGATCCACACCAGGTCACCCCAAGAATGCAACAAGGGTTCCGCATAAGTCAATAATTTCGGGCAACCAGATTGACGAGATAACTAGAGCATGTCAGCTGGTAAAAACCTCTGTCGTAAACATCAACTTGCACGACAGAGAAGAAGTGGAATATCTGATAGAAGAAATGGAAGGCCTTTCATACCAGAACGTGGAGCAAGCGTTAGAATTCTCACGGCAGCCAATCCTCACCAATGGAGAAATTCTCTTGCACGCATGCATGCCTAAAGGGTATGAAAGTTGACTTGGAATCTAAAAAAAGCTTGCCGTGAGCTCTCATGAAATACCACAGTCTGTCAGGAGAAGGACTTACAGAAACTACCAGAAGGCGGTTGCATCCCTAGGTTATTGAAAGGAGGCCACGCCATATGCAACTACTTGAAGATCGATTGGGAAGATATGATTGGTAGACGATGGAAAAATCTTCTTATCCAGTTTCAACGGTACCGTTGTCGGGTCTTCGGACTTCGCGCTGAGTTAACGAGATTACAACGACAACGACCGCCGCGTAACCGCTCACTCCGTTACCCACGCCCCTCACAGAGCCAACGTTACACGCGCTGTCGATGACCCAATAACGTGTGCGGTATACCGATGCATTGACACTTTTCGGCCAAGAACTGGACGGCAGCAATAGCAATGTACGGATTCAGATTTCCGGTACTTGCGGAACTCAACAACAACAACATGTGGAGTCAGTTTGCTGACTCCGAAGGCAAGGGCCGCGTCGACGTTGGCGCTAGCTGATGGGAGGTGTTATGCGAACCCAAGCCGACCTGCTTGGGCAGAACTCGTCGAGGTGATATGGAGACCAGTCTTTGAAATTATCATTTAACTATAAAGAATAAACGTACCAAAACAACAGCTTAATCAAGAAGCTTGTAATTTCAAAGTTCTGTATGATTAAACCACCTCCCTAAACTATTGGAACGATTTACATCTAACGATTTACCCAATGTTATTTAATAGGTACTATCGCCGTCTATATCCAGCCAGATACATACAGGCTTAACTTAAATATTTTTACTCAGCATCAACAGCCGGGACGATTTAGCAATCTCCTTCTGCCCGTATGAATACCTAGATCTTAGAGATTATATATATAAAATTATATAATTCAAATTTACAACTGTGAGTGTTCCTAATAAAAATAAATACATTTCGATGCTCGCTTCTGCACGAGTCGCTTCGTTAGAATTAGATTAAAATTTTTTATACCCGTTACTCGTAGAGTAAAAGGCTATATTGTAATCGTTGAAATGTATGTAACAGGTAGAAAGAGGCGTGGCAGACCCCATAAGGTATATATATTCTAGGGGTCGCAAATGAAAGGTACAATACCCAAGCAGTACAAGTTTGTTTTTGTTTTTTGACACGCCCACTTTAGGGCGTTCTATCTTCATATAAAGGTAAATATACAGGTAAAACTAGAATGTTTTAGTATAAAAAACTTTTTGTTAGCTATGCTATCTGAACCAAATTTACACGGGGAGTACATGTTTAGGAAGTAGACATACTGAACAAGTTTGACAAAATCGGACAACTATAATATCGTATAGCTTACATAGGGCTGATCGGTCAAAAATACACTCCAAATATGAATTAGTATGAACAACTTTTGCATTAACTAAGCTATATTAATCAAACTCACACAGAATACATCTGCCAATAATATATATATATTGACCAAGTTTAATCCAAATCAGACAACTATATCGTATAGCTCCCATAGGGCCGATCGGTCAAAAATACGCTCCAAATATGCATTAGTATGAAAAACTTTTGCATTAACTAAGCTATATTAATCAAACTCACACAGAATACATTTGCCAATAATATTAATAGAGTGATCAAGTTTAATGCAATATTCAAATTTCCAAGAACTACAAGAAAGTCACGATCGGATAACATAGAGAAAACTGATTTAACTGCAGAAAAGTACAATGAATAAAGAGAAGAGTCAGAAGAAGGAGGAATATAGGAGCAAGTAATGAAAACTCTAATGTTATTTGAGCCATCGATTGTAACTTTTTCCGAGGATAACATCGGCGAGATGTACGATCTTTTCTAAAGAGAACGAATTTATTGGAAAAGATTTCAGAGTCTAGAATATCGGGCCTTAACATGTTTCAGAAAAGGTCACAACAAGAAATAGAAAATATAGACTATTTAAATACATATTGCTAAGCTTACTACGAAGACCTCTTACATTTTGATAGGCAAACGAGAGGAGGAAGTTAGTTTTCCCGGAATCAGAGGCCGGGACATAGTTAGAAGACAGTGCAACCGGAATCTGATTTCTTTTCTTCGCTGTATACTCCTTTATTATTAAATGGTCCGGCCAAAATTCTTAGAAGCAAATGGTACTAAAATATTTTGCAGGAACATTTACTTTAAATAAGGAAATTTCCCGATGATAAGAGAACTTAAATTTTTCCACCGTAATGTTGGCTTCTAATTTAGCCTGAATAAAGACCTTGAGATCAACCGATGTGGTATCAGGGGCAAGTCTGGAAATAAATAATTGTTTCTTTGGTGGAACACCTACAAGAGTCTTTTTATCAGGCACTGTAATTACTTCGGTAAAAACAACAGATCTGATAGCCTCATTGCTAGATTCGTCAACTGCAACAGTATTGACACTTAACGAATCTGAAACTATTACTTCGGGAATCGTGGGGACAACTTCTGTGGGTAAAATAAAGTTGTCATCACTACTAACAATTATATTTGGTGATGGGGATGAAAAATTTATTAGGTAAGGTGCGGACGTTGTGGGTATGTGATGAGGGACTAAAAGTTCGTTAGGGCCAATCCACAATCTAAAATTGGTCTTTTTACGCTTTGGAGAATCATTTAAGACTCTTATGTCTTTAAACTCATTATCCAAAGCTATCAGACAGACTTTTAAATCTGCCAAATAGGTCCCCAAAGACTCTTTTAGTGTGTCGCATGAAGCTTATAATGTCTCTTTCGACATCCCTACAAGCTTCACATGTCCACTTTAAACCTGATTTAGACTCAATCAGGTGAATAATCCGCGGTATCAGACACAGGATTCTCACATGTCGCCACTCTACCATATGCACCACACCTCAATTTGCAGGTACTGCTGATTATCTACATTTACATATAATAATGTTTTGTTATAGAACAAGTAAGAAAGGCTAAAGTCGACCGAGCCGAGTATAAAAGACCCCGTACTCTCATAGTAGTGCACATTTGTATTCAATTTGAATTGAAATTAAAAAAAAATAATTTAACAATTCGCAATGCCAGCTTTCGAACCTACAACCTCAGACAAACTCTATCAGTTGCACCACGCGCCACTTTCAAGAAATCTCCGATTATCAGCATTTACATAATATTAATACAAACGCACATTCGTTTGAAATTATATGTATGCATATACGTATGTATGCATATATGTATGTATGTGTGTATTCGGCGCGGCCAGCGTCTGCCGGCAGCGCTGTCGCCACACAAGCATCGAGAACGTTCGAACATGTGTTTGTATGTTTCTGTCTCGCTCTCGCGCGTAAGTGATATTGCAGTTAAATAACAAACTTTCTAACGCAGTAGCTTTTTTGTTAGAGGTAGTATTTTGATACCACTTTCAGAATAGTTTGATTTTATATGTCTCTATACTTATGTTGAATTAAAACACCCTACTATATGAATAAATGCCTTAAAAACGGCATTAAAGCGCAATAGTTTGGTTAACTCTAATGAGAAAAGGGGCGTGGCAGCTCAAAATTTTTAATGGCATTGCATTAAGGCTGTCTCTAGCAAACCTGCAATGGTGTTCCTAAGTGCCATAGTTACTGAGTTATTGGCCTAAAACTACTTTTTTTCGAGGTGCGTCTGGTTTTTGCTTATTGCGGGGGCGGTAAGGGCCGTTGCAAAAATTTGAAATAAACTTAACCTGCCTGACTTAATACCGGACTTTCATTATAAATTTGGTGGCTCTAGCTCTTGTAGTTTAAAAAGATCCAGGTGTTCATACGGACGGACAGACAGACGGACATTGCTATATCGACTCGGCTGTTGATGCTGATCATGAATATATATACTTTATGGGGTCGGCCACGCCTCCTTCTGCCTGTTACGCACATTTCGCTTCTGACAAACCTAATAGACCCCTCCACTCTTTTTTAGAGTACGGGGTCTAAAAATTACACTTGAAAACAAGAAAGAATGCTAAAGTCGCCTCGCGACTTTAGGATACCCGTTACTCAGTTTCAATAATAGCTTGGCAAACACAGAACATTTTCATACAAATTCATGTTTAGAGCATATTTGCGACCGATCGTTCCTATGAAAGCTATACGATATAGTAGTCCGATTTGGATCAATCTTGGTCAGTATATATATATTATCTGTGTGAGTTTGATAAATATAGCTTAGATAACGCAAAAGTTTTTCATACTATTTCATATTTGGAGCGTATTTTTGAGCGATCGGCCGTATGGGAGCTATACGATGTAGTTGTCCGATTTTAATCAAACTTGGTCAGTACATATACTTCTTAAACGTGTACTTTCCGTGTAAATTTGGTTCAGATAGCATAGCTTACAACAAGAAAGAAAAGTACAGTCGAGCGCGCCCGACCGTATAATACTCTCTGCATTTGTCCCGATTAAATTATTAAAATCGATATCGAGATATTACAATGTGAATTACTTGCATTAAAACACGTTGAAACAAAAACAATGTAAGCATAATCAAACATACATCTGTTTGTTTGTTTGCGAATACACATACGTTTTACCATATATGATGCAAATATGTATGTATGTGTGTATTCGGCGCAGCCAGCGACCGCGGGCAGCGCTGCCGACACACAGGTAGCGAAAACGTTCGAACATGTGCTTGTGTGTTTCTATCTCGCTTGCACCTATGGGTTGATATTGCGTTCAATTATCAATATTGTAACGCTTCTAGTTTTCTTGTTTACAGTCCGATTTTAATGAGCCTTTCAGTATAGTTTAATATAGTTAGTCTCCACACGAATTATATAATTACAATACTGTACGATACGAAAGAGTTCGCCAAAAACGGTACTGAAGGTTCCAGACTTTTTTTTATCAAATGTGGGAAAAGTGGGCGTGGCAGTCTAAAATTTTAGATGGAAATGCAACTATGCTGTCGCTAGGAACCTCCCGTACCAGAAATGGTGAACCTAGGTGCCTTAGTTACTGAGATATTTGCCGAAAACACCAATTTTTTCCGAGGTGTGTCCAGTTTTTTGCTTATTGTGGGCGAATGGGGCGTGGCATCAAAAAAAAAAAAAGATTCTTGTATTGACTGACTAAATATGTGATCGTTTGACATCAAGCTCGAACTTGTAGCTCTTACCATCTCTGAAATCTGTTTGTTCATACGGGCGGACAGACAGACAGACAGACAGACAGACAGACAGACGGACAGATGGATATGGCTATATCGACTCGGCTTGTGATGCTGATCAAGAATATATATACTTTATGGGGTCTGCCACGCCTCCTTCTGCCTGTTACATACTTTTGCACAAACCCAATATACTCTTGCAGAGAGTATAAAAAAAAAGTATTCTATTCTAAAACATTCAATGTTTACCAGTACATTTACCTTTATATGCAAATAAATCGCCCTAAAGTGGGCGTGTCAAAAAAAACAAAAACAAACTTGTACTGCTTGGGTATTGTACCTTTCATTTGCGACTACTATCATTTTTTAGCTCTTATAATCTCTGAGATCCTTTTTGTTCATACGGACGGACGGACGGACGTACGAACAGTTGGACAGACGGACATGGCTATATCGACTCGGCTATTGATGCTGATCAAGAATAAATATACTTTATAGGGTCTGCCACGCCTCCTTCTGCCTGTTACAAACATTCCAACGATTACAATATACCCTTTTACTCTACGAGTAACGGGTATAATTAATAGACAAACAGGTATTTTTAGCAGCAGCCTGCTAGCTGTTGACGTGTTTCATTAGAGCGCTCTGTATGAGAGTTCACTAGTTTATGTGAAAGTCCGATTCGCGCTGATTGCTGATTGTGCGGTCATGGTCAACGTCGTTTTCTGGCATACTCCTGACGAAAGGACGGTTAGAGGGACATGGCTGTATCTTTATACTCGGCTATTGATGCTGATCAATAATATATAATATATACTTAATGGAGTCAGCCAGGCCCCCTTCTGCCGGTTACATGCTTTGCATAAACCCAAACTACTCTTGCAGAGAGTATAAAAATACTATTTAACTTAGCGTTGCATGTTAGTTGTTACAGAGTTGCTTTGTTAGCAAAAGAGGCGCGGGAATAATTGTTCAACTGGAAAATTTAGTGCTTCTTATGCATTCAGTCGGCCAAATCCTTAAAATGAAATAGATATGTATAGAATATGTTGGAAATGGAGGCGTGACAGTCCAAAATTTTAAATGGCAATGCAACTATGCTGTCGCTAGGAAGTCCCTTACTGGAATTGGTGATCCTAGGTGCCATAGTTACTAAGATATTTGCAGAAAACATCAATTTTCCCCGAGGTGTATCAAGTTTTTTGCTTATTGTGGGCGGATGGGGCGTAACATCGAAAAAAAAAATATTCTTGTATTGACTGACTAAATATCTGATCGTTTGACACCATGCTCGAACTTGTAGCTCTTACCATCTCTGAAATCGGTTTGTTCATACGGACAGACAGACAGACAGCCAGACGGACAGACGGACATGGCTATATCGACTCGGCTTGTGATGCTGATCAAAAATATATATACTTTATGAGGTCTGCCACGCCTTCTTCTGCCTGCTACATACCTTGCACAAACCCAATATACTCTTGCAGAGAGTATAAACAAGAAAGAATGCTATAGTCGCCTCGAGACTTTAGGATACCCGTTACTCAGTTTCAATTTGTTATTAACAATGGTGATGGTTATAATAGCTTGGCAAACACAGAACATTTTCATACAAATTCATGTTTAGAGCATATTTTCGACCGATCGTTCCTATGGGGGCAATACGATATAGTACTACGATTTGGATCAAACATGGTCAGTATGCATATATTGATTGCAAATGTATTCTGTGTGAGTTTGATTATTATAGCTGAGTTAACGCTCTAAACACAAAATTTGCATAAAAATGTTCTGTGTTGGCCAAGCTATTATATCCATCACCATTGTTAATAACAAATTGAAACTGAGTAACGGGTATCCTAAAGTCGCGAGGCGACTATAGCATTCCTTCTTGTTTTTAAATAATATGTAGTAGTTAGAAAAATAAAGTAGCATTTTAAAGAATGACTCACTAAATTACTATAAAGCGTTCCATTATCCATATAACTTTGCGTTGTGGTAAGACAAGCGAGTATGGTTACCAATGAATCTAAGTGTAGTGGTTGAGACATTGCTTTTCAGCTTAAATTACACGCTGTACTAAGCAAGCCAGATTTTCATTTAAGCATTCAATGTGTTGAATAGAATTTCAAAAATTACACTTGAAAATTAATAGACAAACAGGTATTTTTAGCAGCAGCATGTTAGCTGTCGACGTGTTTCACCAGAGCGCTCTGTATGAGAGTTCACTAGTTTATGTGAAAGTCCGATTCGCGCTGATTGCTGATTGTGCGGTCATGGTCAACGTCGGTTTCTGGCATACTCCTGACGAAACGACGGTTAGAGGGACGTGGCTGTATCTATATACTCGGCTATTGATGCTGATCAAGAATATATATACATTATGGGGTCTGCTACGCCTCCTTTTGCCTGTTACATACCTTGCACAAACCCAATATACTCTTGCAGAGAGTATAAACAAGAAAGAATGCTATAGTCGCCTCGCGACTTTAGGATACCCGCTACTCAGTTTCAATATGTTATTAACACTGGGGTATATAGTAATATTAGTAGTAGTACAATGTTAGAATGTTTTAGTATAGAAAACTGTTTTGTTAGCTGTGCTATCTGAACCAAATTTACACTGAAAGTACATGTCTAGGAAGGAAATGTACTGACCATGTTTGATCCAAATCGTATTACTATATCGTATAGCCCCCATAGAAACGATCGGTCGAAAATATGCTCTAAACATGAATTTGTATGAAAATGTTCTGTGTTTGCCAAGCTATTATATCCATCACCAGTGTTAATAACAAATTGAAACTGAGTAACGGTATCCTAAAGTCGCGAGGCGACTATAGCATTCCTTCTTGTTTTTAAATAATATGTAGTAGTTAGAAAAATAAAGTAGCATTTTAAAGAATGACTCACTAAATTACTATAAAGCGTTCCATTATCCATATAACTTTGCGTTGTGGTAAGACAAGCGAGTATGGTTACCAATGAATCTAAATGTAGTGGTTGAGACATTGCTTTTCAGCTTAAATTACACGCCTTACTAAGCAAGCCATATTTTCATTTAAGCATTCAATGTGTTGAATAGAATTTCAAAAACTACACTTGAAAATTAATAGACAAACAGGTATTTTTAGCTGCAGCCTGTTAGCTGTCGACGTGTTTCACCAGAGCGCTCTGTATGAGAGTTCACTAGTTTATGTGAAAGTCCGATTTGCGCTGATTGCTGATTGTGCGGTCATGGTCAACGTCGGTTTCTGGCATACTCCTGACGAAAGGACGGTTAGAGAGTCATGGCTGTATCTATATACTACGCTATTGATGCTGATCAAGAATATATATACTTAATGGAGTC
Source organism: Drosophila nigrodunni (assembly GCA_020829145.1). Lineage (NCBI taxonomy): Eukaryota > Metazoa > Arthropoda > Insecta > Diptera > Drosophilidae > Drosophila > Drosophila nigrodunni. The sequence goes on along the minus strand of JACVCZ010000016.1, from coordinate 187,654 downwards.
AGCCAGGCCCCCTTCTGCCGGTTACATACTTTGCATAACTTAAACTACTCTTGCAGAGAGTATAAACAAGAAAGAATGCTATAGTCGCCTCGCGACTTTAGGATACCCGCTACTCAGTTTCAATATGTTATTAACACACCTAGGATCACCAATTCTGGTACGGGAGTTCCTAGCGACAGCATAGTTGCATTGCCATCTATAAATTTGGACTGCCACGCCCCCTTTTCCCACATTTGATAAAATAGTTTTCCAACTGCACTGCCTTTTTTAGCGATTTTGTTCGTATGGTTATTTATATTTCGTGTGGAGACTAACTATATTAAACTATCCTGAAAGGCGCATTAAAATCGGACTATAAACAAGAAAACTAGAAGCGTTACAATATTGTTTATTGAACGCAATATCAACCCATTGGTGCAAGCGAGACAGAAACACACAAGCACATGTTCGAACGTTCTCGCTGCCTGTGGCGGCAGCGCGCTGCCGCGCCGAATGCACACATACATACATGCATGCATCATATATTGTCAAATGTATGTGTATTCGCATACAAACAAACAGATGTGTGTTTGATTATGCTTAGATTGTTTTTGTTTCAACGTGTTTTAATGCAAGTATTATTCATTGTAATATCTGGATACCGATTTTAATAATTTAATCGGGAAAATGCATGTAATGTACTTTTCTTTCTTGTTCTTTTTATACTCTCTACAAGAGTATATTGGGTTTGTGCAAAAGTATGTAACAGGCAGAAGGAGGCGTGGCAGACCCCCTAAAGTATATATATTCTTGATCAGCATCACAAGCCGAGTCGATATAGCCATGTCCGTCTGTCCGTCTGGCTGTCTGTCTGTCCGTCCGTATGAACAAACAGATTGCAGAGATGGTAAGAGCTACACGTTCGAGCTTGGTGTCAATCGATCACATATTTAGTCAGTCAATACAAGAATCTTTTTTTTTCGATGCCACGCCCCATTCGCCCACAATAAGCAAAAAACTGGACACACCTCGGAAAAAATTGGTGTTTTCGGCAAATATCTCAGTAACTATGGCACCTAGGTTCACAAATTCTGGTACGGGAGGCTCCTAGCGACAGCATAGTTGCATTGCCATCTAAAATTTTGGACTGCCACGCCCACTTTTCCCACATTTGATAAAAAAGTCTGGAACCTTCAGTACCGTTTTTGGCGAACTCTTTTGTATCGTACAGTATTGTAATTATATAATTCGTGTGGAGAGTAACTATATTAAACTATACTGAAAGGCGCATTAAAATCGGACTGTAAACAAGAAAACTAGAAGCGTTACAATATTGATAATTGAACGCAATATCAACCCATAGCTGCAAGCGAGATAGAAACACACAAGCACATGTTCGAACGTTTTCGCTACCTGTGTGTCGGCAGCGCTGCCCGCGGTCGCTGGCTGCGCCGAATACACACATACATACATATTTGCATCATATATGGTAAAACGTATGTGTATTCGCAAACAAACAAACAGATGTATGTTTGATTTGCTTACATTGTTTTTGTTTCAACGTGTTTTAATGCAAGTAATTCACATTGTAATATCTCGATATCGATTTTAATAATTTAATCCGGACAAATGCAGAGAGTATTATACGGTCGGGCGCGCTCGACTGTACTTATCTTTCTTGTTTTTTTTATAATATATATTTTTAAAAATTTAATTATATATTTATTTGAAAATTTATGCAAATTATTTACTTATATCACCCAACGGAAAAGCGCCAGCAAGAAAAAATTGGACAATTTCTGGTTGGCACTTTTCCGTTTAGTGTATTTTATTCGCCAACACTTATTAACTAACGCACCACGTCCGAGCAAGGATGCGCTGGAATCCCAGCTGTCAGTCTGAGAGTGGCTAAGGCTATCGCTTCAACTTGTCTCCTGCTGTCGAAAAGGGGGGACAGCTTTAGTAGACATGCCTTTTCGGCGGAACCTCCGTCGCGTGGACCCATGCCGGAAGCCGCTGCGTTGATTTTGCAGACCGCGGGCTGGATCAGATTTTAGACCCTCTCGGATCGATACCTATTTTAATAATTTAATCGGGAAAATGCAGAGAGTATTATACGGTCGGGCGCGCTCGACTGTACTTTTTTTTTCTTGTTTTTATTATAATATATATTTTTAAAATTTAATTATATATTTATTTGAAAATTTATGCAAATTATTTACTTATATCCCAACGGAAAAGCGCCAGCAAAAAAAATTGGACAATTTCTGGTTGGCACTTTTCCGTTGAGTGTATTTTATTCGAAAACACTTATTAACTAACGCAGCACGTCCGAGCAAGGATGCGCAGGAATCCCACCTGTCAGTCTGAGAGTGGCTAAGGCTATCGCTTCAATTTGTCTCCTGCTGTCGAAAAGGGGGACAGCTTTAGTAGACATGCCTTTTCGGCGGAACCTCCGTCGCGTGGACCCATGCCGGAAGCCGCTGCGTTGATTTTGCAGACCGCGGGCTGGATCAGATTTTAGACCCTCTCGGATCGATACCTATTTTAATAATTTAATCGGGAAAAATGCAGAGAGTATATTATATGGTCGGGCGCGCTCGACTGTACTTTTCTTTCTTGTTATTATTGAAATAGCTAATTGTTCGTGTTCGCCTTTTATTGATTCTATAATTTCCAATGCATCGAGAAAACTTCTTAGGTTTTCTGCTTTACCATCAAATACTGGTATAAGCTTTGATGCAGTGTTGATAAAATCAATATTTGACTGTGCCATTGTAATCAATTTTCTTTCAACTATACTCGAGCTAGTGTCTGAATCTGTAGAATTGTCCAAATCAGACATTAATATAGCTGGGATAGTGAGATTATCGATTTCTTCTTCTTCCAAATCCTTTTGGTCGATATTAATAACTTCTTTTTTGATTCTGGTTCTTCACCAGTTTCAATTGTTACTGAGGTATTTAGAATATTAGGTATTGATATATCGAGGTCGAACTTTTCTCTAATAGTTGTCAAATTGGATCTTAGTCTGATCAAAAACCTTGATACGTGAGACCAATGATCTTGAGTAAGTTTGTCTTTGTGTTCATATATTAGTATCCGGGCTCCATTGAAGCATTTAACTAATATTTCCACGTGTTTTCTAACTGTGGTTTTCTTTTTATCGGCATATTTTGTGTTAGTGACTTATGAGATTTGTCGAATTCTGCTTTAATGTTTGATAATTCCTTTGATAATTCATTCCACTCCATTACTTTATGGATATGAATTATTTCTTGGATACCATCATAACAATTACTCTACCTAGAATTGGATGTTCATCTACTTTTCATCTAACATGCACATATATTGTTTTAATTTCTTCTTTTTATTTATTTCATTTTCTTGTCGTTACTTATTTAATAACATTTAATTTTTGTATCTTGTAAATTTTGTTTTTTTTTTTTGTGTGTGGTTTTTATACTCTCTACAAGAGTATATTGGGTTTGTGCAAAAAGTATGTAACAGGCAGAAGGAGGCGTGGCAGACCCCATAAAGTATATATATTCTTGATCAGCATCACAAGCCGAGTCGATATAGCCATGTCCGTCTGTCTGTCTGTCTGTCTGTCCGTATGAACAAACAGATTTCAGAGATGGTAAGAGCTACAAGTTCGAGCTTGGTGTCAAACGATCACATATTTAGTCAGTCAATACAAGAATCTTTTTTTTTTTCGATGCCACGCCCCATTCGCCCACAATAAGAAAAAAAAAAACGGACACACCTCGGGTTTCCATCAACTGGAAATGCATCCAGATGCAATACATAAGACAGCCTTCTCAACCAAAAAATGGTTATTATGAATACCTTCGTATGCCATTCGGTTTAAAAAATGCTCCTGCAACTTTTCAACGTTGCATGAATAATGTTCTACGTCCATTATTAAACAAGCATTGTCTGGTATATTTTCCACATCGCTTGAAGAGCATCTGAATTCACTTACACTAGTTTTCGAAAAGCTTTCAGAAGCTAATCTTAAACTAGAACTTGATAAATGCGAGTTTCTTAAACAAGAAACTACTTTCCTGGGACATATTACTATGGAGAGAATAAAGCCAAACCTTAAAAAAATCAAGGCAATTCAACAATACCCAATTCCTAAAAAGTCCAAAGAAATTAAAGGTTTTCTCGGAACCCATGACAACAGCCCTAAAAAAAGATTCAAAATTTGATATACAAAATCCGGAATACGTTGAAGCTTTCGAAAAATTAAAACAACTCATCTCCAATGATCCCTTCTTAAAAATACCAGATTTTAAAACTAAATTCGTATTAACTACAGATGCAACTAACGTAGCTCTTGGAGCTCTTGGAGCCATATTAACTACAGATGCAAGTAACGTAGCTCTTGGAGCTGTACTTTCTCAAAACGGACACCCACTTAGATACATTAGCAGAACATTAAATGAAAACGAAACTAATTACAGTGCCATAGAAAAAGAACTCTTAGCTATTGTATGGGCAACAAAAACTTTCCGAGATTATCTACTAGGACGACATTTTTAAATAAATAGTGACCATCAACCACTAAGTTGGCTCTACAAAATGAAAAAGTCAAATTCAAAACTAACTAGATGGAGAGTTAAATGATCAGACTTTAACATTAAATACATAAAAGGAAAAAGAAAATCACATAGCCGATGCTTTATCACGCGTTAAAATAGACCAAGCCTATTTTGGAGAAGAGACACAGCATAGTACTGATGAAGACAATAGCAACTTAATATTTACAACCGAAAAACCCATAAACACATTTAAAAGGCAAATAATATTTTCTAAAGGCATTCCAAAAATAAACAAGAAAGAAAAGTACAGTCGAGCGCTCCCGACCGTATAATACTCTCTGCATTTGTCCCGATTAAATTATTAAAATCGGTATCGAGATATTACAATGTGAATTACTTGCATTAAAACACGTTGAAACAAAAACAATCTAAGCATAATCAAACATACATACATCTGTTTGTTTGAATTCGTGGGAAAAGTGGGCGTGGCACTCCAAAATTTTAGATGGCAATGCAACTATTCTGTCGCTAGGATCCTCCGGTACCAGAATGGGTGAGCCTAGTTGCCATAGTTACTGAGATATTTGCCGGAAACACCAATTTTTCCCGAGTCCCGGGGTGTCCAGTTTTTTGCTTATTGGGGGCGAATGGGGCGTGGCATCGAAAAAAAAAAAGATTCTTGTATTGACTGACTAAATATGTGATCGTTTGACAGCAAGCTCGAACTTGTAGCTCTTACCATCTCTGAAATCTGTTTGCTCATACGGACAGACAGACAGACGGACATGGCTATATCGACTCGGCTTGTGATGCTGATCAAGAATATATATACTTTATGGGGCCACGCCTCCTTCTGCCTGTTACATACTTTTGCACAAACCCAATATACTCTTGCAGAGTGTATAAAAATATAAATTCATACGCCGAGTTTAAAGAACTCATTCTTAAAACTCATGAAAAACTTCTACATCCAGGAATTCAGAAAACAAATAAACTTTTCGGTGAAACTTATTATTTCCCTAACAGCCAATTGTTAACACAAAACATTATAAACGAATGTCACATCTGCAATTTAGCGAAAACCGAACACAGAAATACTGACATGCCAATGAAAATTACCCCCAAACCTGAACATTGTCGCGATAAATTTGTAATAGACATTTATTCTTCAGAAGGAAAGCATTATCTAAGTTGCATTGACATTTACTCAAAATTTGCTACTCTCGAACAAATCAAAACAAAAGATTGGATTGAATGCAAAAACGCATTAATGCGCATATTTAATCAGTTGGGTAAACCAATACTATTAAAAAGCAGACCGAGACGGCGCATTCACCAGCATAGCACTCAAAAGATGGCTTGACAGAGGAGTTGAAATACAATTAAATACATCAAAAACAGGTATAGCAGACATTAAACGACTTCATAAAACTATTAACGAAAAAATCAGAATCATGAATACATTAAGCGATGAAGAAAACAAGCTCAGCAAAATAGAAACTATTCTTTATATTTACAACCATAAAACCAAACATGACACCACTGGACAAATTCCCGCACACATATTCTTATACGCCGGACAACCAATTCTAGATACACAAGACACAAAAAAAAAAGACAAAATAAACAGCGATCGACATGAATACGAAGTCGATACTAGATATCGAAAGGGACCATTACAAAAAGGAAAATTAGAAAACACATTCAAAGCCAACCAAAACGTCACTCAAACAGATCCTGATCATTACCAAATTACTAACAAAAATAGAACAACACACTATTATAAAACACAATTTAAGAAACGAAAGAAAATTAACCAAATTGAAACTCCACAGGTTCCTACTTCGTTATCATAATATCATTCACACTCTTTACCATATCTTTGCGAATTAACTTAACTGAAATAATAATAATAAACGAATATTTTCGTAGAACTATGCTTAACTTTAAAAATTCATCACAAATCAATTATTTATACACCAAATTACAACAAGAACTAAATGGTATAATATTTCATCACAAATCATAATAAACGCGGACTGTTCAACATTGTAGGCTCATTATACAAATTTCTTTTTTGGCACACTTGACGATAATGACAGAGTTGAATTCGAGAAAAATATTGAAAACTTATCTTTAAATATTGTTCAAACTAAAGACATAAATGACAATAAACATAATAAATAGCGAAATGCAACAATTTAAAGATCACCAAAACAAACAAACACTGCAAGACACATTTACTTACCAATTATTACAATTTATAGAATATGTAGAACACATTGAAATGGGCATGCAATTGTCAAGATTGAGACTTTTCAATTCCAAACTATTTACCTATGACAGACTTGACAGTGTTAATAACCGAAACATTCTTTTAAATAAAACATCCACTTGGATTAATTATCAAGATAATATCATACTAATTGTATCCCATATCCCAATCGACTTTCAATCTACTAATACCATTAAAATCATTCCATATCCCGACCACGATGGCTACCAACTTGACTACACTAGTACTACATATTATTTTGAAAAAGATAATAAAATTTATAATAGAGAAAATGAACCAATTATTGATGAATGCATTACGAAAATCCTACTACACACAAAAACAATATGTAATTTTGAACGCATAAATGTAAAAGAAATGATAAAATATATTGAGCCTAACACTATTGTAAAATGGAACATTTCTAATACAACAGTAAAACAAAATTGTCAGAAAAGTAATGTCAATCTTAATATTCAGGGTAATAAAATAATTAACATCAATCAATGTAAACTATAAATAAATAATATAATTTTAAGCGACAATTACTTACAACCAGAAGTTGATCTTACACCATTGTATCCACCAATAGAAATTATTAAAGTCAAACCGACCGGCTTTTTCCATTAAAACTTTTCAGCTTCGTTTTGTACGTCTCTCTCCTTATTCTCCTTATGAAGAACTGTCTTCTTCTTATTCTTTTTCTATCGATCTCCTTGTTTTACATTTCGATATTTTACTGTATCGATATCTCGTGTTTACATTTCGTGTTTACATTTACATTAGGTTTCTGCTGTTAACATACAAACATTTCTTATATTCTAGTATGTGTTTTTGTACTCTCTACAAGAGTATATTGGGTTTGTGCAAAAGTATGTAACAGGCAGAAGGAGGCGTGGCAGACCCCATAAAGTATATATATTCTTGATCAGCATCACAAGCCGAGTCGATATAGCCATATCCATCTGTCCGTCTGTCTGTCTGTCTGTCTGTCTGTCTGTCTGTCTGTCTGTCTGTCCGTATGAACAAACAGATTTTAGAGATGGTAAGAGCTACAAGTTCGAGCTTGGTGTCAAACGATCACATATTTAGTCAGTCAATACAAGAATTTTTTTTTTCGATGCCACGCCCCATTCGCCCACAAAAAGCAAAAAACGGGACACACCTCGGAAAAAATTGGTGTTTTCGGCAAATATCTCAGTAACTATGGCACCTAGGATCACCAATTCTGGTACCGGAGTTCCTAGCGATAGTATAGTTGCGTTGCCATTTAAAATTTTGGACTGCCACGCCCACTTTTGTAATTATATAATTCGTGTGGAGACTAACTATATTAAACTATACTGAAAGGCGCATTAAAATCGGGCTATAAACAAGAAAACTAGAAGCGTTACAATATTGATAATTGAACGCAATACCAACCCATAGGTGCAAGCGAGATAGAAACACACAAGCACATGTTCGAACGTTTTCGCTGCCTGTGTGTCGGCAGCGCTGCCCGCGGTCGCTGGCTGCGCCGAATACACACATACATACATACATATTTGCATCATATACATATTGCCAAACGTATGTGTATTCGAATACAAACAAACAGATGTATGTTTGATTATGCTTAAATTGTTTTTGTTTCAACGTGTTTTAATGCAAGTAATTCACATTGTAATATCTCGATACCGATTTTAATAATTTAATCGGGACAAATGCAGAGATTATTATACGGTCGGGCGCGCTCGACTGTACTTTTTTCTTTCTTGTTTTTTTTAGCTTAATCTAGTATTTTACAATTTGATAGCTTATCTTATATTAATGTTAACAATTATTATGCTAATATATGATATTTAATACAAAGATTATTTTTTAACCCAGTGCCTTATATTGCTAGCACTCCAAACTCCCTGATACGGATTTCGTGATAGTTGAAAACCGTCAATGTTTTTAATTAAATATCTGTCATTCTTTAGGACTTTGGCTATAACATATGGTCCTTTTTGGATTTAGGAATTAATTTTCTTGATACTCCGAAATTCTTTACCATTATGTAATCTCCTGTGTCATAATTGTTCGCTATCTTTCTATTTTTATTAAAAATATTTCTCATTCTTCTCTTGTGATGCTAATTGATTCTGTTGAGCATTTTTCCTAATATTTTCTAAATTTTTTAATAATATTTTCATAAAATAGCAGCCTATTGTCATTTGTTTTCCTAAATATCACTCCATTTCTCATCTCAAACAATTTATGCTCACCCATTTCAAATAATTTTTTAATTTCCTGTAACTTACCATCTCTCGTTTGACAAATGATCAAATTGGTCTCAAAACTGTTTGCTTCTGGAATCATTATACTGTTGTTGCACCTGCTTAAAGCATCTACGTGTTGCATCTGTTTACCTGTTCTGTGTACTAAATCATAATCAAATTCCTGCATTTCTAACGCCCATCTGGCGATTCTGGGATTAAGATCTATTTTATTTAATGTCAAGGTTAATGAATTACAGTCTGTTATGATTTTAAATCTTCTGCCCTGTAGGTATATTCTAAATCTTCTAAGTGAATATATAATTGCTAATGTTTCTAATTCAAAGCTATGGTATTTCGATTCCGTTTCTGTTGTCCTTTTAGAAAAATAAAATATTGGGTGCAACTTGCCATCTTGTTTTCTCTGTAGAAGTACTAATGTGTTTGCTTGCAATCATGATGTCATCCATGTATATAATGACTTTGTTTTCTCTGATTAGGTCACTAAATATACCATTGACAAATCTTTGAAAAACTTGGGAAGCCGTTTTTAAACCCATTGGCATTCTAAGAAATTCGAATTGTCCTAAAGGCGTGACGAATGATGTATATTTTTCAGATTCTTTCTCAACGAACACATGAAAATAGCCATTCTTCAGGTCAAGTTTCGTAAATACTGATTTCTCAACTAAAGCATCTAACAGATCGTCAATTAATGGTAATGGATAGTTGTCTTTAATTATGATCTTGTTTAGTCTTCTAAAGTCTATACACATTCTTAAATCTCCAGTTTTTTTCTTTACTAATACAATTGGCGATGCATATTCGGAACTGCTCGGTTGTATGATGCCATCTCTAATATATTCATCTAGCATAATTTGCAATTTCTCCTTTTCCGTGTACGATAGTCTTCTTGGCGAACAACTAAAGGGTTTTGTCTTTTCTATTGTTATTTTCATTTCGCACTTTACAACCGGCTCTTTGGGCCTTTCTGCTTCAATATTTTTTGGTTATAAGTATTCGAATTATTTTCTCTTGTGCAATGGCTAACGTTTTCTCCAATGTTATATGTGTCCCCATTTAGTTCTTTGTCTACTACGCTGATTTGAAACATGTCTGTTTCGAAATTCTCATCTAAAATACTATGACTAACTTCTTTATTTGTCTTTGTTGACTTCTCTATATTTTTTTATAACCTAACGATTTGTCTTTGGAATCATCTCGCTCCAACAATCTGCTCTCTAAACTCTTGAATTCTAATAAATTATTCTCTAACGATGTACTTTTCAAACAATTTTCATCTAACATATTATTTCCTAACACACTCATGTTTTGTCCTAAAATTTCTTTTTAATTTGACATTCGGGCCTTCAGTATCTTCAATCGAAATCATTTTCAGAGCGTTTGTGTCAATATTTACATTACAAATTTTCATAAAATCTCTTCCCAGTACTGCATCCCACCTCATAGATTCATCAGATACAACAATTAAATCAAAATATATTTTTATTAATTTTTTCATAACATAAACCGAAATTTTTCCAAAAATATTTAATCGGCTTTCGTTTAGCCCAAAATAACTTTCATTGTGAACTTGGAGTCCTACTCCAGCTGGAACGCATGATTTTCTAATAAATGATATAGGGCTACCTGAATCTATGAGGCATTCTGCAACCATTGAATGATTAATATTATCTCTAAAAATACAATCTAATAAATCTTATGTAGTTATTATCCTGAGTGTTCTTCCTCTTCGGGCATAGGGCAATTAAATGATCGACTGCCCCGCATCCATAACAAGAGCCCGTTTCTCGTCTGGGTTTCAAACAATCCTTTGCCTAGTGGCCCTTGGAGTTGCAGTTGAAGCAACGAGACTCCTTGGTAATGTAGCTGCTTGGTGCTGTCTTCACAAACGATTTCCTCTTTCTCTCCTGAAGCACCCTCTTCAGGCAACTGCACTTCAGCGAATGCGCGCAGCATGCACTTAGTGTTTTCAAAACACTGGATTTTCGTTTGTGTGCGCAACACTTTGTCCAGGATTCCCTCAATGATTCCATCGAGAAGCCCTCTTCGTCTAAGTTGAGCTCACGCGCAAGAAGTAACTTGTTCTCATAATATATCGAGAACTTCTCGTTCTTGCACCAAGTACGTACTTCAAACTTGCGTCTTACCTCAGCTTTCGATAGTTTTCCTCAAAATGCTATCACTAATTGGTTTAACATCTCGTCCAACTGTTTTAATATGCGCCCAGGATCAGCATGTAACCAAACTAAAGCGTTGCCTTTGAGTTTAGCGATGCACAAAAACTTGCGTTGAGTATCAGTCAGTTGGTATAATTCCGCGATGTTTCCTAATTGGACTCTCCAATTTTGAATAGCGTTGTCTCCCGTGAAGTCTGGTACGATTTCATTTGCCAATTGGAACATAGGCGAATTCCATTCGTCGCTTTTTTTTTGTTGAATTTCATCATGCGTCTTGGCGACACTATTCTGCGCGTCACTGACTTGCTCGTCGAATTCATTGCCGGCGCCGCCGTCACCGACGCTTTCTTGACTGCATACACTATGGTTGTCTCGCTCGCTCTGCTGTTGGCCTGTGGTTCTTGAACATTCTGCATCGATGTTTTGTAGCGTAATTTTTGCTAGCTCGATCTGGCGCCTTAAGTCTCTTAAATAGTTTTCGCCTTCGGAAATTTCTTTACGTTGGTTCTGCCACTGACATGTCCGAAGATCTTCCTCACTGCTTACTGGGTCACCTTCTGCAATCGCTGACATCGGGACGCTACCACGCTCGTCTGCTGGCAATGTATTAATGCGCGCCACAAGTTCAGCTTTTGACCCCTTAGTTGGCAGTCCCAACACATCTAGCCACTTCTTTAGCTGAATGACCGTCACCTCGTTAATATTTATATCCATTTCGTAAATTTCTATCCCACTTCTGAGATTGTGACCGGCTTTTTCCATTAAAAGTTTTCAGCTTCGTTTTGTACGTCTCTCTCTTTATTCTCTTTATGCAGAACTGTCTTCTTCTTATTTTTTTTCTATCGATCTCCCTTGTTTTACATTTCGATATTTTACTGTATCGATATCTCGTGTTTACATTTCGTGTTTACATTTACATTAGGTTTCTGCTGTTAACATACTGTACACTTAACATTATGGGTATTCCTACGTAGTAGCCTACTACAATCAAAACTCTACCCATCAGTTTCACCATGACTCACAGGCTCGCCTCTTAAGGAGAGGGAAGTGACATATTCATACTGAATACGTCTACATTATACATAACAATAGTACATAGCAGCCTAAACGTCGAATTCCACATCAATAGCTATTCCCAAACTATAAACATTCCCAAGCTGCACTTGTAAACAATTTCGGCAATCGTAAACAAAGAGCAGCTATCGATCAGCAACAAGCTGTGAAATCGGACAATTCTTGGTTCCCAGCTTTTGGCGGTCAACCCCAAATTGTAAACATTTGAATCCTGTAAGCAGAACTTTCATTGTTATTTATTAAGCACATATCAGTTAGTCTTAAGTTGATCATCAATAAAGCAAGTTTTCGTGAATTTAAAAATCTCGCTTCGTCTTTTTGTATCAACGTTACCGTTAGAGTGTGTCGCGCTATTTATTGGACTAATTAACACACCAAATATCTAATTATATATGTATGTGTGTATTCGGCTCGGCCAGCGCATTGGGTGATATTGCAGTTAAATACATAAACTTTCTAACGTAATATCTCTTTTTGTTAAAAGTAGGATTTTAACGCCGCTTTCAGGATAGTTTGATATGATATGTCGAAACGAATGTTCAATTACAACACTAGACTATTTGAATAAATGCCTTAAAAACGGCATTGACGTTTGAAAGTTTTTAGCTCTTATGATAAATGGGGGCGTGGCAACTCAAAATTAGAGTACGGGGTCTAAAAATAACAAGAAACAATGCTATGGAATACCCGTTACTCAGTTTCAATTTGTTATTAACAATGGTGATGGATATAATAGCTTTGTAAACACAGAACATTTTCATACAAATTCATGTTTAGAGCATATTTTCGACCGATCGTTCCTATGAAAGCTATACGATATAATAGTCCGATTTGGATCAAATTTGGTCAAAATTTGATGGCAAATGTATTCTGTGTGAGTTTGATTAATATAGCTTTGTTTACGGAAAAGTTTTTCTTACTATTTTATATTTGGAGCGCGGGTAATGTATGTAAACATAGAATCTCTTTTGTTTCAACAACGTGTGCATAACTTTACAATTATTGAACATCGTTTTTGGTGAGGTGATCGCAGTTTTTTAGCATTTAACATGACAACAATTTAAAATAAACTTCATCTATGTTAAACATTATATTCCAAAACTAACACAATGTTTGTTCGGCTTTAGAATTTGCCTTTCAGTGTAAGCCAAGCCTTTCAAGTGCAGCCAACGACAACAAAGGAACTACAAATCCTGTAAATAGGGGTGAGTGATGCGTATTGAGTTGTAAAAAATTTAAAGAAAATACATTACAAGACAAAAGTATCTCTTTCTAATTCAAATGTCCGTCAATTAAAAAATAAAAAAGTTTTGTGAAACAATAATCTTAGTCGACTAGCTTCCTCTCTTCCAAATTTGCTCAGTAGTATGGAAATAAATTAGACTGCCGCCAAGTTCGAGGCAACCTCAACACATTTTGCAAAGCGTAGAGATTAGACCTGGCTCCATATCACTCTGAAGCCGTTTCGAACGCGGTGTATCAACAAGTGACCCTTACTTTAAAGATATTTATCATAATGAGGATACGCCTAAGCTAAATTGCCCATCGCATCCAGAAGAACTAGAGAGTCCCGAGCAAAACGAGCGGGAGGCAATTTAATGAGCAATGATTCTCTATCGTACCCACACACCCGTGCGAAAAAAGAACTTTATTAGCCCTAGGATAGCAGATGGTAGCACCCCATCAAAAGCCCGTTTCAAGTCAATCGTCCGCAGGAAACATCAAGATTCCTGATTGCCTTATTTTAATTTTTCGTTCTTTCAGGCCTGGTATCATTTGACGGTAATGTAGGAGACGATAACCTACAAACTTCAAAAGCGTTGATAGATAGGAGAAATGACTTTCTCGTAATAACGCCTGGAATGAAAATACCCTTGTTGGCTTTTGGCTTGAAGGATGACTGACGATGTGTTAGAACACCGTAGTTACATCAGAAGGAATACGGGCCGACTATAAAAATTTGTTTTTTTTTAGTGCAATTCAAACCTGAGTTTTTTAGACCCCGTATTCTAAAAAAAGAGTAGAGGGGTCTATTAGGTCTTCGTCTGTCTGTCTGTCCGTCTGTCTATCCGTCCGTCCGTATGAATACCTGGATCCTTTAAACTACAAAAGCTAGAGACACCAAATTTGGAATGAAAGTTTATTTCAAATTGTTGCCACGCCCCTTATCGCCCCCGCAATGAACAAAAAATGCCGTTTTAAGGCATTTATTTATATAGTAGAGTGTTGTAATTCAACATTCGTATAGAGACATATCAAATCAAACTATTCTGAAAGTGGCATCAAAATACTACCTTTAACAAAAGAGCAATTACGTTCGAAATTTTGTTATTTAACTGCAATATCACTTACGCGCGAGAGCGAGACAGAAACATACAAACACATGTTCAACTTTGTTTTGTCCATATCGGCTTCAAGAGGCCTTTCAGCACGTGGTGCATCCTCAAGATTGAAATTGTCGAAACGAAATTTTGAAAACCAATTTGGGCATTGGCGTTCTGTCAATACATATTCTCCGTACACATCGCATAATTTTTGCCTTGCTTTAAAGGCAGTTTTTCCATTTCTATAGTAAAAAAGTAATATATGCCGAAAATGTTGTTACGCAAAGGTTGCGAAACCTTGACTACATGACTCACTCGAGGAACAAATTTAAGTCGAAGAAAATACCGATTGAGTTTGGAAAGAAAATCCTAATTCCCGAACAATTCTACTTCGCCAAAATGGCAAGGCATATCAATGCACAAGTCTATTCGTGCCAAGGCTTCAAAACAAACAAAAATAAACGACACCCGAATAAACTGGAACTATAACCGACTCCAATTCACGAATACCCGCGCGAAATTTTACATGTTGACTTATTCATGCTCTAGGAGTTAAAGAGGGCTGCAGATAGAATCACTGCGATGACCACGACTCGGAAGCCATGATCCATCGACTGAATAGGATCTGCATGGAAATGGGTTGCATGTTCACCGAACGCATCACACTGGAATGCCATTCTTGAGTCACAAGACGACTTGAGGAGTTATAGGAACCGGCAAATCAGGATCCACACCAGGTCACCCCAAGAATGCAACAAGGGTTCCGCATAAGTCAATAATTTCGGGCAACCAGATTGACGAGATAACTAGAGCATGTCAGCTGGTAAAAACCTCTGTCGTAAACATCAACTTGCACGACAGAGAAGAAGTGGAATATCTGATAGAAGAAATGGAAGGCCTTTCATACCAGAACGTGGAGCAAGCGTTAGAATTCTCACGGCAGCCAATCCTCACCAATGGAGAAATTCTCTTGCACGCATGCATGCCTAAAGGGTATGAAAGTTGACTTGGAATCTAAAAAGCTTGCCGTGAGCTCTCATGAAATACCACAGTCTGTCAGGAGAAGGACTTACAGAAACTACCAGAAGGCGGTTGCATCCCTAGGTTATTGAAAGGAGGCCACGCCATATGCAACTACTTGAAGATCGATTGGGAAGATATGATTGGTAGACGATGGAAAAATCTTCTTATCCAGTTTCAACGGTACCATTGTCGGGTCTTCGGACTTCGCGCTGAGTTAACGAGATTACAACGACAACGACCGCCGCGTAACCGCTCACTCCGTTACCCACGCCCCTCACAGAGCCAACGTTACACGCGCTGTCGATGACCCAATAACGTGTGCGGTATACCGATGCATTGACACTTTTCGGCCAGAACTGGACGGCAGCAATAGCAATGTACGGATTCAGATTTCCGGTACTTGCGGAACTCAACAACAACAACATGTGGAGTCAGTTTGCTGACTCGAAGGCAAGGGCCGCGTCGACGTTGGCGCTAGCTGATGGGAGGTGTTATGCGAACCCAAGCCGACCTGCTTGGGCAGAACTCGTCGAGGTGATATGGAGACCAGTCTTTGAAATTATCATTTAACTATAAAGAATAAACGTACCAAAACAACAGCTTAATCAAGAAGCTTGTAATTTCAAAGTTCTGTATGATTAAACCACCTCCCTAAACTATTGGAACGATTTACATCTAACGATTTACCCAATGTTATTTAATAGGTACTATCGCCGTCTATATCCAGCCAGATACATACAGGCTTAACTTAAATATTTTTACTCAGCATCAACAGCCGGGACGATTTAGCAATCTCCTTCTGCCCGTATGAATACCTAGATCTTAGAGATTATATATATAAAATTATATAATTCAAATTTACAACTGTGAGTGTTCTAATAAAAATAAATACATTTCGATGCTCGCTTCTGCACGAGTCGCTTCGTTAGAATTAGATTAAAATTTTTTATACCCGTTACTCGTAGAGTAAAAGGCTATATTGTAATCGTTGAAATGTATGTAACAGGTAGAAAGAGGCGTGGCAGACCCCATAAGGTATATATATTCTAGGGGTCGCAAATGAAAGGTACAATACCCAAGCAGTACAAGTTTGTTTTTGTTTTTTGACACGCCCACTTTAGGGCGTTCTATCTTCATATAAAGGTAAATATACAGGTAAAACTAGAATGTTTTAGTATAAAAAACTTTTTGTTAGCTATGCTATCTGAACCAAATTTACACGGGGAGTACATGTTTAGGAAGTAGACATACTGAACAAGTTTGACAAAATCGGACAACTATAATATCGTATAGCTTACATAGGGCTGATCGGTCAAAAATACACTCAAATATGAATTAGTATGAACAACTTTTGCATTAACTAAGCTATATTAATCAAACTCACACAGAATACATCTGCCAATAATATATATATATTGACCAAGTTTAATCCAAATCAGACAACTATATCGTATAGCTCCCATAGGGCCGATCGGTCAAAAATACGCTCCAAATATGCATTAGTATGAAAAACTTTTGCATTAACTAAGCTATATTAATCAAACTCACACAGAATACATTTGCCAATAATATTAATAGAGTGATCAAGTTTAATGCAATATTCAAATTTCCAAGAACTACAAGAAAGTCACGATCGGATAACATAGAAAAACTGATTTAACTGCAGAAAAGTACAATGAATAAAGAGAAGAGTCAGAAGAAGGAGGAATATAGGAGCAAGTAATGAAAACTCTAATGTTATTTGAGCCATCGATTGTAACTTTTTCCGAGGATAACATCGGCGAGATGTACGATCTTTTCTAAAGAGAACGAATTTATTGGAAAAGATTTCAGAGTCTAGAATATCGGGCCTTAACATGTTTCAGAAAAGGTCACAACAAGAAATAGAAAATATAGACTATTTAAATACATATTGCTAAGCTTACTACGAAGACCTCTTACATTTTGATAGGCAAACGAGAGGAGGAAGTTAGTTTTTCCCGGAATCAGAGGCCGGGACATAGTTAGAAGACAGTGCAACCGGAATCTGATTTCTTTTCTTCGCTGTATACTCCTTTATTATTAAATGGTCCGGCCAAAATTCTTAGAAGCAAATGGTACTAAAATATTTTGCAGGAACATTTACTTTAAATAAGGAAATTTCCCGATGATAAGAGAACTTAAATTTTTCCACCGTAATGTTGGCTTCTAATTTAGCCTGAATAAAGACCTTGAGATCAACCGATGTGGTATCAGGGGCAAGTCTGGAAATAAATAATTGTTTCTTTGGTGGAACACCTACAAGAGTCTTTTATCAGGCACTGTAATTACTTCGGTAAAAACAACAGATCTGATAGCCTCATTGCTAGATTCGTCAACTGCAACAGTATTGACACTTAACGAATCTGAAACTATTACTTCGGGAATCGTGGGGACAACTTCTGTGGGTAAAATAAAGTTGTCATCACTACTAACAATTATATTTGGTGATGGGGATGAAAAATTTATTAGGTAAGGTGCGGACGTTGTGGGTATGTGATGAGGGACTAAAAAGTTCGTTAGGGCCAATCCACAATCTAAAATTGGTCTTTTTTTACGCTTTGGAGAATCATTTAAGACTCTTATGTCTTTAAACTCATTATCCAAAGCTATCAGACAGACTTTTAAATCTGCCAAATAGGTCCCCAAAGACTCTTTTAGTGTGTCGCATGAAGCTTATAATGTCTCTTTCGACATCCCTACAAGCTTCACATGTCCACTTTAAACCTGATTTAGACTCAATCAGGTGAATAATCCGCGGTATCAGACACAGGATTCTCACATGTCGCCACTCTACCATATGCACCACACCTCAATTTGCAGGTACTGCTGATTATCTACATTTACATATAATAATGTTTTGTTATAGAACAAGTAAGAAAGGCTAAAGTCGACCGAGCCGAGTATAAAAGACCCCGTACTCTCATAGTAGTGCACATTTGTATTCAATTTGAATTGAAATTAAAAAAAAATAATTTAACAATTCGCAATGCCAGCTTTCGAACCTACAACCTCAGACAAACTCTATCAGTTGCACCACGCGCCACTTTCAAGAAATCTCCGATTATCAGCATTTACATAATATTAATACAAACGCACATTCGTTTGAAATTATATGTATGCATATACGTATGTATGCATATATGTATGTATGTGTGTATTCGGCGCGGCCAGCGTCTGCCGGCAGCGCTGTCGCCACACAAGCATCGAGAACGTTCGAACATGTGTTTGTATGTTTCTGTCTCGCTCTCGCGCGTAAGTGATATTGCAGTTAAATAACAAACTTTCTAACGCAGTAGCTTTTTTGTTAGAGGTAGTATTTTGATACCACTTTCAGAATAGTTTGATTTTATATGTCTCTATACTTATGTTGAATTAAAACACCCTACTATATGAATAAATGCCTTAAAAACGGCATTAAAGCGCAATAGTTTGGTTAACTCTAATGAGAAAAGGGGGCGTGGCAGCTCAAAATTTTTAATGGCATTGCATTAAGGCTGTCTCTAGCAAACCTGCAATGGTGTTCCTAAGTGCCATAGTTACTGAGTTATTGGCCTAAAACTACTTTTTTTTTTCGAGGTGCGTCTGGTTTTTTGCTTATTGCGGGGGCGGTAAGGGCCGTTGCAAAAATTTGAAATAAACTTAACCTGCCTGACTTAATACCGGACTTTCATTATAAATTTGGTGGCTCTAGCTCTTGTAGTTTAAAAGATCCAGGTGTTCATACGGACGGACAGACAGACGGACATTGCTATATCGACTCGGCTGTTGATGCTGATCATGAATATATATACTTTATGGGGTCGGCCACGCCTCCTTCTGCCTGTTACGCACATTTCGCTTCTGACAAACCTAATAGACCCCTCCACTCTTTTTTTAGAGTACGGGGTCTAAAAATTACACTTGAAAACAAGAAAGAATGCTAAAGTCGCCTCGCGACTTTAGGATACCCGTTACTCAGTTTCAATAATAGCTTGGCAAACACAGAACATTTTCATACAAATTCATGTTTAGAGCATATTTGCGACCGATCGTTCCTATGAAAGCTATACGATATAGTAGTCCGATTTGGATCAATCTTGGTCAGTATATATATATTATCTGTGTGAGTTTGATAAATATAGCTTAGATAACGCAAAAAGTTTTTCATACTATTTCATATTTGGAGCGTATTTTTGAGCGATCGGCCGTATGGGAGCTATACGATGTAGTTGTCCGATTTTAATCAAACTTGGTCAGTACATATACTTCTTAAACGTGTACTTTCCGTGTAAATTTGGTTCAGATAGCATAGCTTACAACAAGAAAAGAAAAGTACAGTCGAGCGCGCCCGACCGTATAATACTCTCTGCATTTGTCCCGATTAAATTATTAAAATCGATATCGAGATATTACAATGTGAATTACTTGCATTAAAACACGTTGAAACAAAAACAATGTAAGCATAATCAAACATACATCTGTTTGTTTGTTTGCGAATACACATACGTTTTACCATATATGATGCAAATATGTATGTATGTGTGTATTCGGCGCAGCCAGCGACCGCGGGCAGCGCTGCCGACACACAGGTAGCGAAAACGTTCGAACATGTGCTTGTGTGTTTCTATCTCGCTTGCACCTATGGGTTGATATTGCGTTCAATTATCAATATTGTAACGCTTCTAGTTTTCTTGTTTATAGTCCGATTTTAATGAGCCTTTCAGTATAGTTTAATATAGTTAGTCTCCACACGAATTATATAATTACAATACTGTACGATACGAAAGAGTTCGCCAAAAACGGTACTGAAGGTTCCAGACTTTTTTTTATCAAATGTGGGAAAAGTGGGCGTGGCAGTCTAAAATTTTAGATGGAAATGCAACTATGCTGTCGCTAGGAACCTCCCGTACCAGAAATGGTGAACCTAGGTGCCTTAGTTACTGAGATATTTGCCGAAAACACCAATTTTTTCCGAGGTGTGTCCAGTTTTTTGCTTATTGTGGGCGAATGGGGCGTGGCATCAAAAAAAAAAAAAAAAAAAGATTCTTGTATTGACTGACTAAATATGTGATCGTTTGACATCAAGCTCGAACTTGTAGCTCTTACCATCTCTGAAATCTGTTTGTTCATACGGGCGGACAGACAGACAGACAGACAGACAGACAGACAGACGGACAGATGGATATGGCTATATCGACTCGGCTTGTGATGCTGATCAAGAATATATATACTTTATGGGGTCTGCCACGCCTCCTTCTGCCTGTTACATACTTTTGCACAAACCCAATATACTCTTGCAGAGAGTATAAAAAAGTATTCTATTCTAAAACATTCAATGTTTACCAGTACATTTACCTTTATATGCAAATAAATCGCCCTAAAGTGGGCGTGTCAAAAAACAAAAACAAACTTGTACTGCTTGGGTATTGTACCTTTCATTTGCGACTACTATCATTTTTTAGCTCTTATAATCTCTGAGATCCTTTTGTTCATACGGACGGACGGACGGACGTACGAACAGTTGGACAGACGGACATGGCTATATCGACTCGGCTATTGATGCTGATCAAGAATAAATATACTTTATAGGGTCTGCCACGCCTCCTTCTGCCTGTTACAAACATTCCAACGATTACAATATACCCTTTTACTCTACGAGTAACGGGTATAATTAATAGACAAACAGGTATTTTTAGCAGCAGCCTGCTAGCTGTTGACGTGTTTCATTAGAGCGCTCTGTATGAGAGTTCACTAGTTTATGTGAAAGTCCGATTCGCGCTGATTGCTGATTGTGCGGTCATGGTCAACGTCGGTTTCTGGCATACTCCTGACGAAACGACGGTTAGAGGGACGTGGCTGTATCTATATACTCGGCTATTGATGCTGATCAAGAATATATATACATTATGGGGTCTGCTACGCCTCCTTTTGCCTGTTACATACCTTGCACAAACCCAATATACTCTTGCAGAGAGTATAAACAAGAAAGAATGCTATAGTCGCCTCGCGACTTTAGGATACCCGCTACTCAGTTTCAATATGTTATTAACACTGGGGTATATAGTAATATTAGTAGTAGTACAATGTTAGAATGTTTTAGTATAGAAAACTGTTTTGTTAGCTGTGCTATCTGAACCAAATTTACACTGAAAGTACATGTCTAGGAAGGAAATGTACTGACCATGTTTGATCCAAATCGTATTACTATATCGTATAGCCCCCATAGAAACGATCGGTCGAAAATATGCTCTAAACATGAATTTGTATGAAAATGTTCTGTGTTTGCCAAGCTATTATATCCATCACCAGTGTTAATAACAAATTGAAACTGAGTAACGGGTATCCTAAAGTCGCGAGGCGACTATAGCATTCCTTCTTGTTTTTAAATAATATGTAGTAGTTAGAAAAATAAAGTAGCATTTTAAAGAATGACTCACTAAATTACTATAAAGCGTTCCATTATCCATATAACTTTGCGTTGTGGTAAGACAAGCGAGTATGGTTACCAATGAATCTAAATGTAGTGGTTGAGACATTGCTTTTCAGCTTAAATTACACGCCTTACTAAGCAAGCCATATTTTCATTTAAGCATTCAATGTGTTGAATAGAATTTCAAAAACTACACTTGAAAATTAATAGACAAACAGGTATTTTTAGCTGCAGCCTGTTAGCTGTCGACGTGTTTCACCAGAGCGCTCTGTATGAGAGTTCACTAGTTTATGTGAAAGTCCGATTTGCGCTGATTGCTGATTGTGCGGTCATGGTCAACGTCGGTTTCTGGCATACTCCTGACGAAAGGACGGTTAGAGAGTCATGGCTGTATCTATATACTACGCTATTGATGCTGATCAAGAATATATATACTTAATGGAGTCAGCCAGGCCCCCTTCTGCCGGTTACATACTTTGCATAACTTAAACTACTCTTGCAGAGAGTATAAACAAGAAAGAATGCTATAGTCGCCTCGCGACTTTAGGATACCCGCTACTCAGTTTCAATATGTTATTAACACTGGGGTATATAGTAATATTAGTAGTAGTACAATGTTAGAATGTTTTAGTATAGAAAACTGTTTTGTTAGCTGTGCTATCTGAACCAAATTTACACTGAAAGTACATGTCTAGGAAGGAAATGTACTGACCAAGTTTGATTCAAATCGGACAACTATATCGTATAGCTCCTATAGGGCCGATCGGTCAAATATACGCTCCAAATATGAATTTGTATGAAAAACTTTTGTGTTAACTAAGCTATATTAATCAAACTCACGCAGAATACATTTGCAATCAATATATACATACTGACCATGTTTGATCCAAATCGTATTACTATATCGTATAGCCCCCATAGGAAAGATCGGTCGAAAATATGCTCTAAACATGAATTTGTATGAAAATGTTCTGTGTTTGCCAAGCTATTATATCCATCACCAGTGTTAATAACAAATTGAAACTGAGTAACGGGTATCCTAAAGTCGCGAGGCGACTATAGCATTCCTTCTTGTTTATACTCTCTGCAAGAGTAGTTTAAGTTATGCAAAGTATGTAACCGGCAGAAGGGGGCCTGGCTGACTCCATTAAGTATATATATTCTTGATCAGCATCACAAGCCGAGTCGATATAGCCATGTCCGTCTGTCTGTCTGTCTGTCTGTCCGTATGAACAAACAGATTTCAGAGATGGTAAGAGCTACAAGTTCGAGCTTGGTGTCAAACGATCAGATATTTAGTCAGTCAATACAAGAATCTTTTTTTTTTTCGATGCCACGCCCCATTCGCCCACAAAAAGCAAAAAACTGGACACACCTCGGAAAAAATTGGTGTTTTCGGCAAATATCTCAGTAACTATGGCACCTAGGATCACCAATTCTGGTACGGGAGTTCCTAGCGACAGCATAGTTGCATTGCCATCTATAAATTTGGACTGCCACGCCCCCTTTTCCCACATTTGATAAAATAGTTTTCCAACTGCACTGCCTTTTTTAGCGATTTTGTTCGTATGGTTATTTATATTTCGTGTGGAGACTAACTATATTAAACTATCCTGAAAGGCGCATTAAAATCGGACTATAAACAAGAAAACTAGAAGCGTTACAATATTGTTTATTGAACGCAATATCAACCCATTGGTGCAAGCGAGACAGAAACACACAAGCACATGTTCGAACGTTCTCGCTGCCTGTGTGGCGGCAGCGCTGCCGCGCCGAATGCACACATACATACATGCATGCATCATATATTGTCAAATGTATGTGTATTCGCATACAAACAAACAGATGTGTGTTTGATTATGCTTAGATTGTTTTTGTTTCAACGTGTTTTAATGCAAGTATTATTCATTGTAATATCTGGATACCGATTTTAATAATTTAATCGGGAAAATGCATGTAATGTACTTTTCTTTCTTGTTCTTTTTATACTCTCTACAAGAGTATATTGGGTTTGTGCAAAAGTATGTAACAGGCAGAAGGAGGCGTGGCAGACCCCCTAAAGTATATATATTCTTGATCAGCATCACAAGCCGAGTCGATATAGCCATGTCCGTCTGTCCGTCTGGCTGTCTGTCTGTCCGTCCGTATGAACAAACAGATTGCAGAGATGGTAAGAGCTACACGTTCGAGCTTGGTGTCAATCGATCACATATTTAGTCAGTCAATACAAGAATCTTTTTTTTTCGATGCCACGCCCCATTCGCCCACAATAAGCAAAAAACTGGACACACCTCGGAAAAAAATTGGTGTTTTCGGCAAATATCTCAGTAACTATGGCACCTAGGTTCACAAATTCTGGTACGGGAGGCTCTAGCGACAGCATAGTTGCATTGCCATCTAAAATTTTGGACTGCCACGCCCACTTTTCCCACATTTGATAAAAAGTCTGGAACCTTCAGTACCGTTTTTGGCGAACTCTTTTGTATCGTACAGTATTGTAATTATATAATTCGTGTGGAGAGTAACTATATTAAACTATACTGAAAGGCGCATTAAAATCGGACTGTAAACAAGAAAACTAGAAGCGTTACAATATTGATAATTGAACGCAATATCAACCCATAGCTGCAAGCGAGATAGAAACACACAAAGCACATGTTCGAACGTTTTCGCTACCTGTGTGTCGGCAGCGCTGCCCGCGGTCGCTGGCTGCGCCGAATACACACATACATACATATTTGCATCATATATGGTAAAACGTATGTGTATTCGCAAACAAACAAACAGATGTATGTTTGATTATGCTTACATTGTTTTTGTTTCAACGTGTTTTAATGCAAGTAATTCACATTGTAATATCTCGATATCGATTTTAATAATTTAATCCGGACAAATGCAGAGAGTATTATACGGTCGGGCGCGCTCGACTGTACTTATCTTTCTTGTTTTTTTATAATATATATTTTTAAAATTTAATTATATATTTATTTGAAAATTTATGCAAATTATTTACTTATATCACCCAACGGAAAAGCGCCAGCAAGAAAAATTGGACAATTTCTGGTTGGCACTTTTCCGTTTAGTGTATTTTATTCGCCAACACTTATTAACTAACGCACCACGTCCGAGCAAGGATGCGCTGGAATCCCAGCTGTCAGTCTGAGAGTGGCTAAGGCTATCGCTTCAACTTGTCTCCTGCTGTCGAAAAGGGGGACAGCTTTAGTAGACATGCCTTTTCGGCGGAACCTCCGTCGCGTGGACCCATGCCGGAAGCCGCTGCGTTGATTTTGCAGACCGCGGGCTGGATCAGATTTTAGACCCTCTCGGATCGATACCTATTTTAATAATTTAATCAGGACAAATGCAGAGAGTATTATACGGTCGGGCGCGCTCGACTGTACTTTTCTTTCTTGTTTTTATTATAATATATATTTTTAAAATTTAATTATATATTTATTTGAAAATTTATGCAAATTATTTACTTATATCACCCAACGGAAAAGCGCCAGCAAGAAAAATTGGACAATTTCTGGTTGGCACTTTTCCGTTGAGTGTATTTTATTCGAAAACACTTATTAACTAACGCAGCACGTCCGAGCAAGGATGCGCAGGAATCCCACCTGTCAGTCTGAGAGTGGCTAAGGCTATCGCTTCAATTTGTCTCCTGCTGTCGAAAAGGGGGGACAGCTTTAGTAGACATGCCTTTTCGGCGGAACCTCCGTCGCTTGGACCCATGCCGGAAGCCGCTGCGTTGATTTTGCAGACCGCGGGCTGGATCAGATTTTAGACCCTCTCGGATTAGAAGGTTGAATTGGCACCTGAGTTGATCAGTGAAACTCCTCACCTAGATGGTTTGCTTTAACAAGTGCCTAGGACGCCTCGGCCTGGAGTGGAAGCAAAATAACTGTGGGCATTCGATGGATGACGGTTGGAAATTGAACCTTCTGAAGAATGGGAATGTTGAAGTTGCGAAGTGGACGAAATGGCTGCGTCCAGGTTGTTGGAATGCAAAAATGTATAATGCATATTTGGTATTTATGGGCACTGGACCAGCCCCGACCTTGATGAACCCGAGCGAAGCAATTCAAGAACAGGCTCGGACACACACTAATCGGGTGGTTCTCCGTTGGCAGGAAGCTGCTTTTACCTGGGTCTTTGCTGGGAATACTTGAACCCAAGCTGTGCTGATAGGTTTTCGCACCCCTGATTGGATGTCCTGGACACTTGGACTCGCCCTATGTTCATCAGTCGCTTCAAGCTAACGATAGCTCAGTTCAGTTCATTCCAGGATGACACCGCAGTCTTATTCGGAACGGATTGCTCCAACAACAGCATGGTGGACTTTGGCAGCTTACTGGTACAGATTGATATGAGAAGAATATGACAATTATCTGTACTCGCTCCAAGGCTATCAAACACCCTTGGAAGCTCATCTGCAGCTCTCGCAAGGCTTTGCCTGACTAGTGTGCAACCGAGGGAATTTAGATGAGCTGCATCGCACGTATACTATATAGCGGCATTCGGGCTTTGCCTTATTGGTGCTCAAAGCCATTTGGGGTTCTTCAAAATTTAAGGCCGACAGGACGCTGTGGCAACGGGTGTATTATGAAGATAAGTGGAACTTCTGCACTTAGAACATCTGTTTCGCGGGCTTCAAAAAGTGTCAAGGCATTTCAGGTGACAATAAAATGAGAAAGCGACATATTGGACTGTTCTCTAAATTATTGAGATGCGGATCGAGTGGGTAAGGGATATTCAGGAGAGGTCACGATAACTTTTGGAACAGGAGAAGCGCTCTTACGAGAACTCGAAAATGTGGACGTAAAAGAACGAGAAAACGGAGAGCCGCTGTAAATACGAGACGCCGTGGAAGAAGAACGGGTGTGAGTGCGTTTGGTTATAACTGGACTAGGCGGTGCTCTGGATTTTGCAGGAGTATGAAGTGTATGAAGAGTCGGTGCGACCAGGGACTATAAGGCTTGCGGACTTGGATCACTATATATATATATAGATAACATATATATATATGGATAACAATAAATAGATCCTGAAGCAATTCTAATACTTTTTTGTTGTTATCCGAAAAAAAACAACCAACGCGAAGGCAACCCAAGCGACGGTAAATATCGCGTCAAGTTTTTAAGAAAAACCTCGACAGTGACGTGTAAACCAACAATTCGCATTTTTGCCAAAAAACCACGGATGTTCACAACTTGAAATTAATTCAAGAAGACGCGATAGAATTCGGAGAGAACATAATTCCAGACATACCTGGTTATCTCAATAAAATTCGAAATAGCTATCTGTGCAAACAAACAAAAACAAACTCAATCGTAATTAAGCCAATAAAGTGAATTATAAGTAAAACTAAGAAACTAAACTAAGTGAAACTTTTAAATAAAATATTGGTTAAGTGGAAAAAAAAAAAATATAAAAAAAAAAAAAAAATATAATAATAATAATCAAAACAACAACCAACCATAACAAAAATATTACAAAATGGCAGAAGGAGCAGCAGCATCAACAACCCTTTCTGACGCCAGCATGTCACAAGTAATCAATCAATTGAAAGACGTCGAGAAATTCAATGGAGACAAAAATATCCTGTACACTTTTGTGAACCGTATCGACTACATATTGGCCCTGTACACGACTAATGATATACGGCAACAAGCGATTATTTTTGGACTTGTGGAACGTTGCATCAGTGCTGATGTTATGCTATCCCTTGGCATAAATAATCTCAACACCTGGACAGATCTTCGGAAGCAATTGGTACTCAACTATAAAACCCAGACGAACAATCACATCCTTCTGGAGGACTTCAGGAACACACCTTTTAAGGGGAACGTTCGCGAATTTCTGGAGGAAGCTGAACAGCGCAGGCGTACTTTAATGAGTAAGCTAGAACTAGAGAATAATATCGATGAAAAAACCCCTGTACTCGCGGTTAATTAAATCTAGTATTGACGATTTGATCCAAAAAGTTACCTACTAACATCTGCATTAGAATTATAAATTGCGAAATTCCCGATTTAAGATCGCTTATAAATTTATTACAAGAAAAAAATCTTTATGATCAACCTTGCCAAAATTCTAATTCCACTAAAACAAAACAAGAAAAAAGAATTAAAGCCACTCCCAACCAATTCCAATTTTCATAAATTTCCAACATTTCTCCAACCAAACAATACACCATATGTTTCATATCCAAATCATCCACCATATTATCAACAACCATTTCATCCATTACAACAACATTACAATATGCCTCATACTAACAACTACTTACCTCGACCATTACCACCCGTACCAAATCCGACAAGACCAGTACAATTTCCACCTCGACAAAATTTTCGTCAAAATTTATTTGACCAAAACCGTTTTGGACAAATTCAGAGTGCCACTTTACAAAAGGCTCCAGTTAATAATACACCTGGTGTTCCACATCCACCAATGAAACGCTCTAGACCAGCAGAAAGTGGACAGAGTAAAATGAGCATAGATCAAGAAGCTAGGTATCAAGAAGAATTGAATTATCAAGAATATTTACAGCAAGAATATTACAATCAATTAGCTTCAAATCCACAATCCTATCAAGATTACGGATATCCTCAAAGCTTTGATTATGCCGAAACTTCAACACCAGTAGCCGAAAAAAAGAAACTGAACAGTGTAACGAGATAGAGCTCGATCAAGCCGAAAATTTTCCGTTACCAGCTTCGAAACCAACAATTTATAAAACTTACCCATAAAGGAAAAGTTTTAAAATGCCTTATAGATACCGGTTCAACAGTAAATATGATGACATCCAATGTTTTCAATCTAAATGTTTATGATACTGAATGTTCATTCACACAAGTAACAGGCCATTAACAATCACAAAAAAGATTATTGTTCCCTCCAACAACATATTCATGAGTAGTAGTGAATTCCTTTTACACAAATTTTCTTCAGATTATGATATATTAATTGGCAGAAATTTGCTTTCACAAGCCCAAGCAATAATAGACTACAAATTTCAAACAGTAACTTTATTCAACAAAAAATATAAATTAATTAATGATTCTCCAATTAAAAAATCAAACTCATTTTTTAGCTAATCCAACTTTTGAAGCTAAAAAATATAATAATAGCCCACAGTCTTCAGACAATGTAAAAACAGAATTACTTGATAATTCAAATCTTTATCGATTAGATCATTTAAATAATGAAGAAAAATCAAAATTAAAACATTTATTAAAAAACTTATCAACATATTCAATTTCAAGAAGGAGATCAACTCAGTTTCAGTAACCAAGAAAAACATAATATTAACACTACTCATAACTCCCCCATTTACTCTAAACCGTACAGTTATCCTCAGGCCTATGAACAAGAAGTTGAAAACCAAATCCAAGAAATGTTAGAACAAGGTATCATAAAACCCAGTAATTCCCCCTACTGCAGTCCAATATGGATTGTTCCAAAAAAACAAGACGCATCGGGTAAACAAAAGTTTAGAATAGTAATCGACTATAGAAAATTAAACGAGGTAACTATTAATGACAGATACCCAATACCAAACATGGACGAAATTCTAGGAAAACTAGGTAGATGCAATTATTTTACCACAATTGACCTTGCAAAAGGTTTCCATCAGCTGGAAATGCATCCAGATGCAATGCATAAAACAGCTTTTTCAACCAAAAATGGTCATTATGAATATCTTCGTATGCCATTTGGTTTAAAAAAATGCTCTCCTGCAACTTTTCAACGTTGCATGAATAATGTTTGCGACCATTATTAAACAAGCATTGTTTGGTGTATTTAGACGATATTATCGTTTTTCCACATCCCTAGAAGAACACCTACATTCACTACAACTAGTTTTCGAAAAGCTTTCTGAAGCTAATCTTAAACTTCAACTTGATAAATGCGAGTTTCTTAAACAAGAAACTACTTTTCTTGGACATATCATAACTAAGGACGGAATAAAACCCAATCCTGAAAAAATCAAGGCTATTCAAAAATACCCAATTCAAAAAAGACCAAAAGAAATTAAAGGTTTTCTTGGGTTAACCGGATATTACAGAAAATTCATTCCCAATTTTGCAGACATAGCCAAACCAATGACAACAGTTCTAAAAAAGATTCAAAAATCGATATACAAAATCCAGAATACGTAGAATACGCCTTTGAAAAATTAAAACAACTTATTTTAAATGATCCCATTTTAAAAATACCAGATTTTAACAGTAAATTCGTATTAACTACAGACGCAAGTAACATAGCACTTGGAGCTGTACTTTCTCAAAACGGACACCCACTTAGTTACATTAGTAGAACCCTAAATGATCACGAAACCAATTACAGTGCCATAGAAAAAGAACTTTTAGCTATTGTATGGGCAACAAAAACCTTTCGACATTACCTTCTAGGACGACACTTTGAAATTAATAGTGACCATCAACCGTTATGTTGGTTATACAAAATGAAAGAACCAAATTCAAAATTAACTCGATGGAGAGTTAAATTATCAGAATATGACTTTGACATTAAATATATAAAAAGGAAAGGAAAATCACATAGCAGACGCTTTATCTCGAGTAAAAATAGAACAAGCTTATTTTGGAGAAGAAACACAACATAGTTCTGATGAAGACAATAGTAACTTAATTTTTATTACCGAAAAACCAATTAACACATTTAAAAGACAAATAATATTTTCTAAAGGCATTCCAAATATAAGAAAAAAAAAATTATTTCAAAAAACTAATAATCCACATCACATATGATAATATGACAACAGAAAAAAGCTAAACAATATTTGATTGATCATTTTTGCACCAAGTCTAGTGCGTTGTTTATAGATAGTGATGCCGATTTTGAAATTATCCAAAACGCACACAAAGACATTATCAATCCAAACCATACTAAAATTCTCAGAAGCCTTATTCTTCTGAAAAATATAAGTTCATACGCAGAGTTCAAAGAACTCATTCTCAAGACGCATGAAAAACTCCTACATCCAGGCATTCAAAAAACAAACAAACTTTTCGGTGAAACTTATTATTTCCCCAATAGTCAATTATTAACCCAAAACATTATTAACGAATGTCATATCTGCAATTTAACGAAAACCGAACATAGAAATACAGAAATGCCAATGAAAATTACGCCCAAACCAGAACATTGTCGAGATAAATTCGTAATAGACATTTATTCATCAGAAGGTAAACACTATCTAAGCTGCATAGACATTTATTCAAAATTCGCTACTCTCGAACAAATCAAAACTAAAGATTGGATAGAATGCAAAAACGCATTAATGCGCATATTTAATCAGTTAGGTAAACCAATATTATTAAAGGCAGACCGAGACGGAGCATTTACCAGTCTAGCACTCAAAATATGGCTTGACAGTGAGGGAGTAGAAATTCAGTTAAATACTTCAAAAACAGGTATAGCGGACATAGAAAGATTACACAAAACTATCAATGAAAAAATTAGAATCATAAATACTTTAAATGATGAAGAGAAAAAACTCTGCAAAATGGAAACTATCCTTTATATTTACAATCATAAAACTAAACATGACACCACTGGACAAACTCCCGCACACATATTCTTACATGCAGGACAACCAACTTTAGATACACAGGACAAAAAAGAAAAAATTATAAACAAAATTAACAGTGACCGACAAGAATTTGAAATAGATACTAGATACAGAAAAGGACCGTTACAAAAAGAAAATTAGAAAATCCATTTAAAGCCAATCAAAATGTTACTAAACAGACCCCGATCATTACCAAATTACTAACAAAAATAGAACCACACATTATTACAAAACACAATTTAAAAAGAAAAAAAAAATTAACCAAATTCAAACTCCACAGGTCCCTTCTTCATGATCATATTGTCATCCATACTCTCTACCATATGCCATGCTCAACAAATTCAAATAAATAACTTGGATACAGACCACGGATACTTATTGTTTTCAGACAAACCCATAGAATTACCAACTAGATTTGAACACCACTCTTTACGAATTAATGTTTCTGAAATAATAACAACAAATGAATATTTTCGTAGAACTATTCCAAGCTTTAAAAATTCATCACAAATCAATTATTTGTATTCAAAATTACAACAAGAATTAAATGGTATAATCTTTCACCATGAGAATCGAAATAAACGAGGACTGTTCAACATTGGAGGCTCACTATTTAAATTCCTTTTTGGCACACTTGACGATAATGACAGACGAGAATTTGAAAAAAATATTGAAAATCTATCTTTAAATACTGTGCAAGCTCAAGACATTAATGGTATAATAAACATAATTAATACCGAAATGCAACAATTTAAAGATCATCAAAACAAACGAACACTTCAAGAAACATTTATTTACCAATTATTACAATTTATAGAATATGTAGAAGACATTGAAATGGGCATGCAATTGTCTAGATTGGGACTCTTCAACCCAAAGTTGCTTACCTATGACCGACTTGACAGTGTTGACAACCGAAACATTCTACTAATTAAAACCTCCACTTGGATTAATCACCAATATAATATCATACTAATTGTATCCCACATCCCAATCAACTTTGAAACTATTAAAACCATTAAAATCATTCCCTATCCTGACAATGATGGCTATCAACTCGATTACACCAGTACCACCTCTTATTTTGAAAAAAGATAATAAAATTTTTAATAGAAAAAATGAACCAATATTTGATGAATGTATTACAAAATTTTTACTTCATACAAAACCAATTTGTAACTTTAAGCAGATAAACGAAAAAGAAATCATTAAGTACATAGAGCCAAATACAATTGTAACATGGAACATATCCAACATAAATGTAAAACAAAACTGTCAAAAAAAGTAATACAGATCTTAATATTCATGGTAATAAAATTATTAATGTCAATCAATGTAAACTACAAATAAATGACATCATTTTAAGCGACAATTACTTACAACCCGAAATAGATCTAACACCTTTGTATCCACCAATAGAAATTATCAAAATTAAGCCTATCAAACATGACGACATTGTACAACTTGTATCCCAAAATAATGTCTTTTCATATACAATAATTATAACAATTATTATTATATTCATAATCATATTGTTATATTTAAAATATGTATCATTTAATCCCATAATATTAATCCATAAAAAATGTAAGAAACAAATTCACGAACACAAAAAGATACACCGCAATCAGTTCAACCAAAAGAACAACAACAAGATGAAACAGTTATCGAAGTGACACAATCAAATTTACCAAAACTTTACCCCTCAGCCTCGCCTTGATTCACAGGCTCGCCTCTTAAGGAGAGGGAAGTGACATATTCATCCCGATTATGTCTACAGAGTTCCATATCCCCAATTATAAACATTCCCAAGCTTCACTTGAGAATGAATCCAACCCCCAATTATAAACATTCCCAAGCTTCACTTGAGAATAAATTCAACAATTGTAAACAAAGAGCCGTCTAGCCGGCGCATCTCCCCCAATCGATCAGCATCGATTGCAAATCACATAGTCAGCATAATTTTTGTTCCCAGCTTAAGCCGCGATAACGAGCAACGCTTGGTTCCCAGCAACCAGCGGTGCCCTCCATAATGTAAACATTCAACAGAGCTTTCTTTATCATTTATTAAACCAATATCTGTTAGTCTTAAGTTGATATTGAATAAAACAAGTCGTGAATCTAAAATCTCGCATCGTCTTTTATTTTTACATCAACGTTGTCGTTAAAGTGTGTCGCGACATTTATTCGATTCGATTAAACACATTAAATATTCAATTATATATATATATATTGAGAATGCGACATTTTATTACAAAGGAAAACGGTTCAGAACATTACAATTTGGGAAAAAAATTATTTTCTGATATCCGCAAAAGAATGAACGTGTGAAAGAAGAAAATTATTAATCGTTGCCCACAGTTAAAAGTG
Source organism: Drosophila nigrodunni (assembly GCA_020829145.1). Classification (NCBI taxonomy): domain Eukaryota; kingdom Metazoa; phylum Arthropoda; class Insecta; order Diptera; family Drosophilidae; genus Drosophila; species Drosophila nigrodunni. The sequence continues at coordinate 153,590 of JACVCZ010000016.1, read as the reverse complement.
CGACCGCCACCAAAAATGATTGGCATACTTAGAAAACCACGCAAAGACTTGCAGTACACCAAACTGTGTTCTGCTAACAAATAGATCCGTTGGACTAATTTGAACAACTGTAAATAAACGAATTATTTCCGGGCTTTACACATCATTACACATTAAACAGTAAGTTCCTTACAATTAAACAAGAAAGAAAAGTTGCTTGTGTGTTTCTATCTCGCTTTCACTTATGTATTGATATTGCGTTCAATTATCAATATTGTAAAGCTTCTAATTTTCTTGTTTATAGTCCGATTTGTATGCACCTTTCAGGATAGTTTGACAAAGTTAGGCTCCACAAGAATTATAAATAACAATTCTCTTCGATATGAACAAGTTCGCTAAAAACGGCACTGAAGTTTGAAAACTATTTTATCAATTGTGGGAAAAGTGGGCGTTACAGTCAAAAATTTTATGGCAATGTAACTATGCTGTCGCTAGGAACCTCTGCACCAGAATTGGTGATCCTAAGAGATATAGTTACTGAGATATTTGCCGAAAACACCGAATTGGGCGTGGCATCGAAAAATCTGAAATCTGTTTGTTCATACAGACAGACGGTCAGACAGACGGACATGGCTATATCGATTCGGCTTGTGATGCTTATCAAGAATATACATACTTTATGGGGTCTGCCACGCCTCCTTCTGCCTGTTACATACTTTTGCACAAACCCAATATACTCTTGCAGAGAGTATAAAAAAGTGACAAATCAAGCCTTAAGTGACTACTGAAATAATTATTTTGCGAAAATAATTAATTGCCAATTAAAATAAAACAAACTACAATTAAACGAAGTCATAAACAACAACACCACGGCAACAAACGTAGCAACGGAATTATCAGAAATGAACCTAAGACAAGCGTTATGACAAATACGACAAGTGCCGGAATAAACGTCGAACTCACTCAACTCTACCCAATACAGGATGTGAGACAAAATAGTGTCATATTTGAAGCAATCGAAATGCAGACCTCTGGATTCGCAAAATGAGTATCTCAATTAACAACAGCTACAACCTGGGGAGAATTAAGGAATACCCTCATTGACGACGTCTGTTTAGGATCTAGAATATATGTCTTTTATAATTTCAAACAAACTAATGTTAGAAAAATGTTAGAAAATAATCAAGCATTACAAAAAAGAATTCAAACAAAACCCGGACAAACCAAACTCAAAGCCAAAGACCTTCGAATCCCTCACTTAAAAGACAGAGAGAAAATACTAGTGGTCACTCTAAGATGGAAACATCCGAAAATTTTCATCAAGGAGTCTCGGACCAAGAAGAACCAATCCCTTCATCAGATTAGTTATGAATGGACAAAATTTTAACTGTGTAGCTGACACAGGTTCATCCATCAATCTGATGAAACAAAACTTTTTAAACTTTCCAATAAAACCTTGCCAATTGAATGTACAAACAATAAATGGTATTGTTCAAGTAAAGAATTGTGTATCTTCAGACCCTAGTAAATTTCACCCTACCAATCAAATATTTTTTATGTCTTGTGGCCATACAGACACACAGATTGAGCTATCGCCAGTGATGGACGATAGCATTTTTATTATACTCTCTGCAAGAGTATATTGGGTTTGTGCAAAGTATGTAACAGGCAGAAGGAGGCGTGGCAGACCCCATAAAGTATATATATTCTTGATCAGCATCACAAGCCGAGTCGATATAGCCATGTCCGTCTGTCTGTCTGTCCGTATGAACAAACAGATTTCAGAGATGGTAAGAGCTACAAGTTTGGTGTCAAACGATCAGATATTTAGTCAGTCAATACAAGAATCTTTTTTTTTTCGATGCCACGCCCCATTCGCCCACAAAAAGCAAAAAACTGGACACACCTCGGTAAAAATTGGTGTTTTCGGCAAATATCTCAGTAACTATGGCACCTAGGATCACCAATTCTGGTACGGGAGTTCCTAGCGACAGCATAGTTGCATTTCCATCTATAAATTTGGACTGCCACGCCCCTTTTCCCACATTTGATAAAATAGTTTTCCAACTGCACTGCCTTTTTTAGCGATTTTGTTCGTATGGTTATTTATATTTCGTGTGGAGACTAACTATATTAAACTATCCTCAAAGGCGCATTAAAATCGGACTATAAACAAGAAAACTAGAAGCGTTACAATATTGTTTATTGAACGCAATATCAACCCATTGGTGCAAGCGAGACAGAAACACACAAGCACATGTTCGAACGTTTTCGCTGCCTGTGTGGCGGCAGCGCTGCCTTCGGACGCTGGCCGCGCCGAATGCACACATACATACATGCATGCATCATATATTGTCAAACGTATGTGTATTCGCATACAAACAAACAGATGTGTGTTTGATTATGCTTAGATTGTTTTTGTTTCAACGTGTTTTAATGCAAGTACTATTCATTGTAATATCTGGATACCGATTTTAATAATTTAATCGGGAAAATGCATGTAATGTACTTTTCTTTCTTGTTCTTTTTATACTCTCTACAAGAGTATATTGGGTTTGTGCAAAAGTATGTAACAGGCAGAAGGAGGCGTGGCAGACCCCATAAAGTATATATATTCTTGATCAGCATCACAAGCCGAGTCGATATAGCCATGTCCGTCTGTCTGTCTGTCCGTATGAACAAACAGATTTCAGAGATGGTAAGAGCTACAAGTTCGAGCTTGGTGTCAAACGATCAGATATTTAGTCAGTCAATACAAGAATCTTTTTTTTTTCGATGCCACGCCCCATTCGCCCACAAAAAGCAAAAAACTGGACACACCTCGGTAAAAATTGGTGTTTTCGGCAAATATCTCAGTAACTATGGCACCTAGGATCACAAATTCTGGTACGGGAGTTCCTAGCGACAGCATAGTTACATTGCCATCTATAAATTTGGACTGCCACGCCCCCTTTTCCCACATTTGATAAAATAGTTTTCCAACTGCAATGCCTTTTTTAGCGATTTTGTTCGTATGGTTATTTATATTTCGTGTGGAGACTAACTATATTAAACTATCCTGAAAGGCGCATTAAAATCGGACTATAAACAAGAAAACTAGAAGCGTTACAATATTGTTTATTGAACGCAATATCAACCCATTGGTGCAAGCGAGACAGAAACACACAAGCACATGTTCGAACGTTCTCGCTGCCTGTGGGCGGCAGCGCTGCCGCGCCGAATGCACACATACATACATGCATGCATCATATATTGTCAAATGTATGTGTATTCGCATACAAACAAACAGATGTGTGTTTGATTATGCTTAGATTGTTTTTGTTTCAACGTGTTTTAATGCAAGTACTATTCATTGTAATATCTGGATACCGATTTTAATAATTTAATCGGGAAAATGCATGTAATGTACTTTTCTTTCTTGTTCTTTTTTTATACTCTCTACAAGAGTATATTGGGTTTGTGCAAAAGTATGTAACAGGCAGAAGGAGGCGTGGCAGACCCCATAAAGTATATATATTCTTGATCAGCATCACAAGCCGAGTCGATATAGCCATGTCCGTCTGTCCGTCTGTCTGTCTGTCTGTCCGTATGAACAAACAGATTTCAGAGATGGTAAGAGCTACAAGTTTGAGCTTGGTGTCAAACGATCACATATTTAGTCAGTCAATACAATAATCTTTTTTTTTCGATGCCACGCCGCATCCGCCCACAATAAGCAAAAAACTGGACACACCTCGGGAAAAATTGGGGTTTTCGGCAAATATCTCAGTAGCTATGGAACCTAGGATCACCAATTCTGGTACGGAGGTTCCTAGCGACAGCATAGTTGCGTTGCCATTTAAAATTTTGAACTGCCACTCCCACTTTTCCAACAATCGATAAAATAGTTTTCAAACTTCAATGCCTTCAATGCGTATCGGACAGTATAGTAATTATATAATTCGTGTGGAGAGTAACTGTATTAAACTATCCTAAAAGGCGCATTAAAATCGGACTATAAACAAGAAAACTAGAAGCGTTACAATATTGATAATTGAACGCAATATCAACCCATAGGTGCAAGCGAGATAGAAACACACAAGCACATGTTCGAACGTTTTCGCTGCCTGTGTGTCGGCAGCGCTGCCCGCGGTCGCTGGCTGCGCCGAATACACACATGCATACATATATGCAGCACATATTGTCAAAGGTACATATGTATATATGGGTATTCGCATGCAAACAAACAGATGTATGTTTGATTATGCTTAGATTGTTTTTGTTTCAACATATTTTAATGCAAGTACTACGCATTGTAATATCTGGATACCGATTTTAATAATTTAATCGGAACAAATGCAGAGAGTATTATACGGTCGGGCGCGCTCGACTGTACTTTACTTTCCTGTTTTTAATACGAATACAAGTACTTTATAAGAATTAATTAACTGCTAGTTAGAAGTATTTAAAATTAATTATTAATCTAACTTTAAGCTATATATTAAGGAAAAACTTTTAATTTTAGTTTAATTGATAAGGAATAATTTTTAAATAAAGGAGTGAAATGTAAGAACAAGTTGTTCTTTTTAATTTTATTTGTATTTGTATTTTGCGTGAGTATGTTTTGTCCTATAATTGTAGTGCTGCTCAAGAAGTATTAACAAGTTTGTCAAAGCAAAGTTAATTTACCTCTTGAGCATCAGAACATGTCAAACGCAAGATTCACATACTTGAGTGGAGATTTTTAAATTTAATTATTATTATTTGTTTTGTTTTCAGTTTGTTTCATTTACTTATTAGCTAATTAATAGATCAGCTCTACTTAACTAATTTTTTTGATTTTCTTATTATTTAATTGATTTTATTTAATTTATTTTAGTGGCTTCATGTTGCAATAAACATTATATTTGTGCACGTACTGTGCTTAAAGGAATTAATTTAACATAAATGTGATTCACAAATTAATTAGTAAATTGTACTTAATTAATTAGATTGTTTTTATTATTTGTTTATGTTATTTATTTGTGTATATTATTTTTATTATTTATTTATTAATTATTTTAATTAATTATTTATATTCTTTATTTATATTATTTATTTATATTGTTCATTAATTATAAATTAAATTATTAATTAAATCAACAAATTAAACAATTAGTAATTTGTATTTATTTATTTCATTTTTAATTAATTTATTTGTTAATAGTTGTTATTTGTTTATTTTTATTTTATTTATTTTTATTTTATTTATTTTAATTTTATTTTATTTATTTATGTTTCTATGCTGTATGCTCACTTATTGCTGTCATTGTGAAGCTGGCCAAAGCTTACATAAAGCGCAGCTATCTGCTGCAGCTTGACGAAAGCTTTGGCTTCCTCTCCAACGAAAGCGTGCCTGCTTAACGAAAGCTAAACATTGAATATTTATGTTGTATACTTTGAGGCTGTAGTATGCAGCTAATTATCAGTGTAAACAAACGGCAGCTTAACATTGCAAACTTATATATTTTGTTTACTTTTTCACTTAGTGTAAAACTAGACTCTGACCAACTTTTCATTCTATATCAGAATGTAAGGGGTTTGGGGTCTAAATTAAAACAATTACATAAGAATAGTTTCTCTTTTGATTCTGACATTGTTGCATTTTCAGAGACTTGGCTTAACTCTAGTATAGCTGATAATGAAATAATGTCATCAAAATTTAATATATTTAGACGCGATCGTCCTAATCGACGTGGTGGTGGAGTCCTTATTTCAGTGAAATCCAGCCTTAATGCTGAAATAATAGATGTTTCACCATTAGATGAAATTGAAATTGTTGCCGTTAAGATTTCTTTTTCGTCATTTGCGCTTTATGTAACTTGTTCCTATATTCCTCCATCGTCTGAAATGTCGATTTATTTGCAACATTTCAATATCAATAAAGAAACACTTAGTCACATTCGTGATCATGATTTCTTTGTGACACTTGGTGATTTTAACTTGCCAAACGTTTCCTGGATGTGTTTTGACAAGTTTAATTACATTCCCACACCTAATAATGACTTTTTAGATGGTTTGATTGATCTTCCTCTTTTTCAAGTCAATCATATATATAATCGTCTAAACAGAATGCTGGATCTCATCTTTGTAAATGATTCATCCAGTGCCGTTGTCACTAGATCTTCTCCTGTAGTTGTGCCTGAAGATTCTTTTCATCCCACTCTTGAACTATCCTTGACTATTCCTAACTTAACCCATTTAGCTCCTTCTTTCTCTTCTTCCAAGTCGCGCCGTTGCTTCCGCAAAGGAAATTATCCCTTGCTAAATCAACTGATTCTTGCTACCGACTGGTCTATACTATACAGCACGAATGATATTAACATAGCTGTCGAGTATTTTTACAACATTTTGTCTGCATTCCATTTTGATGTCTGCATTCCATTTTGTGTTGTAAAGTCCGTTTCACGTAAACCACCTTGGTTTTCACCAACACTATCCAATTTAAAAAACAAAAAAATCTAAATATTTTAAAAAGTTTAAGCAGACAGGTTCTATCTTAGACTTTTTAAATTATTCTAAATTAAAAGCTGCCTTTACCCTTCTCAATTCTCAATGCTATGAAAGTTATCTCGTTCGCTGCAAGAATCAATTTGCGCGTGATCCTAAACAATTCTTTAATTTTGTTAATTCTAAACGTAAATCTAGTACCTTACCCAATTCCTTCTTTTTTCAATTCCTGTAAAGTAATCGATGATTCGGCTGCTTCCGATCTCTTTGCTACCTTTTTTTCAATCAACATACACCTCCAGTTTGCCTACTAACTTCTCTTACTCCTATAATCTCCCATCCACTAACTCTGTTTTCTTACCTCACATTACTGATAGTTGCATGCTTTCCTCAATTAACACCCTAAAGTCTTCCTTTTCTCCTGGGCCTGACAACATTCCAAGTTGTGTGCTCAAGGAGTGCTGTTTTTCCATAATAAAACCTCTCCTAATTCTTTTTAAACTTTCTTTAGAATCCTCTGTTTTTCCTAATTTATGGAAAGAATCTTACATTATACCACTGCATAAAAAGGATGTAAGTCGGATATATCCAACTACAGGGGAATTGCGAAGTTGTCCGCAATCCCTAAGCTCTTCGAAAAGATAATTACTTTGACGCTGCAACATCTTTGCAAGTCAATTATCTCCCCTGCCCAACACGGATTCGTTAAGAGTCGGTCGACTTCGACAAATCTATTGGAATTTACCTCTTTTTATAAATGAGGCATTCCTTAATAGAATGCAAACTGATGTCATTTATACCGACTTTAGTAAAGCATTTGACTCTGTGAATCATAACGTCCTTTTACAAAAAACTTAGTATTTTAGGCTTCCCACCTTCCATTCTTCTGTGGATATCTTCATATCTAACAGGTAGGACCCAAAGGGTTATGCTTAGATCAGCCATCTCTAAATCAGTTTTTGTTACTTCTGGAGTTCCCCAGGGTAGTTACCTAGGACCCTTACTCTTTAATCTTTTTATAAACGACCTTCCCTGTTCGCTATCCCATTGTCGCATACTTATGTATGCAGATGATGTGAAACTATTATTATCTTATAAGAACCCTTCGGATCATGCGCTATTACAAGATGATTTAAACACAATGCATAACTGGTGCATAACAAATCACTTGCACCTCAATTTCTCTAAATGCCTGTTTATGACTTTTAACAGGGTTACTCCTTACATAGCCAATTACTATATCGATAATGTACCCTTAAAACGCATACTATTAGTTAAAGATCTTGGTGTTCTCTTTGATAATAAATTAAGTTTCACACATCATATCTCCACAATTGTTAATAAAGCCAAGGGCACTCTTGGATTTATTAAACGCTGGTCTAAGGAATTTAATGATCCCTTCGTCACTAAACTTCTTTATACATCCCTTGTCCGGCCCATTCTTGAATATTGTTCATGTGTCTGGTCTCCCCAACATGCACATACTCAAGATTTAATTGAGTCGGTGCAAAAGCAGTTTTTACTCTTTGCACTTCGCGGACTCAATTGGGACCCTAACCTTCGTCTTCCATCCTACACCAACAGGCTCTTACTCCTCGATCTTCCGTCCCTTATTAATCGCAGGAGAGTTCTTGGAGTCATTTTTTCTTCATAAACTTATAATTGGCGATATCTGCTCCCCATCCCTCTTAGAACGTCTAAATTTTAACATTCCAGCCAGGGCAACCAGGTACTACATCCCTTTATTTCTTCCTACATGCACTACTGACTACGCTTTGCACAATCGTTTTCGGGTACTATGCGCTAATTATAATCATTACTATAGATTAATTGATACATCTCTCTCTCTTTTACAACTTAAAGCTTCACTTTTCAGCCAACTCCGTTAAATCTCTGATTTCCATGGGCAGTATGTTTGGAATCCCTTCCATTCATGCGTCCCTTTAAATCAGAGATCTTTCGTGTTAGTTTTGGCACACATTTTTATTGATCTGGTTGGGTTTTTCTGGGTTTTCCCAATCCTCGCAACATATGTTGGATCAATTTCAATACTTTTTTATCCCCAGATTAACTTTAACTTTAACTTTAACTATTAATTAATTTATCAATCTAAACTACTAAATTTTTTTTTTAAGCCTTTTCAGTTTAAAATAAAATTTTTTTTCTTTTTTTTTTTTACCTTGTAAAAATTATTAATATTAATTTTAATTATATTTATAAACTTATTTTTGCTTAATACTCGCGACTGTTCTTAGTCTGCGTTAATAAATAAATAAAATAAAATAAAATAAAATAAAGTACTTAATTAATTATATTGTTTTTATTATTTGTTTATATTGTTTATCTGTGGAAATTATTTATATTATTTATTTTTATTAATTATTTATATATTTTTCATTTACATTATTTATTTATATCATTCAATAATTATAATATAGTTAAATCAATTATTCATATAAATCAACAAATTAAGCAATTAATAATTTGTATTTATTTATTTTACTTTTAATTAATTTGTTTTGTTAATAGTTGTTATTTATTTATTTTTATTTTATTTATTTTAATTTTATTTATTTTTATTTTATTTATTTATGTTTATTTTATTTATAGGAGCATAATATTTATTTCAAATGTTGTATGCTGACTTATTGCAGTCATTGTGAAGCTGACCAAAGCTTACATAAAGCGGAGCTATCTGCTGCAGCTTGACGAAAGCTTTGGCTTCCTCTCCAACGAAAGCGTGCCTGCTTAACAAGCTAAACATTAAATATTTATGTTGCATACTTTGAGGGTGTAGTACACAGCTTATTAACAGTGTAAACAAAAGGCAGCTGTTATCTGCAACTCGACGAAAGCTTTCGTTTCCCACAAGTTAAAGCTTAACATTGCAAGCTTATATGTTTTGTTTACATTTTCAGCACGTGTGTGAAAAATTTTCAACGTTAGCCAAAATTGCAGCATAATTTAAAGGTAAGTACTAAATGAAATTATTACAATGTTAATTAATGTTGTTTACATGCTTTAGGAACAATTTAACTGGACAGTGAGTGTGAATTAGTTGAAAGTGGCCACCTATCTCAAAGTGCATACAGCTGACCACTGTCAGCCAGAAAAATAATGTGCGCTTGCGCACCAGCGACAGGTAAGTAGCAGCGAGTGTAATTGCATAAGTATTTGCAATTTGAAAATAATTTTTAAATTACACATAATGCCATTTACTTTTTTAGATACTCACCAATTGAAAGTATGTGTATGGCACATTTTGTGGACTAGATTGCATACACAGGGGCATACTATTTACTGCTAAAATTGGAAACAGCATCTATATTAGCTTCTCAGGAGAGTAACTATTTATGTACCTAGTCAAATTGTTTTGTGAAAAGAAACATTTTTTTTCTCGTTACAGCTATATCGCCTTTGGATTTACACTTACAGCAGACGACGGAAACTCCTCAAAGGACATCTAATGCGCCTTGCGTTGCACTTTTACAAGTAGCACTCTGCTTGTCTGGACGTTTGTGGCTGCAGTGGCATCACGCATGTGCATGAGAATTTGTGCTTACTCACGTTTGGTCTGGAGCCGTGCCCTGGACTGTATTGTGTGCTGTCGTCTCCTGTTCGGCTGCGGATGGTTGTGTTGCCACTTCTGCATTGTCTTCGTTGTGCGTGTACGGAGTTATGGCTATCTCTGGCAGCATGACGGACGCTGTGCCGCCGTTCAGTGAAACTGCAGTGCTATTCTGGATGAAAGGAATATTCGCAGTCTCGTTGTAAGGACCCTCATTGATAATGGCAAGAATGCCGGAGACCAGCTCGGTGCCTTCTCTGGCCGCGTCTGATCCAGGTACTGTATGTGTGCGACCTGCTGCTGCTATCCGCTGTGCAATTTCGTTGTGCAAGCGCTGGATTTCGGCTCTGCGCCGCTCCTGAAATTGTTGCTCTTGTTGTCTCCTGTATTCATCGGTGTCTCTCTCTCTCATTCGGTAGATTTGATTGAGGAGAATTGTTTCCCTGAAGTTAAGAGGACCAGAAGATGGTGGCCTTTCATACCTCGGTGGAGGCGGCGAGCGAATTGGAGATGGTCTTTGTTCCAACGGCAGACATCTGTTGATCATATGGAGGTATCTCGGACGTGAGAGTCTAATCGGAAGGTACGGGTGTAACGCTAGGTTCCGAGCGTGGATGTTATCGTGACTCAACAATCTTTGAACATATTTTGAACACAAGTCATCCAGTGTTTCGTTAACTGACTTTATGCGCAGGTCCGTATGCAGCGTTAAGTTACTGACGTACCAGGGAGCACCAGTGATGAGCCTCAATATCTTGTTCTGTAAAACTGAGATTCTGCTAAACTGAGTTTGACTCACGAGTGGCCCCCACACAGCTGCAGTATAGTGCCAAATTGGAGCGATAAGTTGGTTGTATATATCTAACTTTGTATTGAGCGGCAGATTGCTGTGGCTACCAATGAGCCACCTTAACTTGTTAATTCTTGCTCGCACTTTTGTAACTACTGCACTGATGTGGGAATTCAGATTGAGTTTAGCATCAAGCTTTACACCAAGATATGTATGTGCACATTTATTAATGAGCGTACTTCCTGCGATTTTAGGTACATGTGCATCTGACGTTCAGCGCAGCGTGTGCCAGACGTGCGCTGTTTTTGAAATATTAATTCTGACACACCATTTTTGTGCCCACTGATTAAAGCTGTGTACGATCAGTTGCATCCGTGTGTGAAGCGCTCGCTGACATATGTAATTGCAGTGTCGTCTGCGTACGTGGCAAGGAGCATGTCATTTGTTCTATTCACAGCAGTCGGCATGTCTGATGTGTAAATGTTATACAACACAGGCCCCAAGACGCTACCTTGTGGAACTCCTGCTGCAATCATCTTCACTCCAGAACGAACTCCGCCTGCACATTCGACAGTAAATGTGCGCTGCGTTAGGTAACTTTGGATTACTTTGAGGAGAGTAACTGGTAGTATGGTGCTGAGTTTGAAGAGAAGTCCATCGTGCCAGACACGATCAAACGCTTCCTGTATATCCATGTAGACAGCCGAGCAGTAGAAGTTCTTTTCAAAAGCTTTGAGGATAAATTGTGTAACTCTACCAAGTTGTTGTTCAGCAGCATGTCCCTTACGGAATCCAAACTGGTGTGCAGGTATGGCGTTTGCGAATTCATCTTCATCAAAGAGTCGTCTCATGTGTGTTTCCGATACAAGCATAATGTCAACATTCATTCTGGTCATTAATATTTTCATTTCAGTCAGCTTGTTTAGAAGCCCAGCAGCATTCCAAAAGCAGATTTTTAAATGAGTAAATGCGTTGGAAGCTGGGGCTGCACTGGAACTGGATGTAGTACTAGACATTTTGACCGCCATTGGCTTGCGTGAAAGCTACAAGGCAAGTGGCAAAGGAGTGGAGAAGCTCAGTAAGCTGCGTAATATTTTTGGTGAGAGTGGCTAGTTCAGCATGTACGCTTCTGTTGCCAAGCATCAGATTAGTAATCCTATCCAATTTTTGAACTAGGATTTCAGTTGTATCCAGCTGCCGTGGAGTTGGAGTTATACGTCGATTGCTAAGACTGCGACTCCGCATATTGGAGCGTGTTAAGGGCTGCTGCTGTTGAAACAACGGGACTTGCGATTGTAATGGCCGCTGTACTCGCTGTTCATTTCTACGAGCTCTTGGCTGTCTCTGTTGTTGTTGTTGCTGCTGCACAAGGATATCTCCTCTTGTTACTGACGTGTAACTGATGCCGCCTGGGTGCTGTGTAGCTTGCTGCTCTCTTGGCAAGGGCTGACGAAATACGCTAGGTTGCGCTGGGCCGGACTGCACATGTGTACCTAGTGGCTGTGACGCTTGATGCTGTTGCAGACGAGCTTGCTGCTGTTGTGGACGAGCTTGCTGCTGTTGTTGTGGACGAGCTTGCTGCTGTTGTTGCTGCGAGCTGCTGCGCTGCTGCTGTCGAGTGCCAGGAATTATTGGCATTCCCAAATCCCTCAGGATGTTATTGGCACGTTCAACACTTTGTGGCTCCTTTAGCTTACACGCCTCCTTGAACGCTTTACAGCCTTTATAACTGGCCACATGGGGGCCCTTGCAGTTTGCGCACTTAGGAGTTTCGTCTATACTTTTAGCGCAGGATGTAGTGGGGTGGCTTCCAGCACACTTCATGCAGACGAATGGACGGCGGCAATAGTTCTTGGTGTGCCCGAATTGTTGGCAGCGATGGCATTGGGAAGCGTCAGTGCCACGAATTGGACGCTCAATAACGACCTGCTGGTTTCCAATTCGGTTGATTTTAAGAACTTCTGCTACGTTCTCGCTGGGTTCAAACTCGACTTCGAAGAGGTCAATCGGTTCTTTACTAAATCGTTTTTTAATGACGTTAATAAATCGAATCTTGTATCCCATTTCAGAGAATCGATTGCGAATCCACTCCATTGGAGTGGAACGGTGGAGATGACGGATAACTGCTCTAAATCTAGTTTGCGATAAGAATCAATGTCATTGCAGAGTATTCTCATGCCTTGTCTGGTAGGCTTAGTAACGTAATTGTCACCGATTGCGCTATTTATGCTATCAAGCAGTGCCATAATGTTGACCACTTCAGGCACAAGGATTGGTTTAGGCTTTTCAGTTCTAGAAAACCTAACTGCAGAGGAACTAAAAGTAGGACCAGAGGCATTTGTGGCAGCATGACGTGACGTTGACGGAATGGCATCTGATTCGGCTGGATTCGCTTGGACAGTATTGGCGGCAGTGACTACTAGTGCATTGGTATTGGCGAAACTTGCAATTAGCGCACTAGTTATTGTACCTGTATTATTTCCAGCAGCAACTCGCTGTGGGGAACGTGCGTTAGAAACTTGTGCGACTGCCGGCTCAAGGACAGTAAGCCCAGGCAGTTCGTCTTCTTCGTAGTCGTCGATGTCGGATATTTGCATTTCGATTTCTTCGATTGTCATTGCGTGCGTTCTACTTGAAGTGGCAGCAGCAGTTCGGCTAGAGGAAGTAGTAGGGGCAGCAACGACCGTAGAATCAGAAGGCTGGCGTTTACTTGGTTTATTGGCAATTTGCACTTGGTTCTGCTGTGCATTGTCGGCGAGAAAGACGTCCAATTTTAATTGGCCTTTAGAAGTGGCAACTTTATTGACTTTAGTTACAGTTGCCTTGGCAACTTTATTGGCAGCCGGCTTGGAGGTTTTAACGGCAGTAATTTTGCTTGCGGCCCGAGAGGTAGTGGCTTTATTTACCTGACTAGCTACGGCAGACGATGGCTGAACTGGCGATTGCGATCGTTGAGAGAAACCCAAGATGTCAACATCTTCGTTTTCGTCGTCAGAAACAATAATGCGGTTGCTCATTTTTATACTCTCTGCAAGAGTATATTGGGTTTGTGCAAAAGTATGTAACAGGCAGAAGGAGGCGTGGCAGACCCCATAAAGTATATATATTCTTGATCAGCATCACAAGCCGAGTCGATATAGCCATGTGACTATAAACAAGAAAACTAGAAGCGTTACAATATTGATAATTGAACGCAATATCAACCCATAGGTACAAGCGAGATAGAAACACACAAGCACATGTTCGAACGTTTTCGCTGCCTGTGTGTCGGCAGCGCTGCCCTCGGTCGCTGGCTGCGCCGAATACACACATGCATACATATATGCAGCACATATTGTCAAACGTACATATGTATGGGTATTCGCATGCAAACAAACAGATGTATGTTTGATTATGCTTAGATTGTTTTTGTTTCAACATATTTTAATGCATGTACTACGCATTGTAATATCTGGATACCGATTTTAATAATTTAATCGGAACAAATGCAGAGAGTATTATACGGTCGGGCGCGCTCGACTGTACTTTACTTTCTTGTTTCAAGGAGCACTTTTTTGATTTTTTGATGTCTTGTAGGCATACAGACACACAGATATTTTAAACAAGGTAGAGAATATCTAGAGTTTTGTGTAGCAAAAATTGACTATAAACCAAAAAAGTTATACTAAAGGAAGATCCATTTTCAATAAGATATGAATGAGAATTCTGTCAAGGACAAGACCGCATTTCTATGCCTTGATCCGCCCCAATCAAATGACATTGCCGTAAATTACGCTATTAAAAATATATTAAACCAAACAAATCAATTCCTATTAGAACATCTGAACGATGAAGAAAAATCCAAACTGACCAAAATCCTTTTCGAGTGTAGTGACAGTCAGTACAAAGAAAGTGAAAATTTGTCTTTTACCTGTACAATTAAGCAATTCATCCAAACAAACCACGAAGACCCAATCCAAAATTGGCCATCCAAGTATGCGCAAACATTCGACGAAGGAGTCGAAAAAAATCAATTAAATGGTTGACCATTGTATAATTCGTAAATCAAAATATAATATGTATTCCACTTCACTGGAAGAACATATATTATCATTAACAAGAAAGAAAAGTACAGCCGAGCGCGCCCGACCGTATAATACTCTCTGCATTTTTCGGGATTAAATTATTAAAATCGGTATCGAGATATTACAATGCATTAAAACACATTGAAACAAAGACAATCTATGCATAATCAAACATACATACCATCTGTTTGTATGCGAATACAAATACGTTTGACAATATATGATGCATATACATATGTATGTTTATGTGTATTCGGCGCATCTAGCGTCCGCGAGCAGCGCTGCCGCCACACAGGCAGCGAAAACGTTCGAACATGTGCTTGTGTGTTTCTATCTCGCTTGTACCTATGGGTTGATATTGCGTTCAATTATCAATATTGTAACGCTTCTAGTTTTCTTGTTTATAGTCACATGGCTATATCGACTCGGCTTGTGATGCTGATCAAGAATATATATACTTTATGGGGTCTGCCACGCCTCCTTCTGCCTGTTACATACTTTGCACAAACCCAATATACTCTTGCAGAGAGCATAGCAAGAAAGAAAAGTACAGTCGAGCACGCCCAACCGTATAATACTCTCTGCATTTGTTCCCGATTAAGTAATTAAAATCGGTATCCAGATATTACAATGTGTAGTACTTGCATTAAAACACGTTGACACCAATACAATCTAAGCATAATCAAACACACATCTGTTTGTTTGTATGCGAATACACATACGTTTGACAATATATGATGCATACATGTATGCATGTGTGTATTCGGCGCAGCCAGCGACCGCGGGCAGCGCTGCCGACCCACAAGCAGCGAAAAGTTTGAACATGTGCTTGTGTGTTTCTATCTCGCTTGCACCAATGGGTTGATATTGCGTTCAATTATCAATATTGTAACGTTTCTAGTTTTCTTGTTTATAGTCCGATTTTAATGCGCCTTTGAGGATAGTTTAATATAGTTAGTCTCCACACGAATTATAAACTACAATACTGTACAATACGAACAAGTTCGCCAAACCCGGCATTGAAGGTTCCAGACTTTTTTATCAAATGTGGGAAAAGTGGGCGTGGCAGTCCAAAATTTTAAATGGCAATGCAACTATGCCGTCGCTAGGAACCTCCCGTTCCAGAATTGGTGATCCTAGGTGCCATAGTTACTGAGATATTTGCCGAAAACACCAATTTTTTCCGAGGTGTGTCCAGTTTTTTGCTTATTGTGGGCGAATGGGGCGTGGCATCAAAAAAAAAAAGATTCTTGTATTGACTGACTAAATATCTGATCGTTTGACACCAAGCTCGAACTTGTAGCTTTTACCATCTCTGAAATCTGTTTGTTCATACGGACAGATGGACAGACAGACAGACGGACATGGCTATATCGACTCGGCTTGTGATGCTGATCAAGAATATATATACTTTATGGGGTCTGCCACGCCTCCTTCTGCCTGTTACATACTTTGCACAAACGCAATATACTCTTGCAGAGAGTATAAAATCAAATGGTGACAATAACAATTCTGGCTTTCCACGAATTTATAAAATATCATAAACAATTCGCCAGAATCGTTATTCCCAATATTGGGGTTGAAACTGCTGACATTGCACAAATCCTGGCCGACAGAACCTCTTAAAGCTCAATCCCTTCAAGATTGAGATCCTTTTATTTACATACGAGCCAAAAGCCAAAGTCAAATTAATAAAAGCTCAAAGCCGAGGTTTGCTAAACGTCTCCAGAACATAGCATGAGTGAGTCCGGTACAAGGTTCCAGCTCCCCGCATAGGGAAATGCTTAAACGCACCAGGCAGGGACACAAGGCTAAGGCGCAATAGAAAATCCAGAGTCGGCTCCACGGCACAGCGAGTCTGCTCGAGTCTGCTCTGGCTTGGGGAGTGGAAAAGTAAAAAGAGAGGAAAAGAGAAAAGAAAGCCGCCGACATTTCGCTCAGTTGCCGAAGATGCAGTCGACAACAAACGGATTCGGCCGAGAGGAGCCAGCGCTCCGTTGACAGCAACAGGAGCAGGGAAGCTCCAGTTCGGAAACGGCAGCGAGGCTCAGTCCTCGAAGCCACCCATTTACTGGACACAGCTTAGGACGAGGACGCATGTGAGGAACAGGCTGACCTGACTGTGATAGTCAACCCGTTCGTAGCTGGTACAGATACCCCAATTGATGAGAGTACTGCAGATAAACTTGCATAAATGCAAGTTGTCATCGACGGAGCTCCTGTTGGCCTTGGAGCAAGGGCCCGTTGATGTGGCCTTAGTCTAGGAACCATGGATTGCGTCTGACGGTGTCTGGGCAACAACTACACTGCGTTTCACATCTCGACGATAAGCAGAAAGCCTTCGTGCTTATCTTATGTCTAATTGCAGCTCTGAAAATCTAACTGCAGTCGGGCTGGAGAATGATGGAGTGAATCTCACAGTAACATCATGCTACCTGGCTCACGACCTACCAGCCCCACCCGCAGAACTGGTCAAACTGGGGGAAAGCCCACCAACTCATTGTCGGAACAGACGTCAACGCCGACTACTGTAACTTTGACAACATCCTAGATGAAGACAGATTTAGAAACCCACGGAATGCCGATTGAGACAAATTCGAGACTCTTGTGTTTACGACACTAGGTCAACCGGGCGCTATCGAGTCGGTAAGTGACATTGAGCAGTCACTCTTACTATTAAAGACCACCTTCCTAGACGCCTATAATGTGTCCTGCCAACCGTCGAAACGTAAAGTAAGGTTAAAACCACTCTGGTAAAACGCCGAACTTTCCTTACTGAGAAATAACGCTAAGGTTCTGTTCAAGCTAGCTAAACAGGCCGAATTGCAACCCATATACGAAGAATATAATGTAGCTCTCAGACCATACAAAACCACTATTAGGAAGGCCAAGAGCAGGAGTTTTGCTTCAATCTGAAGTCAGTGCCCGAAACCGCCAGGCTAAGGATGCTGCTGTCCAAACAGCCATCTATCCATAGCCAACTGACTCTAGACGATCATGAACAGAGAGTAGTGAAGAAACTCTAAAAGCTCTGTCTAACTTCGCT
The DNA here is from genome assembly GCA_020829145.1 of Drosophila nigrodunni. Lineage (NCBI taxonomy): Eukaryota > Metazoa > Arthropoda > Insecta > Diptera > Drosophilidae > Drosophila > Drosophila nigrodunni. The sequence goes on along the minus strand of JACVCZ010000016.1, from coordinate 135,675 downwards.
TCGATTCGCTGTCGCTGATGGACGTGTTTTACATCCAAAATAAGGTAATAGAGAAACAGATGAGAGTGCGATGGAAGCGTAAATATAGAAGAGAGCACGAAGAGAGCACAAAGATAGCGCCGAAATAATATACTCAAACAAAATGTTAGCACAAGCTAGGGCGTAAAATTTCAACAACAATTACACAGCGACAAACAAACGCAGAAATAAATAAACAGAATGATTAGATGTGGAATTGCTGTTGCTTTGAACACAAAATTATTTAAATTGGCTCTAAAGTTCATTAAAACAATGTGTATCAACACTACCGATGCAGCTCACAATGTTACAAAGGAATTAAGCCAGAAATATGATACAAATTAGAGCGTTTAAATTTTCATCGTTTAGGCTCCCGTCGCGCTCTCATCAGTTTCTCTATTATCTTATTTTTGGTGTTGGCCGGTAATTGTTTTCGGTCGCCGCCTATCGCATAATTGGTTTTTGTGCATTACATTTGTTATTATACTCTCTGCAAGAGTATATTGGGTTTGTGCAAATGTATGTAACAGGCAGAAGGAGGCGTGGCAGACCCCATAAAGTATATATATTCTTGATCAGCATCACAAGCCGAGTCGATATAGAAATGTCGTCTGTCCGTCTGTCTGTCTGTCCGTCTGTCCGTATGAACAAGCAGATTTCAGAGATGGTAAGAGCTACAAGTTCGAGCTTGGTGTCAAACGATCAGATATTTAGTCAGTCAATACAAGCATCTTTTTTTTTTTGATGCCACGCCCCATTCGCCCACAATAAGCAAAAAACTGGACACACCTCGGAAAAAATTGGTGTTTTCGGCAAATATCTCAGTAACTATGGCACCTAGGATCACCAATTCTGGAACGGGAGGTTCCTAGCGACGGCATAGTTGCATTGCCATTTAAAATTTTGGACTGCCACGCCCACTTTTCTCACATTTGATAAAAAAGTCTGGAACCTTCAATGCCGTTTTTGGCGAACTTGTTCGTATCGTACAGTATTGCAATTATATAATTCGTGTGGAGACTAACTATATTAAACTATACAGAAAGGCGCATTAAAATCGGACTATAAACAAAAAAACTAGAAGCATTACAATATTCATAATTGAACGCAATACCAACCCATAGGTGCAAGCGAGATAGAAACACACAAGCACATGTTCGAACGTTTTCGCTGCCTGTGTGTCGGCAGCGCTGCCCGAGGTCGCTGGCTGCGCCGAATACACACATACATACATATTTGCATCATATACATATTGTCAAACGTATGTGTATTCGAATACAAGCAAACAGATGTGTTTTGATTATGCTTAGATTGTTTTTGTTTCAACGTGTTTTAATGCAAGTAATTCACATTGTAATATCTCGATACCGATTTTAATGATTTAATCGGGAGAAATGCAGAGAGTATTATACGGTCGGGCGCGCTCGACTGTACTTTTCTTTTTATACTCTCTGCAAGAGTATATTGGGTTTGTGCAAAGTATGAAACAGGCAGAAGGAGGCGTGGCAGACCCCATAAAGTATATATATTCTTGATCAGCATCACAAGCCGAGTCGATATAGCCATGTCCGTCTGTCCGTCTGTCTGTCCGTCTTTCTGTCCGTATGAACAAACAGATTTCAGAGATGGTAAGAGCTACAAGTTCGAGCTTGGTGTCAAACGATCAGATATTTAGTCAGTCAATACAAGAATATTTTTTTTTTCGATGCCACGCCCGATTTGCCCACTAAAAGCAAAAAACTGGACACACCTAGGAAAAGTCGGTGTTTTCGGCAAATATCTCAGTTACTATGACACCTAGGATCACCAATTCTGGTACCGGAGTTCCTAGCTACAGCATAATTGCATTGCCATCTATAAATTTGGACTGCCACGCCCCCTTTTCCCACATTTGATAAAAAAGTCTGGAACCTTCAATACCGTTTTTAGCGATTTTGTTCGTATGGTTGTTTATAATTCGTGTGGAGACTAACTATATTCAACTATCCTGAAAGGCGCATTAAAATCGGACTATAAACAAGAAAACTAGAAGCGTTACAATATTGATAATTGAACGCAATATCAACACATAGGTGCAAGCGAGATAGAAATACACAAGCACATGTTCGAACGTTTTCGCTGCCTGTGTGTCGGCAGCGCTGCCCGCGGTCGCTGGCTGCGCCGAATACACGCATAGGAGGCGTGGCCGACCCCCAGGCCAATAACTCAGTAACTATGGCACTTAGGAACACCATTTCTGGTAAACAGGTTGCTAGAGACAGCCTTAATGCAATGCCATTAAAAATTTTGAGCTGCCACGCCCCCTTTTCTCATGAGAGTTAACCAAACGTTTACGCTTTAATGCCATGTTTAAGGCATTTATTCATATAGTAGGGTGTTGTAATTCAACATAAGCATAGAGACATATAAAATCAAACTATTCTGAAAGTGGCATCAAAATACTACCTTTAACAAAAAAGAGCTACTGCGTTACAAAGTTTGTTATTTAACTGCAATATCACTTACGCGCGAGAGCGAGACGAAACATACAAACACATGTTCGAACGTTTTCGATGCTTGTGTGGCGACAGCGCTGCCGGCAGACGCTGGCCGCGCCGAATACACACATACATACATACATACATATAATTTCAAACGAATGTGTGTTTGTATGAATAATATGTAAATGCTGATATTCGGAGAATTCTTGAAAGTGGCGCGTGGTGCAACTGATAGAGTTTGTCTGAGGTTGTAGGTTCGAAAGCTGGCATTGCGAATTGTTAAATTATTTTTTTTTAATTTCAATTCAAATTGAATACAAATGTGCACTACTATGAGAGTACGGGGTCTTTTATACTCGGCTCGGTCGACTTTAGCCTTTCTTACTTGTTCTATAACAAAACATTATTATATGTAAATGTAGATAATCAGCAGTACCTGCAAATTGAGGTGTGGTGCATATGGTAGAGTGGCGACATGTGAGAATCCTGTGTCTGATACCGCGGGTTCGATTGCAGCTAGCGCATGACTTTTTTTTACTTTTTTAAATTTCAATTTAAACTATTATCTTTTTTTAAATTTGTATTTTAAAATATTAATCAGTCTACTTCTTCTTCTTTTAAGTTTGTAAGTATTTTTGTATGCGCACTACAAGGAGTACGGGGGTCTTATACAGTCGCCACGTCCACTGTAGCCTTTCTAACTTGTCTATTTTATTATATCCATTGCTTATATTAATTATCACGAACAAACATTAGGGTGGGATTTGTTTTGCTATGTGAACATTTATCACATGAAAAATGTGCAGGCCTCAACGGCCGGATTATTCACCTGATTGAGTCTAAATCAGGTTTAAAGTGGACATGTGAAGCTTGTAGGGATGTCGAAAAGAGACATCATAAGCTTCATGCGACACACTAAAAGAGTCTTTGGGGACCTATTTGGCAGATTTAAAAGTCTGTCTGATAGCTTTGGATAATGAGTTTAAAGACATAAGAGTCTTAAATGATTCTCCAAAGCGTAAAAAGACCAATTTTAGATTGTGGATTGGCCCTAACGAACTTTTAGTCCCTCATCACATACCCACAACGTCCGCACCTTACCTAATAAATTTTTTCATCCCCATCACCAAATATAATTGTTAGTAGTGATGACAACTTTATTTTACCCACAGAAGTTGTCCCCACGATTCCCGAAGTAATAGTTTCAGATTCGTTAAGTGTCAATACTGTTGCAGTTGACGAATCTAGCAATGAGGCTATCAGATCTGTTGTTTTTACCGAAGTAATTACAGTGCCTGATAAAAAGACTCTTGTAGGTGTTCCACCAAAGAAACAATTATTTATTTCCAGACTTGCCCCTGATACCACATCGGTTGATCTCAAGGTCTTTATTCAGGCTAAATTAGAAGCCAACATTACGGTGGAAAAATTTAAGTTCTCTTATCATCGGGAAATTTCCTTATTTAAAGTAAATGTTCCTGCAAAATATTTTAGTACCATTTGCTTCTAAGAATTTTGGCCGGACCATTTAATAATAAAGGAGTATACAGCGAAGAAAAGAAATCAGATTCCGGTTGCACTGTCTTCTAACTATGTCCCGGCCTCTGATTCCGGGAAAACTAACTTCCTCCTCTCGTTTGCCTATCAAAATGTAAGAGGTCTTCGTAGTAAAAGCTTAGCAATATGTATTTAAATAGTCTATATTTTCTATTTCTTGTTGTGACCTTTTCTGAAACATGTTAAGGCCCGATATTCTAGACTCTGAAATCTTTTCCAATAAATTCGTTCTCTTTAGAAAAGATCGTACATCTCGCCGATGTTATCCTCGGAAAAAGTTACAATCGATGGCTCAAATAACATTAGAGTTTTCATTACTTGCTCCTATATTCCTCCTTCTTCTGACTCTTCTCTTTATTCATTGTACTTTTCTGCAGTTAAATCAGTTTTCTCTATGTTATCCGATCGTGACTTTCTTGTAGTTCTTGGAAATTTGAATATTGCAGGTACTACATGGACTTCATGTCCCGACTCTGCCGTGTTGACCCCCACGACTCAGCACGATTTTCTTGACGTTCTGTTTGGAATTTCATTCCTTCAGATCAATGCTATTCAAACTCTTTAAATAGAATGCTTGATTTAATTTTTGTTTTGGATACATCCTGTTTCTCTATTTCCCGCACCAAACCCTGAATCCTGAATTTCGTTATCACCCGACTTTCGAAGGGTTGATTGATTTATCTGCCGGGTGACCCGTACTAGTAGTAAATCTACTAGGCGATCTCGTCAGTTTCGGAAAGCTACTTTAACAACTTAAATGGATTCTTATCCCAGACTGACTGGTCCCGGCAATCACAACTTTTTTTTATACCTTGAATTCTTTACTTGATGTCTGTGTTCCGCTTTGTGCTCCAACCAGGTCTAACAAGCCTGTTTGGTTTACCCGTGAGTTACCATTGCTTAAAAATAGAAAGTCGAAATTCTATAAGAGATTCAGGGAAACTGGCTCTGAGAGAGATATCTCTCAATATCTGATTGCTCGATCTGATTTCTATGTTTTGAATGACCGTTGTTATAAGGAATACCTTACTGACTGTGGGCAACAGTTCCGAAGGAATCCGAGACGGTTTTATAACTTCGTTAATTCGAAGCGTAAATCATCAACGCTTCCATCTAGTGTGGTCTTTGAAAGAGAATCTGATAGATCGGATAAGGCTATCGCCGACTTATTTGCGAATTTTTCCAAACGACTTATAGTATGCACGAGTATAAATGTGACTCACCCTACCCTTATCATTTAAATTCCTTCAATTGTAAGTTTACACCAGTCATCACGAAAGTTCGTAATTCGTTATGTAATTCGTAATTATGTAAATCGGTTTTTTCACCTGGTCCTGTGCTGACGGCCTTTTAAAGCACCTGTATAAACTATTTACATTATTTGTTGAATCATGCTCTTTTCCTGATGCTTGGAAATCATCTTACATCATTGCTCTTCACCAAAAAGGAAACAAACCCGATGTTTGCAACAATAGGGGTATTTCCAAGTTGTCTGCTATTCCCAAGGCTTTTGAGAAATTAATAACTTCGCAATTTGTTTGTTTGTGAAATATAGATCCACTACCACTAACCTGTTAGAATTTACATCATTTGCACTAAAGGGCTTTGAGAGAAAATTCCAAACTGATGTAATTTACACAGATTTCAGCAGGGCTTACGACTCCGTTAATCACACCCTTTTATATATAAGTTCAATCTTTTGAGTCTTTCTAATAACTTTACTCATAACTTTACTTATGTTCTAGAATACAACAGGTTTATTTTAAAGACCCTTTACTTAAATCTGTTCAAGTTATTTCAGGTGTTCCACAAGGATGCCATCTCGGTCCCTTGCTATTTATATTGTTCATTAATGATCTGCCATCTGCGATCAGTTACTCTCGTGTGCTCATGTATGCCGACGACGTAAAACTCTGTGTTTCGGCTGCTGAGACTCTTCTTGGGACCAAGTTACAATCTGATTTGTGTAGTTTTTAAACCTAGGGTCAAGCTAATTTATTAAATCTTAACTTTAGTAAGTGTAACGTAATGTCATTCAGTACGCGCCTCCCCTTTCTAAACAAATACATTCTGAATCGCAACTCTCTTAAAAGATTTGAGTCGGTCACTGATTTGGATATCCTTATGGATACTAAGCTCAAGTTCGATAAGCATGTATTGTCAATTACTTATCGTGCTTTTAGTGTCCTGGGCTTCATAAAGCGCTGGTCGAAAGAATTTAACGATCCCTATTTAACAAAAACACTTTTTACTGCCTTGGTACGGCCTATTCTTGAATATGACTCTTGTATTTGGTCACCAAAATACAGGATTCATCAGGATAGAATAGAATCTGTACAAAAACAATTTCTTCTTTTTGCACTAAGGGCTCTCAACTGGGATACTAACATACCAGAGACCTGCAACGAGTATACAAATTTCGAGTATACTCGAACGCTTACTCGTGATCGTTTTGTTCGAACAAATTTGATACCCGATCGTTTGGTGTGCATACCGCGGGCATGCTTATACTCGTTTTACTCGAGTATATACTGAGTATTTTGCCGTTATACAACATGTTGTAGCAAGCCAAACAGAAACTTATAATATTTTGCATAAAATATTCTCAGCGGTGGTACTAGACTAAATGATTTGACGGCTTTAAAGAATGTAATTTAAATACGTTGACATTTAATAACAAATTAAATTCTGTTTTTAATATTTTGATCATATGTTTTTACAGAAATTTGCAGAAATCTGCATTACAATTAATTTGGAAACCCTTTTTACGCTCAACAGATAAATGTAGATGGGCTGACCTTTTGAAATTCCCTTGTTTGGTCAGAGTATGACTCTCTGAGTTTTGTAAAAGGGGTGTTTTGCATTTAGCGCAATATTTTCAGCAGATAGAAACTCTTCCTTTTGTGTTTTTGTGTCTGAAAAAAAAATATAAGCGAAATGCGTGGTATGCCAAACATATCAATACTTGCTCGCACTAATACACACAAACTGAGACAAGTCTCGAGATTGTTGCGAGTGCCATCAGTGTTGCTCTCTAAATTGTTTTCCGCCAGATCTAGCTTTTACTTATGTGTACATGGGAAAATCAATGCACATATATTACAATTATTTCATTTTTTATATTATGCACTATGGGTTTTAATTTTATTAATAATAAAAGAAGAAGAAAAATATATGTTTAAACATTTTTCTTATTATTTTTCATTGAAATTTAGCCATTTCGCTTTTTTTCCGCTAGAACTAGCATATTTTCATTTTAATAAATGACAACACTGCGAACGTCAAGCAACGCAACGCAACGTTTGTACTGAAAAAACGATCGTTTGATAACTCGAACGATCAGCAAACGATCTATGGGGCTGATCGTTTGAAGGTTTGAAAACGGACAACTGATCGTTGTGATTCGAACATTTTTCGGACAGCCCGTTGAATTACTCGGTACCCGATGGTTTGATGAAAAGGTCGAACGTACTCGAGTATACTCGTTGCAGGTCTCTGTAACATACGCTTACCATCCTATCGTAGTAGACTATTACTAATTAATCTTCCTTCTTTGTCTAATCGTAGGACAGTGCTGGGTGTAATTTTCTTACAATCAATGGTGAAATTGATTCTTCCGAATAACTCAGCCAGATTGGTTTTGTTGTTCAGATTACAAACTTTCTTCCACTCGCTCTTCAACCTTGTTCTACCAACTTATCATTCATAATCCTTTCCGAGTCCTATGTAGTAACTACAACAAGCTTTCTTGAGTTGTAGGTAGTTCTACTTCGACCCCCTTAATTAGAACATCCCTTCTCTGTCACCTGTCTAGATCTTAATTAACTTAGTCTAATAATTTAACAATAATTGTATTTCGTTTGTAGTAAATTCGTTATGCTGTGTGCCCCTCGGTCGGTTGGGCGGGAGGTTGCTGCACTATTTGCTGGGTTCCGCGCGCTAACAAGCATGTTACTTGGTGTTGCTGGGCCTCACTTGCCGCTGCACTTTCCGTGCGTCACGACCTCACACTACAAAGAGTGCCAGTAACAACGCATAAAGCACTATGGGCCATCAACTATTTATCAAGGATGAAGAGCCCCGGTATAGACAAGATCATTCCAGCTATGCTACAAACCACCAAAAACGTGGTCATCCAATGGCTACTCAAAATATTCGAGGCTTGCCTCAAAAAGGGCCACATTTCAACTGGTATTCCTATCCAAAGCAGGCAAATGCAGCCACAGCAGCCCAAAGGACTATATACCAATCAGTCTCACATCCTTTTTGCTCAAAACAATGGAAAATCTGCTGGATCTCAGCATCAAAAATGCAGCTGAAGATTGTATGTCAGCCAACCAGCACGCTGGTGCGAAGGGTAAATCCGTCGAAACGGCACTGCACTCGCTAGTCGCCTCCATCGAGAAGGTTCTACGCAGTAAAGAATATGCACTATGAGTCTTCACAGCAGTGTTTGCAACGGTTTCTCTTATAACAAGAAAGAAAATTACAGTGGAGCGCGCCCGACCGTATAATACTCTCTGCATTTGTTCCCGATTAAATTATTAAAATCGGTATCGAGATATTACAATGTTTACTAATTGCATTAAAACACGTTGAAACAAAAAGAATCTAAGCATAATCAAACATTCATCCGTTTGTTTGTTTGTATGCGAATACACATACGTTTGGCAATTTATGATGCATATATGTATGTATTTGTGCATTCGGCGCGGCCAGCGACCGCGGGCGGCGCTGCCGACACACAAGCAGCGAAAACGTTCGAACATGTGCTTGTGTGTTTCTATCTCGCTTGCACCAATGGGTTGATATTGCGTTCAATTATCAATATTGTAACGCTTCTAGTTTTCTTGTTTATAGTCCGATTTTAATGCGCCTTTCAGTATAGTTTAATATAGTTAGTCTCCACACGAATTATAAACTACAATACTGTGCGATACGAACAAGTTTGCTTAAAACGGCATTGAAGTTTGAAAACTATTTTATCAAATGTGGGAAAAGTGGGCGTGTCAGTCAAAATTTTTAAATGGCAATGCATTTATGCTGTCGCTAGGAACCTCTGTCACAAAATATGTGAACCTAGGTGCCATAGTTATTGAGATATTTGCCGGAAACACCGATTTTTCCCGAGGTGTGTCCAGTTTTTTGCTCATTGTGCGCAAATGGGGCGTGGCATCGCAAAAAAAAAAACAGATTCTTGCATTGACTGACTAAATATTCGATCGTTTGACACCAAGCTCGAACTTGTAGCTCTTACCATCTCTGAAATCTGTTTGTTCATACGGGCAGACAGACAGACGGACAGACAGACATACGGACAGACGGACATGGCTATATCGACTCGGCTTGTGATGCTGATCAAGAATATATATATACTTAATGGGGTCTGCCACGCCTCCTTCTGCCTGTTACATACTTTTGCACAAACCCAATATACTCTTGCAGAGAGTATAAAAAATACCAAGTCGTAAAAGCGCACGCCAAGATTCACTGTCAAATTCAATTTTGTTACCATTCTGGTTTAAAGTAACTATACACTGTTTATCGACTTTTCTATATTTAAAATGACATTTAACTGAACTAAGCAAAGGGTGGTCAGTAATAGTATCAGGCATTAAAAACTCGTACTGGTCAAGCTGGTTGAATATATTCCTTATATGTTAACAGTTGAATCCAGTCCTCCTTATCAAACCCAATGAAATTATGTTTGTTTTGCTGCATCCAGATCATTGGGGTAAATTTTCTACTAGTTGAAAAACCACACTTTAATTTTAAATTGTGATATACATAATATTCAAGCCCAAAAATAATTTCATGATCTTGTGTTTTTCTTAAAGCCTTTGTCCTTTATAACTGGAATGTATCCATCTTGGCTGAGTATCTTTTTCAAACTAACTGTTATATGCTAACTGTGGCGCTATATAAACAGTGAAATCATAGTATCTTCATTCAGTATTTTATATAACTTCAAACGACAATGATCAAAATTGATAGAAATTCCGCTGTTTTGGTTGATTTCCAATACATAGTTGGAAATAATAGACAAATCTTTGTAAAGGAATTGGCATTTATGCAAGCGGGCTCTGTTATACCGAACTTCTTTCATTTTCTACCCCCCATATCATGTTAAAGAATTAGATGATTGTATAAGGAATATTCAACACACCACAAAAAAGAAATATAAATTGATTGGAATGGTCTGAGGGTGACATTCCATATGTGAGTCTAAGTGAAATACTAACTCCTTTAAATAGTTTCGCTAAACTACTTTACTAACTGTCGAATACATAAAAAACTTGGAGTTAGATGTGCTCTTAATAATCTATTTAAGCTTTTTGTAATATTGGAAAATTTAAATTACGAAGTATATGGCAAATAAAACAAATTCTTCTAAATAAATCAACAATGCTTGTACAATTTATTCATCCATTTACAATGCTTATATGTGGACCCTCTGGATCAGGAAAAACAACGTTTCTGGAAAATCTTTTGAACAATCAAAATACACTTATTAATGAAGATATAAAAAGGATCATTTGGTGTTATGTTGAGGAACACGCAAAACCTAGTTTTACAGGACTTGAATATCATAAAGGTGTACCAGAAACAATTGAAAATGATCTTAACGAGCCTATCCTTATTGTATTAGATGATCTAATGATGGGAGCATTTAACAAAAGTGTTTGTGAATTATTTACAAAAGGCGCTCACCATCGCAACTTATCTGTAATAGTAGTAACTCAGAATATATTTCATAAAGCATCACATACTAGAGATATATCGTTAAATACAAAGTACATTGTCGTTTTTAAAAACCCTAGAGATAAACTTTAATTCCATTGCTTGGCTCGACAAATTTATCCTGAAAATCGTAGTGAATCCTGACTACCTTGCGGTACTGCCGTGAGGTATTGCTTCGCAAGGGTCCAGGATTGGCTTGGTGTTTAAGCCGCTCCGCCGAGATTTCGCCTCCTCTGCCTTTCCAGTTGGCGTAGCTCTGTGCAAATCCTCTGTGCAAAGTGGCATGCTGCGGACCAGTTGCTCTCCGTTTCGATTATTTTGGTACCGAAGTTCTCGACCGACAGGGGAGTTCCTGGCGTAGCTTTTAGTTCCTCTCGAGGCAACGAGAATCTACGACAGCTAAAAACTATGTGTTCTGCGGTCTCCTCTGTGTCAGGGTAGCACCAGGGACACAATGGGTCGCTTTCGTGTCCGAATCTGTGGAGGTAGCTTCGGAAACAGCCGTGCCCGCTTAGCAGTTGGGTCAGGTGGAAACTGACTCCACCGAATTTCCGGCTGCACCATTTTTCAACGTCCGGTATCAGCCTGTGCGTCCAGCGTCCTTTTGTCGAACTGTCCCATCGCCTTTGCCATTCCCTAAAACTCTCTTCTCTCGCTGTTCTAGCCACTAAGCGGTGCTGAGCGGGCTCCACACGTTTTCTCTCCGAGTACACTTTAGCTCTCTCAGATGCCAACAGGTCAATTGGTAACATGCCCGCTATGACCAGTGCTGCGTCTTCGGATATTGTCCTAAATCCGCTACAGACTCGTATCGCTCCCAGTCTGTAGGTCGACTGTATGCTCCTCCTGTATGCCTTGGTCTTCATAGCATGTGACCAAATCGGCGCTGCATACAGAATTGTGGCTCTAACTACGTTCATGAGTAGCAGCCGGCGTCCTTGCTTAGGTCCCCTCTGGTTCATCATAATGCGGTTTAGCGCTTGTCCTATCGCTGCAGCTTTTTGCTGACGCTGTCGAGGTGTTCCTTGTAGCTCAGGCGGGTATCCAGTAAAACACCTAGGTACCGTATGGCTCTGCTGGACGCGATGGTGGTTCTGCCTAGGTTGATGTGGGCGGTCTCCACTACTTTTCTGCTGCTGATGAGGACAGCCTCCGTTTTGTGATCCGCCAGTTGGAGTCCAACGGATGTCAGCCAGTCCTTGATTCTTCCGACTGCTGCGCTGCACATGGTCGCTGCATCGTTTAGCTGCTTGGCAGTTACCACTAGGGCAACATCGTCCGCGAAGCCCACCAACGTTGCCTGCCCCGGGAGTTCGATCCTGAGAAGGCCATCGTACATGGCGTTCCACAGTAGCGGTCCAAGTACGGATCCTTGTGGGACTCCACCAGTCACGCTGTAGACTCGCTCGCCAGTCGCGGTCCTGTATTTCAGGATTCTATTTCGGAAGTAGTCCCTAACTATTCCTAACAGATAATCCGGGGTGCGAAAGTTATCCAGAGCCCTTAGGATGCATTCCCAGTTCGCAGAGTTGAATGCATTCTGAATGTCCAACGTGAGTACAAGACAGTATTCCTTGCCGCCACCACGCCATCTGGTCCCCTCAATAGCTCTTTCCGCCAATCTCGTTACCTCGGCGATCGCGTCAACTGTCGAACGAGCCTTCCTGAACCCGAATTGCCTGGGTGATAGGTCGCCAGCTTGGTTGATCGCTTCGCCCAGCCTGCTGCAAACGATCTTCTCCAAAACTTTACCAACAGAGTCTATCAGGCATATTGGCCTATACGAGGACGGTATCCCTGGTGGCTTGTTTGGTTTAGGGATGAGCACCAGGTTTTGGACTTTCCAAGGGTCGGGAAAGACACCTTGCTTTATGCAACTATTAAAGACGCCTGCGAATAGCTCCGGTCGCAGAGTCAATGCCAACTTCAGCGCCTTGTTGGGTATTCCATCTGGGCCAGGTGCCTTGAGTCCCGAATGACGCATGCTGCTCTGATGGTCTCTTCGGCCGTGACCTCTGGGGCTTCGGGGTATTGCACGGCGTATTGTGGAGCCTGGTGGTCGTTGATTTGGGACCCAGGAAATAGCGTCTTCACTATCTCCAGCATTTTTGCCTCGGGCTTTGGTGGCATGCGCAGTAGAGACTGTAACTTTTTCATAGCTAGCTTATAGGCCTTGCCCCAGATATCGTGTTCCGCTTCATCGCACAGCTCCAGGAAGCGATCCCTTTTGCTCCGATTTATGGCCTTCTTGAGCTCTTTGCGCTTCTCGGCGTAAGCCTCCCGTCTAGACTCGTAGTCTTGTCGTCCCCGTGATCGGTGCAGGCTTCTTCGTGCACTGATGCATCTTCGTCTGGCGTTCGCTATGTCTTCTGTCCACCAGTAGACTGGCGCATGGTGTCTACTTGACCCTCTTCGCGGCAGCATGCTCGAGTCGCAGGCTTCAATTATAGCTTCTATTAAGAGCTTTGCGCTGTGCTCCGCGTTTGCCCCGTGCATGGGGGCAGAGAAGGCTTCAGCAAAAGCATTCTTGTTTAGAGTTTTCTCTCTGTATGCTCTGCCTGTCGTGGTCCAGGACCTTCCGACAGCCTCCCGTCTATTTACCGAAACCACAATAGCGTTGTGGTCGCTAGCCGTGTACGCGTCGCTAACTGTCCATCCACATTGTCTCCATTGCGAGCCCGAAGCAAACGTTAGGTCGATGACTGAGCCTATGCCAGCTCTGCTGAAAGTTTGCTGCCCTCCACAGTTTAGCAGACCAACATCCAAGGATGCAAAAGCTTCCAGCACTGCTTGCCCACGTCTGTTTGTATGGGCACTGCCCCACTCCACGGCCCAAGCGTTGAAATCCCCGGCAATGATGGCATCTGTTTTTCCCCGAATATCCGCAGCTAGGTCGTCCAGGATGGTCAGATACTCATGTGTCTGGAGACTGGGTGCCAGGTAACAGCTGTAGAGCCACAGGTTTCCCAGCTTTACACACACAAATCCCCGTGAGGCGCGGAGATACTCAAGTTGCGGCTGTTGGAGACCGCATACCCAAATCGCAGCCTTTCCATCCAGGTCGGACACGAAACTTGGACCTTCTATTGCCTTGTATTGCTCGCTCAGGAGGGCGACCCTATCGACAGTTCGCGAACTGTCTGGTGTAGAAGGTCCTGGGCGGCGGCGCAGTGGTTCAGGTTCAGTTGTAGAATTTCTAGCATATGGGAGTCGACTCGTCTGTCTTACCGTTTGCTAAAGGGCACCTTTTACTGCCTGCATGGTGTTTGACCTCGTTCATATTTGCAGCTGCGCAAATGAAGCAGCTAGCCTCGTTGGTGCACGCGGCCGCTCTGTGCCCTTCCTGACCGCATTTCAAGCAGCATCCCGAGCGGTTTACAGCGTTTTTGCACGAGCTGGCAATGTGGCCAAACTCGAGACACCTGTAGCACCTCTTCCGTGGAGATCTCTCTCTGACTCTGCAGCTCGTCCAGCCAATTTTCAGCTTTCCCTCCTTCAAAATTTTGCTGGCAGTTACGCTTGGTACGCTGACGACAGCTAGCTGCATACCACTATAGCCCGACCGTAGGACTTTGACAATACCTTTATTCACTGGACCATCCATGAATGAGGCTAGCGCCTTGCAAATATCCTCCTCAGTAGCTAGGCAGTCGATGTCTCTAATTTCCAAGGACACCTCATGCGAGACTGCTCTCACCCTTGCTTGCTGCCCCAAAACTTCGCCAAGGGCAGTTCTCATCTCCTGGATGGTATTCTTGCATTTTCCATCCAGTTCCAGGACGAGGCCGTTACTTTGCGTCTTACGTGTTCGCCGACGCTCTGCAGCTTGTTGTCCTCTCTCCTGGTAACCAATCTCAGGATCTCGCTGTATGTTTTCCCATCCTCCGGCTGGATGATGATTGCCTCGGATCGAGGTTTCCTCTTCCTGGTTTGCGTCTGCCAGCTGTTTACGTCCATTTTGGCCTCTGGTACCGCTTGAGCTAACTGCGTTGGTGCCGTGGGTGGTTTCTTAAGTTGCTGTAGGCCGGGCTTTCCCTTGTCACTCTGGAGCACTCCTGTGTTTCTAGGAGATGTTTGGGTAGCCGACTCCCGTTTGCTCGCTGGTTTCTTTTTCATCAACAGCGTTTGTTTGTGTTTGTTTGTTTGTGTGTGTGTTTGTGTGTGTGTGTGTGTGTGTGTGTGTGTGTGTGTGTGTGTGTGTGTGTGTGTGTGTGTGTGTGTGTGTGTGTGTGTGTGTGTGTGTGTGTGTGTGTGTGTGTGTGTGTGTGTGTGTGTGTGTGTGTGTGTGTGTGTGTGTGTGCGTGTGTGTGTGTGTGTGTGTGTGTGTGTGTGTGTGTGTGTGTGTGTGTGTGTGTGTGTGTGTGTGTGCGTGTGTGTGTGTGTGTGAAGTGTTATCGTTAACCGCAGTGGCTTGTGTTATCGTTGGCCGTAGTAGCTTGAGCGCTAACCGCTAGCAGCTAACCGCTAACCGCTGACCGCTGACCGCTGGCCGCTAACCCGCTGCTGACCGCTGGCCCGCTTTCGTTCGACTGCCGCTACAGTGGTGGGCTTGAGCGCTAACTGCTGATCGTTATCGTTGGCCGCAGCGGTGTGCATAAAAAAAATTTACCCTCACAATGAAACGTCTCAAATCGAATATCATATGAAATACAACTTTATTTATATTTTATATATGGAACAAAATTTAATTTAAAATATAATCAATTTTTAATAAAAAAAAGAAAATGCATTAATTGAATTTAATAATATTATTTATTTCTCTTCAAGAATGATTTCTAGATTCATTTAGATTTATGCCCTCAAGTTTAGATAGCTTAGCAAGTTATTTAACAGATTCAAATTTACATACTATAAAATTATTTTTTGATAAAATTAATGAATTTCAATTAGTAAAACGTAAGGGTATATTTCCATACGATTATTTAAATTCAACTGAACGATTAAAAGATTTACAATTACCGCCTCGTGAAAAGTTTTATAATAAATTAACAGATAAATCATGTAGTGTAGAGAGTTATGAAAATGCACAAAATGTATGGAATGTCTTCAAATGTGAAAATTTATTAGATTATTTACTATTTTATTTAAAGATAGATGTGCTTTTGTTATGTGACATTTTTGAAAATTTTAGAAAAGTATGTAAACAAATTTATAATTTAGATCCATGTCAATATTATACAACACCTGGATTATCATGGGATGCAATGTTAAAGACAACTGAAATAGAACTAGAACTACTAACTGACATTGATATGTATAATTTTATAATGAATGGAATTAGAGGGGGTATTGTTCAATGTAGCAAAAGACACTCAACATGAAACAATAAATATTTAAAAGATTATGATAGTGCAAAAAATTCAAATTATATAGTATATTTAGATGTTAACAACTTATATGGTTATGCTATGTCACAGTTTATTCCACATAAAAATTTTAAATGGGTTGATGAAGAAAATTTAAAAAATTTTGATCTTAACATAAGTGAGGATTCTCCAATTGGTTATATTTTAGAGGTAGATTTAGAATATGATGAAAAATTACACGATATTCATAATGATTTAGCATTTTGTGCTGAAAACAAAAAAATGAATGAAAATATGCAATACGCTAAATTGATTGCTGACTTAACTAATAAATATAAATATATTATTCATTATAGGAATTTACAACAATGCGTTAAACATGGTATGATTTTAAAGAAAATTCATAGAATTTTACAATTTGATCAGTCTGATTGGCTTAAAAAATATATTGATTGTAATAATTATCATAGAACATTAGCTGTAAATGATTTTGAGAAAAACTTTTTTAAACTACTTAATAATGCAGTGTATGGTAAAACAATGGAAAATGTAGACAAAAGAAAACATATTAATATAGTATGTAGTTGGGAAAGTAAAGGTAGAAAATTAGGTGCTCGATCACATATTTCTAAATTTAATTTTCATAGTTCTTTACAATTTAGTGATGATATGATTGCTATAGAAATGAAACATGCACATGTTGTTTATAATAAACCTGTTTATATTGGTTTTACTGTCTTAGAATTATCAAAATATAAAATGTATAGTTTTCACTATGACTATATGAAACCAAAATATCTTGAAAACATAAATTTAAATTATATGGATACTGATTCTTTCATTTATGATATTAAGACTAATGATTTTTATGATGACATCCGTTTTGAAATTGAAGAACATTTTGATACATCAGAATATAAAGAAGATAATATTTTTAATTTACCTCTATTAAATAAAAAAGAAATTAGGCCTAATGAAAGATGAATGTAAAGGAAAATAATTAAAGAATTTATTGGACTCAGATCAAAAATGTATTCAATACAAATTCATGATGTAATTAATAATGATAATGATAATGATAATGATAATGTTAATATAACAGAGATTAAAAAAATAAAAGGTGTTAAGATGAGTGTAACGTCAAAATTAACTATTGATGATTTTCGTGAATGTTTATATAGAAAACAAAAACAAATTGGAACAATGTATTTATTTAAGTCAAAATTGCATCAAATATATACTCAAGAATATACAAAAAGTTACATTGAACCATTTAGATGATAAGCGATATATAAAAAGAAAATAATGTAAACACCCTTGCTTGGGGTCATAAAGATATATCATAAATGTTAAATTAAAAAAAAAAAAAAAAAAAAAAAATGTATCGAAAAACTGTATAATTATATTTTATTTTTTTCTTAATAAAAATTTTAAACATAAATATTAATTTTTTTAACTTTCTTTTTAAATGTTTTCGAACTCTCATGTTGTTTACCAATACTTATTTTTTTCGCTTAGCTCTTAAAATTTTTCCATTATTAAATGCATCTTTCTTATTTGATTTTATTTGTTCTATATTTTGTTCTTGTTGTTCATCATATTCTTCTTCATCTTGTTGTTGTTTATTATCATCTTCTTCTTCTTCTTCATTTTGTTGTTGTATATTATTTCTCTTTATATCATTTTAATTTTTTAAATTTTGTTTCATATTTGATGCAATTTCATTTAAAGGTATTGTAATTGGTCTGAACGTATCTTCTAACATATTTACTCTATCCATTTGATTTAACTTTAAGCTTTTTAATTTTTCATTTAACACTAATCTTGTTTGAACAAGTTCATTCAATACACTATTTTTTTTGGATAATTTTTTCATTGTTTTGTTTTTGTTTGTGTTGTACGTCTTATTCATTTCAAACTCAATCTTGAACTGAATAAAACATTTCAATTATCATCTTTCATATGTTATTCAAAAACAATAAAGCTGATCAGAAGCTGGTCAGAAGCTGATCAGAAGCTGATCAGAAGCTGATCAGTACCTGGTCAGAAGCTGATCAGAAGCTGATCAGAAGCAGGTTTAAAGCTGATTAAAACTGTTTATAAATGTATGAAATTGTCAAATCCTTATCGCCCTTTGTCTATATCATTATCTTTACTTATAACAAGAAATTGATATTTATCTCTCCAACATTTACTACAAATTTCTAAAAATTGTTTGAATGTCATATCACCTACAACATGATCATTATAAATATGCTTAATATTCATTTCATCTTGTTTAAATACAACAATAAAATTAGCATTATCACGTATTAAATGTTTTGGTATTTTTATACTCTCTGCAAGAGTATATTGGGTTTGTGCAAAGTATATAACAGGCAGAAGGAGGCGTGGCAGACCCCATAAAGTATATATATTCTTGATCAGCATCACAAGCCGAGTCGATATAGCCATGTCCGTCTGTCCGTCTGTCTGTCCGTCTGTCTGTCTTTCTGTCCGTATGAACAAACAGATTTCAGAGATGGTAAGAGCTATAAGTTCGAGCTTGGTGTCAAACGATCACATATTTAGTCAGTCAATACAAGAATCTTTTTTTTTTTTCGATGCCACGCCCCATTCGCCCACAAAAAGCAAAAAACTGGACACACCTCGGTAAAATTGGTGTTTTCGGCAAATATCTCAGTAACTATGGCACCTAGGATCACCAATTCTGGTACGGGAGTTCCTAGCGACAGCATAGTTGCATTGCCATCTATAAATTTGGATTGCCACGCCCCCTCTTCCCACATTTGATAAAATAGTTATCCAACTGCAATGCCTTTTTTAGCGATTTTGTTCGTATGGTTATTTATATTTCGTGTGGAGACTAACTATATTAAACTATCCTGAAAGGCGCATTAAAATCGGACTATAAACAAGAAAACTAGAAGCGTTACAATATTGATAATTGAACGCAATATCAACCCATAGGTGCAAGCGAGATATAAACACACAAGCACATGTTCGAACGTTTTCGCTGCCTGTGTGTGGGCAGCGCTGCCCGCGGTCGCTGGCTGCTCCGAATACACACATACATACATATTTGCATCATATACATATTGCCAAACGTATGTGTATTCGCATGCAAACAAACAGATGTGTGGGGTTTTTTAATTACAAAGAGTTTATTTAAGTTTAAATGATTAAATTGAACTTAATGTTAGTATTCTTTAAACACGTTAGCCACCCAGGCAGGTTAATCATAAAAGTTAAAAGTACGCTTCGCCCTCGGTAGCGTTGCGTCGAACTTTAAGTCTTTCGTCTTCGTCGTCGTTGTCGTCGTTCTAACCGTCTTCATCCGCACTCGATAGCGAACTCTTAACAACTGACTTTTAGGTCTATCGCAACTTAATACTATCGATAAGTCATTATTGGTCATCGATGTCTAGGGTTTCTCGATAATTGTGGCGGTCGGCAGCACCGATCCCACATTCGGCCATTCTGACTAAGCATTCGACCCGGATGCTTCATCGTCTTGATGTCATCTTTTCCATCGTCGCCGGTTATCCAAGGCTTCATATACTCGGCACATGTTGTAGAGTTCTTTGGGCCGTCGCTGTTGCCTAGCTTCTGGACATCGTAGGCGTTGTTGTGTTTGACCTTCACAACTTGATACGGACCCAAAATTTTGGCTTTAGTTTTAAGCCACCACCAAACTGCGTACGCTTGATCGCAATAAGGTCACCTATTTTGTATCGGCGTGCCGGCTTCCGTCGAAGATTATACGTCTTCTGGTTTTCATTCTGTAGTTTCAGAATCTGCGTCTTTGCCTTAGCTCGAAGATCATTGCGTTCCTCGTTGAATACTCTCATGGCTTCTATGTTGATGAGATCTCTGAGCTGGTTGTCATCTTTCGTTCGAAGTTTCACACCAACAAGCATCTCAAACGGCGTCGTTGCAATGCTTCTTGAAAAGGAAGAGTTGATTGCTTGCTGAACTCTGCTGACATGTCGATACCATTTAGTTGGGTCATCGACACTTAACTTGGCGAGAACTGAAATGATAAGAGAGTTAAGCCGCTCCACTTGACCATTTACCCTTGGTAAGCCCGTCGTCGTCTTCACCAGCTTTATTCCTTCTTCGTCACAATAGTTGACAAAGTCCTGGGAAGTGAAAGCTGAGCCTCTGTCAGTTATGATGAGCGCTGGATTGCCAAACACACCACTTTGACTGGTTAACTTTCCAATCACCTCGTTTGCAGTGGTTGACTTAGTTGGATAGAGCCAACAAAACTTGGTAAATGAGTCGATTACCGCCAGTATATGCTTGTAGTCCTTATGCGTTGACTCAAGTGGCCCCAAAAAGTCAATATGGTAAGTGTATAGAGGGACGTCATCCTTCTTTAATGGGTGTAGCAATCCTTCCTGTTTTCCCCGTTTTCGATTGATCAAGATACACGGTATGCAGCATTCAATGTATTTTTTGATCTTCTCCTCGACGTTTGGTATGAAGTACTCTCGATCAATCAAATCCTTCGTTTTCTTGACTGCAAAATGTCCTCTGTCATGGGCATTTCCGATTATCCTCTTTTGCATCTCGTTGGGTACCACGATCAGCTCCTCGTCTTTGATCACCTTGTACAAAACATCGTTTTTCAGGAAATAATCGTCGTATGGTTGGTTTGTGTTTTTCAAAACTTCCTTGATGGCTTTAATTTTTTTCGTCACGGGCCTGTGCATCTCTTAAAGCAATAATTATATTATCCTGTCCTATGCTCATTATTGGATATCTACTTAGAGCATCTACGTGCTTCAAACTTTTGCCTGATCTATGCTCAACTGTGTAATTATATTCTTGCAAAAACATAATCCAACGAGCTACTCTAGTGCACAAACTCTGTTTTTCTAGCGTCTTTGTAAAAAGCATTACAATCTGTTACAAGTTTAAAGGGAATACCTAGCAAATATACCCCAAACTTGGACAAGGCTTCAATAACTGCTAGAATCTCTAACTCGTAGCTACTATACTTTCGTTGTGCATCTGATGTTTTCTTAGACATATAATACACTGGGTGCAACTGACTATCGTCAGGGCTTACTTGCAACAACACTGCCCCAAAACCATCAATAGACGCATCTGTATGCACTTCAGTTAGGTACTTCTGGTTATAAATACTAAGGACTGGATTTTCGGTTAACAACTGTTTTAGGATCTTTACTGCGTTTTCTTCGGCTTCCTCGAATTTAAACTTTGTTGACTTTTTGGTCAATTCCGTCAATGGTCTGGCTATAACAGCATAATTCGGTATAAATTTCCTAAAATAACCTGTCAATCCTAAAAAACTTTCCACCTGTTTGACTGTCTGTGGTATTCTAAACTTTGATACTGCCTCAATTTTCTCTGGTGACGGATACAACTTGCGATTTTCTATAACATGGCCTAGAAACTGAATACGCGTGTGTAAAAACTTGCATTTCTTGAGGTTAAGTATTAAGCCGTATTCTTCGCATGTAGCCACAACCTCCTTCAGATTCTGAACAGCCTCTTGTTCACTCTTTGCTGGTATGATTACATCATCTACATATGGTAACGCAGTGCCTTTGCGCGAAGATCTCGAAAAATCGCATTCACGTGGCGTTGAAAAACACCGGGGAGTTCGAGAAACCAAACGGAACCTTCCGAAACTGGTACTGGCCCCTATGGGTGACAAACGATGTGTACTTTCGGCTTGATTCCGCCACTGGCACGTGGAAAAAGCCATTCTTCAGATCAATGGTGCTGAATATTGTCGCCTCTTGCAGGCGGTCCAGTTGATCTTCAATGAGCGGAAGCGGAAAATGGTCTCTTACAGCAACTTTATTTATTCTGCGAAAATCTACACAGAGTCTTGCAGAGCCATCGTGTTTTTTTAACGAGCACAATCGGACTTGTATACTCAGATGTCGACTCTTCTATTATACCAGTTTCCAGCCACTCCTCAATTTGTTCGTCTACAATGTGCGATTCGGAAAAGGCCAACCTGCGTGGTCGAGAAAATATCGGACATCGTCTTTGAGCACAATGCGCATTTCAACACCTGTTGACTTCGATTTTTCCGGCTTATAGTTCGATATCAACTCGCTCACAATGTTCTTAGCACTTTCACTTGCCGCCTCGTTAATGTCATATATTACGTCATCGGTTTTTGTGCAAATCTTTAGAATGTTATGCTCTTCTTGTAATGTTTCTTTACGCACTTGCAAGCCATCACGGTTAAACACGATTTCAGCAACCAAACAAAGTTCTTCGCCTATAATTAGCTTTATATTTGTGCATCTCACTGGGACAACGTAAAAAGTCAAGTTGAAATTCGGATTCGTCTATCAAGACTGTTTGCTTCACAGACCGATCGGTTTTATCTTATTGGTGTCTCGATCTCCAAATCCTATTAAAACCAAATTACAGTTTTCCAACTTTGGTCTCCCGATTTCAACATAAAAGTCTTCCCGCATGACACAAAATTTACTGCCCGTATCAAACAGAGCGACACTTGTTTTATTGGCAACTACAACTTCTTTGCTTGTCAAATCGTTCTTAGGTTTTAGCATTTGCACATTTGTTTCACCACTGTTCGTATTTTGCTTACAATCTTTTTGCAATATGCCCGAATTGGTTACACTTGAAACATTTTCTGCCGTTTATTTTCTGAGTACACTTGCTCGAAACATGTCCCTTTTCTCCACAACTATAGCACTTTATTTCTTTTTTCACATCTTTGTTTGAGTTTTGCAGCTTTCTTTCCTTGTCTTTTGCAACGTTCTCGTATCTTTTTGACTTGTCTTTTTCGAATTGGTTTTCTCTTTCCACCATGGTTTTAAAAGATTTTAACTTTTCTTTAAATTCGCTCATATTTCTAGCACCGTACAATATTGATTTAATTGCGTTTTTCTCATCAATGCCGTCTATTATGTATTGAATTAAAGCGTCGTCTTCAATTTTACCATGTGATGAAATGTCTTTCATTCGGTAGAAATATTCGAACACGCATTCACCGTTCTTTCGTTTTCTTGCGCGAGTTTCTCATGTATTTGCTTACTGCTAATGTTCGACTTAAATTCAGCGAGCAATGCTCTCTTCAGCGAATTCCACGAAATCAACCCTCTCTCGCTCGACACAAACAACTTCGCAAGTCCCGTTAGCGATTTCTTTGCGAACAGAAATTTCTGGAAATCGCTCCAATACATAAGCAATGCTTGCTCTTCAAATTCCTCTATCCACACTTCGATTGGAATAGTATTGGTGCCGTCAAAACTTCGAATGCTCTCTTCTACGTCGCGAAAACTAAGCGCAAAACGCGGTGCCGCCACCCTGTCGCGGTAAAATGTTTCGTCGTTTCCATCACTCCCTCTTTCTCTCTCACTGTGCGAATTAGGTGCAACTGCGACGCTCGTTGCGATCGGTACCTCTCTTTTTGGAGTACAAAAATCATTGTACCCGGCGTTCTCGTCTTCCTCATCTTCTGTCTCATTTTCCGATGAATCGCCGTTTTTTTCGTGAACAGACAAAAAAGAGTTTTTACGCAGATTTTGGAAAATGAACACATGCAGGTCGTCATGTTCGTAACTTATGCCCAACACATTACATATAGCCACGAGGTCCCCTTGTGTCAAATTATTCACTGCGTACTCCTTCATTTCATTATATTTCTGGTCATTCTGCGAAAAATCGAAACCAGAAAATTCTCGTAGACGTCGTCGGTTGTTTCTGTCTCCCTCGTTCTCAAAGACAAACTTGTGCAAAGCCGTTATGCTAGCCTTCTTACTCGCACGTAGGCTGCCACTAATTAAGTCATTTAGGCACGTCATGTTGGAAAAACAAAATTTTTCCTTTCTTTATAAAACTATTTCACAATATTCCCGCACGAACACTATTTTGTGTGTTGTGAATATCACTCAATCCCGGACGAGCCCCCCAAAATGTGGGGTTTTTTAATTACAAAGAGTTTATTTAAGTTTAAATGATTAAATTGAACTTAATGTTAGTATTCTTTAAACACGTTAGCCACCCAGGCAGGTTAATCATAAAAGTTAAAGTACGCTTCGCCCTCGGTAGCGTTGCGTCGAACTTTAAGTCTTTCGTCTTCGTCGTCGTTGTCGTCGTTCTAACCGTCTTCATCCGCACTCGATAGCGAACTCTTAACAACTGACTTTTAGGTCTATCGCAACTTAATACTATCGATAAGTCATTATTGGTCATCGCTGTCTAGGGTTTCTCGATAATTGTGGCGGTCGGCAGCACCGATCCCACTTAATCGGGACAAATGCAGAGAGTATTATACGGTCGGGCGCGCTCGACTGTACTTTTTCTTTCTTGTTTTTGTATAAGTTTGGCATAGATAGAAAGAGTCGATATGTTTATGTCGTCCCATACAAAAATAATCTCTGATTGTAGTTTGCTTATCACAAATCACATCGTCAAATATCATTATTGAGTGTGGTCTAGCTCTATCGGGGGATAAAACTTTTTCCTTATCTGAAAACGTGAATAGCTGTATTCCCTTAATTGGTTTAATTAATTTCATCAAATATTGATACTTGGGCTGATACAACGATTTTGAATAGATGTAAATATTTTGGAATTTAAGTCCATTTGGACTTTCTATTAAACTTATCATAACATTTGTCTTTCCACAATTAGATGGTCCCACAAGTAGAGCACGTATCGAATTGGGTAACAGCGAACTGTGCACAATTTGTTCGCTGTTACCCCGCTCACCACAAATGCGATCAACATTTCGTACATTAATTTGTTTATGTTGTTTTTATTAATCGCATCTTGTCAACTAATAATAAAACTATAAATACTTGGGTTTATACATTGATTTTATTTAATATATGTTTGCTTTTGAAAACGAACAGTCACTAATTATTCAAAACATATACTCAAAAAAAGTAAAAAAAAAAAAAAAGCAATGCCTATAAATTATAAACGAAAATTCAATTTACGTCATTATAAAACTGGCAGTGGGTTCGTTAACAACAATTAATAAATTACCCATAGAACTCCATTTACCAGGATATCAATTTTGTGGACCCGGCACAAAACTTGCTGAGCGTTTGAAACGTGGTGATAGAGGGATTAATCCGTTAGATGCATCGTGTAGAGAACACGATATTGCATATTCACAGCATAAAGACTTGGAAAATCGACATCGTGCCGATAATATATTAGCTGAAAGAGCTTGGGAACGTGTTAGATCAAAAGATAGCAGCTTTAAAAGAACGTGCTGCTGCTTGGTTTGTGACAAACGCTATGAAAACTAAAAAAGTAAGATTTGGGCTAGGTATGAAGAACAAGAAGAATAAACAACAACGACGTAAAAGGAAGTCACCTAATCATCGTCGTTCTCTGTCAGCCAACCGTAATAAAAAATCATTTGCAAACGTTGTAAGACAAACAACACGAATTTTAAGGCGAAAAAATCCGATGAATTTGAGAGATGCAATTCAGATAACTCAACAATCAATTCCAGCAAATTTTAAAAACATAGAGGGAAAAAAGAATGTGTCTGCAATCATTCCTAGAGTCATACCAATACCAAAAACTGGTGGATTCATACCTATAGTACCCATTATGGCTGCTCTTTCTGCAATTGGTGGTCTTGCAAGTGGGGAACAGCTATTGCTAAAGCGATAAATGATATTAAAAATGGCAAGGAACAACTATCTGAGGCAACACGACATAATCGATACATGGAATCAATTGCTATGGGAAAAGGGTCTTTTCTTGAAACCATATAAGCAAGGTTATGGTTTATTTTATAAACCATATCATCCAAAAACTAATAGATATGCTACCCAAACGTCCACTTAGCAATATTGATTTAATTGAATTTGGAAAACATTTTCGCGGTGTTTTTATGCGTGATCGTTTGCCAAAAAACCATGGATCAATGAATGTGGAATAATAAATTTAGATAATAATAGTGGTAGTGGTACACATTGGATAGCATATTTTAAAAATAGAAATTATAAAGAGTATTTTGATAGTTTTGGTGACTTACAACCACCGATTGAAATAATAAATTATTTAAAACCACCGATTGAATATAATTATAGAAATGAACAAAAATCAAACACTTATAATTGTGGTCATTTATGTTTAAAATTTTTATTAAGAAAAAATAAAATATAATTATACAGTTTTTCGATACATTTTTTTTTTTTTTTTTTTTTTAATTTAACATTTATGATATATCTTTATGACCCCAAGCAAGGGTGTTTACATTATTTTCTTTTATATATCGCTTATCATCTAAATGGTTCAATGTAACCTTTGTATATTCTTGAGTATATACATATTTGATGCAATTTTGACTTAAATAAATACATTGTTCCAATTTGTTTTTTGTTTTCTATATAAACATTCACGAAAATCATCAATAGTTAATTTTGACGTTACACTCATCTTAACACCTTTTATTTTTTAATCTCTGTTATATTAACATTATCATTATCATTATCATTATCATTATTAATTACATCATGAATTTGTATTGAATACATTTTTGATCTGAGTCCAATAAATTCTTTAATTATTTTTCCTTTACATTCATCTTTCATTAGGCCTAATTTCTTTTTTATTTAATAGAGGTAAATTAAAAATATTATCTTCTTTATATTCTGATGTATCAAAATGTTCTTCAATTTCAAAACGGATGTCATCATAAAAATCATTAGTCTTAATATCATAAATGAAAGAATCAGTATCCATATAATTTAAATTTATGTTTTCAAGATATTTTGGTTTCATATAGTCATAGTGAAAACTATACATTTTATATTTTGATAATTCTAAGACAGTAAAACCAATATAAACAGGTTTATTATAAACAACATGTGCATGTTTCATTTCTATAGCAATCATATCATCACTAAATTGTAAAGATCTATGAAAATTAAATTTAGAAATAAGTGATCGAGCACCTAATTTTCTACCTTTACTTTCCCAACTACATACTATATTAATATGTTTTCTTTTGTCTACATTTTCCATTGTTTTTACCATACACTGCATTATTAAGTAGTTTAAAAAAGTTTTCTCAAAATCATTTACAGCTAATGTTCTATGATAATTATTACAATCAATATATTTTTTTAAGCCAATCAGACTGATCAAATTGTAAAAATTCTATGAATTTTCTTTAAAATCATACCATGTTTAACGCATTGTTGTAAATTCCTATAATGAATAATATATTTATATTTATTAGTTAAGTCAGCAATCAATTTAGCGTATTGCATATTTTCATTCTTTTTGTTTTCAGCACAAAATGCTAAATCATTATGAATATCGTGTAATTTTTCATCATATTCTAAATCTACCTCTAAAATATAACCAATTGGAGAATCCTCACTTATGTTAAGATCAAAATTTTTTAAATTTTCTTCATCAACCCATTTAAAATTTTTTATGTGGAATAAACTGTGACATAGCATAACCATATAAGTTGTTAACATCTAAATATACTATATAATTTGAATTTTTTGCACTATCATAATCTTTTAAATATTTATTGTTTCATGTTGAGTGTCTTTTGCTACATTGAACAATACCCCCTCTAATTCCATTCATTATAAAATTATACATATCAATGTCAGTTAGTAGTTCTAGTTCTATTTCAGTTGTCTTTAACATTGCATCCCATGATAATCCAGGTGTTGTATAATATTGACATGGATCTAAATTATAAATTTGTTTACATACTTTTCTAAAATTTTCAAAAATGTCACATAACAAAAGCACATCTATCTTTAAATAAAATAGTAAATAATCTAATAAATTTTCACATTTGAAGACATTCCATACATTTTGTGCATTTTTCATAACTCTCTACACTACATGATTTATCTGTTAATTTATTATAAAACTTTTTCACGAGGCGGTAATTGTAAATCTTTTAATCGTTCAGTTGAATTTAAATAATCGTATGGAAATATACCCTTACGTTTTACTAATTGAAATTCATTAATTTTATCAAAAAATAATTTTATAGTATGTAAATTTGAATCTGTTAAATAACTTGCTAAGCTATCTAAACTTGAGGGCATAAATCTAAATGAATCTAGAAATCATTCTTGAAGAGAAATAAATAATATTATTAAATTCAATTAATGCATTTTCTTTTTTTTATTAAAAATTGATTATATTTTAAATTAAATTTTGTTCCATATATAAAATATAAATAAAGTTGTATTTCGTATGATATTCGATTTGAGACGTTTCATTGTGAGGGTTAATTTTTTTATGCACACCGCTGCGGCCAACGATAACGATCAGCAGTTAGCGCTCAAGCCCCCCCACTGTAGCGGCAGTCGAACGAAAACGGGCCAGCGGTCTGCAGCGGGTAGCGGCCAGCGGTCAGCGGTCAGCGGTTAGCTGCTAGCTGCTGGCGGTTAGCGCTCAAGCTACTACGGCCAACGATAACACAAGCCACTGCGGTAAACGATAACACTTCACACACACACACACACACACACACACACACACACACACACACACACACACACGCACACGCACACACACACACACACACACACACACACACACACACACACCTATCTCATCATCGATTTCAGAGAATGCCCGCTTAGGGTTATCGTCTTGATTTTGAGAATCAGCAAATAAGTCTTCCTTAGAATTATTTGGTAATTCGTCTGTATGTTTTTTTGTAATGTTCATACTCTTGTCTGCTTTAACATTTATATTTTCATAAACTCTTTGTTTTCAGTCTTTGCTTCTCTTTTCAAATGTCTGTGTTAGAACTGCTTGATGATAAAACATTTAACTGATTTTTGTTATCAGAATATGTAACTCGTTTTTTCTTTTTTGTGCAGAAAGTAGTTTAGTTCTTGACGAATTTTAATCCATTTATCGAAATCACTTACCATACCATACCATTACATATTATTGGTAAAAACTTTTGATTAATCAAATCTTCACCTCTATTATTTAATATTAACTTTTGATATTCGTTTGGTTGCATTAAAATAACTTTAATTAAATTACTTTTAGAGTTATGCATTTTTTAATATTTTTCAAATACTCCGGCCAATAATGATGAAATTAGAATTGGAAGAAATCCACCTTTTTGAACAAGAACTTTCCTCGTTGATTTTATGGTGCGCTTTGAAGATGAAATTTTACGCAATACATTTTTAAACCGTTTAAGTAGTGTAAAGCTGTTTCCTTGTTAGTTGATGATTGCCTTGTAAGGTATTTAATACAATCTCAATTAATGATTTAAGTAGGTAGGATATGTATGTTCTGGCGTAGTTTTGCGGTTTTGTGGTTTTGTGGTTTTATACTCTCTGCAAGAGTATATTGGGTTTGTGCAAAAAGTATGTAACAGGCAGAAGGAGGCGTGGCAGACCCCATAAAATATATATATTCTTGATCAGCATCACAAGCCGAGTCGATATAGCCATGTCCGTCTGTCCGTCTGTCTGTCTGTCTGTCTGTCTGTCTGTCCGTCCGTATGAACAAACAGATTTCAGAGATGGTAAGAGCTACAAGTTCGAGCTTGGTGTCAAACGATCACATATTTAGTCAGTCAATACAAGAATCTTTTTTTTTTTTCGATGCCACGCCCCATTCGCCCACAATGAGCAAAAAACTGGACACACCTCGGAAAAAATTGGTGTTTTCGGCAAATATCTCAGTAACTATGGCACCTAGGATCACCAATTCTGGTACGGAGGTTCCTAGCGACAGCATAGTTGCATTGCCGTTTAAAATTTTGAACAGCCACGCCCACTTTTCCCACATTTGAAAAAACTTAAAATACCGTTTTTTGCGAACTTGTTCGTATCATACAGTATTGTTATCTATAATTCGTGTGGAGATTAACTATATTAAACTATCCTGAAAGACGCATTAAAATCGGACTATAAACAAGAAAACTAGAAGCGTTACAATATTGATAATTGAACGCATTATCAACCTATAGGTGCAAGCGAGATAGAAACACACAAGCATGTTCGAACGTTTTCGCTGCTTGTGTGGCGGCGCTGAAGCTGGCTGCGCCGAATACACACATACATGCATATATGCAGCATATATTGCCAAACGTACATATGTATGTGTATTCGCATGCAAACAAACAGATTTGTGTTTGATTATGCTTAGATTGTTTTTGTTTCAACGTGTTTTAATGAAAGTGCTACACATTGTAATATCTGGATACCGATTTTAATAATTTAATCGGGAAAAAGTGCAGAAAGTATTATATAGTCGGGCGTGCTCGACTGTACTTTTCTTTTCTTGTTTTTTCTTACTTATGCGGATACCCCTTAAAACCTGATTTTTAAATAAATGTAATCCTTCTTTGCCTTGTGTAGGGATTTAGTAAACCTCAGTATGCAAGATGGTTCAGTACTATTGTAGTTTATGTACCAGTTTAAAAACATTTCAAAGTAAATGTGGATTCAAGAAACACATTCTCAAGAAACACAACTTTAGTTTTGAAAAACGAAAATATAAATTTTCTTGTAAATTATGTTTATATAGAAAACTATATGTTACAAAATCCGGTTTAAAAAAGCATGTTCTTTCTAAGCATAACTTTAGCAATAAGAAAGCAAAGTAAAGTATAAATGAAAATAACTAAAAGTAAACTGAGTATTTCTTGGGGGGTACGCTGTATACCATTGGTTCGTCAACAAGTTCAATCAGGGTTGGTTTTCAGAGGTATCCGAAAATCATTATTGGTTGACCCTAGTATTTATTTGTTATGCAGGTGACATACATTAAAGGAAACAAGAAAGAAAAGTACAGTCGAGCACGCCCGACTATATAATACTCTCTGCACTTTTCCCGATTAAATTATTAAAATCGGTATCCAGATATTACAATGTGTAGCACTTTCATTAAAAACACGTTGAAACAAAAACAATCTAAGCATAATCAAACACAAATCTGTTTGTTTGCATGCGAATACACATACATATGTACGTTTGGCAATATATGCTGCATATATGCATGTATGTGTGTATTCGGCGCAGCCAGCTTCAGCGCCGCCACACAAGCAGCGAAAACGTTCGAACATGTGCTTGTGTGTTTCTATCTCGCTTGCACCTATAGGTTGATAATGCGTTCAATTATCAATATTGTAACGCTTCTAGTTTTCTTGTTTATAGTCCGATTTTAATGCGTCTTTCAGGATAGTTTAATATAGTTAATCTCCACACGAATTATAGATAACAATACTGTATGATACGAACAAGTTCGCAAAAAACGGTATTTTAAGTTTTTTCAAATGTGGGAAAAGTGGGCGTGGCTGTTCAAAAATTTTAAACGGCAATGCAACTATGCTGTCGCTAGGAACCTCCGTACCAGAATTGGTGATCCTAGGTGCCATAGTTACTGAGATATTTGCCGAAAACACCAATTTTTCCCGAGGTGTGTCCAGTTTTTTTTGCTCATTGTGGGCGAATGGGGCGTGGCATCGAAAAAAAAAAGATTCTTGTATTGACTGACTAAATATGTGATCGTTTGACACCAAGCTCGAACTTGTAGCTCTTACCATCTCTGAAATCTGTTTGTTCATACGGACGGACAGACAGACAGACAGACAGACAGACAGACGGACAGACGGACATGGCTATATCGACTCGGCTTGTGATGCTGATCAAGAATATATATACTTTATGGGGTCTGCCACGCCTCCTTCTGCCTGTTACATACTTTTGCACAAACCCAATATACTCTTGCAGAGAGTATAAAAAGGAAACTTTGAGAAAATGTTCGGATAAATTAAATCACCGACAAGGGGTATCTGTTGAACCTATCGACACCTAATTTCTGGGGGATGGCGGCTAAAAGGATAGTAGACACAAAGCATACTAAACTAATTCTTTCTTCAACATGTTCAGACGTGTGCATCAGCAGAGGGATGGGGGTGAGGGGATCTTTACAAAATCAATTTGATTAGTATTCTCTGTAGATTATAGAAAACACATTAAATGTGACAGTAGTAATAAAATCAATGACATGGGACATACTCAGCATGTGAATCGAGAACTAAATTTGGGGTTGAATCGGGAACACCTGCAAGACATTCAACATGTTCAAACATGTTAAGACCCGATTTATAAAAGAAACTGATTTGAGCAAAAGAAAGGTAATTAGTATTCAGTGTTAAAAAAGAAAATTAGTTAAATGTGACAGTAGTCATAAAATCAATGACATAGATATAGAATTAATTTTGGGGTTGAACAGAAGACACCTGTAACACATTCAACATGTTCAGACATGTTTTAAGAGAAAGAGATTTAAGCAAACAAACGAAAATTAATTGC
Source organism: Drosophila nigrodunni (assembly GCA_020829145.1). Lineage (NCBI taxonomy): Eukaryota > Metazoa > Arthropoda > Insecta > Diptera > Drosophilidae > Drosophila > Drosophila nigrodunni. The sequence continues at coordinate 103,257 of JACVCZ010000016.1, read as the reverse complement.
CTTAGCCTCAGCTTATGCCTTAAAGTATTTAGAATATAGGCAACCAGGAATTCTTGTTTGTATGCGCCGGCTTTGGTGTAACCGGCAATAAACTCATTGATGAGAAAAAACCCACAGACCACCAGACTTCACGACGTGATACTTGGAAATGCTCATTAACCCTAGAACACTTATGAGTGATAAAGAAAAGGGACCGATATACAAAAAGGATCACAACTGACCTTTGTAAAGAAAGGCAATAAAAAATCATCAACTGACCTTCGTAAAGAAAGGCAATAAAATGTGTTAACAACGATTGACAGCGGACTCAATTGAAAATGATCGGTACTGGCACACTTGTTTTGTCCTCAGATATTCGAGCTGTATGACTGCTTGTAAAACTCACCCCTAATACAGGTGGTCTGCACGTATACAGTACCTGTATACAGTAACTGGTTTACTCACCCTCCCGGTGTGCGCAGCCGGATTACATTTATATTTATCAATAGAAAATAAAAAGCAGAGTGAAATTAGATTCATTTTCGTAGAGTTAGTTCTGTTCGCTTGTTAAAAATTTTCGCGCGGAGCCTAAAAGAAGAGAGAAAAAAAAGGAAAAAAAAAAAAAAGAGGGAGAACAAGTAGTTAGAATATAGGCAACCGGGATGAGACTCTGATATTAAATCGGCCAAACTGAATCACAGAATATTTGTTACGCCTGATGTTCCCCGGTTAAAAAAAACTGGATCCTCACTATTTATGTAGGACACAAACCATATGTCAGTTTCTCTAATCTCCGCTAGATGTCGCTAACTATAAATTTTATTTTTGATCCCCAATGGATCCTCAAAATTTAGTTATGAAACCAGGAAACCAATTTTATTTTTGATCCCAAACGGAACCTGAAAATTTAGTTATGAAACCAGGAAATCAAACCAATTTTATTTTTGATCCCAAATGGATCCTCAAAATTTAGTTATGAAACCAGGAAACCACCCCAATTTTATTTTTGATCCCCAATGGATCCTCAAAATTTAGTTATGAAACCAGGAAACCACCCCAATTTTAATTTTGGACACAAACCATGGCGCTAATAAATTCCCAAATTTCCCTAAATTTCTACTCACCGCTAGTAGGCACTAAAAATTCCCTGTATTTCTACTCACCGCTAGATGGCGCTTTACCGCCGGAGGGGAGGAAATTCCCGGTTGCCTATATTCTAACTACTTGTTCTACCTCTCTTTTTTCTTTTTTTCCTTTTTTTCTCTCTTTTTTTTTGCTCCGCGCGAAAATTTTTAACAAGCGAACAGAATTAACTCTACGAAAATGAATCTAATTTCACTCTGCTTTTTATTTTCTATTGATAAATATAAATGTAATCCGGTTGCGCACACCGGGAGGGTGGGTAAACCAGTTACTGTATACAGGTACTGTATACGTGCAGCCCACCTGTATTAGGGGTGAGTTTTACAAGCAGTCATACAGCTCGAATATCTGAGGACAAAACAAGTGTGCCAGTACCGATCATTTTCAATTGAGTCCGCTGTCAATCATTGTTAACACATTTTATTGCCTTTCTTTACGAAGGTCAGTTGTGATCCTTTTTTTATTGCCTTTCTTTACAAAGGTCAGTTGTGATCCTTTTGTATATCGGTCCCTTTTCTTTATCACTCATAAGTGTTCTAGGGTTAATGAGCATTTCCAAGTATCACGTCGTGAAGTCTGGTGGTCTGTGGGTTTTTTCTCATCAATGAGTTTATTGCCGGTTACACCAAAGCCGGCGCATACAAACAAGAATTCCTGGTTGCCTATATTCTAAATACTTTAAGGCATAAGCTGAGGCTAAGGCAATTAATTTTCGTTTGCTTAAATCTCTTTCTCTTAAAACATGTCTGAACATGTTGAATGTGTTACAGGTGTCTTCTGTTCAACCCCAAAATTAATTCTATATCTATGTCATTGATTATATGACTACTGTCACTTTTAACTAATTTTCCTTTTTTAACACTGAATACTAATTACCTTTCTTTTGCTCAAATCAGTTTCTTTTTATAAATCGGGTCTTAACATGTTTGAACATGTTGAATGTCTTGCAGGTGTTTCCGATTCAACCCCAAATTTAGTTCTCGATCTCGAAAAGAGTAGGGGTCTATTAGGTTTGTCAGAAGCGAAATGTGCGTAACAGGCAGAAGGAGGCGCGGCCGACCCCATAAAGTGTATATATTCTTGATCAGCATCAACAGCTGAGTCGATATAGCAATGTCCGTCTGTCCGTCCGGATGAACACCTGGATCTTTTAAACTACAAAAGCTAGAGCCACCAAATTTATAATGAAAGTCCGTTATTAAGTCAGGCAGGTTAAGTTTATTTCAAATTTTTTCCACGCTCCTTACCGCCCCCGCAATGAGCAAAACAACAGACACACCTCGAAAAAATGGCCTTTTCTCATGAGAGTTAACCAAACGTTTTCACTTTAATGCCGTTTTTAAGGCATTTATTCATATAGTAGGGTGTTGTAATTCAACATTCGTATAGAGACATATCAAACCAAACTATTCTGAAAGTGGCATCAAAATACTACCTTTAACAAAAGAGCCATCCACGTTACAAAGTGTGTTTTTTAACTGCAATATCACTTACGCGCGAGAGCGAGACAGAATCATACAAACACATGTTCGAACGTTCTCGATGCGTGGCGCGTGGTGCAACTGATAGAGTTGGTCTGAGGTTGTAGGTTCGAATGCTGGCAATGCGAATTGTTAAATTATTTTTTAAATTTCAATTCAAAATGTTTATATAAAATTAACTGGCTGAGTATCTTTTTCAAACTAACTGTTATATGCTAACTGTGGCACTATATAAACGGTGAAATCATAGTATCTTCAACCAGTATTTTATATAAATTCTAACGACAATGATCAAAATTGATAGAAATTCGGCTGTTTTGGTTGATTCCCAATACATAGTTGGAAATAATAGACAAATCTTTGTAAAGGAATTGGCATTTATGCAAGCGGCTCTGTTATACCGAACTTCTTTCATTTTCTACCACCATATCATGTTAAAGAATTAGATGATTGTATAAGGAATATTCAACACACCACAAAAAGAAATATAAATGGATTTGATTGGTCTGAGGGTGACATTCCATATGTGAGTCTAAGTGAAATACTAACTCCTTTAAATAGTTTCGCTACAGTAATTGTCCGAGGAGAGGCGAAGAAACAATTTTTAAAGAAGTACTTAGCAACAAATGTAATCGATGTGGAAATTGAACAAAGTTTAACATGTTATCCAAACTACTTTACTAACTGTCGAATACATAAAAAACTTGGAGTTAGATGTGCTCTTAATAATCTATTTAAGCTTTTTGTAATATTGGAAAATTTAAATTACGAAGTATATGGCAAATAAAACAAATTCTTCTAAATAAATCAACAATGCTTGTACAATTTATTCATCCATTTACATTGCCTATATGTGGACCCTCTGGATCAGGAAAAACAACGTTTCTGGAAAATCTTTTGAACAATCAAAATACACTTATTAATGAAGATATAAAAAGGATCATTTGGTGTTATGCTGAAGAACACGCAAAACCTAGTTTTACAGGACTTGAATATCATAAAGGTAAACCAGAAACAATTGAAAATGATCTTAACGAGCCTATCCTTATTGTATTAGATGATCTAATGATGGGAGCATTTAACCAAAGTGTTTGTGAACTATTTACAAAAGGCTCTCACCATCGCAACTTATCTGTAATAGTAGTAACTCAGAATATATTTCATAAAGCAAAATAAATTTATCCTGAAAATCCTAGTCGAGCGCGCCCGACCGTATAATACTCTCTGCATTTGTCCCGATTAAATTATTAAAATCTGTATCGAGATATTACAATATGAATTACTTGCATTAAAACACGTTGAAACAAAAACAATCTAAGCATAATTAAAATACACATCTGTTTGTTTGTATTCGAATACACATATGTACGTTTGGCAATATGTATATGATGCAAATATGTATGTATGTGTGTATTCGGCGCAGCCAGCGACCGCGGGCAGCGCTGCCGACACACAGGCAGCGAAAACGTTCGAACATGTGCTTGTGTGTTTCTATCTCGCTTGCATCTATGGTTTGATATTGCGTTCAATTATGAATATTGTAATGCTTCTAGTTTTTTTGTTTATAGTCCGATTTTAATGCGCCTTTCTGTATAGTTTAATATAGTTAGTCTCCACACGAATTATATAATTACAATACTGTACGATACGAACAAGTTCGCCAAAAACGGCATTAAAGGTTCCAGATTTTTCTATCAAATGTGGGAAAAGTGGGCGTGGCAGTCCAAAATTTTAAATGGCAATGCAACTATGCTGTCGCTAGGAACCTCCGTACCCAAATTGGTGATCCTAGGTGCCATAGTTACTGAGATATTTGCCGAAAGCATCGATTTTTCCCAAAGGTGTGTCTAGTTTTTTGCTCATTGTGGGCGAATGGGGCGTGGACAGACATGGCTATATCGACTCGGCTTGTGACGCTGATTAAGAATATATATACTTTATGGGGTCTACCATGCCTCCTTCTGCCTGTTACATACTTTTGCACAAACCCAATATACTCTTGCAGAGAGTATAAAAAGATGGAAAGCGTATATCGACGAGCATAACTCAAAGATCCACTACAAACCGGGTAAAGAAAACCACGTAGCAGACGCACTCGCGACAGAAGGTGAATGCTCTGCAAAGTGAAGTAATATCCGACGGAGCAACAATTCATAGTGAACTATCCGTAACTTATACAATAGAAGCTACTGAGAAACCTTTGAATTGTTTCAGAAACCAGATAGTTTTAGAGGAATCAAGGTTTTCTCTAAAACGAAACTTCATATTCTTTGGCGAAAAAATACACCACAAAATTCACTTTACCGATAGAAAAGAAATCCGAAAAAAAAAATTCTCGGAGAAACACCAACACCATAATTTCCCGGCGAGCGGTTGCACATTGACATTTTCTCGACCGATAAGAAACTATTTCTGACATGTGTCGATAAGTTTTCTAAATTCGCAATAGTACAACCAATAATATCACGTACCATAACAGACGTGCAAGGCCCTATCATCCAAATTATGAACTTTTTCCCCCAAAACAAAGGTTGTGTATTGTGATAATGAGGCAGCATTTAATTCCGAAACCATAACGTCACTGTTAAAGAACAACTTTGGGATCGATGTGGTAAATGCGCCACCATTACATAGTACTTCTTTTATCTTTTATCCCTAATAAGTATAATAAACGCTCGGATCACCGACTATTCTCATTCAAATTACATACCCATAGTAGATGGAAATGTAATGATTTGGGAACAACATGACTATGCACGACACTCAAGTAATTTGACCGAATTTTTAAATATGATAGAAGAAACAGAAAAATTGTCCGAGTACTTTCCCCAGTCTCATATGAGAAAACTATTGGAGGTAGATGTTGACCATACTAGAAGTCTTTTGTCCGTTTTAGAGGTGCACCACCAAATTGCCAGAAGCTTGGATTTTCTTGGGACAGCACTTAAGGTAGTGGCCGGCACAACGGACGCTAAAGATTTAGAAAGGATCAGAATGACCGAAAGAATATTAATCGAATCAAACAAGCAGATAAATCAGTTAACCGATACAGTAAATAAGATAATTAAAGCAAAGAAGAATGATCTAATAACACGCCACATTTGTACGAGGCATTATTGGCCAGAAATAGAATGTTAATAAATGAAATCCAAAATTTAATGCTCACGATCACTCTTGCAAAAGCCAACATAATAAACCCAACAATCTCTGATCACGATGATTTAAAATCTGTGCTTATCAAACATCCCGCAGAAGTTCCTATAGTTAGCCTGGAGGCATCTAATATTTAGATTTTCCAGTCCGAAAATATTGTCCACATTTTAATCGAGTATCCCAGAATTAAGTTTATATGTAGAAAGGTAACCATTCTCTCGGTGACCCAAGAGCACACTGTACTTCAGCTTCAAGATGACACCGTAGCTGAATGCGACAACGACGTTTTAGCGGTAACAAGCTGCGATCTGCAAGTTGGCAAAGCATTGACACCTGCGCACGCGGATTGCATGCTGGAAGCACAGCACATTGTAACACGCAACCTAGTCACCTGGAGCGTATTACAATGGTAGATGACGGCCATCATGGTCTTAAACGAGAGTCCAGCCAGTATCAGCACCGATGACGGCGCAACAGTATCAGTCAACGGTACTTTCCTCATCGTGTTCGAGCGCGTAGCTGTCATAAATGGAACAAAGTATGTGAACCGGCGCGAAATCATAAACAACGCGCCGGGCATAGCAGCTTCGCCGGTATTGAAGATCATTGGCCACGACCCAGTCCTGAGCATGCCTTTACTACAAAGGATGAACAACCACAACCTACATATCATCCAAGAACTTCAGGAAGAGGTAACATCGGCTGGGTCGCCTAAGGCATAGTTTGCTGCCGCAGTTGGGTTCAGCCTGAGTCTCAGCGGTTCCATTCTCCTCTACCAGAGTTTGAGAAGAAGACGAGCCTCACAGAAGATGAACGGGGACGGTCATACTTCTGAGGGGGGAGTAGTTAACGAGTGCCCCTCGCACATTGTTGTGTAATATAAATAAACGCAAAAATGTTAGCCAGCAGTTACGCTGAAGTTGCCGTCTCAGCGAAAGTGCAGTTCAGCGCCCTAGATGCGACGGTCAACCGACGGTAACCTGATATCTTGCACATGCTGCAAGATCAGCGTTATCACTTATGCCCAGTCGGCTCGCCGGCTGTAGGTTTGTAGCTTTAAGTTTGTATTTTTGTATTCTTTAGCAACTAAGTACTTTTGGTTTAGCTTACGCCCCAGCTTGCTGGTGGCTCCAAATTCAGTTCTGTTCTAATAACGTAAGCTAACGCACGTTTAAATAAACATTGCTCTGGCAACTGGCCATATAATTTTGATTTATTAATTAATATATCGCTGAGCCACAAGGCCAGTGATCTTATACTTAACTGTATCTCAGCCTAATCTACTTTATTAATTAACAACTTGGATCTACCCGACGGCATCCCCTCACGGGTACTACTGGACCGGATAGACATAATTTATAAGGCACCAAAACATCTCTGTTATAATTTCACAATCTGACGAAAACTTACAATGATATAATTTTGTCCTAAAATAAAGTGTGTACAATATTGGCTTTTCGTCTTTTACTTTACCACGGTAGCCAAAAGCTCAAAAACATACCGCTTGTGCAGTTTCATTTTACGTTGCACAAGTTTTGTCAAGCCCTTGATGAAAAAAACAAGAATGCTTTACAATAAGTATTGGAAAGCATTCAAAGCCCCCAACCATTTGCTGGACATTGACGAAGAGTGCATGCAGGAATACAACAAATGTACGGCCTGTGAAGACGTAACCGATGATGCTGAAAAGGAGAAATTTTTTAATTTCTTTACCGGAAAATATGAGGGTCCAAGACAAATGTATGTTAACTTATAAGTTTAGATTTCCAGTAATACCTGTTGTGTTCCATAACTTAACTAAATATGACGTACATTTACTTATAACATAGCTTGGTGGGGACTTAAGTATAATTTCTTGCAATAAGGAATTTTATATATCAATTACTAAACAAGTAAGAAAGGCTACAATCGATCGAGCCGACTGTAAAACACCCCGAACTCCCATAGTAGTGCACATTTGTATTCAATTTGAATTCAAATTTTCAAATGAAATTTAAAAATTTTAATTTTATATGTACATTTTGAATTGAAATTTAAAAAAAATTAAATTACAATTCGCATTGCCAGCATTCGTTTGAAATTATATGTATGTATGTGTGTATTCTGCGCGACCAGCGTCTGCCGGCAGCGCTGTCGCCACACAAGCATCGAGAACGTTCAAACATGTGTTTGTATGTTTCTGTCTCGCTCTCGCGCTTAAGTGGTTTTGCAGTTAAATAAGAAAGAAAAGTACAGTCGAGCGCGCCCGACCGTATAATACTCTCTGCATTTGTCCCGATTAAATTATTAAATTATTATCGGTATCGAGATATTACAATGTGAATTACTTGCATTAAAACACGTTGAAACAAAAACAATCTAAGCATAATCAAACACACATCTGTTTGTTCATACGGACAGACAGACAGACGGACAGACGGACATGGCTATATCGACTCGGCTTGTGACGCTGATCAAGAATATATATACTTTATGGGGTCGGCCACGCCTCCTTCTGCCTGTTACATACTTTTGCACAAACCTATATACTCTTACAGAGAGTATAATGAGTATAGATCACGAGGCAAGGAACCAAGAAGAATTGAATTATCAGGAATATTCTTATCCTCAATACTACCACGAGCAGGGAAATGCACAAAATTCAGATTCACAAACACCAGCAGCAGAACCCGAAACTGAGCAGTGTAACGAGATAGAACTCGAACAAGCTGAAAATTTTCGGCAACAAGCCTCGGACACCAACAGTTCATAAACTTGACCCATAAGGGAAAGAATTTGAAATGCCTAATAGATACCGGTTCTACAGTTAACATGATGACATCCAATATTTTCAATCTACAAGTTGTAGATACTGAATGTCTAGTTCAAACAAGTAACGGGCCATTAACAATTACAACAAGAAAGAAAAGTACAGTCGAGCGCGCCCGACCGTATTATACTCTCTGCATTTGTCCCGATTAAATTATTAAAATCGGTATCGAAATATTACAATGTGAATTAATTGCATTTAAAGACGTTGAAACAAAAACAATCTAAGCATAATCAAACATACATCTGTTTGTTTGTATTCGAAAACACACACGTTTGACAATATGTATGTGATGCAAGTATGTATGTATATATGTGTATATTCGGCGCAGCCAGCTTCCGCGGGCAGCGCTGCCGGCACACAGGCACAGAAAAAGTTCGAACATGTGCTTTCTCTATCTCGCTTGCACCAATGCGTTGATATTGCGTCAACTGTCAATATTGTAACGCTTCTAGTTTTCTTATTCAGAGTCCGATTTTAATGCGCCTTTCAGGATAGTTTAATATAGTTAGTCTCCACACGAATTATAAACTACAATACTGTACGATAAAAACAAGTTCGTTTAAAACGGCATTAAAGATTCCAGACTTTTTTATCAAATGTAGGAAAAGTGGGCGTGTCAGTCCAACATTTTAGATGGTAATGCAACTATGCTATTGGTAGGAACCTCCCGTACCAGAATTGGTGAATCTAGGTGCCATAGTTACTGAGATATTTGCCGAAAACACCAATTTTTTCCGAGGTGTGTCCAGTTTTTTGCTTATTGTATTGACTGACTAAATATCTGATCGTTTGACACCAAGCTCGAACTTGTAGCTCTTACCATCTCTGAAATCTGTTTGTTCATACGGACAGACAGACAGACGGACAGGCGGACATGGCTATATCGACTTGGCTTGTGATGCTGATCAAGAATATATATACTTTATGGGGTCTGCAACGCCTGCTTCTGCCTGTTACATACTTTAATGCAAAAGTTTTTCATACTAATTCATGTTTGGAGCGTATTTTTGACCGATCGGCCCTATGGGTGCTATACGATATAGTAGTCCGATTTAGATCAAACTCGGTCAGTACATGTACTCATAGACATGTACTTTCCGTGTAAATTTGGTTCAGATAGCATAGCTAATAAAAAAGTTTTCTATACTAAAACATTCTACTTTTACCTGTACATTTACCATTTGCATAAAACGCCCTAAAGTGGGCGTGTCATAAAACAAAAACAAACTTGTACTGCTTGTATATTGTACCTTTCAGTTGCGACCCCTATCATCTTTCTAGCTCTTATAGTCCCTGAGATCCTGTTGTTCATACAGACAGACGAACGGACGGACGGACATAGCTATATCGACTCGGCTACTGATGCTGATCAAGAATATATATACTTTATGGGGTCTGCCACGCCTCCTTCTGCCTGTTATATGTATATAGACGTTGATGTACTAACACTGTCCCGTACATTCAAGTGGCCCAGCAACACCAAGCAACGTGCTTGTTAGCGCACGGAACCCTGCAAATTATGCAGCCACCTCCCGCCCAACCGACCGAGGGGCACACCGCATAACGTACGGCTAGCGATAAACGCGAATCGAATTTATAAGTTAGAACATAAAATATAAAATAACTAAAAACGAAATACAATACATTTTAAATTATTAAGCTAAGATAATTAAGATCTAGACAGGTGACAGAGAAGAGTAGTTCTCATTAAAAGGGTCGAAGTAGAACTACCTACAACTCGAGAAAGTTTGTTGTAGTTACTACATAGGACTCGGAAAGGATTATGGATAGCAAAGTTGGTAGAACAAGGTTGAAGAGAGAGCGGAAGAAAGTTTCTAGTTGGTCTAATCGGAACAGCAAAACTAATCTGGCTGAGTTATTCTGAAGAATCAATTTCACCATTGATTAGTTTGTGTAGAAAAATTACACCGAGCACTGTTTTACGATCAGACAAAGAAGGAAGATTAATTAGTAATACGATAGGAAGGTAAGCGTATGTTAGTATTCCAGTTGAGAGACCTTAGTTCAAAAAGAAGAAATTGTTTTTGTACAGATTCTATTCTATCCTGATGAATCCTGTATTGGGGTGACCAAATACATGATCCATATTCAAGAATAGGCCGTACCAAAGCAGTAAAAAGTGTTTTCATTAAATAGGGATCGTTAAATTCTTTCGACCAGCGCTTTATGAAGCCCAGGACACTAAAAGCACGATTAGTAATTGACAATACATGCCTATAGAACTTGAGCTTAGGATCCATAAGGATACCCAAATCAGTGACCGACTCTATTCATTTAAGAGACCTGCCATTCAGAATGTAAATGTTTTTTGGAAAGGGAGGCGCCTACTAAAGGACATTACGTTACACTTACTAAAGTTAAGGTTTAATAAATTAGCTTGACACCAGATTTGAAAACTACATAGATCAGATTGTAACCTGGTCCCAAGAACAGACTCAGCAGCCGAAACACAGAGTTTAACGTCGTCGGCATACATAAGCACACGAGAGTAACTGATCGCTGATGGAAGATCATTTATGAACAATATAAATAACAAGGGACCGAGATGGCTTCCTTGTGGAACACCCGAAGTTACTTGAACAGATTTGGACAAAGTGTCCTTAAAATAAACATGTTGTATTCTAGAACACAAGTAATTAGAAATCCAAATAGTAAAGTTATAGGAAAGACCCAAAAAATTGAGCTTATGTATTAATAGGCTGTGATTAACGGAGTCGAGAGCCTTACTGAAATCTGTGTAAATGACGTCAGTTTGCAATTTTCTCTCAAAGCCCTTCAATGCAAATGATGTAAATTCTAACAGGTTAGTGGTAGTGGATCTATATTTCACAAACCCATGCTGGCAGGGTGAAATCATGGATCTACACAAATATTGCAGTTGAGAAGTTATTAATTTCTCAAAAGCCTTGGGAATAGCAGACAACTTGGAAATCCCCCTATAGTTGCAAACATCGTATTTATTTCCTTTTTTGTGAAGATGATTTCCAAACTTCAGGGAAACAGCATGTTTCAACGGACAATGTAAATAGTTTATACAAGGGCTTTAAAAGGCCGTCTGCACAGTTTTTAAGCACACAGCCAGGGACTCCGTCTGGACCAGGCGAAAAAACAGATTTAGTAGCCTTTAAATTACATAAGAGAGAGCTTTCGGTGATGACTGGTGTAAAATTACTATTGAAGGAATTTAAATGATAAGGATAGGGTGAGTCACAGTTATACTCGTGCTTAATGTAAGTTGTTTGAAAAAAATCGGTAAATAAGTCGGCGATAGCCTTATCCGAATTAGCAGATTCTCTTTTAAAGAACACACTAGATGGAAGCGTTGATGACTTACGCTTCGAATTAACGAAGTTATAAAACCGTCTCGGATTCCTTCTGAACTGTTGCCCACAGTCAGTAAGGTATTCCTTATAACGACGGTCATTCAAAACATAGAAATCAGATCGAGCAATTAGATATCGCGAGAAATGCAAGGAAGAGCCAGTTTCTCTGAATCTCTTATAACATTTCGACTTTCTATTTTTTGAGCAATGTTAACTCACAGGTAAACCAAATAGGCTTATTAGACCTGGTTGGAACACAGAGCGGAACACAGACATCAATTAAGGAATTCAAGGTATTATAGAAGGTTGTAATTGCACTATCCATATCTCTACACATGAACAGTCGGGACCAGTCATTTTGGGATAGCAGCACATTTAACTTATTAAAGTCGGCTTTCCGAAACTGACGAGACCGTTTAGTAGATATACTACTAGTACGGGTAACCCGATCAGGTAAATCAATCAACACTTCCAAAGTCGGGTGATAAGGATCTTCAGGATTTGATAAGGGTTTTATGCGGGAAACAGAAAAACAGGAAGGGTCAAACAAAAATCAGATCAAGCATTCTATTTAAAAAATTTGGAATAGCATTGATTTGAAGCAATGAAATTCCAAACAGCTCATCAAGAAAATCGTGCTGAGTCGTGGGGGTGCTGAGTCGGGACACGAAATCCATGTAGTACCAGCAATATTAAAATCGCCAAGAACTACAAGAAAGTCACGATCAGATAACATAGATGAAACTGATTTAATAGCAGAAAAGTGTAATAAATAAAGAGAAGAGTCAGAAGAAGGAGGAATATAGGAGCAGGTAATGAAAACTCTAATGTTATTTAGGCATAACTTAATAGCAACAAATTCGATATCCACAGAGCCATCGATTGTTACTTCTTCCGAGGATAAGTTAACATCGACGGGAATAAGCACACCACCACCTCGGCGGGATGTACGATCTTTTCTATAGATAGCGAATTTATTGAAAAGGATTTCTGAATCTAAAACATCGGGCCTTAACCATGTCTCAGAAAAGGCCACGACATGAAATGAAAAAAGACAGACTATTTATATACATATTACTAAGTTTACTAAGAAGACCTCTTACATTTTGATAGGCAAACGAGAGGGAGGAAGTTAGTTTTTCCGGAATTAGAGGCCGGGACAGGGTTAGACGGCAGTGCAATCGGAGTCCGATTTCTTTTTCTTAGCTGTATATTCCTTTATTATTAAATGGTCCGGCCAAAATTCTTTACAACAAATTGTACTAAAATATTTGGCAGGAACACTAACTTTAAATGAAGAAATTTCCCGATGATATGAGAACTTAAATTTCTCCACCGTAATATTAGTTTCAGATTTAGCCTGAATAAAGGCCTTGACATCATCCGATGTGGTATCAGGGGCAAGCCTAGAAACAAATAATTGTTTCTTTGGTGGAACACCTACAAGAGTCTTTTTATTGGTCACTCCAATAGCTTCCGCAACAGCTCTGATAGACTCATTGCTTGATTCACCAACTGTAACAGTATTGACTACTAACGAATCAGGAACAACTAAATTGCTGGATTCGCCAACAGCAACAGTATTGAAAACTAATGAATCAGGAACAATTACTTCGGGAGTGGGGACAACTTCTGTGTTGTAAGTTGATAAGTTGTCATCACTACTCACAATTATATTTGGAGAAGGGGATGAAAAATTTATTAGAGAAGGTGCGGTCGTTGTGGGTATGTGATGAGGGACTGAAAGATCGTTAGGGTCAATCGACAATCTAAAATTGGCCTTTTTACGCTTTGGAGAATCATTTAAGACTCTTATGTCTTTAAACTCATTATCCAAAGCTATCAGACAGACTTTTAAATCTGCCAAATAGGTCCCCAAAGACTCTTTTAGTGTGTCGCATGAAGCTCATAATGTCTCTTTCGACATCCCTACAAGCTTCACAAGTCCACTTTAAGCCTGATTTAGACTCAATCAGGTCAATAATTCGGCCGTTGAGGCCTGCACATTTTTCATGTGAAACATTTTCACATAGCCAGCAGCAAACAAAACCCATCTTAACATTTGTTCGCACCTGGCAATTTGAACTATAACAGACGTACATAGTGGAGGTAATTAGTGTAAGCAATGAATGTAAGTAGTTAGAATATAGGCAACCAGGAATTCTTGTTTGTATGCGCCGGCTTTGGTGTAACCGGCAATAAACTCATTGATGAGAAAAAACCCACAGACCACCAGACTTCACGACGTGATACTTGGAAATGCTCATTAACCTAGAACACTTATGAGTGATAAAGAAAAGGGACCGATATACAAAAGGATCACAACTGACCTTTGTAAAGAAAGGCAATAAAAAAGGATCACAACTGACCTTCGTAAAGAAAGGCAATAAAATGTGTTAACAACGATTGACAGCGGACTCAATTGAAAATGATCGGTACTGGCACACTTGTTTTGTCCTCAGATATTCGAGCTGTATGACTGCTTGTAAAACTCACCCCTAATACAGGTGGGCTGCACGTATACAGTACCTGTATACAGTAACTGGTTTACCCACCCTCCCCCGGTGTGCGCAACCGGATTACATTTATATTTATCAATAGAAAATAAAAAGCAGAGTGAAATTAGATTCATTTTCGTAGAGTTAATTCTGTTCGCTTGTTAAAAAAATTTTCGCGCGGAGCGCAAAAAAGAGAAAAAAAAGGAAAAAAGAAAAAGAGAGGTAGAACAAGTAGTTAGAATATAGGCAACCGGGAATTTCCTCCCCCTCCGGCGGTAAAGCGCCATCTAGCGGTGAGTAGAAATTTAGGGAAATTTGGGAATTTATTAGCGCCATGGTTTGTGTCCAAAATTAAAATTGGGGTGGTTTCCTGGTTTCATAACTAAATTTTGAGGATCCATTGGGGATCAAAAATAAAATTGGGGTGGTTTCCTGGTTTCATAACTAAATTTTGAGGATCCATTTGGGATCAAAAATAAAATTGGTTTGATTTCCTGGTTTCATAACTAAATTTTCAGGATCCGTTTGGGATCAAAAATAAAATTGGTTTCCTGGTTTCATAACTAAATTTTGAGGATCCATTGGGGATCAAAAATAAAATTTATAGTTAGCGACATCTAGCGGAGATTAGAGAAACTGACATATGGTTTGTGTCCTACATAAATAGTGAGGATCCAGTTTTTTTAACCGGGGAACATCAGGCGTAACAAATATTCTGTGATTCAGTTTGGCCGATTTAATATCAGAGTCTCATCCCGGTTGCCTATATTCTAACTACTTGTTCTCCCTCTCTTTTTTTTTTTTTTTCTTTTTTCTCTCTTTTTTTTGCGCGCGAAAAATTTTTTAACAAGCGAACAGAACTAACTCTACGAAAATGAATCTAATTTCACTCTGCTTTTTATTTTCTATTGATAAATATAAATGTAATCCGGCTGCGCACACCGGGAGGGTGAGTAAACCAGTTACTGTATACAGGTACTGTATACGTGCAGACCACCTGTATTAGGGGTGAGTTTTACAAGCAGTCATACAGCTCGAATATCTGAGGACAAAACAAGTGTGCCAGTACCGATCATTTTCAATTGAGTCCGCTGTCAATCGTTGTTAACACATTTTATTGCCTTTCTTTACGAAGGTCAGTTGTGATCCTTTTTTATTGCCTTTCTTTACAAAGGTCAGTTGTGATCCTTTGTATATCGGTCCCTTTTCTTTATCACTCATAAGTGTTCTAGGGTTAATGAGCATTTCCAAGTATCACGTCGTGAAGTCTGGTGGTCTGTGGGTTTTTTCTCATCAATGAGTTTATTGCCGGTTACACCAAAGCCGGCGCATACAAACAAGAATTCCTGGTTGCCTATGTTCTAACTACTTTAAGGCATAAGCTGAGGCTAAGGCAATTAATTTCGTTTGCTTAAATCTCTTTCTCTTAAAAACGGAGTCTAAACATGTCTGAACATGTTGAATGTGTTACAGGTGTCTTCTGTTCAACCCCAAAATTAATTCTATATCCATGTCATTGATTTTATGACTACTGTCACTTTTAACTAATTTTCCTTTTTTAACACTGAATACTAATTACCTTTCTTTTTGATCAAATCAGTTTCTTTTTATAAATCGGGTCTTAACATGTTTGAACATGTTGAATGTCTTGCAGGTGTTCCCGATTCAACCCCAAATTTAGTTCTCGATCCACATGCTGAGTATGTCCCATGTCATTGATTTTATTACTACTGTCACATTTAATGTGTTTTCTATAATCTACAGAGAATACTAATCAAATTGATTTTGTAAAGATCCCCTCACCCCCATCCCTCTGCTGATGGACACGTCTGAACATGTTGAAGAAAGAATTAGTTTAGTATGCTTTGTGTCTACTATCCTTTTAGCCCCCATCCCCCCAAAAATTAGGTATCGATAGGCTCAACAGATACCCCTTGTCGGTGATTTAATTTCTCCGAACATTTTCTCAAAGTTTCCTTTTTAGACCCCGTACTCTAAAAAAGAGTAGAGGGGTCTATTAGGTTTGTCAGAAGCGAAATGTGCGTAACAGGCAGAAGGAGGCGTGGCCGACCCCATAAAGTATATATATTCTTGATCAGCATCAACAGCCGAGTCGATATAGCAATGTCCGTCTGTCCGTCTGTCTGTCTGTCCGTCTGTCCGTCTGTCTGTCCGTCCGTATGAACACCTGGATCTTTTAAACTACAAAAGCTAGAGCCACCAAATTTATAATGAAAGTCCGTTATTAACCCAGGCAGGTTAAGTTTATTTCAAATTTTTGCCACTCCCCTTACCGCCCCCGCAATGAGCAAAAAACCAGACACACCTCGAAAAAAATTTAGTTTTAGGCCAATAACTCAGTAACTATGGCACTTAGGAACACCATTTCTGGTAAACAGGTTGCTAGAGACATCCTTAATGCAATGCCATTAAAAATTTTGAGCTGCCACGCCCCCTTTCCCCACATCAGCTAAAAAACTTTTACGCTTTAATGCCGTTTTTAAGGCATTTATTCATATAGTAGAGTGTTGTAATTCAACATTCGTATAGAGACATATAAAATCAAACTATTCTGAAAGTGCCATCAATATACTACCTTTAACAAAAGAGCTACTGCGTTACAAAGTTTGTTATTTAACTGCAATATCACTTACGCGCGAGAGCGAGACAGAAACATACAAACACATGTTCGAACGTTTTCGATAGTTGTGTGGCGACAGCGCTGCCGGCAGACGCTGGCCGCGCCGAATACACACATACATACATACAATTTCAAACGAATGTGTGTTTGTATGAATAATATGTAAATGCTGATATTCGGAGAATTCTTGAAAGTGGCGCGTGGTGCAACTGATAGAGTTTGTCTGAGGTTATAGGTTCGAAAGCTGGCAATGCGAATTGTTAAATTATTATACTCTCTGCAAGAGTATATTGGGTTTGTGCAAAAGTATGTAACAGGCAGAAGGAGGCGTGGCAGACCCCATAAAGTATATATATTCTTGATCAGCATCACAAGCCGAGTCGATATAGCCATGTCCGTCTGTCCGTCTGTCTGTCTGTCTGTCTGTCTGTCTGTCTGTCTGTCTGTCCGTATGAACAAACAGATTTCAGAGATGGTAAGAGCTACAAGTTTGAGCTTGGTGTCAAACTATCAGATATTTAGTCAGTCAATACAAGAATCTTTTTTTTTTTCGATGCCACGCCCCATTCGCCCACAATAAGCAAAAAACTGGACACACCTCGTGAAAAATTGGTGTTTTTCGGCAAATATCTCAGTAACTATGGCACCTAGGATCACCAATTCCAGTACGGATGTTCCTAGCGAGAGCATAGTTACATTGCCATTTAAAATTTTTGACTGCCACGCCCACTTTTCCCACAATTTATAAAATAGTTTTCAAGCTTCAATGCCGTTTTTTCCGTATCGTACAGTATTGTACCTTATAACTGGTGTGGAGACTAACTATATTAAACTATCCTGAAAGGCGCATTAAAATCGGACTATAAACATGAAAACTAGAAGCATTACAATATTGATAATTGAAAGCAATATCAACCCATATAGGTGCAAGCGAGATAGAAACACACAAGCACATGTTCGAACGTTTTCGCTGCCTGTGTGTCGGCAGCGCTGCCCGCGGTCGCTGGCTGCGCCGAATACACACATACATACATACATATTTGCATCATATACATATTGCCAAACGTATGTGTATTCGAATACAAGCAAACAGATGTGTGTTTGATTATGCTTAGATTAGGGCTGCAAAACCATCGATGGTGACACCACTCGATAGTTTTTCCATCGATGGAAAAAAATATCGATAATATCGATGGTTCCATCGAAAATTTAAAAACATGAACAATAAATAAAATTTTATTAAATTTACTTTTCAAATACTTTTAATATTCACATTTAATTATTTCCTAATTTATTTGGACTTGTGCTCATTGACATTTTGTGACATTTTGCAAACAATTTGTTTTGACACTTGTCAAAGTGAGTCCAAGCTTGTGATGCTGTCTTTCTTCGCTTGCAACTGAATGTTCCGTTACAATTTTCTGATGCGTCATCAGCATCAGACACAGTCAAATCAGTGACAGCATCTGTGTTACATTTAATAAGTGAAATTTTAAATGTGCAGGCGACTACAATGCTTTACTTACTTGAGGCTTTCAGGAATTTTTCCATGTTCTTGCACAGGCACAACCAAAAAATTATTGTACGACAGCACTTTTTTTGTTCTTACCCAAGCCACACAAAACTATCGATGGTGCAAAAATCCCATCGATCTATCGTGGTTTTCAATATCCATCGATAAATCGGTAACAACCATCGATTGTTTTGCAGCTCTAGCTTAGATTGTTTTTGTTTCAACGTGTTTTAATGCAAGTAATTCACATTGTAATATCTCGATACCGATTTTAATAATTTAATCGGGACAAATGCAGAGAGTATTATACGGTCGGGCGCGCTCGACTGTACTTTTCTTTCTTGTTTTTTTTTTAATTTCAATTGAAATTGAATACAAACTACTATGAGAGTACGGGGTCTTTTATAGTCGGCTCGGTCGACTGTAGCCTTTCTTACTTGTTTCCTTTAATGTATGTCACCTGCATAACAATTAAATACTAGGGTCAACCAATAATGATTTTCGGATACCTCTGAAAAACAACCCTGATTGAACTTGTTGACGAACCAATGGTGTTGGATCATGATAATAGTTAGAACAAGGAGAAAAAATTAATTGTTAGGATAAGCTTTAATTACTGAGATTATTGAATTGTCCAGTAATATACGCATAAAAACTCTTATACTTAAGCTAGCATGTAAGTTTGATTTGTATTCGGCAGTACAGCGGTCACGAGCGGGCGGTCAGTTCGTATTTTCGTCTCGCAATAGCCACACACACGCTGCCAAGCCTTTCCGCGATTGCTAAGTCTAACAATAAATTGTAATGTTTAAGAACTTGCAATTTGTTTTAATTTAATTAGTTTTTCGATTTTTCATGGCGCCCGAGCAGGGACTTTCAATCGCGTTCGTTGGTCTTTAAGACATTTCAAGGCTTTGGTTTGCTGTGTGTGTCGGTTTGATTGTTGCTGTTGGATTTCCCTGGAGCTGTTGACCGTATTGGAATTCTGGATTTGAACAGCCAGGAGTTGAAGGCACCCATCTTGGAGATAATACCCAGAATTGAGCCCAAGAGCGACTCTTCTGTTGATCAGGTGACAGTGCCTAAACGAGTCAGTGCAGGAGAATATAGAAAGTGCAAGCATAGAAGCGGCACAATACTCATTTGAAAGTACATAGAAAAGTACTGCTCCATTTATTGCACATTAGAGACATTGCGTTTCGGCACTGATATATACTTGTGATTTATTGGAAAGCAATTTGAAGCAAAACACACAAATCGAATTAAATAAATATACATAAATAAAACAGAACACTTAACTAGCGCAAATATATTTGTTACATTAATTTCGCATATCAACGTTAGCCGTTCCTCTTTAATTTCGCTATTCGCCAATATCTACATATTTCGGTGGTGGGTTTTGACCTTTGTTCTTTGCACATAATTTGCACATAAGTAAAGCGCAGTTCGCGTTTACATACATACATACAGCTGTTGGATTTGGCTTGCGGTAGTTAGCTTGTACTTTGTTAGTGTTTTACTTCGATTCTGCTTCGCTTTGATTTCGTTTTACTTTGTTTGTGTCAACGCTGCGTACATACAAACGTACAAGCTAGCAAACATACAAACGTACGCTGATAAACGGCAAGCTTTTTAGTTGTTGTTGGTAGCTCGCATCATTGCCTACGCATGCGCTGTTGTTGTTTTTTTAATTGTGCAGTCGAATAAGTCGAATATCAGTAATCAGCTGATTTTTGTTGCGCTGGTGCGTTTGCGTAGATTGGTATTTTGTTGTTGTTGACAACTGTCGGCGCTTATCTACATACGCTTGCGTTTTGTTAATTGCTGTTTTTCTTTTTACATGCGAGAATTTCAGTTAGCCAGCTGATTATCTTGATCTTCTGATTTTCTTAAATCATATTGATCGACAACTGTTGTTAATCAACAGACCTCTTTAATCATTTGATTATCTTCGTCAGTCAAGTTTGTTGATCAGCTGATTATTGTCGGATATAGTACACTTACGTGCATTCGAATAGAGTCAAAATTTAATTAGTCAATATGGCACACAAAACAGACCCTAATGACACCGTTCTGGTTGACGCGGAAACTTGCCTTAGTGCTCGTTTAACTCAATTGTTTGTTAAATTGGAAAAAGTAGAGAGCGACATAGAGCGTCAAAGGAGTTCACTCATTAATAAAATGGTGACTCCAAGCAAATTTGAGATTCAGTGCCGGCTAGACATACTAAATTCATACATTTCCAAAGCTATGGATCTGCAGTCAGAGATCGATGCAATAGATCCTGACAATACCAGTCGTGCAATGCTTGAGGAAACATGTATTTTGGCACGGTCTTCATACATGTCAGCCTTAAGTGTGCATCAGGCAGCAGAAGTCGTCCCTCAGCCTTCTCACCATTCACACTTGCCCAAACTAAAGTTGCCCAAATTTAGTGGTAAACACTCGGAATACAGACAATTTATCGGTCTGTTTAATAGCTTGGTAGACTCTGATCGCTCGCTGTCAAATATTGAGAAATTCAACCATTTGATATCGTGCTTATCAGATGAGGCGTTAGGCACCATCAGAGCTTTCAAGTATCTGATGCGAACTACCCGAAGGCATTAGAAAGTCTAAGTCAGTATATGACAACAAGTGTCTTATCTTTTTTTGACACTCTTGCCCAGTTGTTTGACATTGAGCCGATGTCCAAGCCATCGGCAGTTGGAATTCGAGCAATAGTTGACTCGGTATCGGCAATTTTGGTTCGCTAATGTCCGTTGGAGATGAGCAAGATTTCGCAAATGCAATCTTGATTCATATAGTTATGTCGAAGGTAGATCCTCATACGAAGTCGAAGTATGAGGAACAGCTGGATTACAACACATTACCTAAATGGGCCGACTGTGCTGCGGCTTTGAACAGGCGATATCAGCATTTGTCTGCTGAAGAAAGTTCAAAGTCTAGCATAAAGCAAACATTTGAAATGAAACACGCTAAAAAATCGTCGTTTGCGTGTACAAATGTTGAAAAGGAAGTGGAACCCACATGCCAGTTTTGCAGTGCAAACCATATGATTGAAAATTGTCAAGGGTTTGCAGCACTGCCGGTTGACGATAGATTTATTTTCGTAAAATCTAGTCAACTCTGCATAAACTGCTTGCATTCAGAGCACAGAGTGTCCAACTGCACTGCGTCGAAGTGTAGAGTTTGTTCTCGTCCTCACAACACTCTCCTTCACAAATTCACACCTATAGAAACATCACAGGCTTCTGCTCATCCTGCCCATGTTGATCATAGTGCTAGCGAAACCGATCAGGTAATCCTGGCAACGGCTGTTGTTAAAGTTAAAGACAGTTTCGGTAAGAATCGAAACGCTAGAGTCTTGTTGGATTCAGGGTCACAGGTGAACTTCATGACGGAAGACCTCGCTGAAGCCTTACGCCTTCAAAGCAAAAACAAATGTTTAACCGTCAAGTCGGTTGGACAGTCGAGATTGACTGCAAAAGGCAAAGTCTCGACAATAGTTTCGTCTCGTGTATCGAGACATCAGTTCAACGCCGAGTTTTGGGTGCTCAAATCGATTTGTAGCAGGCAGCCAGATTGTGATCTTCCCATCAATAGGTGGAAGATCCCAGCAAATGTCGAACTGGCTGACCCTGAGTTCCACAAACCCCAGAAAATAGATATACTTCTGGGAGCCGACTCCTTTTTCGAAATGCTTCGTAACGGACAAATTCGAGTGGCGAAGGGTGGTCCGTTAGTACAAAGGACGTTGTTTGGTTGGGTGGCATCAGGGCGGTGCAAGAAAATGCTTACCAAAAGCCCAATATGTTGCTCAGTGATGCAACATAGAAAAGATGGTCGTTTTGAAGACAGTGTAGATCGACACTGTGAGGTCGAAGCTGTCCCGGAGAAAAAGTGTTTCGGCAAATTATTCTGCGGAGCACATCATTTGCAAACAAAGCTCTCGGGACAGCGCTCAAAAATTGACGACTGGACACTTTGGTGTCAATTTGTCAGTCACGACTGATCCCAAAGTGCTGGGGTCGTCACAAATTGTCAAAAGACAAGTTGTTCCCATGATCTGGGAACTCGAGGATGTAAATGTGAGTTTCAGGAACGTAAATCTTGACCTTGGTCGCATGTTCATAGATACAGCAGTTCCACCAGGACCACGTAACACTTTTTCACACCAGTGCGTCCTGAGACCTGAAAGCAATTTCACCAAACTTCGAGTAGTAGTGGACGTGTCGTGTGAGAAAACGTCGTCATACTCTCTCAAGGAATTACTGGTGGGACCTGCGATTCAGAGGGATCAAATTGGTTCATTTTGTAGTTTCCGTCTGAACCGAACCGCCCTCACGGCAGATATCAAAACGGGCAATTTTCCATTGGCAAAATGGTTTTTAAACCATTATAACTTATTAGAAGAAGGCGGAAAGGAGAAGCTTTGGATTTCCAATGATGCCGATTCGACAAAAACGCTTGGCTTAAGGTGGACACCAAGTTTGGATACTTTTCGGTATCAATTGGTTGATAGCTTCGCCAAACTAAGTCCCACCAAGCGAAAAACATTGCTAAAATCTTTATAAAATATATTTTAGCCCAAATATTCGCGTTGGACCGATGTCGAATCGAGAGTGCGAGTTTCTCGAATGATTCAGAAACCGCACTACATTGTACATATACTTCCCCTTCATCACTTGCAACATTTGTAGCCAATAGAGTTGCAGGCCTCCAAGAGATGGCCAATAATGTATCTTTGAGACATGGACTGACATCATCAAATCCAGCCGATTTGTCGTCAAGAGGGTTTGGCGTTCAGAAACTCGATCAGTTCGTTCGGCTTCGTTGTATGGTAAAAAGACATTGGCCTCAAGGGTTTAAAGAATACTCAGTTCTCGTTTGCCTATCTAGCTTGGTAAGATTGCAATCGCTGACTATATACAGTCAAAAGTCGGACGATTTTGAAAGACGAACCTCTTTGATGCATCTAGGTATAGAATTGTGCGGTGCCATAGATGTGCTGGTAAAGATAAGAGGACGAGCCCCGCGAAAGGTGTATACAGCGGTGTTCGTGTGTTTTGCATCAAATGCGGTTCATATTGAGTTTACAGCAAGATCAATAAACCTCTCATTTTAACAGCGTACAGCTTATTCGCTCGACGTGGCACGCCAGTCCGGCGATACTTGGAGAAGGAGCCACATTTTCGTGAGGAACCTGGTGAAGGAGTTCCAGGACTCATTTCGAAGGAAGCAAAGCAGGCTTCTGTTCTCCGCGGAAGGAAGATTATTGAATTGTCCAGTAATATACGCATAAAAACTCTTATACTTAAGCTAGCATGTAAGTTTGATTTGTATTCGGCAGTACAGCGGTCACGAGCGGGCGGTCAGTTCGTATTTTCGTCTCGCAATAGCCACACACACGCTGCCAAGCCTTTCCGCGATTGCTAAGTCTAACAATAAATTGTAATGTTTAAGAACTTGCAATTTGTTTTAATTTAATTAGTTTTTCGATTTTTCAAATGGTATACAGCGTACCCCCAAAGAAATACTCAGTTTACTTTTAGTTATTTTCATTTATACTTTACTTTGCTTTCTTATTGCTAAAGTTATGCTTAGAAAGAACATGCTTTTTTAAACCGGATTTTGTAACATATAGTTTTTATATAAACATAATTTACAAGAAAATTTATATTTTCGTTTTTCAAAACTAAAGTTGTGTTTCTTGAGAATGTGTTTCTTGAATCCACATTTACTTTGAAATGTTTTTAAGCTGGTACATAAACTACAATAGTACTGAACCATCTTGCTTACTGAGGCTTACTAAATCCCTACACAAGACAAAGAAGGATTATATTTATTTAAAATCAGGTTTTTAAGGGGTAGCCGCATAAGTAAGAAAAAGATGAATAAAAATAGAATGAGAGAATAATGGAATCCAATGATTTGATTGGATACTGCATTAGTCACCATTTGCTGTTTCATTCTAATTGGTTATTGAATCGCGTGTAAATTTCCATAAAAAGCGGACGTATTCCATTCTATTCTTTAGTTCTTACAGTTTTCAGTCTAAGTGAACATTAAAGAGTTTGAAAGTAAATAGCACCATGGTATGTATTAGTAACATATAATCATTTATAACTAAATAACGTTTACATTCTCAGGCTTTCTTCGAATCAATAAATGATGTGACAGGCCATGTAGGACAAGGATATACAAAAACTGGGAGCCTCACGATTGGTTATGAGTATACTATAACAGATTGTCAACCAAAGAAACAGTCTACGGAGAAAATTGCTCTTTACATAACTGATGCAGACGCCAAACCCCTTTGGATTTTTTTACCTAAGGCATTTGTGAGGATTTTTCCTACTAAAACTCCATACAAGAAGTTAAAGGACAACAATATTACTCATATAGTTTACAATGGGACGAAAAAAAGACAGCTATAATACCCCCCATTTTCAATTTATATGTAAAAGTATATAATGAAATTTAATATAAAAACTCTAATCTTTCCCAACAAACCTCAGTTTCAAAACAACACTAAAGCAAGTAAAATGTTTTTCAAAGCAAATTGAAATATTTTTTAATTCAGTTCGAAGATATGATTTTCCATGAACACATGGAACGTCTGAAACAATTGAAGGCTCTTTTAAGCGACCTTGAACAACAGCAGGAAGTCAATTCTCAATTTGGAAAGCATTTTTATCTCGTGCGTATGGTCGAACGATGACACCGAAGAAGGTCCAGACACCTGTCGCTGCTGTTTCGTTTCAAGTTATAAAGCAGAGGCTTTAAAGCTAATGATGAATTACTATAGGTTAAGAGATCGAATGTACTCAAATAAAAACAAGAAAGAAAAGTACAGTCGAGCGCGCCCGACCGTATAATACTCTCTGCATTTGTCCCGATTAAATTATTAAAATCGGTATCGAGATATTACAATGTGAATTACTTGCATTAAAACACGTTGAAACAAAAACAATCTAAGCATAATCAAACACACATCTGTTTGCTTGTATTCGAATACACATACGTTTGGCAATATGTATATGATGCAAATATGTATGTATGTATGTGTGTATTCGGCGCAGCCAGCGACCGCGGGCAGCGCTGCCGACACACAGGCAGCGAAAACGTTCGAACATGTGCTTGTGTGTTTCTATCTCGCTTGCACCTATGGGTTGATATTGCTTTCAATTATCAATATTGTAATGCTTCTAGTTTTCATGTTTATAGTCCGATTTTAATGCGCCTTTCAGGATAGTTTAATATAGTTAGTCTCCACACCAGTTATAAGGTACAATACTGTACGATACGGAAAAAACGGCATTGAAGCTTGAAAACTATTTTATAAATTGTGGGAAAAGTGGGCGTGGCAGTCAAAAATTTTAAATGGCAATGTAACTATGCTCTCGCTAGGAACATCCGTACCAGAATTGGTGATCTAGGTGCCATAGTTACTGAGATATTTGCCGAAAACACCAATTTTCACGAGGTGTGTCAGTTTTTTGCTTTTTGTGGGCGAATGGGGCGTGGCATCGAAAAAAAAAATTCTTGTATTGACTGACTAAATATCTGATCGTTTGACACCAAGCTCAAACTTGTAGCTCTTACCATCTCTGAAATCTGTTTGTTCATACGGACGGACAGACAGACAGACAGACAGACGGACAGACGGACATGAGAGAGTATAACAATAACAATATGTAAATTATTTTGTTTTTTGTTATTTTTTTAAATAATTTCAGAACAAGCTTATCATTATAAATATAATCATTTTTCTTAAAGACATTTAAAAAACATTTTGTTGATTGTTTTTTTACTCTTATAAATACTAAATAGGGGTGCAATAATGTCCACAGGTATTTGAAAAGTAACCCTGGACTTGCTGTTTATTATACGTAAACCTTTTGGAATTATTTTTTAATAGACTTAAAAATATTTGTTTTGAGATATTGTCCGTATGAATCAAAAAACTCTGCATTTGAAGCATTTTTAAAATAAAATTCTACCCAGTGTGAACCAGGTTTGTCAGATGAGTCTGTATTCGCAATTATTATTGTAGGATATGTACGTATTTTAATAGGTAATTTATCAGATGGGAACACACCTTTAAATATATGTTTGGTGCTGCGCTTACTAAGCATAAGTTTTTTAATTTGTAATGTATTCATTTTTAAAGTAAACTCTAATATTTCTATGTTTGCCAATATCAATCATTGAATCATATTCACAATATACAAGGCATGTGACAGCTTCGGTAAGTGGTTCAGCAAATCGACCCTCAATACGAATTGTTCCTTGATTAATTAAATTTGAACATACGGAAGAATTCGAATGATCTGCAGTTAAGTCAAACGCTAATATAAAACAGTTCTTATCAAACATTTCCTTAGTGATTTGCAATCCCCTATCAAAATGTTTTATACCATTTGCTCTAAATAGCATATTATATCCCCGAGAGCTCTGAATGTTTTCGGGGTTTGTAAAATCAAACTCTAGCGCTTGAGACGGTACTTGTACTCCATTAACTAAAAAGATTAAATCGCTGTATTTTAAAATGTTCAAAGTTATATGGATCCAGTTCTCTATTACCTGAGTATGCTCGGTTTTTTAACCATGCAAAATGAGATAAAATTAGGTAATTGTCCAATTACAACATTGTCAATTGAAAGTGTATTGTTACCTGGATATAGAGTAAAAAAGATTTAACTTCAACTTTATTATATGGATATAAAGCGTTTTTTAGATTGCAATACGCGATGATGTGCTAACAAAATACTTGGATTGACTATAACATGATTCATAAAGAGTTGTGCTTCTAAAACTTTTAAAGTTGATTCAGTTTGACTCTCCATCAAATAAAATGCTGTTTTTTTTCAATATTAAACGTTATTCTTAAATCAACATTATTTATTAGAAGCTTAGGTTGATTAAAAATATCTCCATGTACTTTTCCAAAAGAGCTCCACCTTATTACTTCTTCGAAATATGTTTTTTACAGGTAAGTTTCATCAACATAACATTTAATTAAACTCACCAAAAATCCCTGGGTTGCTAAATGGCTTTCACTAGCATCACTTCCATAATTTAAAATAGTTTGTAAATAAGACCGATAGTGGTAATTATTGTCGATCTGAGAAACTAATGTGTTATTTAAATATACTGAGGAACTTCTAAAAATAGAGTGTAATATATTGTTTACAACACTAATAGCATCATTTGTTATATTATTGTTGTCCTGACCCTTTTAGCTGTACTACTAATCTTAAATATACGCTTGACAGATCTCTGTATGATTCGCCATTTCCCAAACATACAAATTCAATTGAGCTGGCTCCATCCAATGATGCTATTGGATTGTATGTTACTTCTTCAGTGCGTAAAAAACTGCTTTGTGTCGGATGTGGCTCAAACAAATCCAGTTCACTTTTTCATGTATTCAATGTGATTGGTCATCGTTTTTGTAGAAAAAAATTTCTGCGATTTTCTTAGATAGTTTTTTGATTTAGATCATTTTTTAATGTTTTTATACTCTCTGCAAAGAGTATATTGGGTTTGAGGCGTGGAGGCGTGGCAGACCACATAAAGTATATATATTGTTAATCAGCATCACAAGGCGAGTCGATCTGTCCGTCCGTATGAACAAACAGATTTCAGAGATGGTAAGAGCTACAAGTTTGAACTTAGTCTCAATCGACTACATATTTAGTCAGTCAATACAAGAATCTTTTTTTTTTTCGATGCCATGCCCCATTCGCCCACAATGAGCAAAAACTAGACACACCTTTGGGAAAAATCGATGTTTTCCGCAAATATCTCAGTAACTATGGCACCTAGGATCACCAATTTGGGTACGGAGGTTCCTAGCGACAGCATAGTTGCATTGCCATTTAAAATGTTGGACTGACACGCCCACTTTTCCTACATTTGATAAAAAGTCTGGAATCTTTAATGCCGTTTTAAACGAACTTGTTTTTATCGTACAGTATTGTAGTTTATAATTCGTGTGGAGACTAACTATATTAAACTATCCTGAAAGGCGCATTAAAATCGGACTCTGAATAAGAAAACTAGAAGCGTTACAATATTGACAGTTGACGCAATATCAACGCATTGGTGCAAGCGAGATAGAGAAAGCACATGTTCGAACTTTTTCTGTGCCTGTGTGCCGGCAGCGCTGCCCGCGGAAGCTGGCTGCGCCGAATATACACATATATACATACATACTTGCATCACATACATATTGTCAAACGTGTGTGTTTTCGAATACAAACAAACAGATGTATGTTTGATTATGCTTAGATTGTTTTTGTTTCAACGTCTTTAAATGCAATTAATTCACATTGTAATATTTCGATACCGATTTTAATAATTTAATCGGGACAAATGCAGAGAGTATTATACGGTCGGGCGCGCTCGACTGTACTTTTCTTTCTTGTTTTAACCACATTTTTTGTGCTGGAACACAATTCTTAAAAACAAATAACAAATATCTATTAAAACATATTATACCTAAAAATGAATAAATATGAAATACGACTTATTTAGAAGCATCGTATGAGTCTGACGTTGAGATTGACTTAACTCGTTTGTGTTTTGAGATTTCAAAGAAGATGCGAAAAAAAAAAAACGACGTAACTCAATATAAACAGTTAGTATCAAAACACTCAGGATTGTAATAATAAGCAGTCTAGAAAAAATTTTAGAAGGCGTAGTTTCATACAAAAAAATAAATGATACTTGGCAAATAGATTTAGTTGAAATGATTCCATTTCATAAACAAAATGGAGGTAATCGATATCTACTGACAGTGATTGATACTTTTCTCAAAATATCCATATGCAGAGCCTGTGAAGAATAAATCAGCTACAGATATAGTTTTAGCAATTAAAAAAGTATTTGAAACTGCAAAGAAAATACCTAAAAATATTCAGAGTGATCAGGGTAAAAAATTTTTTTTAATAAGGAATTTCTTCAACTAATGAATAAATTGGAAATAAATCATTATCACACCTATACTCATTTAAAAGCATCAATTTGTGAACGATTTAATAGAACCCTTAAGAATCTAATGTGGAAAATGTTTAGCTACCATGGAAATTACATTTGGGTGTCAAGTTGCAGCAATTACTAAAAACTTACAACAATACATATCACCGTACTATAAAAATGAAACCCAGTGAAGTAGACAGAAAGAATGAAAAATTTATTTTAAAGTCGGTGTACAATCATCCAAAAATTTTTCCTAAACACAAATACTCTGTTAACGATTTTGTTCGAATAAGTAAATATAAAAGGTGTTTTCGCTAAAGGATATGAACCAAATTGGACAACTGAAATATTTAAATTATAAAAATTCAATCAACAGATCAGTCACTTATTTATTAAAAAGATTATAAAATGAACGCATAAAGGGTTCATTCTATGAAGAAGAACTTCAACGAGTTAGAGATAAAAACGCATACTTGATTGAAAAAATTATAAAATCTGGGAAAAAATAAAGTTTTTTGTTAAGTGGTTAGGCTTTGATGAGTCACATAATTCCTGGATTAATAAAAAAGATATAATTAAATAAAAAAGACTTTTTTATTTTTTTTATTATTTATTTAGAATATTTTTTTTTTTATTAGTTATACATATTTACAAGCACTATATATATAAATTTACAATTGTTATATAATAAGTCTTATCTTTGAATAAAATGTTTTTACAAATTTTCTCTGTTCAAACTTATTTTATAATGCCCCCAAGCCAGTGTGGTTATTGAATTTGATGTTACAAATCTTTTTGTCATCTTTATATTTCAATGAAATTTTATTTACAATTTCTGTAAACAGCTCATGGTCTCTACTTCTTATTACCCGCTGTTCACCATAATAAGTTTTCGTTTTCGGATACATTCAATATAGTCCGAGTGGGAGAGTTTTTTTTAGCAACGCTTTCTTTGACACCTTTAATTTTCTTAATTTCTTTGTCGGTGGTTCCTTCACTGCTTTCTACCTTGTAGGAATGAGCTTTTTGCTTTTAAGCCCGCAAAAGATTTCATAATTTTCCTGCATTTTCATCTTTAAATAAACCTAACTCTTTATTGTTTGCTGGAATTATGTTATATGGATTCATAGAGTTATAATTGGAGGTATCAAAACGTTCTGGATTCGTTTTTATAAGGTTATATACATCTTCAACAGAGGATGTAATAAACGAATCAGTGTCCATATAAATAATCTTAGTCGAGGACTTTTTATGCTTAAGAAACTATAATAATAATCATACATAAGCCATTTTGACAATTCTAAGACAGTTACTCAATATAGATTGGTTTATCATAATGAATGAGTGATGTTGTATGCTCAAGTGCTGCTAAGTCATTACCGAAAATGTTCATGCTATGGAAATTGTTCATTGCGACTAACTGTCTGAAGCCAGGAGAATTTTGCTTGGAGTGGTAATCAGTAACTAGTCGTATTGAACGTCTTTTCTCTACGTTTTCCATAGTTTTGCCGTAAACGGCATTATTCATCAACTTGAAAAAATTTTTTGAAACTCATTTTTGCTGATTTTCTATGAGAATTGTTCAAGTTAATGTATGGCTCAAACCAACGTCGTTGCGTAAAAGACAAAACTCTATGAATTTTTAATAATTTTAATCCTTGTTGCATGCAGAGTTGCAATTGCTTTAAATGAATAATGTAATTGGTTTTTATTATTTAAGTCTGCAATTAATTTAATTTGTTTTCCTCAGGTGGAACTTTATTTTCTGGACAGAATGGTAGACAATTATGTTTGTCATGAATCTCTTTAGGGTATTGCAAATCTACTTCTAAAATATATCCTACATCATCATCAACTGAAATATTTGCCAAAGAGAGTTTTTGATATTTCATCTTCAGAAAGGAATTTAAAATTTTCTAATGGCAGCACTTGACACATTGCCCACCCATATAAATTGTTTGCATCTATATATGAAAGATAGTTTGTGTCAAGGTTAGGATTAAAATCTTTTAGATGAGGATTATTAGCAACTGAAATACGTTGACTACATTGTGTCAAACCGCCACGAACAGCTAATTTAAAGAAAATTATAGGTGTCAGGGTCACTAATCAGCTCGAGTTTAACTTTGGTAAACTTAAGCATTGCATCCCAAGAGATTGAAGCAGCCGTTACGTAATTAATTGGGTCTAACTTATAAATTTTATGACAGATGGCTCTAAAATTTTTCAAAAACATCTGCCAGAATAATTACATCACTTTCAGGTATAGTTTTAAGTAGTCTGACAATGTTTGACACTTAAAACTATCCCATACCTGTTGTGCAAACTCATAGTTTTTTAATACTACACTCCTCATCGTTTAGAGCATTATAAAAAAAGTTCTCTACATGGGAGTTGTTTCGCGGCTAGTTTAGAAAAACTATCTAGATAGTCATAAGGAAAACTCCCTTCCGACGCATTTGCTTAAATTGGACACCTTCAAACTTTCTACTTAAAAGCTTGAAGTCTTCATCGTTAAGATAGCTAGAAAGTTTTTTCTAAACTAGAGTTTAAAAATCTATTAGAGTCAATAAACTGAATATTGTATAAATATTTTTTGTCTATTGTGACTTTTTTAGTAATGGATATATATAATTCCTTATTGCAAGGAATTATACTTAAGTCCCCACCAAGCTCAGTTATAAATAAATGTACGTCATATTTAGTTAACTAATGGAACCCAACAGGTATTACTGGAAATCTAAACTTATAAGTTAACTTACATTTCTTATGTATTGGACCCTCATATTTTCCGGTAAAGAAATTAAAGAATTTATCCTTTTCAGCATCTTCGATCACGTCTTCACAGGCCGTACATTTGTTGTATTCCTGCATACACTCTTCGTCAATGTCCAGCAAATGGTTGGGGGGCTTTGAATGCTTTCCAATATTTATTGTAAAGCATTCTTGTTTTTTCTCATCAAGGGCTTGACAAAACTTTTTTTTGATGCAATCGATCCCTATTAGCAAAAGTAATGAAAAATAATAAGTATGTGTTTTAATAGATTAAAAAGCATAATGGTAATTTACCTTCGTAAGTCCACATTTAGCTCGGGACTATATTTATGTGCAACGTAAAATGAAACTGCACAAGCGGTATGTTTTGAGCCTTCGTAGTTGACGACATCTTTGGGTCATTTTGTGATCGATGAAAAGTTTCCAAGACAGCTTCAATATCCGCGTAGATGGTTACCGGTGGAGAAAGTTTTTTATGACAGTTTTGAAGCTGGCATATGAATCCACTTTTAGGAAAAGTAGATACAACTTTTCCGCAACTTTTTGTATGCATTTTACTATTGCAAGTATACCATTGCAAACAGTTATGACAAAAGTCTCCTGGCGTATGGCTCTTAGTAAATTGCGATTTAGCCAATGTAGACATATTTGTTATGTAGGCGTAATGCATTATCATTTCAGCCTCATTGTATATACCCAGGAGACTTATATTTTTTCCGTAGACTGTCTGCTCGAATTGTGGGTCCAACAATCATCTCTTGTTTCTTTCTGCTACAGTCAATTTCGTATACATTTATACTAAATTGGGGATTTAGTTTTTCAAAAAGCTTAACCCTTTTTGAGTTGACTGGGAATTCTATATCCGAGAAGTTAAGTCGCTGCCCCCTATAAGTAATAACAGGAGCAGCGATGTTGCTTATGTTATAGCAAGAAGTGTTCTTGAGATTCCTCCTTAGTTTTTTTTTGTCGTTATCATTGTAGGTGGCATTTTCAATGAACTCGTATTCGATTGATGCCAGTATGCACCATTTAAAACAAAAACATCGTTGTTTTTAATATTGACAGTTGCATTCCTCTTTCTAATCGTTTCGGGCATTTCACAGTATCCTCCAGAAGGAATATGTTCCAGTTTAACTATTGTTAAATCACAATAGTTAAATGATTGGATAACCCATCCACTATCTTTTTCTTGGAACTCACTAGTTAATAAATTTAAATAATCGATTTTGTTCTCCAAAAACATCATCAGCTGTTTCTAAATCATAGAGACACTGATATGATGTTACAAAATGCTTTTTGATTCAATTAATTCTCCATCATCTGTTTGCTTTAGATATGTGCCATAAAGTTTAATCGAAATTTTTATGGCGGTATATTTAGCTAAACAGAGTTCAATTATTTCGAAAATGTTTCTTTTATTTGATTGTAAAAATCACGAAGAATAATTACATTTTCATTTTCATTAAAAACACGATATGTTTCAACAGGGAATTTGGTTTCTGTTGAAATTAATACTACATTAGTGTTTCTCACTATTTGAGCAACTTGCGCATTTTTTATGCGTATCAGTGCGCAAGTGCATTTTATATGCATTTCTTTTAATTGAAACGTTGCATACTTGACAATGAATATCATCGCTTTTCATTTTCTTAGCGGGTTGATTAATTATAGCTCCTGCTCTTTTCAAGGCTCTGGCAGATGTAGTAGGTTCGACGTCTAAAGTTGTTGAAGAGGACGATCACTCGAATCTTGGTTCCTTGACGCTTCCATCATTATTCTAAAAGCGTTTACAGGTCCGGTGCACTTGCTATAATGCACAACGAAAGCATCCACCCCGTCAAAAGCACGGTTGCACATATCACACACAATTCTAGAGCACATTTTTTAACTGTTTTTTTTTTTTTTTTTAGTTGTGTATGAAATTTTAACAACAAATGTTTTTTGTTAATAAATAAATGTTCGATTTTAAACAAAATAGTTTCCACTGACGAACGCGGGTAACTTAAAATTTTTAGCAATTTTATGTTTAAAATTTTGAATTTGTTTATAGGAGATTACTGTTTTTTTGTTTAAAAAAGAGTTCGAAAGATTTTAAAAACACGGTTATCGGTTCTGAACGTAGCACCAACTGAACTCCTACAGCAGACGATTTTTACCTTTATACCATTGGTTCGTCAACAAGTTCAATCAGGGTTGTTTTTCAGAGGTATCCGAAAATCATTATTGGTTGACCCTAGTATTTAATTGTTATGCAGGTGACATACATTAAAGGAAAAAAAGGAAACTTTGAGAAAAT
Source organism: Drosophila nigrodunni (assembly GCA_020829145.1). Lineage (NCBI taxonomy): Eukaryota > Metazoa > Arthropoda > Insecta > Diptera > Drosophilidae > Drosophila > Drosophila nigrodunni. The sequence goes on along the minus strand of JACVCZ010000016.1, from coordinate 68,633 downwards.
GTTCAGAGAAATTAAATCACCGACAAAGGGGTATCTGTTGAGCCTATCGATACCTAATTTTTTGGGGATGGGGCTAAAAGGATAGTAGACACAAAGCATACTAAACTAATTCTTTCTTCAACATGTTCAGACGTGTCCATCAGCAGAGGGATGGGGGGTGAGGGGATCTTTACAAAATCAATTTGATTAGTATTCTCTGTAGATTATAGAAAACACATTAAATGTGACAGTAGTAATAAAATCAATGACATGGGACATACTCAGCATGTGGATCGAGCACTAAATTTGGGGTTGAATCAGGGAACACCTGCAAGACATTCAACATGTTCAAACATGTTAAGACCCGATTTATAAAAAGAAACTGATTTGAGCAAAAGAAAGGTAATTAGTATTCAGTGTTAAAAAAGGAAAATTAGTTAAAAGTGACAGTAGTCATAAAATCAATGACATGGATATAGAATTAATTTTGGGGTTGAACAGAAGACACCTGAAACACATTCAACATGTTCAGACATGTTTAGACTCCTTTTTTAAGAGAAAGAGATTTAAGCAAACGAAATTAATTGCCTTAGCCTCAGCTTATGCCTTAAAGTAGTTAGAACATAGGCAACCAGGAATTCTTGTTTGTATGCGCCGGCTTTGGTGTAACCGGCAATAAACTCATTGATGAGAAAAAACCCACAGACCACCAGACTTCACGACGTGATACTTGGAAATGCTCATTAACCCTAGAACACTTATGAGTGATAAAGAAAAGGGACCGATATACAAAAGGATCACAACTGACCTTTGTAAAGAAAGGCAATAAAAAAAGGATCACAACTGACCTTCGTAAAGAAAGGCAATAAAATGTGTTAACAACGATTGACAGCGGACTCAATTGAAAATGATCGGTACTGGCACACTTGTTTTGTCCTCAGATATTGGAGCTGTATGACTGCTTGTAAAACTCACCCCTAATACAGGTGGGCTGCACGTATACAGTACCTGTATACAGTAACTGGTTTAACCACCCTCCCGGTGTGCGCAACCGGTGTGCGCAACCGGATTACATTTATATTTATCAATAGAAAATAAAAAGCAGAGTGAAATTAGATTCATTTTCGTAGAGTTAATTCTGTTCGCTTGTTAAAAAATTTTCGCGCGGAGCGCAAAAAGAGAAAAAAAGGAAAAAAGAAAAAAAAGAGGGAGAACAAGTAGTTAGAATATAGGCAACCGGGATGAGACTCTGATATTAAATCGGCCAAACTGAATCACAGAATATTTGTTACGCCTGATGTTCCCCGGTTAAAAAAAAACTGGATCCTCACTATTTATGTAGGACACAAACCATATGTCAGTTTCTCTAATCTCCGCTAGATGTCGCTAACTATAAATTTTATTTTTGATCCCCAATGGATCCTCAAAATTTAGTTATGAAACCAGGAAACCAATTTTATTTTTGATCCCAAACGGATCCTGAAAATGTAGTTATGAAACCAGGAAATCAAACCAATTTTATTTTTGATCCCAAATGGATCCTCAAAATTTAGTTATGAAACCAGGAAACCACCCCAATTTTATTTTTGATCCCCAATGGATCCTCAAAATTTAGTTATGAAACCAGGAAACCACCCCAATTTTAATTTTGGACACAAACCATTGCGCTAATAAATTCCCAAATTTCCCTAAATTTCTACTCACCGCTAGACGGCGCTTTACCGCCGGAGGGGGAGGGAAATTCCCGGTTGCCTATATTCTAACTACTTGTTCTCCCTCTCTTTTTTTCTTTTTTTCCTTTTTTTCTCTCTCTTTTTTGCGCTCCGCGCGAAAATTTTTTAACAAGCGAACAGAATTAACTCTACGAAAATGAATCTAATTTCACTCTGCTTTTTATTTTCTATTGATAAATATAAATGTAATCCGGTTGCGCACACCGGGAGGGTGGGTAAACCAGTTACTGTATACAGGTACTGTATACGTGCAGACCACCTGTATTAGGGGTGAGTTTTACAAGCAGTCATACAGCTCGAATATCTGAGGACAAAACAAGTGTGCCAGTACCGATCATTTTCAATTGAGTCCGCTGTCAATCGTTGTTAACACATTTTATTGCCTTTCTTTTAAGGGTCAGTTGTGATCCTTTTTATTGCCTTTCTTTACAAAGGTCAGTTGTGATTCTTTTTGTATATCGGTCCCTTTTCTTTATCACTCATAAGTGTTCTAGGGTTAATGAGCATTTCCAAGTATCACGTCGTGAAGTCTGGTGGTCTGTGGGTTTTTCTCATCAATGAGTTTATTGCCGGTTACACCAAAGCCGGCGCATACAAACAAGAATTCCTGGTTGCCTATATTCTAACTACTAATGTAATAAAATGGAATATATAGAAGCTAATAAGCATTGTTGAAATAAAAAGTTAGTTGAAAAATAAAAAGGCAAGCTAGGGTTAATGTGCAAGCTACTGATGTTTACTTACAACAATAATAAATGTAAATGCACAAAAACAAAATATACGCGGGCGCGGCGGCCGAAAACAAGAAAAACGGAATAACCGGCCAACACCAAAAATAAGATAAGCGCGGTAAAACAGATGAGAGCGCGACGAGAGCGTAAATATAGAAGAGAGCACGAAGATAGCGCCGAGAGAATGTTTACACAAACAAAGTGTTAGCACAAGCAACGGCGTAAAATTACAAGAACAAATTACACAGCGGCAAACAAACGCAGAACTAAGTAAACAGAATGTTTGGCTGTGGAATTGTTGTTGCTTAGAAAACAAAATTATTAAAAATTGGCTTTAAAGTTTATTAAAAAAATGTGTATCAACACAACCGATGTAGCACACAATGTTGCAAAGGAATTAAGCCAGAAATATGATACGAATTAGAGCAATTAAGCGAGGAAAACTTGAAATGAAATAGAAGCGATGTAAAAGACGTCCGTCAGCGAAAGCGAATCGAATGCGATTGCATCAATATACCCTTTATTACAATATACCCTTTTACTCTACGAGTAACGGGTATAACAACACATTATTATAAAACACAATTTAAGAAACGAAAGAAAATTAACCAAATTGAAACTCCACAGGTGCCTACTTCGTAATCATAATATCATTCACACTCTTTACCATATCTTTGCGAATTAACTTAACTGAGATAATAATAATAAACGAATATTTTCGTAGAACTATGCTTAACTTTAAAAATTCATCACAAATCAATTATTTATACACCAAATTACAACAAGAACTAAATGGTATAATATTTCATCACAAATCATAATAAACGCGGACTGTTCAACATTGTAGGCTCATTATACAAATTTCTTTTTGGCACACTTGACGATAATGACAGAGTTGAATTCGAGAAAAACATTGAAAACTTATCTTTAAATATTGTTCAAACTAAAGACATAAATGACATAATAAACGTAATAAATAGCGATATGCAAAAATTTAAAGATCACCAAAACAAACAAACACTGCAAGGCACATTTACTTACCAATTATTACAATTTATAGAATATGTAGAACACATTGAAATGGGCATGCAATTGTCAAGATTAGGACTTTTCAATCCCAAATTACTTACCTATGACAGACTTGACAGTGTTAATAACCGAAACGTTCTTTAAAATAAACAATCCACTTGGATTAATTACCAAGATAATATCATACTAATTGTATCCCATATCCCAATCGACTTTCAATCTACTAATACCATTAAAATCATTCCATATCCCGACCACGACGGCTACCAACTTGACTACACTAGTACTACATCTTATTTTGAAAAAGATAATAAAATTTATAATAGAGAAAATGAACCAATTATTGATGAATACATTACGAAAATCCTACTACACACAAAACCAATATGTAATTTTGAACGCATAAATGTAAAAGAAATGATAAAATATATTGAGCCTAACACTATTGTACCATGGAACATTTCTAATACAACAGCAAAATTGTCAGAAAAGTAATGTCAGGGTAATAAAATAATTAACATCAATCAATGTAAACTACAAATAAATAATATAATTTTAAGCGACAATTACTTACAACCAGAAGTTGATCTTACACCACTGTATCCACCAATAGAAATTATTAAAGTCAAACCAAAACTCTACCCATCAGTTTCACCATGACTCACAGGCTCGCCTCTTAAGGAGAGGTAAGTGACATATTCATACTGAATACGTCTACATTATACATAACAAGAGTACATAGCAGCCTAAACGTCGAATTCCACATCAATAGCTATTCCCAAACTATAAACATTCCCAAGTTTCACTTGTAAACAAATTCGGCAATTGTAAACAAAGAGCCGTCTAGCCGGTGCATATCCCCGAATCGATAAGCATCGATTGTAAATCGCATAATCAGCATATTTTGGTTCCCAGGTTTGAGCTGAGATAACGCGCAACGCTTGGTTCTCAGCTACCAGCGGTCACCCTCAATATTGTAAACATTAAATCCTCAGTCGACAGAACTTTCATTATTATCTATTAAGCAGATATCTGTTAGTCTTAAGTTGATCATCAATAAAGCAAGTTGTCGTGAATTTAAAAATCTCGCTTCGTCTTTTGTATCAACGTTACCGTTAGAATGTGTCGCCGTATTTATTGGACTAATTAACACACACCAAATATCTAATTATATACTGACCAAGTTTGATCCAAATCGTACTACTTTATCGTAATGCTCCCATAGGGCCGATCGGTCAAAAATACGCTCCAAATATGAATTAGTATGAAAAAGTTTTGCGTTAAATAAGCTATATTAATCAAACCCACACAAAATACATCTGCCAAGTTTGATCCAAATCGGACTACTATATCGTATAGCTCCCATAGGAACGATCGGTCGAAAATGTGCTCTAAACATGAATTTGTATGAAAATGTTCTGTGCTTGCCAAGCTATTATATCCATCATCATTGTTAATAACAAACTGAAACTGAGTAACAGGTATCCTAAAGTCGCGAGGCGACTATAGCATTCTTTCTTGTTTATACTCTCTGCAAGAGTATATTGGGTTTGTGCAAAAGTATGTAACAGGCAGGATAAGGCCCCATAAAGTATATATATTCTTGATTAGCATCACAAGCCGAGTCGATATAGCCATGTCCGTCCGTCCGTCTGTCTGTCCGTATGAACAAACAGATTTCAGAGATAGTAAGAGCTACAAGTTCGAGGTGTCAAACGATCACATATTTAGTCAGGCAATACAAGAATCTTTTTTTCGATGTCACGCCCCATTCGCCCGCAATAAGCAAAAAACTAGACACACCTTGAGAAAAATTTGAGTTTTCGGCAAATATCTCAGTAACTATGGCACCTAGGATCACCAATTTCGGATATTTTTACGGAGGTTCCTAGGGACAACATAGTTGCATTGCCATTTAAAATGTTTGACTGCCACGCCCACTTTTCCCACAATTGATAAAATAGTTTTCAAACTTTAATGCCGTTTTTAGCGAACTTGTTCGTATCGTACAGTATTGTTATTTATAATTCGCGTGGAGACTAACTATATTTAACTATCCTGAAAGGCCCATTATAAACAATAAAACTATGTAAAAGCTGATAATCGGAGAATTCTTGAAAGTGGCGCGTGGTGCAACTGATAGAGTTGCAGCGCGTTGGTCTGACGTTGTAGGTTCGAATGCTGGCAATGCGAATTTTTAATTTAATTTTTTTAAATTTCAATTCAAAATGCACATATAAAATTAAAATTTTTAAATTTCATTTGAAAATTTGAATTCAAATTGAATATAAATGCGCACTACTATGGGAGTACGGCGTCTTTTTACAGTCGGCTTTCTTACTTGTTAGATCCCGTACTCGAAAAAAGAGTATAGGGGTCTATTAGGTTTGTCAGAAGCGAAATGTGCGTAACAGGCAGAAGGAGGCGTGGCCGACCCCATAAAGTATACATATATATATTCTTGATCAGCATCAACAGCCGAGTTGATCTGGCAATTCGCTTCGCACTTGCTTTGCAAACGGACGTGTTTTTTTTCTTCCTCGTTTAAAAGTCACTTTTCGTCGCTTTTTTCTCTTTATAAATCAATTCAAGTCGATTTTATCATTATCTATACTTTCTGTCATACACAGGCTGTGTAAACGTAAGGTTCAAATATACTAACTAATAAATTTAATAATTTCTTTGCAATATTTACCAAAACAAAGTTTAACCAAAGCAAGTTGTTTGTTTGTTTGTGCACTTGCTTTGTTTTCTCCCAACAAGCTTTGTTTTTGTAACTTGCAGTTTTTGCTTGTTTGCTACTCTCTGCCTAAAACGTTTCAGTCGCGAGCGCAATCTATAAATAGATTTTTACTCTCTCGCGTCATCTCTCTTTCTGCTCTTTGTAAGCCGCGCTTTGACTCACCCCTCTGCTATCCCCCGATCTAAGTGTTGTTGGTGCTGGCTACCTAATCTTCGTTGGTAAAATTTTCGTTTACCGCGCAAACAATTTTGTTTTTGTAAGTACGCTGTATTTCTGCTTTAGCTTAGCATTCTGTTTACTTAACCCTTGTGCATATCTGTCATACTTTTTAACACTCTATACAAATTTTAAATTTGTTACATTTTTCTTTTTTATACTCTCTGCAAGAGTATATTGGGTTTGTGCAAAAGTATGTAACAGGCAGAAGGAGACGTGGCAGACCCCATAAAGTATATATATTCTTGATCAGCATCACAAGCCGAGTCGATATAGCCATGTCCGTCTGTCCGTCTGTCTGTCTGTCCGTATGAACAAACTGATTTCAGAGATGGTAAGAGCTACAAGTTCGAGCTTGGTGTCAAACGATCACATATTTAGTCAGTCAATACAAGAATCTTTTTTTTTTTTTCGATGGCACGCCCCATTCGCCCACAATAAGCAAAAAACTGGACACACCTCGGAAAAAAATTGGGGTTTTCGGCAAATATCTCAGTAGCTATGGCACCTAGGATCACCAATTCTGGTACCGGAGTTCCTAGCGATAGTATAGTTGCGTTGCCATTTAAGATTTTGGACTGCCACGCCCACTTTTGTAATTATATAATTCGTGTGGAGACTAACTATATTAAACTATACTGAAAGGCGCATTAAAATCGGACTATAAACAAGAAAACTAGAAGCGTTACAATATTGATAATTGAACGCAATACCAACCCATAGGTGCAAGCGAGATAGAAACACACAAGCACACACAAGCTGCGCCGAATACACACATACATACATACATATTTGCAGCACATACATATTGTCAAACGTATGTGTATTCGAATACAAACAAACAGATGTACATATGTTTGTTTATGCTTAGATTGTTTTTGTTTCAACGTGTTTTAATGCAAGTAATTCACATTGTAATATCTCGATACCGATTTTAATAATTTAATCGGGACAAATGCAGAGAGTATTATACGGTCGGGCGCGCTCGACTGTACTTTTCTTTCTTGTTTTTTTTTTAATTTCAATTGAAATTGAATACAAACTACTATGAGAGTACGGGGTCTTTTATAGTCGGCTCGGTCGACTGTAGCCTTTCTTACTTGTTTCCTTTAATGTATGTCACCTGCATAACAATTAAATACTAGGGTCAACCAATAATGATTTTCGGATACCTCTGAAAAACAACCCTGATTGAACTTGTTGACGAACCAATGGTGTTGGATCATGATAATAGTTAGAACAAGGAGAAAAAATTAATTGTTAGGATAAGCTTTAATTACTGAGATTATTGAATTGTCCAGTAATATACGCATAAAAACTCTTATACTTAAGCTAGCATGTAAGTTTGATTTGTATTCGGCAGTACAGCGGTCACGAGCGGGCGGTCAGTTCGTATTTTCGTCTCGCAATAGCCACACACACGCTGCCAAGCCTTTCCGCGATTGCTAAGTCTAACAATAAATTGTAATGTTTAAGAACTTGCAATTTGTTTTAATTTAATTAGTTTTTCGATTTTTCATGGCGCCCGAGCAGGGACTTTCAATCGCGTTCGTTGGTCTTTAAGACATTTCAAGGCTTTGGTTTGCTGTGTGTGTCGGTTTGATTGTTGCTGTTGGATTTCCCTGGAGCTGTTGACCGTATTGGAATTCTGGATTTGAACAGCCAGGAGTTGAAGGCACCCATCTTGGAGATAATACCCAGAATTGAGCCCAAGAGCGACTCTTCTGTTGATCAGGTGACAGTGCCTAAACGAGTCAGTGCAGGAGAATATAGAAAGTGCAAGCATAGAAGCGGCACAATACTCATTTGAAAGTACATAGAAAAGTACTGCTCCATTTATTGCACATTAGAGACATTGCGTTTCGGCACTGATATATACTTGTGATTTATTGGAAAGCAATTTGAAGCAAAACACACAAATCGAATTAAATAAATATACATAAATAAAACAGAACACTTAACTAGCGCAAATATATTTGTTACATTAATTTCGCATATCAACGTTAGCCGTTCCTCTTTAATTTCGCTATTCGCCAATATCTACATATTTCGGTGGTGGGTTTTTTGACCTTTGTTCTTTGCACATAATTTGCACATAAGTAAAGCGCAGTTCGCGTTTACATACATACATACAGCTGTTGGATTTGGCTTGCGGTAGTTAGCTTGTACTTTGTTAGTGTTTTACTTCGATTCTGCTTCGCTTTGATTTCGTTTTACTTTGTTTGTGTCAACGCTGCGTACATACAAACGTACAAGCTAGCAAACATACAAACGTACGCTGATAAACGGCAAGCTTTTTAGTTGTTGTTGGTAGCTCGCATCATTGCCTACGCATGCGCTGTTGTTGTTTTTTTTAATTGTGCAGTCGAATAAGTCGAATATCAGTAATCAGCTGATTTTTGTTGCGCTGGTGCGTTTGCGTAGATTGGTATTTTGTTGTTGTTGACAACTGTCGGCGCTTATCTACATACGCTTGCGTTTTGTTAATTGCTGTTTTTCTTTTACATGCGAGAATTTCAGTTAGCCAGCTGATTATCTTGATCTTCTGATTTTCTTAAATCATATTGATCGACAACTGTTGTTAATCAACAGACCTCTTTAATCATTTGATTATCTTCGTCAGTCAAGTTTGTTGATCAGCTGATTATTGTCGGATATAGTACACTTACGTGCATTCGAATAGAGTCAAAATTTAATTAGTCAATATGGCACACAAAACAGACCCTAATGACACCGTTCTGGTTGACGCGGAAACTTGCCTTAGTGCTCGTTTAACTCAATTGTTTGTTAAATTGGAAAAAGTAGAGAGCGACATAGAGCGTCAAAGGAGTTCACTCATTAATAAAATGGTGACTCAAGCAAATTTGAGATTCAGTGCCGGCTAGACATACTAAATTCATACATTTCCAAAGCTATGGATCTGCAGTCAGAGATCGATGCAATAGATCCTGACAATACCAGTCGTGCAATGCTTGAGGAAACATGTATTTTGGCACGGTCTTCATACATGTCAGCCTTAAGTGTGCATCAGGCAGCAGAAGTCGTCCCTCAGCCTTCTCACCATTCACACTTGCCCAAACTAAAGTTGCCCAAATTTAGTGGTAAACACTCGGAATACAGACAATTTATCGGTCTGTTTAATAGCTTGGTAGACTCTGATCGCTCGCTGTCAAATATTGAGAAATTCAACCATTTGATATCGTGCTTATCAGATGAGGCGTTAGGCACCATCAGAGCTTTCCAAGTATCTGATGCGAACTACCCGAAGGCATTAGAAAGTCTAAGTCGAGTATATGACAACAAGTGTCTTATCTTTTTTGACACTCTTGCCCAGTTGTTTGACATTGAGCCGATGTCCAAGCCATCGGCAGTTGGAATTCGAGCAATAGTTGACTCGGTATCGGCAATTTTTGGTTCGCTAATGTCCGTTGGAGATGAGCAAGATTTCGCAAATGCAATCTTGATTCATATAGTTATGTCGAAGGTAGATCCTCATACGAAGTCGAAGTATGAGGAACAGCTGGATTACAACACATTACCTAAATGGGCCGACTGTGCTGCGGCTTTGAACAGGCGATATCAGCATTTGTCTGCTGAAGAAAGTTCAAAGTCTAGCATAAAGCAAACATTTGAAATGAAACACGCTAAAAAATCGTCGTTTGCGTGTACAAATGTTGAAAAGGAAGTGGAACCCACATGCCAGTTTTGCAGTGCAAACCATATGATTGAAAATTGTCAAGGGTTTGCAGCACTGCCGGTTGACGATAGATTTATTTTCGTAAAATCTAGTCAACTCTGCATAAACTGCTTGCATTCAGAGCACAGAGTGTCCAACTGCACTGCGTCGAAGTGTAGAGTTTGTTCTCGTCCTCACAACACTCTCCTTCACAAATTCACACCTATAGAAACATCACAGGCTTCTGCTCATCCTGCCCATGTTGATCATAGTGCTAGCGAAACCGATCAGGTAATCCTGGCAACGGCTGTTGTTAAAGTTAAAGACAGTTTCGGTAAGAATCGAAACGCTAGAGTCTTGTTGGATTCAGGGTCACAGGTGAACTTCATGACGGAAGACCTCGCTGAAGCCTTACGCCTTCAAAGCAAAAACAAATGTTTAACCGTCAAGTCGGTTGGACAGTCGAGATTGACTGCAAAAGGCAAAGTCTCGACAATAGTTTCGTCTCGTGTATCGAGACATCAGTTCAGCGCCGAGTTTTGGGTGCTCAAATCGATTTGTAGCAGGCAGCCAGATTGTGATCTTCCCATCAATAGGTGGAAGATCCCAGCAAATGTCGAACTGGCTGACCCTGAGTTCCACAAACCCCAGAAAATAGATATACTTCTGGGAGCCGACTCCTTTTTCGAAATGCTTCGTAACGGACAAATTCGAGTGGCGAAGGGTGGTCCGTTACTACAAAGGACGTTGTTTGGTTGGGTGGCATCAGGGCGGTGCAAGAAAATGCTTACCAAAAGCCCAATATGTTGCTCAGTGATGCAACATAGAAAAGATGGTCGTTTTGAAGACAGTGTAGATCGACACTGTGAGGTCGAAGCTGTCCCGGAGAAAAGTGTTTCGGCAAATTATTCTGCGGAGCACATCATTTGCAAACAAAGCTCTCGGGACAGCGCTCAAAAATTGACGACTGGACACTTTGGTGTCAATTTGTCAGTCACGACTGATCCCAAAGTGCTGGGGTCGTCACAAATTGTCAAAAAGACAAGTTGTTCCCATGATCTGGGAACTCGAGGATGTAAATGTGAGTTTCAGGAACGTAAATCTTGACCTTGGTCGCATGTTCATAGATACAGCAGTTCCACCAGGACCACGTAACACTTTTTTCACACCAGTGCGTCCTGAGACCTGAAAGCAATTTCACCAAACTTCGAGTAGTAGTGGACGTGTCGTGTGAGAAAACGTCGTCATACTCTCTCAAGGAATTACTGGTGGGACCTGCGATTCAGAGGGATCAAATTGGTTCATTTTGTAGTTTCCGTCTGAACCGAACCGCCCTCACGGCAGATATCAAAACGGGCAATTTTCCATTGGCAAAATGGTTTTTAAACCATTATAACTTATTAGAAGAAGGCGGAAAGGAGAAGCTTTGGATTTCCAATGATGCCGATTCGACAAAAACGCTTGGCTTAAGGTGGACACCAAGTTTGGATACTTTTCGGTATCAATTGGTTGATAGCTTCGCCAAACTAAGTCCCACCAAGCGAAAAACATTGCTAAAATCTTTATAAAAAATATATTTTAGCCCAAATATTCGCGTTGGACCGATGTCGAATCGAGAGTGAGAGTTTCTCGAATGATTCAGAAACCGCACTACATTGTACATATACTTCCCCTTCATCACTTGCAACATTTGTAGCCAATAGAGTTGCAGGCCTCCAAGAGATGGCCAATAATGTATCTTTGAGACATGGACTGACATCATCAAATCCAGCCGATTTGTCGTCAAGAGGGTTTGGCGTTCAGAAACTCGATCAGTTCGTTCGGCTTCGTTGCATGGTAAAAAGACATTGGCCTCAAGGGTTTAAAGAATACTCAGTTCTCGTTTGCCTATCTAGCTTGGTAAGATTGCAATCGCTGACTATATACAGTCAAAAGTCGGACGATTTTGAAAGACGAACCTCTTTGATGCATCTAGGTATAGAATTGTGCGGTGCCATAGATGTGCTGGTAAAGATAAGAGGACGAGCCCCGCGAAAGGTGTATACAGCGGTGTTCGTGTGTTTTGCATCAAATGCGGTTCATATTGAGTTTACAGCAAGATCCAATAAACCTCTCATTTTAACAGCGTACAGCTTATTCGCTCGACGTGGCACGCCAGTCCGGCGATACTTGGAGAAGGAGCCACATTTTCGTGAGGAACCTGGTGAAGGAGTTCCAGGACTCATTTCGAAGGAAGCAAAGCAGGCTTCTGTTCTCCGCGGAAGGAAGATGGAGTGGAGGCGTAACTCAAAGCGGCCCTCTCGTCGGTGGACTGAACATGCGGCAGATCCGCCGGCGGCCGGCGCTAATGCTGTCAGGGCTACCAAGGGATTGAAGGCGATCCCTTCAAGGTGGCCGGAATGTTGGATCATGATAATAGTTAGAACAAGGAGAAAAAATTAATTGTTAGGATAAGCTTTAATTACTGAGATTATTGAATTGTCCAGTAATATACGCATAAAAACTCTTATACTTAAGCTAGCATGTAAGTTTGATTTGTATTCGGCAGTACAGCGGTCACGAGCGGGCGGTCAGTTCGTATTTTCGTCTCGCAATAGCCACACACACGCTGCCAAGCCTTTCCGCGATTGCTAAGTCTAACAATAAATTGTAATGTTTAAGAACTTGCAATTTGTTTTAATTTAATTAGTTTTTCGATTTTTCAAATGGTATACAGCGTACCCCCAAAAGAAATACTCAGTTTACTTTTAGTTATTTTCATTTATACTTTACTTTGCTTTCTTATTGCTAAAGTTATGCTTAGAAAGAACATGCTTTTTTAAACCGGATTTTGTAACATATAGTTTTTTATATAAACATAATTTACAAGAAAATTTATATTTTCGTTTTTCAAAACTAAAGTTGTGTTTCTTGAGAATGTGTTTCTTGAATCCACATTTACTTTGAAATGTTTTTAAGCTGGTACATAAACTACAATAGTACTGAACCATCTTGCTTACTGAGGCTTACTAAATCCCTACACAAGACAAAGAAGGATTATATTTATTTAAAATCAGGTTTTTAAGGGGTAGCCGCATAAGTAAGAAAAAGATGAATAAAAATAGAATGAGAGAATAATGGAATCCAATGATTTGATTGGATACTGCATTAGTCACCATTTGCTGTTTCATTCTAATTGGTTATTGAATCGCGTGTAAATTTCCATAAAAAGCGGACGTATTCCATTCTATTCTTTAGTTCTTACAGTTTTCAGTCTAAGTGAACATTAAAGAGTTTGAAAGTAAATAGCACCATGGTATGTATTAGTAACATATAATCATTTATAACTAAATAACGTTTACATTCTCAGGCTTTCTTCGAATCAATAAATGATGTGACAGGCCATGTAGGACAAGGATATACAAAAACTGGGAGCCTCACGATTGGTTATGAGTATACTATAACAGATTGTCAACCAAAGAAAACAGTCTACGGAGAGAAAATTGCTCTTTACATAACTGATGCAGACGCCAAACCTTGGATTTTTTTTACCTAAGGCATTTGTGAGGATTTTTCCTACTAAAACTCCATACAAGAAGTTAAAGGACAACAATATTACTCATATAGTTTACAATGGGACGAAAAAAAAAGACAGCTATAATACCCCCCATTTTCAATTTATATGTAAAAGTATATAATGAAATTTAATATAAAAACTCCTAATCTTTCCCAACAAACCTCAGTTTCAAAACAACACTAAAGCAAGTAAAATGTTTTCAAAGCAAATTGAAATATTTTTAATTCAGTTCGAAGATATGATTTTCCATGAACACATGGAACGTCTGAAACAATTGAAGGCTCTTTTAAGCGACCTTGAACAACAGCAGGAAGTCAATTCTCAATTTGGAAAGCATTTTATCTCGTGCGTATGGTCGAACGATGACACCGAAGAAGGTCCAGACACCTGTCGCTGCTGTTTCGTTTCAAGTTATAAAGCAGAGGCTTTAAAGCTAATGATGAATTACTATAGGTTAAGATCGAATGTACTCAAATAAAAACAAGAAAGAAAAGTACAGTCGAGCGCGCCCGACCGTATAATAATCTCTGCATTTGTCCCGATTAAATTATTAAAATCGGTATCGAGATATTACAATGTGAATTACTTGCATTAAAACACGTTGAAACAAAAACAATCTAAGCATAATCAAACACACATCTGTTTGCTTGTATTCGAATACACATACGTTTGGCAATATGTATATGATGCAAATATGTATGTATGTATGTGTGTATTCGGCGCAGCCAGCGACCGCGGGCAGCGCTGCCGACACACAGGCAGCGAAAACGTTCGAACATGTGCTTGTGTGTTTCTATCTCGCTTGCACCTATGGGTTGATATTGCTTTCAATTATCAATATTGTAATGCTTCTAGTTTTCATGTTTATAGTCCGATTTTAATGCGCCTTTCAGGATAGTTTAATATAGTTAGTCTCCACACCAGTTATAAGGTACAATACTGTACGATACGGAAAAAACGGCATTGAAGCTTGAAAACTATTTTATAAATTGTGGGAAAAGTGGGCGTGGCAGTCAAAAAATTTTAAATGGCAATGTAACTATGCTCTCGCTAGGAACATCCGTACCAGAATTGGTGATCCTAGGTGCCATAGTTACTGAGATATTTGCCGAAAACACCAATTTTTCACGAGGTGTGTCCAGTTTTTTGCTTATTGTGGGCGAATGGGGCGTGGCATCGAAAAAAAAAAAAAGATTCTTGTATTGACTGACTAAATATCTGATAGTTTGACACCAAGCTCAAACTTGTAGCTCTTACCATCTCTGAAATCTGTTTGTTCATACGGACGGACAGACAGACAGACAGACAGACAGACGACAGACGGACATGGCTATATCGACTCGGCTTGTGATGCTGATCAAGAATATATATACTTTATGGGGTCTGCCACGCCTCCTTCTGCCTGTTACATACTTTTGCACAAACCCAATATACTCTTGCAGAGAGTATAACAATAACAATATGTAAATTATTTTGTTTTATTTATTTTTTAAATAATTTCAGAACAAGCTTATCATTATAAATATAATCATTTTTCTTAAAGACATTTAAAAAACATTTTGTTGATTGTTTTTTACTCTTATAAATACTAAATAGGGTGCAATAATGTCCACAGGTATTTGAAAAGTAACCCTGGACTTGCTGTTTATTATACGTAAACCTTTTGGAATTATTTTTTAATAGACTTAAAAAATATTTGTTTTGAGGATATTGTCCGTATGAATCAAAAAACTCTGCATTTGAAGCATTTTTAAAATAAAATTCTACCCAGTGTGAACCAGGTTTGTCAGATGAGTCTGTATTCGCAATTATTATTGTAGGATATGTACGTATTTTAATAGGTAATTTATCAGATGGGAACACACCTTTAAATATATGTTTGGTGCTGCGCTTACTAAGCATAAGTTTTTTAATTTGTAATGTATTCATTTTTAAAGTAAAACTCTAATATTTCTATGTTTGCCAATATCAATCATTGAATCATATTCACAATATACAAGGCATGTGACAGCTTCGGTAAGTGGTTCAGCAAATCGACCCTCAATACGAATTGTTCCTTGATTAATTAAATTTGAACATACGGAAGAATTCGAATGATCTGCAGTTAAGTCAAACGCTAATATAAAACAGTTCTTATCAAACATTTCCTTAGTGATTTGCAATCCCCTATCAAAATGTTTTATACCATTTGCTCTAAATAGCATATTATATCCCCGAGAGCTCTGAATGTTTTCGGGGTTTGTAAAATCAAACTCTAGCGCTTGAGACGGTACTTGTACTCCATTAACTAAAAGATTAAATCGCTGTATTTTAAAATGTTCAAAGTTATATGGATCCAGTTCTCTATTACCTGAGTATGCTCGGTTTTTAACCATGCAAAATGAGATAAAATTAGGTAATTGTCCAATTACAACATTGTCAATTGAAAGTGTATTGTTACCTGGATATAGAGTAAAAGATTTAACTTCAACTTTATTATATGGATATAAAGCGTTTTTAGATTGCAATACGCGATGATGTGCTAACAAAATACTTGGATTGACTATAACATGATTCATAAAGAGTTGTGCTTCTAAAACTTTTAAAGTTGATTCAGTTTGACTCTCCATCAAATAAAATGCTGTTTTTTTCAATATTAAACGTTATTCTTAAATCAACATTATTTATTAGAAGCTTAGGTTGATTAAAAATATCTCCATGTACTTTTCCAAAGAGCTCCACCTTATTACTTCTTCGAAATATGTTTTTTACAGGTAAAGTTTCATCAACATAACATTTAATTAAACTCGCAAAAAATCCCTGGGTTGCTAAATGGCTTTCACTAGCATCACTTCCATAATTTAAAATAGTTTGTAAATAAGACCGATAGTGGTAATTATTGTCGATCTGAGAAACTAATGTGTTATTTAAATATACTGAGGAACTTCTAAAAATAGAGTGTAATATATTGTTTACAACACTAATAGCATCATTTGTTATATTATTGTTGTCCTGACCCTTTAGCTGTACTACTAATCTTAAATATACGCTTGACAGATCTCTGTATGATTCGCCATTTCCCAAACATACAAATTCAATTGAGCTGGCTCCATCCAATGATGCTATTGGATTGTATGTTACTTCTTCAGTGCGTAAAAAACTGCTTTGTGTCGGATGTGGCTCAAACAAATCCAGTTCACTTTTCATGTATTCAATGTGATTGGTCATCGTTTTGTAGAAAAAATTTCTGCGATTTTCTTAGATAGTTTTTTTGATTTAGATCATTTTTTAATGTTTTTATACTCTCTGCAAGAGTATATTGGGTTTGAGGCGTGGAGGCGTGGCAGACCCCATAAAGTATATATATTCTTGATCAGCATCACAAGCCGAGTCGATATAGCCATGTCTGTCCGTCCGTATGAACAAACAGATTTCAGAGATGGTAAGAGCTACAAGTTCGAGCTTGGTGTCAATCGATCACATATTTAGTCAATCAATACAAGAATCTTTTTTTTTTCGATGCCATGCCCCATTCGCCCACAATGAGCAAAAAACTAGACACACCTTTGGGAAAAATCGATGTTTTCCGCAAATATCTCAGTAACTATGGCACCTAGGATCACCAATTTGGGTACGGAGGTTCCTAGCGACAGCATAGTTGCATTGCCATTTAAAATGTTGGACTGACACGCCCACTTTTCCTACATTTGATAAAAAAGTCTGGAATCTTTAATGCCGTTTTAAACGAACTTGTTTTTATCGTACAGTATTGTAGTTTATAATTCGTGTGGAGACTAACTATATTAAACTATCCTGAAAGGCGCATTAAAATCGGACTCTGAATAAGAAAACTAGAAGCGTTACAATATTGACAGTTGACGCAATATCAACGCATTGGTGCAAGCGAGATAGAGAAAGCACATGTTCGAACTTTTTCTGTGCCTGTGTGCCGGCAGCGCTGCCCGCGGAAGCTGGCTGCGCCGAATATACACATATATACATACATACTTGCATCACATACATATTGTCAAACGTGTGTGTTTTCGAATACAAACAAACAGATGTATGTTTGATTATGCTTAGATTGTTTTTGTTTCAACGTCTTTAAATGCAATTAATTCACATTGTAATATTTCGATACCGATTTTAATAATTTAATCGGGACAAATGCAGAGAGTATTATACGGTCGGGCGCGCTCGACTGTACTTTTCTTTCTTGTTTTAACCACATTTTTGTGCTGGAACACAATTCTTAAAAAACAAATAACAAATATCTATTATAAACATATTATACCTAAGTGTGCCCAAATGAATAAATATGAAATACGACTTACAGATTTAGAAGCATCGTATGAGTCTGACGTTGAGATTGACTTAACTCGTTTGTGTTTTGAGATTTCAAAGAAGATGCGAAAAGAAATAAAAAACGACGTAACTCAATATAAACAGTTAGTATTATCAAAACACTCAGGATTGTAATAATAAACATAATGAGTAAATTACAGGTTGTAACAGAAATTCATAAGCAGTCTAGAAAAAATTTTAGAAGGCGTAGTTTCATACAAAAAGGAATAAATGATACTTGGCAAATAGATTTAGTTGAAATGATTCCATTTCATAAACAAAATGGAGGTAATCGATATCTACTGACAGTGATTGATACTTTCTCAAAATATCCATATGCAGAGCCTGTGAAGAATAAATCAGCTACAGATATAGTTTTAGCAATTAAAAAAGTATTTGAAACTGCAAAGAAAATACCTAAAAATATTCAGAGTGATCAGGGTAAAGAATTTTTTAATAAGGAATTTCTTCAACTAATGAATAAATTGGAAATAAATCATTATCACACCTATACTCATTTAAAAGCATCAATTTGTGAACGATTTAATAGAACCCTTAAGAATCTAATGTGGAAAATGTTTAGCTACCATGGAAATTACATTTGGGTGTCCAAGTTGCAGCAATTACTAAAAACTTACAACAATACATATCACCGTACTATAAAAATGAAACCCAGTGAAGTAGACAGAAAGAATGAAAAATTTATTTTAAAGTCGGTGTAAAATCATCCAAAAATTTTTCCTAAACACAAATACTCTGTTAACGATTTTGTTCGAATAAGTAAATATAAAGGTGTTTTCGCTAAAGGATATGAACCAAATTGGACAACTGAAATATTTAGAATTATAAAAATTCAATCAACAGATCCAGTCACTTATTTATTAAAAGATTATAAAAATGAACGCATAAAGGGTTCATTCTATGAAGAAGAACTTCAACGAGTTAGAGATAAAAACGCATACTTGATTGAAAAAATTATAAAATCTGGGAAAAATAAAGTTTTTGTTAAGTGGTTAGGCTTTGATGAGTCACATAATTCCTGGATTAATAAAAAAGATATAATTAAATAAAAGACTTTTTTTATTTTTTATTATTTATTTAGAATATTTTTTTTTTTTTATTAGTTATACATATTTACAAGCACTATATATATAAATTTACAATTGTTATATAATAAGTCTTATCTTTGAATAAAATGTTTTTACAAATTTTCTCTGTTCAAACTTATTTTATAATGCCCCCAAGCCAGTGTGGTTATTGAATTTGATGTTACAAATCTTTTGTCATCTTTATATTTCAATGAAATTTTATTTACAATTTCTGTAAACAGCTCATGGTCTCTACTTCTTATTACCCGCTGTTCACCATAATAAGTTTTTCGTTTTCGGATACATTCAATATAGTCCGAGTGGGAGAGTTTTTTAGCAACGCTTTCTTTGACACCTTTAATTTTCTTAATTTCTTTGTCGGTGGTTCCTTCACTGCTTTCTACCTTGTAGGAATGAGCTTTTGCTTTTAAGCCCGCAAAAGATTTCATAATTTTTCCTGCATTTTCATCTTTAAATAAACCTAACTCTTTATTGTTTGCTGGAATTATGTTATATGGATTCATAGAGTTATAATTGGAGGTATCAAAACGTTCTGGATTCGTTTTTATAAGGTTATATACATCTTCAACAGAGGATGTAATAAACGAATCAGTGTCCATATAAATAATCTTAGTCGAGGGACTTTTTATGCTTAAGAAACTATAATAATAATCATACATAAGCCATTTTGACAATTCTAAGACAGTTACTCCAATATAGATTGGTTTATCATAATGAATGAGTGATGTTGTATGCTCAAGTGCTGCTAAGTCATTACCGAAAATGTTCATGCTATGGAAATTGTTCATTGCGACTAACTGTCTGAAGCCAGGAGAATTTTGCTTGGAGTGGTAATCAGTAACTAGTCGTATTGAACGTCTTTTCTCTACGTTTTCCATAGTTTTGCCGTAAACGGCATTATTCATCAACTTGAAAAAATTTTTTTGAAACTCATTTTTTGCTGATTTTCTATGAGAATTGTTCAAGTTAATGTATGGCTCAAGCCAACGTCGTTGCGTAAAAGACAAAACTCTATGAATTTTTAATAATTTTAATCCTTGTTGCATGCAGAGTTGCAATTGCTTTAAATGAATAATGTAATTGGTTTTATTATTTAAGTCTGCAATTAATTTAATTTGTTTTCCTCCAGGTGGAACTTTATTTTCTGGACAGAATGGTAGACAATTATGTTTGTCATGAATCTCTTTAGGGTATTGCAAATCTACTTCTAAAATATATCCTACATCATCATCAACTGAAATATTTGCCAAAGAGAGTTTTGATATTTCATCTTCAGAAAGGAATTTAAAATTTTCTAATGGCAGCACTTGACACATTGCCCACCCATATAAATTGTTTGCATCTATATATGAAAGATAGTTTGTGTCAAGGTTAGGATTAAAATCTTTTAGATGAGGATTATTAGCAACTGAAATACGTTGACTACATTGTGTCAAACCGCCACGAACAGCTAATTTAAGAAAATTATAGGTGTCAGGGTCACTAATCAGCTCGAGTTTAACTTTGGTAAACTTAAGCATTGCATCCCAAGAGATTGAAGCAGCCGTTACGTAATTAATTGGGTCTAACTTATAAATTTTATGACAGATGGCTCTAAAATTTTCAAAAACATCTGCCAGAATAATTACATCACTTTCCAGGTATAGTTTTAAGTAGTCTGACAATGTTTGACACTTAAAACTATCCCATACCTGTTGTGCAAACTCATAGTTTTTAATACTACACTCCTCATCGTTTAGAGCATTATAAAAAAAAGTCTCTACATGGGAGTTGTTTCGCGGCTAGTTTAGAAAAACTATCTAGATAGTCATAAGGGAAAACTCCCTTCCGACGCATTTGCTTAAATTGGACACCTTCAAACTTTCTACTTAAAAGCTTGAAGTCTTCATCGTTAAGATAGCTAGAAAGTTTTTCTAAACTAGAGTTTAAAAATCTATTAGAGTCAATAAACTGAATATTGTATAAATATTTTTTGTCTATTGTGACTTTTTAGTAATGGATATATATAATTCCTTATTGCAAGGAATTATACTTAAGTCCCCACCAAGCTCAGTTATAAATAAATGTACGTCATATTTAGTTAACTAATGGAACCCAACAGGTATTACTGGAAATCTAAACTTATAAGTTAACTTACATTTCTTATGTATTGGACCCTCATATTTTCCGGTAAAGAAATTAAAGAATTTATCCTTTTCAGCATCTTCGATCACGTCTTCACAGGCCGTACATTTGTTGTATTCCTGCATACACTCTTCGTCAATGTCCAGCAAATGGTTGGGGGCTTTGAATGCTTTCCAATATTTATTGTAAAGCATTCTTGTTTTCTCATCAAGGGCTTGACAAAACTTTTTGATGCAATCGATCCCTATTAGCAAAAGTAATGAAAAATAATAAGTATGTGTTTTAATAGATTAAAAGCATAATGGTAATTTACCTTCGTAAGTCCACATTTAGCTCGGGACTATATTTATGTGCAACGTAAATGAAACTGCACAAGCGGTATGTTTTTGAGCCTTCGTAGTTGACGACATCTTTGGGTCATTTTGTGATCGATGAAAAGTTTCCAAGACAGCTTCAATATCCGCGTAGATGGTTACCGGTGGAGAAAGTTTTTTATGACAGTTTTTGAAGCTGGCATATGAATCCACTTTAGGAAAAGTAGATACAACTTTTCCGCAACTTTTGGTATGCATTTTACTATTGCAAGTATACCATTGCAAACAGTTATGACAAAAGTCTCCTGGCGTATGGCTCTTAGTAAATTGCGATTTAGCCAATGTAGACATATTTTGTTATGTAGGCGTAATGCATTATCATTTCAGCCTCATTGTATATACCCAGGAGACTTATATGTTTTTCCCGTAGACTGTCTGCTCGAATTGTGGGTCCAACAATCATCTCTTGTTTCTTTCTGCTACAGTCAATTTCGTATACATTTATACTAAATTGGGGATTTAGTTTTTCAAAAAGCTTAACCCCTTTTGAGTTGACTGGGAATTCTATATCCGAGAAGTTAAGTCGCTGCCCCCTATAAGTAATAACAGGAGCAGCGATGTTGCTTATGTTATAGCAAGAAGTGTTCTTGAGATTCCTCCTTAGTTTTTTTTTGTCGTTATCATTGTAGGTGGCATTTTCAATGAACTCGTATTCGATTGATGCCAGTATGCACCATTTAAAACAAAAAACATCGTTGTTTTTAATATTGACAGTTGCATTCCTCTTTCTAATCGTTTCGGGCATTTCACAGTATCCTCCAGAAGGAATATGTTCCAGTTTAACTATTGTTAAATCACAATAGTTAAATGATTGGATAGCCCATCCACTATCTTTTTCTTGGAACTCACTAGTTAATAAATTTAAATAATCGATTTTGTTCTCCAAAACATCATCAGCTGTTTCTAAATCATAGAGACACTGATATGATGTTACAAAATGCTTTGTTGATTCAATTAATTCTCCATCATCTGTTTGCTTTAGATATGTGCCATAAAGTTTAATCGAAATTTTTATGGCGGTATATTTAGCTAAACAGAGTTCAATTATTTCGAAAATGTTTCTTTTTATTTGATTGTAAAAATCACGAAGAATAATTACATTTTCATTTTCATTAAAAACACGATATGTTTCAACAGGGAATTTGGTTTCTGTTGAAATTAATACTACATTAGTGTTTCTCACTATTTGAGCAACTTGCGCATTTTTATGCGTATCAGTGCGCAAGTGCATTTTATATGCATTTCTTTTTATTGAAACGTTGCATACTTGACAATGAATATCATCGCTTTTCATTTTCTTAGCGGGTTGATTAATTATAGCTCCTGCTCTTTTCAAGGCTCTGGCAGATGTAGTAGGTTCGACGTCTAAAGTTGTTGAAGAGGGACGATCACTCGAATCTTGGTTCCTTGACGCTTCCATCATTATTCTAAAAGCGTTTACAGGTCCGGTGCACTTGCTATAATGCACAACGAAAGCATCCACCCCGTCAAAAGCACGGTTGCACATATCACACACAATTCTAGAGCACATTTTTAACTGTTTTTTTTTTTTTTTTTTTAGTTGTGTATGAAATTTTAACAACAAATGTTTTTTTGTTAATAAATAAATGTTCGATTTTAAACAAAATAGTTTCCACTGACGAACGCGGGTAACTTAAAATTTTTAGCAATTTTATGTTTAAAATTTTGAATTTGTTTATAGGAGATTACTGTTTTTGTTTAAAAAGAGTTCGAAAGATTTTAAAAACACGGTTATCGGTTCTGAACGTAGCACCAACTGAACTCCTACAGCAGACGATTTTTACCTTTATACCATTGGTTCGTCAACAAGTTCAATCAGGGTTGTTTTTCAGAGGTATCCGAAAATCATTATTGGTTGACCCTAGTATTTAATTGTTATGCAGGTGACATACATTAAAGGAAAAAAGGAAACTTTGAGAAAATGTTCAGAGAAATTAAATCACCGACAAGGGGTATCTGTTGAGCCTATCGATACCTAATTTTTGGGGGGATGGGGGCTAAAAGGATAGTAGACACAAAGCATACTAAACTAATTCTTTCTTCAACATGTTCAGACGTGTCCATCAGCAGAGGGATGGGGGTGAGGGATCTTTACAAAATCAATTTGATTAGTATTCTCTGTAGATTATAGAAAACACATTAAATGTGACAGTAGTAATAAAATCAATGACATGGGACATACTCAGCATGTGGATCGAGCACTAAATTTGGGGTTGAATCGGGAACACCTGCAAGACATTCAACATGTTCAAACATGTTAAGACCCGATTTATAAAAGAAACTGATTTGAGCAAAAGAAAGGTAATTAGTATTCAGTGTTAAAAAGGAAAATTAGTTAAAAGTGACAGTAGTCATAAAATCAATGACATGGATATAGAATTAATTTTGGGGTTGAACAGAAGACACCTGAAACACATTCAACATGTTCAGACATGTTTAGACTCCTTTTTTAAGAGAAAGAGATTTAAGCAAACGAAATTAATTGCCTTAGCCTCAAATGCCTTAAAGTAGTTAGAACATAGGCAACCAGGAATTCTTGTTTGTACTTTGGTGTAACCGGCAATAAACTCATTGATGAGAAAAAACCACAGACCACCAGACTTCACGACGTGATACTTGGAAATGCTCATTAACCCTAGAACACTTATGAGTGATAAAGAAAAGGGACCGATATACAAAAGGATCACAACTGACCTTTGTAAAGAAAGGCAATAAAAAAAAAGGATCACAACTGACCTTCGTAAAAGAAAGGCAATAAAATGTGTTAACAACGATTGACAGCGGACTCAATTGAAAATGATCGGTACTGGCACACTTGTTTTGTCCTCAGATATTGGAGCTGTATGACTGCTTGTAAAACTCACCCCTAATACAGGTGGGCTGCACGTATACAGTACCTGTATACAGTAACTGGTTTAACCACCCTCCCCGGTGTGCGCAACCGGTGTGCGCAACCGGATTACATTTATATTTATCAATAGAAAATAAAAAGCAGAGTGAAATTAGATTCATTTTCGTAGAGTTAATTCTGTTCGCTTGTTAAAAAATTTTCGCGCGGAGCGCAAAAAAGAGAGAGAAAAAAAGGAAAAAAAGAAAAAAAGAGAGGGAGAACAAGTAGTTAGAATATAGGCAACCGGGATGAGACTCTGATATTAAATCGGCCAAACTGAATCACAGAATATTTGTTACGCCTGATGTTCCCCGGTTAAAAAAAAACTGGATCCTCACTATTTATGTAGGACACAAACCATATGTCAGTTTCTCTAATCTCCGCTAGATGTCGCTAACTATAAATTTTATTTTTGATCCCCAATGGATCCTCAAAATTTAGTTATGAAACCAGGAAACCAATTTTATTTTTGATCCCAAACGGATCCTGAAAATGTAGTTATGAAACCAGGAAATCAAACCAATTTTATTTTTGATCCCAAATGGATCCTCAAAATTTAGTTATGAAACCAGGAAACCACCCCAATTTTATTTTTGATCCCCAATGGATCCTCAAAATTTAGTTATGAAACCAGGAAACCACCCCAATTTTAATTTTGGACACAAACCATTGCGCTAATAAATTCCCAAATTTCCCTAAATTTCTACTCACCGCCAGACGGCGCTTTTACCGCCGGAGGGGGGGGGGAAATTCCCGGTTGCCTATATTCTAACTACTTGTTCTCCCCTCTTTTTTTTTTTTTTCCTTTTTTCTCTCTCTTTTTTTATCCGCGCGCGAAAATTTTTTAACAAGCGAACAGAATTAACTCTACGAAAATGAATCTAATTTCACTCTGCTTTTTATTTTCTATTGATAAATATAAATGTAATCCGGTTGCGCACACCGGGAGGGTGGGTAAACCAGTTACTGTATACAGGTACTGTATACGTGCAGACCACCTGTATTAGGGGTGAGTTTTACAAGCAGTCATACAGCTCGAATATCTGAGGACAAAACAAGTGTGCCAGTACCGATCATTTTCAATTGAGTCCGCTGTCAATCGTTGTTAACACATTTTATTGCCTTTCTTTACGAAGGTCAGTTGTGATCCTTTTTTTATTGCCTTTCTTTACAAAGGTCAGTTGTGATTCTTTTGTATATCGGTCCCTTTTCTTTATCACTCATAAGTGTTCTAGGGTTAATGAGCATTTCCAAGTATCACGTCGTGAAGTCTGGTGGTCTGTGGGTTTTTTCTCATCAATGAGTTTATTGCCGGTTACACCAAAGCCGGCGCATACAAACAAGAATTCCTGGTTGCCTATATTCTAACTACTAATGTAATAAAATGGAATATATAGAAGCTAATAAGCATTGTTGAAATAAAAAGTTAGTTGAAAAATAAAAAGGCAAGCTAGGGTTAATGTGCAAGCTACTGATGTTTACTTACAACAATAATAAATGTAAATGCACAAAAACAAAATATACGCGGGCGCGGCGGCCGAAAACAAGAAAAACGGAATAACCGGCCAACACCAAAAATAAGATAAGCGCGGTAAAACAGATGAGAGCGCGACGAGAGCGTAAATATAGAAGAGAGCACGAAGATAGCGCCGAGAGAATGTTTACACAAACAAAGTGTTAGCACAAGCAACGGCGTAAAATTACAAGAACAAATTACACAGCGGCAAACAAACGCAGAACTAAGTAAACAGAATGTTTGGCTGTGGAATTGTTGTTAACTTAGAAAACAAAATTATTAAAAATTGGCTTTAAAGTTTATTAAAAAAAATGTGTATCAACACAACCGATGTAGCACACAATGTTGCAAAGGAATTAAGCCAGAAATATGATACGAATTAGAGCAATTAAGCGAGGAAAACTTGAAATGAAATAGAAGCGATGTAAAAGACGTCCGTCAGCGAAAGCGAATCGAATGCGATTGCATCAATATACCCTTTATTACAATATACCCTTTTACTCTACGAGTAACGGGTATAACAACACATTATTATAAAACACAATTTAAGAAACGAAAGAAAATTAACCAAATTGAAACTCCACAGGTGCCTACTTCGTAATCATAATATCATTCACACTCTTTACCATATCTTTGCGAATTAACTTAACTGAGATAATAATAATAAACGAATATTTTCGTAGAACTATGCTTAACTTTAAAAATTCATCACAAATCAATTATTTATACACCAAATTACAACAAGAACTAAATGGTATAATATTTCATCACAAATCATAATAAACGCGGACTGTTCAACATTGTAGGCTCATTATACAAATTTCTTTTTGGCACACTTGACGATAATGACAGAGTTGAATTCGAGAAAAACATTGAAAACTTATCTTTAAATATTGTTCAAACTAAAGACATAAATGACATAATAAACGTAATAAATAGCGATATGCAAAAAATTTAAAGATCACCAAAACAAACAAACACTGCAAGGCACATTTACTTACCAATTATTACAATTTATAGAATATGTAGAACACATTGAAATGGGCATGCAATTGTCAAGATTAGGACTTTTCAATCCCAAATTACTTACCTATGACAGACTTGACAGTGTTAATAACCGAAACGTTCTTTAAAATAAACAATCCACTTGGATTAATTACCAAGATAATATCATACTAATTGTATCCCATATCCCAATCGACTTTCAATCTACTAATACCATTAAAATCATTCCATATCCCGACCACGACGGCTACCAACTTGACTACACTAGTACTACATCTTATTTTGAAAAAGATAATAAAATTTATAATAGAGAAAATGAACCAATTATTGATGAATACATTACGAAAATCCTACTACACACAAAACCAATATGTAATTTTGAACGCATAAATGTAAAAGAAAATGATAAAATATATTGAGCCTAACACTATTGTACCATGGAACATTTCTAATACAACAGCAAAATTGTCAGAAAAAGTAATGTCAGGGTAATAAAATAATTAACATCAATCAATGTAAACTACAAATAAATAATATAATTTTAAGCGACAATTACTTACAACCAGAAGTTGATCTTACACCACTGTATCCACCAATAGAAATTATTAAAGTCAAACCAAAACTCTACCCATCAGTTTCACCATGACTCACAGGCTCGCCTCTTAAGGAGAGGTAAGTGACATATTCATACTGAATACGTCTACATTATACATAACAAGAGTACATAGCAGCCTAAACGTCGAATTCCACATCAATAGCTATTCCCAAACTATAAACATTCCCAAGTTTCACTTGTAAACAAATTCGGCAATTGTAAACAAAGAGCCGTCTAGCCGGTGCATATCCCCGAATCGATAAGCATCGATTGTAAATCGCATAATCAGCATATTTTGGTTCCCAGGTTTGAGCTGAGATAACGCGCAACGCTTGGTTCTCAGCTACCAGCGGTCACCCTCAATATTGTAAACATTAAATCCTCAGTCGACAGAACTTTCATTATTATCTATTAAGCAGATATCTGTTAGTCTTAAGTTGATCATCAATAAAGCAAGTTGTCGTGAATTTAAAAATCTCGCTTCGTCTTTTGTATCAACGTTACCGTTAGAATGTGTCGCCGTATTTATTGGACTAATTAACACACCAAATATCTAATTATATACTGACCAAGTTTGATCCAAATCGTACTACTTTATCGTAATGCTCCCATAGGGCCGATCGGTCAAAAAATACGCTCCAAATATGAATTAGTATGAAAAAAAGTTTTGCGTTAAATAAGCTATATTAATCAAACCCACACAAAATACATCTGCCAAGTTTGATCCAAATCGGACTACTATATCGTATAGCTCCCATAGGAACGATCGGTCGAAAATGTGCTCTAAACATGAATTTGTATGAAAATGTTCTGTGCTTGCCAAGCTATTATATCCATCATCATTGTTAATAACAAACTGAAACTGAGTAACAGGTATCCTAAAGTCGCGAGGCGACTATAGCATTCTTTTTTTTTGTTTATACTCTCTGCAAGAGTATATTGGGTTTGTGCAAAAGTATGTAACAGGCAGGATAAGGCCCCATAAAGTATATATATTCTTGATTAGCATCACAAGCCGAGTCGATATAGCCATGTCCGTCCGTCCGTCTGTCTGTCCGTATGAACAAACAGATTTCAGAGATAGTAAGAGCTACAAGTTCGAGGTGTCAAACGATCACATATTTAGTCAGGCAATACAAGAATCTTTTTTTCGATGTCACGCCCCATTCGCCCGCAATAAGCAAAAACTAGACACACCTTGAGAAAAAATTTGAGTTTTCGGCAAATATCTCAGTAACTATGGCACCTAGGATCACCAATTTCGGATATTTTTACGGAGGTTCCTAGGGACAACATAGTTGCATTGCCATTTAAAATGTTTGACTGCCACGCCCACTTTTCCCACAATTGATAAAATAGTTTTCAAACTTTAATGCCGTTTTTAGCGAACTTGTTCGTATCGTACAGTATTGTTATTTATAATTCGCGTGGAGACTAACTATATTTAACTATCCTGAAAGGCCCATTATAAACAATAAAACTATGTAAAAGCTGATAATCGGAGAATTCTTGAAAGTGGCGCGTGGTGCAACTGATAGAGTTGCAGCGCGTTGGTCTGACGTTGTAGGTTCGAATGCTGGCAATGCGAATTTTAATTTAATTTTTTAAATTTCAATTCAAAATGCACATATAAAATTAAAATTTTTAAATTTCATTTGAAAATTTGAATTCAAATTGAATACAAATGCGCACTACTATGGGAGTACGGCGTCTTTTACAGTCGGCTTTCTTACTTGTTAGATCCCGTACTCGAAAAAAGAGTATAGGGGTCTATTAGGTTTGTCAGAAGCGAAATGTGCGTAACAGGCAGAAGGAGGCGTGGCCGACCCCATAAAGTATACATATATATATTCTTGATCAGCATCAACAGCCGAGTTGATCTGGCAATTCGCTTCGCACTTGCTTTGCAAACGGACGTGTTTTTTTCTTCCTCGTTTAAAAGTCACTTTTTCGTCGCTTTTTTCTCTTTATAAATCAATTCAAGTCGATTTTATCATTATCTATACTTTCTGTCATACACAGGCTGTGTAAACGTAAGGTTCAAATATACTAACTAATAAATTTAATAATTTCTTTGCAATATTTACCAAAACAAAGTTTAACCAAAGCAAGTTGTTTGTTTGTTTGTGCACTTGCTTTGTTTTCTCCCAACAAGCTTTGTTTTTGTAACTTGCAGTTTTTGCTTGTTTGCTACTCTCTGCCTAAAACGTTTCAGTCGCGAGCGCAATCTATAAATAGATTTTTACTCTCTCGCGTCATCTCTCTTTCTGCTCTTTGTAAGCCGCGCTTTGACTCACCCCTCTGCTATCCCCCGATCTAAGTGTTGTTGGTGCTGGCTACCTAATCTTCGTTGGTAAAATTTTCGTTTACCGCGCAAACAATTTTGTTTTTGTAAGTACGCTGTATTTCTGCTTTAGCTTAGCATTCTGTTTACTTAACCCTTGTGCATATCTGTCATACTTTTTAACACTCTATACAAATTTTAAATTTGTTACATTTTTTCTTTTTATACTCTCTGCAAGAGTATATTGGGTTTGTGCAAAAAGTATGTAACAGGCAGAAGGAGACGTGGCAGACCCCATAAAGTATATATATTCTTGATCAGCATCACAAGCCGAGTCGATATAGCCATGTCCGTCTGTCCGTCTGTCTGTCTGTCCGTATGAACAAACTGATTTCAGAGATGGTAAGAGCTACAAGTTCGAGCTTGGTGTCAAACGATCACATATTTAGTCAGTCAATACAAGAATCTTTTTTTTTTCGATGGCACGCCCCATTCGCCCACAATAAGCAAAAAACTGGACACACCTCGGAAAAAATTGGGGTTTTCGGCAAATATCTCAGTAGCTATGGCACCTAGGATCACCAATTCTGGTACCGGAGTTCCTAGCGATAGTATAGTTGCGTTGCCATTTAAGATTTTGGACTGCCACGCCCACTTTTGTAATTATATAATTCGTGTGGAGACTAACTATATTAAACTATACTGAAAGGCGCATTAAAATCGGACTATAAACAAGAAAACTAGAAGCGTTACAATATTGATAATTGAACGCAATACCAACCCATAGGTGCAAGCGAGATAGAAACACACAAGCACACACAAGCTGCGCCGAATACACACATACATACATACATATTTGCAGCACATACATATTGTCAAACGTATGTGTATTCGAATACAAACAAACAGATGTACATATGTTTGTTTATGCTTAGATTGTTTTTGTTTCAACGTGTTTTAATGCAAGTAATTCACATTGTAAAATCTCGATACCGATTTTAATAATTTAATCGGGACAAATGCAGAGAGTATTATACGGTCGGGCGCGCTCGACTGTACTTTTCTTTCTTGTTAGATTTGTATATTTTTGCAGTATAATCTTTTGTTTTCGTTGTTGTTAAATTTAAATTTTGCCATTATGAATGTCTGCTATAGTAAAAATTGCCAGGTGCGAAACAATGTTAAAGTGGGTTTCGTTTGCTGCTGGCTGTGTGATAATGTATCACGCGAAAAATGTGCTGGCCTTAACGGCCGTATTATCGACCTGATAAGCTCTAATTCGGGTATAAAATGGACATGTGAGTCCTGCAGGGATGTTGAAAAGGACATGATGGGCTTCATGAGGCAAACAAAAAGAGGCTTTGGTGAACTATTGGGCAGATTTAAGAACCTGTTTGATAGTTTCACCTCGTTATATAAAGATTTCAAAAGTATGAATCTTTTGAATGATTCTCCATAGCGGAAAAAGGCCAATTTTAGGTTGTCAATTGTTCTAAATGAACTTTTAGTTCCTCCTCATATCTCCATTAATTCAGATCCGTCTCTAATAAATCTTTCTTCCCCATCTCCAACTAGTATTGTCAGTAGGAATGATAATTTTACTTCCCCCACACAAGTTACTCGTACGGACACCGAGCCAGTCCCTGATTCAGTGGCTGTCAATACAGTTGTTGTTGACCAGCATACCAGTGATGACATTCCGACTGGGTCAACTAGTCACTCTACCAGTGTTGTTAGTTCAAAAGACGTTATGACAGTGGTAGATAATAACTTGACTCTCATAGGTATTCCACCGAAAAAACAAATCTTTGTATCAAGGCTAGCCCCTGATACTACATCTGATGATGTCAAGGCTTTTATACAAGCCAAATCTATAGCCAACATTACGGTTGAAAAATTCAAATTTACGTTTGCTCGGGGATTTCTTCATTTAAAATAAGTGTTCCGGCCGAACAATTTAACAAAATATGCTGCAAAGAGTTCTTGCCGGGCCACTTAGTAGTGAAAGAATATACTGCCAAAAAAAGAAATCGGATTCCGATTAATCTATCTTCATTATCTTCGTCTAACCAACTAAACTCTTCTAACAAAAACAAGTAAGAAAGGCTACAGTCGATCGAGCCGACTATAAAAGACCCCGTACTCTCATAGTAGTGCACATTTGTATTCAATTTGAATTCAAATTTTCAAATGAAATTTAAAAATTTTAATTTTATATGTACATTTTGAATTGAAATTTAAAAAAAATAATTTAACAATTCGCATTGCCAGCATTCGAACCTACAACCTCAGACCAACTCTATCAGTTGCACCACGCGCCACTTTCAAGAATTCTCCGAATATCAGCATTTACATATTATTCATACAAACACACATTCGTTTGAAATTGTATGTAAGTTAACGAGTGCCCCTCGCACATTGTTGTGTAATATAAATAAACGCAAAGATGTTAGCCAGCAGTTACGCTGAAGTTGCCGTCTCAGCGAAAGTGCAGTTCAGCGCCCTAGATGCGACGGTCAACCGACGGTAACCTGATATCTTGCACATGCTGCAAGATCAGCGTTATCGCTTATGCCCAGTCGGCTCGCCGGCTGTAGTTTTGTAGCTTTAAGTTTGTATCTTTGTATTCTTTAGCAACTAAGTACTTTTGGTTTAGCTTACGCCCCAGCTTGCTGGTGGCTCCAAATTCAGTTATGTTCGCCCACAATAATCAGTACAGATTTAAAAATTGAATTAAATAAATTGAATGAAATAAAAACAAATAAATGGTCGTGTGAGTCAAGTCGAATATAATATTCGTTTTCTGTAATTTAAATATATTAAATTTCTGTTCAAGTAATGCCATTGCCGAATATACTTACTCGACCGTGATTTAATGTGAATGATGACTAGTTTTGGCCCGTATAGGGTAGTAAAGAGAGAAATAATAAGTGATAGTGAAGGTGAAAACGAGTGGGAATACGATCAGGTAGGCTTTCAACCGACAGTTAACATGGACATGAATCAAGTGCAAGCGTTAGTAGCGAATGCTGTCAGTCAGGCATTAGCGGCGCAAGAAATCAGATTTAATGAACAGTTTAATTTGCTAAAACAAGATATTCAAAGACTAAACATAGAAGCACCTCAGGTCGAAACATAGGATTAGCGTAAATCCAGACATCCAGTGTGATATAAAATTAGACTTTATAAAATCAGTACCCGAGTTCAATGAAACGCAGGATGATTATGTGGCATGGAGACAATCCGCCACAGATGCCTATGAACTTTTCCAGCCATTCGTGAGTAGTAGCGCGCATTACCAAGCGGTAACTATTATTCGGAACAAAATCAGAGGTACAGCAACAGCGCTATTGGTGTCACATAACACTGTATTAAATTTTAACGCAGACAAGACGTCACTTAGGCTCTTGCGCCAGAACCTTGAAATGGTCAGGCAAGGTAATTCCAGCCTCATGGAATACTACGATGAGGTTGAACGCAGATTGACATTGGTTGCGAATAAGATCGTGATGACGCATCAAGCGGATACAGCCAGACTCCTCAACGAAGAAGTCAGAGCTAATGCTTTGCATGCCTTTGTGTCAGGCCTTAAGAAATCACTGAAAGCAGTGGTATTCCCGGCCCAGCCCAGAGATTTGCCATCTGCATTAGCTTTCGCCAGAGAGACAGAAGCGAGTATAGAGCGTAGCATTTTGTCAGCCACGTATGCAAAAGCTATGGAGGACAGAGCTCAGTCAGGTGAAAATAACAAACACCAGGCGCGCTCATACGATAAACAGGGGAAAAACAATGGAGCCGAATATGGCCAAGATAGGAACCCACATTTTTTTAAGAAACCAAATAGGCAACAGCAAAGCAACAGTAATCAGAATCCTAAAGAGGATAAAAGGTCAGCACCAGAACCAATGGATACGGGATCGGGCATGACTAAGTTTAGACAACCTACACCATTTGGGCAAAATCAAGGGTCTAACACCCAGATTGAAAACTCGCAGGCTCAAAAGAGGCAGGGTTCTGAACGGATGACGGGCCAGAGACGTCAGCGGGTGCAGAACACCATTCAGCAAGCGAACAATGACCAAGACCAGGATTATTATAGGACGGCCGAAGCCGCGGTCGCAGAAGCCCATGATGAGGCTGAAGCAGCAAGTGACAATGACTTGGTGAATTTCTTAGTGAGCGCTCCCGGTTGCCGTTCGTCGAACGACAGCTGGCTGGGAGAAAACTAAAAATATTGATTGACACAGGAGCGGCCAAAAACTACATCAAGCCCGTAAAGGAGCTAAAAAATGTAGTCCCGGTCAACTCCCCTTTCACGGTTAGTTCCATCCACGGTTCTAACAAAGTAACCCATAAGTGTTCAATGAACATTTTCGGGAAATCAGGTAATTTTTTTTTATTAGACTCCTTAACACCATTTGATGGTATTATAGGTTTCGACTTGCAACCCTAGATACCGAGAACGGTACAATCAATCATGGATCTGTATCTGAAAAGCTGCAGCATCATTATTGTGACAACGTCAATTTCACCAACGTGAATGATATTGTCGTACCGAAAGTCATAAAAGCTGAATTTAGGGGTATGATTTTGAACAGATCTAGAGCATTTACGACCTACAACGAGGCGTTGCCGTTCAATACATCTGTTGTGGCTACGATCCGTACAGAGGACGATAAGCCAGTATACTCGAAACTATATCCGCATCCCAGGGGGGTCAGTGACTTTGTAAAAAAAGAAATTAAAGATTTTGTACAGAATGGCATCAATAGGCCTCCAAGGTCACCCTACAATAACCCAACATAGGTCGTTGACAAAAAGGGTATAGGCGAAAGTGGGAGCAGGAATAAGCGACTGGTAATTGACTTTAGGAAACTATATGAAAAGGCCATAGCAGATAAGTATCCAATGCCCAACATATCCATGATATTGGCGAACTTGGGTAAAGCCAAATACTTTACGACATTAGATCTAAAGTCCGGCTATCACCAAATTTCCTTGGCAGAGCAAGATCGCAAGAAAACAGCTTTCTCCGTAAACGGCGGAAAGTATGAATTCTGCAGACTACCGTTCGGATTGAAGAATGCGGGAAGCATCTTCCAAAGAGCGATAGACGACGTGTTGCGTGAGCAAATTGGAAAATCTTGTTATGTTTACGTAGACGACGTAATAATTTTTTCTGAAAATGAAAAGGAACATGTAAAAGCACATAGATTGGGTTCTAAAGAGCGTATGCGATGCCAACATGAAAGTTTCAAAAGAAAAAACCCATTTTTTCAAAGCGAGCGTAGAATACTTAGGGTTTATCGTGACTCTGGGTGACGCTAAAACAGACCCGGAGAAGGTAAGGGCTATACAAGAATATCCGGAACCGAAATCTGTATGAGCTTAGATCATTCCTAGGATTGGCCAGCTACTACAGATGTTTTGTTAAAGACTTTGCAGCAATTGCAAGGCCATTGACAAATTTGTTAAAAAGGAGAGAATGGGTCCGTCAGTAAATACATGTCAAAGAAAACAACCATAGATTTTGGCACTCCAGAGCGAGATGCGTTCGAAAAATTAAGGAATGTTCTAGCCTCAGAGGACGTTACTCTCAGATACCCAGATTTCAGGAAACCATTCGATTTGACGACGGATGCCTCTGCCCATGGTATTGGCGCGGTACTGTCGCAGGACAGTAGACCCATAACAATGATTTCGAGATCATTAAAAGACAGTGAGTCATATTATGCCACCAACGAGAGGGAACTATTAGCTATAGTTTGGGCCTTGGGAAAATTACAACAATACCTACATATATGGTACAAGGGACATTAACATATAAACAGACCACCAGCCATTAACGTTTGCGGTGTCTGATGGAAACCCCAATGCAAAGATAAAAAGATGGAAAGCGTATATCGACGAGCATAACGCAAAGATCCACTACAAACCGGGTAAAGAAAACCACGTAGCAGACGCACTCTCGCGACAGAACGTGAATGCTCTGCAAAGTGAAGTAATATCCGACGCAGCAACAATTCATAGTGAACTATCTGTAACTTATACAATAGAAGCTACTGAGAAACCTTTGAATTGTTTCAGAAACCGGATAGTTTTAGAGGAATCAAGGTTTTCTCTAAAACGAAACTTCATATTCTTTGGCGAAAAAATACACCACAAAATTCGCTTTACCGATAGAAAAGAAATCCTAAAGGAATCCTAAAAATATGGTAATCGACATAGTTGACAAAGCCGAACAAAGAAAAGTCATAGCAGAGCACAATCGGGCGCACAGAGCCGCACAGGAAAACATCAAGCAAATTTTAGAAGAGTATTACTTTCCGAAAATGGCCAGGCTGGCAAAGGAAGTTGTGGCCAACTGCAGAACTTGCACTAAATCCAAATACGACAGGCACCCGAAAAACAAATTCTCGGAGAAACACCAACACCATAATTTCCCGGCGAGCGGTTGCACATTGACATTTTCTCGACCGATAAGAAACAATTTCTGGCATGTGTCGATAAGTTTTCTAAATTCGCAATAGTACAACCAATAATATCACGTACCATAACAGACGTAAAAGGCCATATCATCCAAATTATGAACTTTTTTCCCAAAACAAGGGTTGTGTATTGTGATAATGAGGCAGCATTTAATTCCGAAACCATAACGTCACTGTTAAAGAACAACTTTGGGATCGATGTGGTAAATGCGCCACCATTACATAGTATTTCTAATGGCCAAGTGGAACGATTCCACAGCACGTTGTCGGAAATTGCTAGATGCATTAAATTGGAAAGAAAGATCAGTCGATCGGTATTGATCATTGCGTTCGGACGTACGCGCTTGTCAAACGATTTCAAACGTAAAACAACAATTGTTCTTATCGCGCTGTGCCAAATTTCGGCACAATCTATTTTTAGCCTCTGCAAGCGGGGGCGGCAGCTTAATACGGTAGATTGTGTAGTTAAATCCACTTTTAAGCGGTTCAGCGTGCGCCCCTCGCCCTGCGCTTGACGCAAGCGAGAGGTTGATACCGTTGCTTATTATAGAAACCTTCTGTTTCGAAAGAGTTGTTTACAATTTACTATTTAGCTAATAAATGACTAAATTGTAATTATGGTCAAAAAATCATCGGCTCGCTCGCTTCCTAGCAATGGAAGTGCAAAGTTAGAGCAGATGAGAAAAATTGCTGGTGTGGATCCGGAAACAATACGCACACAAATTATAGCTGCTAGCTCATTAACATCTATGTGCTCTTACCCATCGGTAACAACAAGCAGCGAATCCAATTACACCTGCACTATCACTATGTCGCAAGCTAGCTGTGCTTCAACGTCGACTTATACTGTGGTTTCAGTTTTGGCGACGAACATTTGCTCAACAATGACTACTGACGACAATATAACGACACCCCAGACTCGTAAGGCAGCTCTTAAGGGGAAGTGTCCGTTCCAAGCACCTGATCTGGCTTCCAGTTTGAAGCGTAAAGGATCTACTAATCCCTCACAATCCACTCGCAAAATTAAACTGCAGGCGGCAGAATTATCCAAGGCATCACGCAAAAATGTAACGGATGCAACGGGGTGTTACAACAACCGATTTGCAGCTCTGGCTGAAGAAGCGGATAACATTATGGAACAAGATCTTCCAGAACTGCACTCAAACGTAAATGATGAGCCATCGGGTGCAGAAGACATCAGCAGACGATCATCAAAAGGGCCCCCAAGACCTCCGGCAATTTGCGTACCAAGAGTCGACAACCCTCACATATTGGAACACGAGCTCAATTCTTGCGCTGGTGACCAGAACTACACCATTCGCACATCCAAATTCGGTGTTTCGCGAATATACACTGCTAACTCTGATGCTTTTCGTGACTACGATGAACTGCAAATTTTGGCATCATCAGCTTAAGGAGGAAAAGCCATATACAGTGGTACTTAAGGGAATGCATGCAAATGTACCCAAGGCACAAATCATAATCGAGTTACCGTGGAGCGATCGTCTCGCAGAAAAGAAGTGCTTCAGTGCCTTAATTGCCACATCTTTGGGCATTCTAAAAATTATTGCCTTCGTGATCCCATTTGCTCGAAGTGTGCTGGCTCTCATATAACAGGGTCTACACTCTGCGCCAGTGAGACATATTCGTGCATAAACTGCGGCGGCGAGCATGCTTCAACAGATAAAAACTGCCCTGTCAGGATTGAAAAACTAAAGAAGCAAAGACCGAGCCCATGACTCCCTTTGACTGGTAATGCCGAGAAGCTAAAATATAATCAAGCTGCTTCGGCAAGGGGCTTTATTTCCGCTGAAGCAGTCAGTGGCACTGCGTCTTATGCCTACATTGCCCGATCAAACTTGAACCAACTTGGTCCTACTTCCGTTATGCAATCTCAACGAGAGTCCAAACCACATTATGATCTTGGCAATAAATGCTTGGTGCTGGAAAACTGCATTCGAGACATCAACTCTAGAATGGACCAACTGTTCAAACTATTACAGGAAACCGTGGAGGCAAACAAAGCCTTCCGAGAACTGGTCCAAGTCCTTATTTCTCGGATGCCCAAATGACTCAACCGATCATAAAAATCGGATTGTGGAATGCACGTGGTCTAGCTAGGTGCTCTGAAGAGCTCCGATTATTCCTTAGTTCACATAAAATAGATGTCATGCTCGTCACTGAAACACACATGCGTGAGGGACAGCAGATCTTCCTACCTGGATACTCCACATACCACACTCTCCATCCAAGCGGGAACAGCAGAGGTGGTGCGTCAATCATGGTACGCTCCACCATAAGCCACAGCCCACAGCCTCCTATATCCAGTATTGATAGACAACTATCGATCGTAAAGATACAAACGTCAGAAGGACCAGTCACGCTAGCGGCACTGTATCTCCCACCTAGTGAGCTCTGGATATTCGCTACGTTTGGCAACAAATTTATCGCAGGAGGAGACTACAATGCTAAGCACGCATGGTGGGGCAACCCAAGGGCCTGTTCAAGAGGCAAAATACTGCAGGAAGTAATTGCAAATAGAACGTACCAAATATTAGCTACTGGAGAACCGACCTTCTACTCATACAACTCTCGGATTACCCCATCTGCCTTGGATTTCTTTATTACCAATGGGTACGATATGAGGAGACTTAGTGTGCAAACGATTCACGATCTGTCATCAGATCATATCCCCCTCCTGGCTGAATTACACGCGACCCAAGTAACCATACCGAAACGCCCTTGTTTACTCGCTCGTGGAGCTAATATTGAGACGTTCAAGGCACATCTGGAGCAAAATATTGACCTAGACATGGATATGCAAAGTGCAGGGAGCATTGATATTGCCATAAACAGCTTTATGGATAATATAAAGCAAGCAGCAACTCAAGCAGCTCCAAGAAATCAGCAAATTGCTGTAGGAACCAGGCAGCTTCAACTTCCTCCTATGGTAGCAAATCTTATCCGGCTGAAACGAAAAGTAAGAAGAGAATATGCTAGAACAGGAGATCCTCGATTTCAGCAGATCCATAATAGGCTTACCAATCGACTCCACAAAGTGCTGGCCCGGAGGAAAAAGCTTCAATTGGATAACCTTCTAGAAAACATGGGAGCCGATGCACTCTCTAACTACTCCCTTTGGCGAATCACGAAACGGTACAAGTCTCAGGCAACCTTGAAATCCGCAATTAGAGACCCAGCAGGAGGGTGGTGCCGCACTCCCCTTGAAAAGAACGAAGTGTTTGCGAATAGCCTCGAGCAACGATTCACACCTCATGCATTTGCGCCAGATAGTCATACTGAAATGGTTGAGGAGTCTTTGGAAACCCCATTTCAATTAGCATTGCCCTCTGATCCAGTCACCCTGGAGGAAATAAATGAGCTTGTGTCCAAGCTGAAGCCCAAGAAAGCGCCTGGCGAAGATAATCTTGACAACAGGACTTTAAAGTTATTACCAGTCCAAGCCTTGTTGTTCGTAGTAAATCTGTTCAACAGCATCTTACGTGTTGGATACTTTCCGAAAGCTTGGAAGTCGGCTACCATCATAATGATTCTCAAGCCAGGAAAACGGCCAACTGATGTGAACTCATACAGGCCGATCAGTCTTCTCCCAGCTCTAGGAAAAATGCTAGAAAGAGTCATACTGAACAGAATCCTTAAAATTGATGCTGTCACACAGGCGATTCCAAGATTCCAGTTTGGATTTCGAACGCAGCATGGCACCCCAGAACAACTTCATAGAGTTGTAAATTTTGCTCTGGAGGCCCTGGAAAGTAAAGAATATGCGGTCGCTGCCTTTCTGGATATTCAACAAGCCTTTGATAGAGTGTGGCACCCTGGGCTTCTTTACAAAGCCAAGCGGCTCCTAACTCCTCAGCTATTCCAGATTGTCAACAGTTTTCTGGTAGAACGCACATTCCGAGTGTCTGCTGAGGGATGCAAGTCTTCGGCTAAAACTATCAAAGCTGGCGTCCCCCAAGGTAGCGTTCTAGCCCCCCTCTCTTTATTCAATATACACTTCGGATATGCCCACGCACACTATCATTACCGGGTTAAATTAGAGAGATGTGTTAATCGCAACTTATGCCGATGACACTGCCGTACTAACCAAGAGTAACTGTATTATTGAAGCCAAAAGTGCACTCCAGCAATACCTAGACGTATTCCAGGACTGGGCCAACAAGTGGAACATAAGCATTAACGCGGACAAATGTGCAAATGTTACTTTCACAAATCGTGCTCGAAACTGCCCAGGTGTTACTCTAAATGGGGAAGTCCTACAGCATTCAACATTCTACAGATATCTTGGCGTCATCCTAGATAGAAGTCTTACATTCAAAAGACATGTCACGTCGCTGCAGCAATCGTACAGGACTAAGGTGGCCAAAAATGTCTTGGTTGCTCACAGCACAAAACAAGCTGTCACTGGACAACAAGGTGAGGATATACAAGTGCATCTTGGTCCTTGGACTGTTTTATGCCATCCAGGTGTATGGGATTGCAGCCAAGACGCACCTAAACAAGCTGAGAGTTCTGCAGGCCAAAACACTGATGAAAATCACGGGAGCTCTGTGGTACATGAGAACCAGGGACATCGAGTGAGATCTCAAAGTTCCAAAAATTGGAGATCGTTTGCAAGAAATTACTAAAAAAAGTACCACGAGAGGCTAGATTCTCATCCAAACAGCCTAGCAAGACGACTAAGTGCATCAGCCATCAGAGCCGCCAATCACCGCACGAGACCAAGAAGAAGACTCAAACGTCATCATCCTCAAGATCTCCTGAGTCGAATCTTGACATAAATCGTCCCATATCTCCTCATACATCTGTGATAGTCACTCCCTTTAAGTCTTGCTTCCCCATCTTATATGTTCATATGTTCAACCCGTCCATTGTTTATAATTAATTAGTAAATTCTGTCTAGTCTCCCAAATTTCGTCAAATAAAGAAAATAAAAAAAAAAAAAAAAAGAGATCGACGATACGATCGAAGTTATTCTACTTGCAACTCTAGAGTACAACCGTTCACTGCATTCAGTGACAGGCAAGAAACCGATAGAAGTGATACATTCATCGACTGATGAATTTAGGGAAGCCATAAGGGCAAAGATTAAGAAAACTCCACAGATTCCACTGGACAGAAACAATCCACACAGGCAAAACAGGATATTTGAGGTAGGAGAAAAAGTCTTCATCAAATCCAACAAGAGACTTGGAAACAAGCTTACCCCTTGTGCTCAGAAGCGGTAATACAAGCAGACCTAGGAACGTCTGTACTCATTAAGGGGAGGGTGGTCCACAAGGACAACATAAAATAGCAATTAGATTAGCGAATATAAATTAGTACTAGGACTAAGAAACACAGTAGGGTTAATCCAATTTTATTTTTTTTTTTTTCTTGCAGGCTTATTTGGTCGATTTTATCCCTAATAAGTATAATAAACGCTCGGATCACCGACTATTCTCATTCAAATTACATACCCATAGTAGATGGAAATGTAATGATTTGGGAACAACATGACTATGCACGACACTCAAGTAATTTGACCGAATTTTTAAATATAATAGAAGAAACAGAAAAATTGTCCGAGTACTTTCCCCAGTCTCATATGAGAAAACTATTGGAGGTAGATGTTAACCATACTAGAAGTCTTTTTGTCCGTTTTAGAGGTGCACCACCAAATTGCCAGAAGCTTGGATTTGCTTGGGACAGCACTTAAGGTAGTGGCCGGCACACCGGACGCTAAAGATTTAGAAAGGATCAGAATGACCGAAGAAGATTAATCGAATCAAACAACAAACAGGTAGTAATAAACACAGAAACTCAGAAGCAGATAAATCAATTAACCGATACAGTAAATAAGATAATTAAAGCAAAGAAGAATGATCTAATA
The DNA here is from genome assembly GCA_020829145.1 of Drosophila nigrodunni. Lineage (NCBI taxonomy): Eukaryota > Metazoa > Arthropoda > Insecta > Diptera > Drosophilidae > Drosophila > Drosophila nigrodunni. The sequence goes on along the minus strand of JACVCZ010000016.1, from coordinate 26,348 downwards.
GACACGCCACATTTGTACGAGGCATTATTGGCCAGAAATAGAATGTTAATAAATGAAATCCAAAATTTAATGCTCACGATCACTCTTGCAAAAAGCCAACATAATCTCTGATCACGATGATGATGATTTAAAATCTGTGCTTATCAAACATCCCGCAGAAGTTCCTATAGTTAGCCTGATGGAGGCATCTAATATTAAGATTTTCCAGTCCGAAAATATTGTCCACATTTTAATCGAGTATCCCAGAATTAAGTTTATATGTAGAAAGGTCAACATTCTCCCGGTGTCCCAAGAGCACACTGTACTTCAGTTTCAAGATGACACCGTAGCTGAATGCGACAACGACGTTTTAGCGGTAACAAGCTGCACCACAACAACATATGCCTCGATCTGCAAGTTGGAAACGCATGACACCTGCGCACGCGAATTGCATGCTGGAAGCACAGCACATTGTAACACGCAACCTAGTCACCTGGAGCGTATTACAATGGTAGATGACGGCATCATGGTCTTAAACGAGAGTCCAGCCAGTATCAGCACCGATGACGGCGCAACAGTATCAGTCAACGGTACTTTCCTCATCGTGTTCGAGAGCGTAGCTGTCATAAATGGAACAAAGTATGTGAACCGGCGCAAAATAATAAACAAGGCGCCGGGCATAGCAGCTTCGCCGGTATTAAAGATCATTGGCCACGACCCAGTCCTGAGCATGCCTTTACTACAAAGGATGAACAACCACAACCTACATATCATCCAAGAACTTCAGGAAGAGGTAACATTAGCCGGGTCGCCTTAGTCATGGTTTGCTGCCGCAGTTGGGTTCAGCCTGAGTCTCAGCGGTTCCATTCTCCTCTACCAGAGTTTGAGAAGAAGACGAGCCTCACAGAAGATACAGGCGATCGTGGACAGCTATAAGATGAACGGGGACGGTCATACTTCTGAGGGGGGAGTAGTTAACGAGTGCCCCTCGCACATTGCTGTGTAATATAAATAAACGCAAAAATGTTAGCCAGCAGTTACGCTGAAGTTGCCGTCTCAGCGAAAGTGCAGTTCAGCGCCCTAGATGCGACGGTCAACCGACGGTAACCTGATATCTTGCACATGCTGCAAGATCAGCGTTATCGCTTATGCCCAGTCGGCTCGCCGGCTGTAGTTTTGTAGCTTTAAATTTGTATCTTTGTATTCTTTAGCAACTGAGTACTTTTGGTTTAGCTTACGCCCCAGCTTGCTGGTGGCTCCGAATTCAGTTCTGTTCTAATAACGTAAGCTAACGCACGTCTAAATAAACATTGCTCTGGCAACTGGCCACATAATTTTGATTTATTAATTAATATATCGCTGAGCCACAAGGCCAGTGATCTGATACTTAACTGTATCTCAACCTAATCTACTTTATTAACTAACAACTTGGATCTACCCGACGGCATCCCCTCACGGGTACTACTGGACCGGATGTGTATTCGGCGAGGCCAGCGTCTGACGGCAGCGCTGTCGCCACACAAGCATCGAGAACGTTCGAACATGTGTTTGTATGTTTCTGTATCGCTCTCGCGCGTAAGTAAAATTGCAGTTAAATAACACAATTTGTAACGTGGATGGCTCTGTTGTTAAAGGTAGTATTTTGATGCCACTTTCAGAATAGTTTGATTTGATATGTCTCTATACGAATGTTGAATTACAACACTCTACTATATGAATAAATGCCTTAAAAACGGCATTAAAGTGAAAACGTTTGGTTAACTCTCATGAGAAAAGGGGGCGTGGCAGCTCAAAATGGCATTGCATTAAGGCTGTCTCTAGCAACCTGCTTACCAGAAATGGTGTTCATAAGTGCCATTACTGAGTTATTGGCCTAAAACTACATTTTTTTTTCGAGGTGTGTCTGGTTTTTTGCTCATTGCGGTGGCGGTAAGGGGCGTGGCAAAAATTTGAAATAAACTTAACCTGGCTGACTTAATAACGGACTTTCATTATAAATTTGGTATTTCTAGACAGACAGACGGATATTGCTATATCGCTATATGCTATATTGCTGATCATGAATATATATACTTTATGGGGTCGGCCACGCCTCCTTCTGCCTGTTACGCAAGTAGTTAGAATATAGCCAACCGGGAATATAGGCCGGCGGTATAGCGCCATCTAGCGGTGAGTGGAAAAATCATGGAAATTTGTTAGTGCCATCTATCGGTGAGTAGAAATTTAGGGAAATTTGGGAATTTATTAGCTCCATGGTTTGTGTCCAAAATTAAAATTGGGGTGGTTTCCTGGTTTCATAACTAAATTTTGAGGATCCATTGGGGATCAAAAATAAAATTGGTTTGGTTTACTGGTTTCATAACTAAATTTTGAGGATCCGTTTGGGATCAAAAATAAAATTGGTTTTCTGGTTTCATAACTCAATTTTGAGGATCCATTGGGGATCAATATAAAATTTATAGTTAGCGACATCTAGCGGAGATTAGAGAAACTTACATATGGCTTGTGTCCTACATAAATAGTGAGGATCCAGTTGTTTTAACCGGGAACATCAGGCGTAACAAATATTCTGTGATTCAGTTTGGCCGATTTAATATCAGAGTCTCATTCCGGTTGCCTATATTCTAACTACTTGTTCTCCCTCTCCTTTTTTCTTTTTTTTCCTTTTTTTCTCTCTCTTTTTTGCGCTCCGCGCGAAAATTTTTTAACAAGCGAACAGAATTAACTCTACTAAAATGAATCTAATTTCACTCTGCTTTTTATTTTCTATTGATAAATATAAATGTAATCCGGCTGCGCACACCGGGAGGGTGAGTAAACCAGTTACTGTATACAGGTACTGTATACGTGCAGACCACCTGTATTAGGGGTGAGTTTTACAAGCAGTCATACAGCTCGAATATCTGAGGACAAAACAAGTGTGCCAGTACCGATCATTTTCAATTGAGTCCGCTGTCAATCGTTGTTAACATATTTTATTGCCTTTCTTTACGAAGGTCAGTTGTGATCCTTTTGTATATCGGTCCCTTTTCTTTATCACTCATAAGTGTTCTAGGGTTAATGAGCATTTCCAAGTATCACGTCGTAAAGTCTGGTGGTCTGTGGGTTTTTTCTCATCAATGAGTTTATTGCCGGTTACACCAAAGCCGGCGCATACAAACAAGAATTCCTGCTTGCCTATATTCTAACTACTTACGCACATTTCGCTTCTGACAAACCTAATAGACCCCTCTACTCTATTTTAGAGTACGGGGTCTAAAAACTAAACACCTCCCTCTCGCTTGCCTATCAGAATGTAAGAGGTCTTTGTAGCATGCTTAGCAACCTTTACTTATCAAGTGTTTCTTTTATTGAAACGTTGGTTTAACATTCGTTGCAAGGGTTAGGAAAACCCCAGAAAAACACTAACCAGACCAACCAAAAAAAAAAAATTAAATAAAATGCAAGTCAAATGTTAGTAACGCTTTGATCAACGGTAAGGCACGCGATTACATATGTAGGAGAGAAGTCATATTCTAAGTATTGAGAAAAACTATTATAGTTAGTACATAGGATACGAAACGGATTATGTAAAGCATAATTCGTGGTACAACGGTGAAGGGACAAAGCAAGAAAGTTTCTAGTATTTCGGATCGGAACAGCAAATCTAATTTGGCTAATTAGATACGAGGAATCTATCTGACCATTAATTAGTTTATGTAAGAAAACTACACCAAGCATGGTTCTACGATCCGAAAGAGAAGGAAGGTTAATCAATAAAAGTGTACTACGATACGAAGGTAGTCTAATATTATTATTCCAGCTAAGGCCCCTAAGGGCAAACAGAAGAAATTGTGTTTGTACAGATTCTAATCTGTCCTGATGAATCATGTATTGGGGAGACCAAACACACGATCCATATTCAAGAATAGGGCTTACAAGTGCAGTATAAGGAGTTTTTGTTAGGTAGGGATCGTCGAATTCCTTAGACCACCGCTTTATGAAACCCAAGACACCGAAAGAAACACTAGATTAGTAAAGCATGCTACAAAGACCTCTTACATTCTGATAGGCAAGCGAGAGGGAGGTGTTTAGTTTTTAGACCCCGTACTCTAAAATAGAGTAGAGGGGTCTATTAGGTTTGTCAGAAGCGAAATGTGCGTAAGTAGTTAGAATATAGGCAAGCAGGAATTCTTGTTTGTATGCGCCGGCTTTGGTGTAACCGGCAATAAACTCATTGATGAGAAAAAACCCACAGACCACCAGACTTTACGACGTGATACTTGGAAATGCTCATTAACCCTAGAACACTTATGAGTGATAAAGAAAAGGGACCGATATACAAAAGGATCACAACTGACCTTCGTAAAGAAAGGCAATAAAATATGTTAACAACGATTGACAGCGGACTCAATTGAAAATGATCGGTACTGGCACACTTGTTTTGTCCTCAGATATTCGAGCTGTATGACTGCTTGTAAAACTCACCCCTAATACAGGTGGTCTGCACGTATACAGTACCTGTATACAGTAACTGGTTTACTCACCCTCCCGGTGTGCGCAGCCGGATTACATTTATATTTATCAATAGAAAATAAAAAGCAGAGTGAAATTAGATTCATTTTAGTAGAGTTAATTCTGTTCGCTTGTTAAAAATTTTCGCGCGGAGCGCAAAAAAGAGAGAGAAAAAAAAAGAAAAAAAAAAAAGGAGAGGGAGAACAAGTAGTTAGAATATAGGCAACCGGAATGAGACTCTGATATTAAATCGGCCAAACTGAATCACAGAATATTTGTTACGCCTGATGTTCCCCGGTTAAAACAACTGGATCCTCACTATTTATGTAGGACACAAACCATATGTAAGTTTCTCTAATCTCCGCTAGATGTCGCTAACTATAAATTTTATATTGATCCCCAATGGATCCTCAAAATTGAGTTATGAAACCAGAAAACCAATTTTATTTTTGATCCCAAACGGATCCTCAAAATTTAGTTATGAAACCAGTAAACCAAACCAATTTTATTTTTGATCCCCAATGGATCCTCAAAATTTAGTTATGAAACCAGGAAACCACCCCAATTTTAATTTTGGACACAAACCATGGAGCTAATAAATTCCCAAATTTCCCTAAATGTCTACTCACCGATAGATGGCACTAACAAATTTCCATGATTTTTCCACTCACCGCTAGATGGCGCTTTACCGCCGGCCTATATTCCCGGTTGGCTATATTCTAACTACTTGCGTAACAGGCAGAAGGAGGCGTGGCCGACCCCATAAAGTATATATATTCATGATCAGCAATATAGCATATAGCGATATAGCAATATCCGTCTGTCTGTCTGTCCGTCTGTCTATCCGTCCGTATGAACACCTGGATCTTTTAAACTACAAAAGCTAGAACCACCAAATTTATAATGAAAGTCCGTTATTAAGTCAGGCAGGTTAAGTTTATTTCAAATTTTTGCCACGCCCCTTACCGCCACCGCAATGAGCAAAAAACCAGACACACCTCGAAAAAAAATGTAGTTTTAGGCCAATAACTCAGTAATGGCACTTATGAACACCATTTCTGGTAAGCAGGTTGCTAGAGACAGCCTTAATGCAATGCCATTTTGAGCTGCCACGCCCCCTTTTCTCATGAGAGTTAACCAAACGATTTCACTTTAATGCCGTTTTTAAGGGATTTATTCATATAGTAGAGTGTTGTAATTCAACATTCGTATAGAGACATATCAAATCAAACTATTCTGAAAGTGGCATCAAAATACTACCTTTAACAACAGAGCCATCCACGTTACAAATTGTGTTATTTAACTGCAATTTTACTTACGCGCGAGAGCGATACAGAAACATACAAACACATGTTCGAACGTTCTCGATGCTTGTGTGGCGACAGCGCTGCCGTCAGACGCTGGCCTCGCCGAATACACATCCGGTCCAGTAGTACCCGTGAGGGGATGCCGTCGGGTAGATCCAGTTGTTAGTTAATAAAGTAGATTAGGTTGAGATACAGTTAAGTATCAGATCACTGGCCTTGTGGCTCAGCGATATATTAATTAATAAATCAAAATTATATGGCCAGTTGCCAGAGCAATGTTTATTTAGACGTGCGTTAGCTTACGTTATTGGAACAGAACTGAATTTGGAGCCACCAGCAAGCTGGGGCGTAAGCTAAACCAAAAGTACTCAGTTGCTAAAGAATACAAAGATACAAATTTAAAGCTACAAAACTACAGCCGGCGAGCCGACTGGGCATAAGCGATAACGCTGATCTTGCAGCATGTGCAAGATATCAGGTTACCGTCGGTTGACCGTCGCATCTAGGGCGCTGAACTGCACTTTCGCTGAGACGGCAACTTCAGCGTAACTGCTGGCTAACATTTTTGCGTTTATTTATATTACACAACAATGTGCGAGGGCACTCGTTAACTACTCCCCCCCTCAGAAGTATGACCGTCCCCGTTCATCTTCTGTGAGGCTCGTCTTCTTCTCAAACTCTGGTAGAGGAGAATGGAACCGCTGAGACTCAGGCTGAACCCAACTGCGGCAGCAAACCATGACTAAGGCGACCCGGCTAATGTTACCTCTTCCTGAAGTTCTTGGATGATATGTAGGTTGTGGTTGTTCATCCTTTGTAGTAAAGGCATGCTCAGGACTGGGTCGTGGCCAATGATCTTCAATACCGGCGAAGCTGCTATGCCCGGCGCCTTGTTTATTATTTTGCGCCGGTTCACATACTTTGTTCCATTTATAACAGCTACGCTCTCGAACACGATGAGGAAAGTACCGTTGACTGATACTGTTGCGCCGTCATCGGTGCTGATACTGGCTGGACTCTCGTTTAAGACCATGATGCCGTCATCTACCATTGTAATACGCTCCAGGTGACTAGGTTGCGTGTTACAATGTGCTGTGCTTCCAGCATGCAATTCGCGTGCGCAGGTGTCATGCGTTTCCAACTTGCAGATCGAGGCATATGTTGTTGTGGTGCAGCTTGTTACCGCTAAAACGTCGTTGTCGCATTCAGCTACGGTGTCATCTTGAAACTGAAGTACAGTGTGCTCTTGGGACACCGGGAGAATGTTGACCTTTCTACATATAAACTTAATTCTGGGATACTCGATTAAAATGTGGACAATATTTTCGGACTGGAAAATCTTAATATTAGATGCCTCCATCAGGCTAACTATAGGAACTTCTGCGGGATGTTTGATAAGCACAGATTTTAAATCATCATCATCGTGATCAGAGATTATGTTGGCTTTTGCAAGAGTGATCGTGAGCATTAAATTTTGGATTTCATTTATTAACATTCTATTTCTGGCCAATAATGCCTCGTACAAATGTGGCGTGTCTATTAGATCATTCTTCTTTGCTTTAATTATCTTATTTACTGTATCGGTTAATTGATTTATCTGCTTCTGAGTTTCTGTGTTTATTACTACATGTTTGTTGTTTGATTCGATTAATCTTCTTTCGGTCATTCTGATCCTTTCTAAATCTTTAGCGTCCGGTGTGCCGGCCACTACCTTAAGTGCTGTCCCAAGCAAATCCAAGCTTCTGGCAATTTGGTGGTGCACCTCTAAAACGGACAAAAGACTTCTAGTATGGTTAACATCTACCTCCAATAGTTTTCTCATATGAGACTGGGGAAAGTACTCGGACAATTTTTCTGTTTCTTCTATTATATTTAAAAATTCGGTCAAATTACTTGAGTGTCGTGCATAGTCATGTTGTTCCCAAATCATTACATTTCCATCTACTATGGGTATGTAATTTGAATGAGAATAGTCGGTGATCCGAGCGTTTATTATACTTATTAGGGATAAAATCGACCAAATAAGCCTACAAGAAAAAAAAAAAAAATTGGATTAACCCTACTGTGTTTCTTAGTCCTAGTACTAATTTATATTCGCTAATTCTAATTCCTATTTTATGTTGTCCTTGTGGACCACCCTCCCCTTAATGAGTACAGACGTTCCTAGGTCTGCTTGTATTACCGCTTCTGAGCACAAGGGGGTAAGCTTGTTTCCAAGTCTCTTGTTGGATTTGATGAAGACTTTTTCTCCTACCTCAAATATCCTGTTTTGCCTGTGTGGATTGTTTCTGTCCAGTGGAATCTGTGGAGTTTTCTTAATCTTTGCCCTTATGGCTTCCCTAAATTCATCAGTCGATGAATGTATCACTTCTATCGGTTTCTTGCCTGTCACTGAATGCAGTGAACGGTTGTACTCTAGAGTTGCAAGTAGAATAACTTCGATCGTATCGTCGATCTCTCTTTTTTTTTTTTTTTTTTTTTTTTCTTTATTTGACGAAATTTGGGAGACTAGCGTGCTGCTACCTTTTTAGGCAACTTAATCTAGACAGAATTTACTAATTAATTATAAACAATGGACGGGCTGAACATATGAACATATAAGATGGGAAGCAAGACTTAAAGGGAGTGACTATCACAGATGTATGAGGAGATATGGGACGATTTATGTCAAGATTCGACTCAGGAGATCTTGAGGATGATGACGTTTGAGTCTTCTTCTTGGTCTCGTGCGGTGATTGGCGGCTCTGATGGCTGATGCACTTAGTCGTCTTGCTAGGCTGTTTGGATGAGAATCTAGCCTCTCGTGGTACTTTTTAGTAATTTCTTGCAAACGATCTCCAATTTTTGGAACTTTGAGATCTCACTCGATGTCCCTGGTTCTCATGTACCACAGAGCTCCCGTGATTTTCATCAGTGTTTTGGCCTGCAGAACTCTCAGCTTGTTTAGGTGCGTCTTGGCTGCAATCCCATACACCTGGATGGCATAAAACAGTCCAGGGACCAAGATGCACTTGTATATCCTCACCTTGTTGTCCAGTGACAGCTTGTTTTGTGCTGTGAGCAACCAAGACATTTTGGCCACCTTAGTCCTGTACGATTGCTGCAGCGACGTGTCATGTCTTTGGAATGTAAGACTTCTATCTAGGATGACGCCAAGATATCTGTAGAATGTTGAATGCTGTAGGACTTCCCCATTTAGAGTAACACCTGGGCAGTTTCGAGCACGATTTGTGAAAGTAACATTTGCACATTTGTCCGCGTTAATGCTTATGTTCCACTTGTTGGCCCAGTCCTGGAATACGTCTAGGTATTGCTGGAGTGCACTTTTGGCTTCAATAATACAGTTACTCTTGGTTAGTACGGCAGTGTCATCGGCATAAGTTGCGATTAACACATCTCTCTAAATTAACCCGGTAATGATAGTGTGCGTGGGCATATCCGAAGTGTATATTGAATAAAGAGAGGGGCCTAGAACGCTACCTTGGGGGACGCCAGCTTTGATAGTTTTAGCCGAAGACTTGCATCCCTCAGCAGACACTCGGAATGTGCGTTCTACCAGAAAACTGTTGACAATCTGGAATAGCTGAGGAGTTAGGAGCCGCCGCGGCTTTGTAAAGAAGCCCAGGGTGCCACACTCTATCAAAGGCTTGTTGAATATCCAGAAAGGCAGCGACCGCATATTCTTTACTTTCCAGGGCCTCCAGAGCAAAATTTACAACTCTATGAAGTTGTTCTGGGGTGCCATGCTGCGTTCGAAATCCAAACTGGAATCTTGGAATCGCCTGTGTGACAGCATCAATTTTTAGGATTCTGTTCAGTATGACTCTTTCTAGCATTTTTCCTAGAGCTGGGAGAAGGCTGATCGGCCTGTATGAGTTCACATCAGTTGGCCGTTTTCCTGGCTTGAGAATCATTATGATGGTAGCCGACTTCCAAGCTTTCGGAAAGTATCCAACACGTAAGATGCTGTTGAACAGATTTACTACGAACAACAAGGCTTGGACTGGTAATAACTTTAAAGTCCTGTTGTCAAGATTATCTTCGGCAGGCGCTTTCTTGGGCTTCAGCTTGGACACAAGCTCATTTATTTCCTCCAGGGTGACTGGATCAGAGGGCAATGCTAATTGAAATGGGGTTTCCAAAGACTCCTCAACCATTTCAGTATGACTATCTGGCGCAAATGCATGAGGTGTGAATCGTTGCTCGAGGCTATTCGCAAACACTTCGTTCTTTTCAAGGGGGAGTGCGGCACCACCCTCCTGCTGGGTCTCTAATTGCGGATTTCAAGGTTGCCTGAGACTTGTACCGTTTCGTGATTCGCCAAAGGGAGTAGTTAGGGAGTGCATCGGCTCCCATGTTTTCTAGAAGGTTATCCAATTGAAGCTTTTTCCTCCTGGCCAGCACTTTGTGGAGTCGATTGGTAAGCCTATTATGGATCTGCTGAAATCGAGGATCTCCTGTTCTAGCATATTCTCTTCTTACTTTTCGTTTCAGCCGGATAAGATTTACTACCATAGGAGGAAGTTGAAGCTGCCTGGTTCCTACAGCAATTTGCTGATTTCTTGGAGCTGCTTGAGTTGCTGCTTGCTTTATATTATCCATAAAGCTGTTTATGGCAATATCAATGCTCCCTGCACTTTGCATATCCATGTCTAGGTCAATATTTTGCTCCAGATGTGCCTTGAACGTCTCAATATTAGCTCCACGAGCGAGTAAACAAGGGCGTTTCGGTATGGTTACTTGGGTCTCGTGTAATTCAGCCAGGAGGGGGATATGATCTGATGACAGATCGTGAATCGTTTGCACACTAAGTCTCCTCATATCGTACCTATTGGTAATAAAGCAATCCAAGGCAGATGGGGTAATCCGAGAGTTGTATGAGTAGAAGGTCGGTTCTCCAGTAGCTAATATTTGGTACGTTCTATTTGCAATTACTTCCTGCAGTATTTTGCCTCTTGAACAGGCCCTTGGGTTGCCCCACCATGCGTGCTTAGCATTGTAGTCTCCTCCTGCGATAAATTTGTTGCCAAACGTAGCGAGACTCAAACTCCAGATCCAGCGCTCACTAGGTGGGAGATACAGTGCCGCTAGAGTGATGGTCCTTCTGACGTTTGTATCTTTACGATCGCTACTTGTCTATCAATACTGGATATAGGAGGCTGTGGGCTGTGGCTTATGGTGGAGCGTACCATGATTGACGCACCACCTCTGCTGTTCCCGCTTGGATGGAGAGTGTGGTATGTGGAGTATCCAGGTAGGAAGATCTGCTGTCCCTCACGCATGTGTGTTTCAGTGACGAGCATGACATCTATTTTATGTGAACTAAGGAATAATCGGAGCTCTTCAGAGCACCTAGCTAGACCACGTGCGTTCCACAATCCGATTTTTATGATCGGTTGAGTCATTTGGGCATCCGAGAAATAAGGACTTGGACCAGTTCTCGGAAGGCTTTGTTTGCCTCCACGGTTTCCTGTAATAGTTTAAACAGTTGGTCCATTCTAGAGTTGATGTCTCGAATGCAGTTTTCCAGCACCAAGCATTTATTGCCAAGATCATGTGGTTTGGACTCTCGTTGAGATTGCATAACGGAAGTAGGACCAAGTTGGTTCAAGTTTGATCGGGCAATGTAGGCATAAGACGCAGTGCCACTGACTGCTTCAGCGGAAATAAAGCCCCTTGCCGAAGCAGCTTGATTATATTTTAGCTTCTCGGCATTACCAGTCAATGGGAGTCTTGGGCTCGGTCTTTGCTTCTTTAGTTTTCCAATCCTGACAGGGCAGTTTTTATCTGTTGAAGCATGCTCGCCGCCGCAGTTTATGCACGAATATGTCTCACTGGCGCAGAGTGTAGACCCTGTTATATGAGAGCCAGCACACTTCGAGCAAATGGGATCACGAAGGCAATAATTTTTAGAATGCCCAAAGATGTGGCAATTAAGGCACTGAAGCACTTCTTTTCTGCGAGAAGATCGCTCCACGGTAACTCGATTATGATTTGTGCCTTGGGTACATTTGCATGCATTTCCTTAAGTACCACTGTATATGGCTTTTCCTCCTTAAGCTGATGATGCCAAAATTTGCAGTTCATCGTAGTCAATTGCTTCACTACAGCACGAAAAGCATCAGAGTTAGCAGTGTATATTCGCGAAACACCGAATTTGGATGTGCGAATGGTGTAGTTCTGGTCACCAGCGCAAGAATTGAGCTCGTGTTCCAATATGTGAGGGTTGTCGACTCTTGGTACGCAAATTGCCGGAGGTCTTGGGGGCCCTTTTGATGATCGTCTGCTGATGTCTTCTGCACCCGATGGCTCATCATTTACGTTTGAGTGCAGTTCTGGAAGATCTTGTTCCATAATGTTATCCGCTTCTTCAGCCAGAGCTGCAAATCGGTTGTTGTAACATCCCGTTGCATCCGTTACATTTTTGCGTGATGCCTTGGATAATTCTGCCGCCTGCAGTTTAATTTTGCGAGTGGATTGTGAGGGATTAGTAGATCCTTTACGCTTCAAACTGGAAGCCAGATCAGGTGCTTGGAACGGACACTTCCCTTAAGAGCTGCCTTACGAGTCTGGGGTGTCGTTATATTGTCGTCAGTAGTCATTGTTGAGCAAATGTTCGTCGCCAAAACTGAAACCACAGTATAAGTCGACGTTGAAGCACAGCTAGCTTGCGACATAGTGATAGTGCAGGTGTAATTGGATTCGCTGCTTGTTGTTACCGATGGGTAAGAGCACATAGATGTTAATGAGCTAGCAGCTATAATTTGTGTGCGTATTGTTTCCGGATCCACACCAGCAATTTTTCTCATCTGCTCTAACTTTGCACTTCCATTGCTAGGAAGCGAGCGAGCCGATGATTTTTTGACCATAATTACAATTTAGTCATTTATTAGCTAAATAGTAAATTGTAAACAACTCTTTCGAAACAGAAGGTTTCTATAATAAGCAACGGTATCAACCTCTCGCTTGCGTCAAGCGCAGGGCGAGGGCGCACGCTGAACCACTTAAAAGTGGATTTAACTACACAATCTACCGTATTAAGCTGCCGCCCCCGCTTGCAGAGGCTAAAAATAGATTGTGCCGAAATTTGGCACAGCGCGATAAGAACAATTGTTGTTTTACGTTTGAAATCGTTTGACAAGCGCGTACGTCCGAACGCAATGATCAATACCGATCGACTGATCTTTCTTTCCAATTTAATGCATCTAGCAATTTCCGACAACGTGCTGTGGAATCGTTCCACTTGGCCATTAGAAATACTATGTAATGGTGGCGCATTTACCACATCGATCCCAAAGTTGTTCTTTAACAGTGACGTTATGGTTTCGGAATTAAATGCTGCCTCATTATCACAATACACAACCCTTGTTTTGGGAAAAAAAGTTCATAATTTGGATGATATGGCCTTTTACGTCTGTTATGGTACGTGATATTATTGGTTGTACTATTGCGAATTTAGAAAACTTATCGACACATGTCAGAAATTGTTTCTTATCGGTCGAGAAAATGTCAGTGTGCAACCGCTCGCCGGGAAATGATGGTGTTGGTGTTTCTCCGAGAATTTGTTTTTTCGGGTGCCTGTCGTATTTGGATTTAGTGCAAGTTCTGCAGTTGGCCACAACTTCCTTTGCCAGCCTGGCCATTTTCGGAAAGTAATACTCTTCTAAAATTTGCTTGATGTTTTCCTGTGCGGCTCTGTGCGCCCGATTGTGCTCTGCTATGACTTTTCTTTGTTCGGCTTTGTCAACTATGTCGATTACCATATTTTTACAGTACCAAAACTTTGTTGACGGGAATGTTCTCACTAACTCATGCTGGATGAATGCTAGCGTCGGCAGATCACAGTGTATAGCATTGACCACACTAGGATTAACTACCGCGTTAACTTCCTTTAGGATTTCTTTTCTATCGGTAAAGCGAATTTTGTGGTGTATTTTTTCGCCAAAGAATATGAAGTTTCGTTTTAGAGAAAACCTTGATTCCTCTAAAACTATCCGGTTTCTGAAACAATTCAAAGGTTTCTCAGTAGCTTCTATTGTATAAGTTACAGATAGTTCACTATGAATTGTTGCTGCGTCGGATATTACTTCACTTTGCAGAGCATTCACGTTCTGTCGTGAGAGTGCGTCTGCTACGTGGTTTTCTTTACCCGGTTTGTAGTGGATCTTTGCGTTATGCTCGTCGATATACGCTTTCCATCTTTTTATCTTTGCATTGGGGTTTCCATCAGACACCGCAAACGTTAATGGCTGGTGGTCTGTTTATATGTTAATGTCCCTTGTACCATATATGTAGGTATTGTTGTAATTTTCCCAAGGCCCAAACTATAGCTAATAGTTCCCTCTCGTTGGTGGCATAATATGACTCACTGTCTTTTAATGATCTCGAAATCATTGTTATGGGTCTACTGTCCTGCGACAGTACCGCGCCAATACCATGGGCAGAGGCATCCGTCGTCAAATCGAATGGTTTCCTGAAATCTGGGTGTCTGAGAGTAACGTCCTCTGAGGCTAGAACATTCCTTAATTTTTCGAACGCATCTCGCTCTGGAGTGCCAAAATCTATGGTTGTTTTCTTTGACATGTATTTACTGACGGACCCATTCTCTCCTTTTTAACAAATTTGTCAATGGCCTTGCAATTGCTGCAAAGTCTTTAACAAAACATCTGTAGTAGCTGGCCAATCCTAGGAATGATCTAAGCTCATACAGATTTCGGTTCCGGATATTCTTGTATTGCCCTTACCTTCTCCGGGTCTGTTTTAGCGTCACCCAGAGTCACGATAAACCCTAACTATTCTACGCTCGCTTTGAAAAAATGGGTTTTTTCTTTTGAAACTTTCATGTTGGCATCGCATACGCTCTTTAGAACCCAATCTATGTGCTTTACATGTTCCTTTTCATTTTCAGAAAAAATTATTACGTCGTCTACGTAAACATAACAAGATTTTCCAATTTGTTCACGCAACACGTCGTCTATCGCTCTTTGGAAGATGCTTCCCGCATTCTTCAATCCGAACGGTAGTCTGCAGAATTCATACTTTCCGCCGTTTACGGAGAAAGCTGTTTTCTCGCGATCTTGCTCTGCCAAGGAAATTTGGTGATAGCCGGACTTTAGATCTAATGTCGTAAAGTATTTGGCTTTACCCAAGTTCGCCAATATCATGGATATGTTGGGCATTGGATACTTATCTGCGATGGTCTTTTCATTTAGTTTCCTAAAGTCAATTACCAGTCGCTTATTCCTGCTCCCACTTTCGCCTATACCCTTTTTGTCAACGACCTATGTTGGGTTATTGTAGGGTGACCTTGGAGGCCTATTGATGCCATTCTGTACAAAATCTTTAATTTCTTTTTTTACAAAGTCACTGACCCCCCCTGGGATGCGGATATAGTTTCGAGTATACTGGCTTATCGTCCTCTGTACGGATCGTAGCCACAACAGATGTATTGAACGGCAACGCCTCGTTGTAGGTCGTAAATGCTCTAGATCTGTTCAAAATCCCCTAAATTCAGCTTTTATGACTTTCGGTACGACAATATCATTCACGTTGGTGAAATTGACGTTGTTACAATAATGATGCTGCAGCTTTTCAGATACAGATCCATAATTGATTGTACCGTTCTCGGTATCTAGGGTTGCAAGTTGAAACCTATAATACCATCAAATGGTGTTAAGGAGTCTAATAAAAAAAAATACCTGATTTCCCGAAAATGTTCATTGAACACTTATGGGTTACTTTGTTAGAACCGTGGATGGAACTAACCGTGAAAGGGGAGTTGACCGGGACTACATTTTTTAGCTCCTTTACGGGCTTGATGTAGTTTTTGGCCGCTCCTGTGTCAATCAATATTTTTAGTTTTCTCCCAGCCAGCTGTCGTTCGACGAACGGCAACCGGGAGCGCTCACTAAGAAATTCACCAAGTCATTGTCACTTGCTGCTTCAGCCTCATCATGGGCTTCTGCGACCGCGGCTTCGGCCGTCCTATAATAATCCTGGTCTTGGTCATTGTTCGCTTGCTGAATGGTGTTCTGCACCCGCTGACGTCTCTGGCCCGTCATCCGTTCAGAACCCTGCCTCTTTTGAGCCTGCGAGTTTTCAATCTGGGTGTTAGACCCTTGATTCTGTCCAAATGGTGTAGGTTGTCTAAACTTAGTCATGCCCGATCCCGTATCCATTGGTTCTGGTGCTGACCTTTTATCCTCTTTAGGATTCTGATTACTGTTGCTTTGCTGTTGCCTATTTGGTTTCTTAAAAAAATGTGGGTTCCTATCTTGGCCATATTCGGCTCCATTGTTTTTCCCCTGTTTATCGTATGAGCGCGCCTGGTGTTTGTTATTTTCACCTGACTGAGCTCTGTCCTCCATAAGCTTTTGCATACGTGGCTGACAAAATGCTACGCTCTATACTCGCTTCTGTCTCTCTGGCGAAAGCTAATGCAGATGGCAAATCTCTGGGCTGGGCCGGGAATACCACTGCTTTCAGTGATTTCTTAAGGCCTGACACAAAGGCATGCAAAGCATTAGCTCTGACTTCTTCGTTGAGGAGTCTGGCTGTATCCGCTTGATGCGTCATCACGATCTTATTCGCAACCAATGTCAATCTGCGTTCAACCTCATCGTAGTATTCCATGAGGCTGGAATTACCCTGCCTGACCATTTCAAGGTTCTGGCGCAAGAGCCTAAGTGACGTCTTGTCTGCGTTAAAATTTAATACAGTGTTATGTGACACCAATAGCGCTGTTGCTGTACCTCTGATTTTGTTCCGAATAATAGTTACCGCTTGGTAATGTGCGCTACTACCCACGAATGGCTGGAAAAGTTCATAGGCATCTGTGACGGATTGTCTCCATGCCACATAATCATCCTGAGTTCCATTGAACTCGGGTACTGATTTTATAAAGTCTAATTTTATATTACACTGGATGTCTGTATTCATCATCTGAGATGCTTCGACCTGAGGTGCTTCTATGTTTAGTCTTTGAATATCTTGTTTTAGCAAATTAAACTGTTCATTAAATCTGATTTCTTGCGCCGCTAATGCCTGACTGACAGCATTCGCTACTAACGCTTGCACTTGATTCATGTCCATGTTAACTGTCGGTTGAAAGCCTACCTGATCGTATTCCCACTCGTTTTCACCTTCACTATCACTTATTATTTCTCTCTTTACTACCCTATACGGGCCAAAACTAGTCATCATTCACATTAAATCACGGTCGAGTAAGTATATTCGGCAATGGCATTACTTGAACAGAAATTTAATATATTTAAATTACAGAAAACGAATATTATATTCGGCTTGATTCACGATCACTTATTTGTTTTTATTTCATTCAATTTATTTAATTCAATTTTTAAATCTGTACTGATTAAACATTCCACTTACATGTTTTCTGAATTTATTTCTTATCTTCTACCCTGGGTGTTGGGTTCTTATAAGTTGGGCGCCAATTATGTCCAACCGGTCCAGTAGTACCCGTGAGGGGATGCCGTCGGGTAGATCCAAGTTGTTAGTTAATAAAGTAGATTAGGTTGAGATACAGTTAAGTATCAGATCACTGGCCTTGTGGCTCAGCGATATATTAATTAATAAATCAAAATTATATGGCCAGTTGCCAGAGCAATGTTTATTTAGACGTGCGTTAGCTTACGTTATTAGAACAGAACTGAATTCGGAGCCACCAGCAAGCTGGAGCGTAAGGTAAACCAAAAGTACTCAGTTGCTAAAGAATACAAAGATACAAATTTAAAGCTACAAAACTACAGCCGGCGAGCCGACTGGGCATAAGCGATAACGCTGATCTTGCAGCATGTGCAAGATATCAGGTTACCGTCGGTTGACCGTCGCATCTAGGGCGCTGAACTGCACTTTCGCTGAGACGGCAACTTCAGCGTAACTGCTGGCTAACATTTTTGCGTTTATTTATATTACACAACAATGTGCGAGGGGCACTCGTTAACTACTCCCCCCTCAGAGTATGACCGTCCCCGTTCATCTTATAGCTGTCCACGATCGCCTGTATCTTCTGTGAGGCTCGTCTTCTTCTCAAACTCTGGTAGAGGAGAATGGAACCGCTGAGACTCAGGCTGAACCCAACTGCGGCAGCAAACCATGACTAAGGCGACCCGGCTAATGTTACCTCTTCCTGAAGTTCTTGGATGATATGTAGGTTGTGGTTGTTCATCCTTTGTAGTAAAGGCATGCTCAGGACTGGGTCGTGGCCAATGATCTTCAATACCGGCGAAGCTGCTATGCCCGGCGCCTTGTTTATTATTTTGCGCCGGTTCACATACTTTGTTCCATTTATGACAGCTACGCTCTCGAACACGATGAGGAAAGTACCGTTGACTGATACTGTTGCGCCGTCATCGGTGCTGATACTGGCTGGACTCTCGTTTAAGACCATGATGCCGTCATCTACCATTGTAATACGCTCCAGGTGACTAGGTTGCGTGTTACAATGTGCTGTGCTTCCAGCATGCAATTCGCGTGCGCAGGTGTCATGCGTTTCCAACTTGCAGATCGAGGCATATGTTGTTGTGGTGCAGCTTGTTACCGCTAAAACGTCGTTGTCGCATTCAGCTACGGTGTCATCTTGAAACTGAAGTACAGTGTGCTCTTGGGACACCGGGAGAATGTTGACCTTTCTACATATAAACTTAATTCTGGGATACTCGATTAAAATGTGGACAATATTTTCGGACTGGAAAATCTTAATATTAGATGCCTCCATCAGGCTAACTATAGGAACTTCTGCGGGATGTTTGATAAGCACAGATTTTAAATCATCATCATCGTGATCAGAGATTATGTTGGCTTTTGCAAGAGTGATCGTGAGCATTAAATTTTGGATTTCATTTATTAACATTCTATTTCTGGCCAATAATGCCTCGTACAAATGTGGCGTGTCTATTAGATCATTCTTCTTTGCTTTAATTATCTTATTTACTGTATCGGTTAATTGATTTATCTGCTTCTGAGTTTCTGTGTTTATTACTACCTGTTTGTTGTTTGATTCGATTAATCTTCTTTCGGTCATTCTGATCCTTTCTAAATCTTTAGCGTCCGGTGTGCCGGCCACTACCTTAAGTGCTGTCCCAAACAAATCCAAGCTTCTGGCAATTTGGTGGTGCACCTGTAAAACGGACAAAAGACTTCTAGTATGGTTAACATCTACCTCCAATAGTTTTCTCATATGAGACTGGGGAAAGTACTCGCACAATTTTTCTGTTTCTTCTATTATATTTAAAAATTCGGTCAAATTACTTGAGTGTCGTGCATAGTCATGTTGTTCCCAAATCATTACATTTCCATCTACTATGGGTATGTAATTTGAATGAGAATAGTCGGTGATCCGAGCGTTTATTATACTTATTAGGGATAAAATCGACCAAATAAGCCTGCAAGAAAAAAAATAAAATTGGATTAACCCTACTGTGTTTCTTAGTCCTAGTACTAATTTATATTCGCTAATCTAATTCCTATTTTATGTTGTCCTTGTGGACCACCCTCCCCTGAATGAGTACAGACGTTCCTAGGTCTGCTTGTATTACCGCTTCTGAGCACAAGGGGGTAAGCTTGTTTCCTAGTCTCTTGTTGGATTTGACGAAGACTTTTTCTCCTACTTCAAATATCCTGTTTTGCCTGTGTGGATTGCTTCTGTCCAGTGGAATCTGTGGAGTTTTCTTAATCTTTGCCCTTATGGCTTCCCTAAATTCATCAGTCGATGAATGTATCACTTCTATCGGTTTCTTGCCTGTCACTGAATGCAGTGAACGGTTGTACTCTAGAGTTGCAAGTAGAATAACTTCGATCGTATCGTCGATCTCTCTTTTTTTTTTTTTTTTATTTTCTTTATTTGACGAAATTTGGGAGACTAGCGTGCTGCTACCTTTTAGGCAACTTAATCTAGACAGAATTTACTAATTAATTATAAACAATGGACGGGCTGAACATATGAACATATAAGATGGGGAAGCAAGACTTAAAGGGAGTGACTATCACAGATGTATGAGGAGATATGGGACGATTTATGTCAAGATTCGACTCAGGAGATCTTGAGGATGATGACGTTTGAGTCTTCTTCTTGGTCTCGTGCGGTGATTGGCGGCTCTGATGGCTGATGCACTTAGTCGTCTTGCTAGGCTGTTTGGATGAGAATCTAGCCTCTCGTGGTACTTTTTAGTAATTTCTTGCAAACGATCTCCAATTTTTGGAACTTTGAGATCTCACTCGATGTCCCTGGTTCTCATGTACCACAGAGCTCCCGTGATTTTCATCAGTGTTTTGGCCTGCAGAACTCTCAGCTTGTTTAGGTGCGTCTTGGCTGCAATCCCATACACCTGGATGGCATAAAACAGTCCAGGGACCAAGATGCACTTGTATATCCTCACCTTGTTGTCCAGTGACAGCTTGTTTTGTGCTGTGAGCAACCAAGACATTTTGGCCACCTTAGTCCTGTACGATTGCTGCAGCGACGTGTCATGTCTTTGAATGTAAGACTTCTATCTAGGATGACGCCAAGATATCTGTAGAATGTTGAATGCTGTAGGACTTCCCCATTTAGAGTAACACCTGGGCAGTTTCGAGCACGATTTGTGAAAGTAACATTTGCACATTTGTCCGCGTTAATGCTTATGTTCCACTTGTTGGCCCAGTCCTGGAATACGTCTAGGTATTGCTGGAGTGCACTTTTGGCTTCAATAATACAGTTACTCTTGGTTAGTACGGCAGTGTCATCGGCATAAGTTGCGATTAACACATCTCTCTAATTTAACCCGGTAATGATAGTGTGCGTGGGCATATCCGAAGTGTATATTGAATAAAGAGAGGGGCCTAGAACGCTACCTTGGGGGACGCCAGCTTTGATAGTTTTAGCCGAAGACTTGCATCCCTCAGCAGACACTCGGAATGTGCGTTCTACCAGAAAACTGTTGACAATCTGGAATAGCTGAGGAGTTAGGAGCCGCTTGGCTTTGTAAAGAAGCCCAGGGTGCCACACTCTATCAAAGGCTTGTTGAATATCCAGAAAGGCAGCGACCGCATATTCTTTACTTTCCAGGGCCTCCAGAGCAAAATTTACAACTCTATGAAGTTGTTCTGGGGTGCCATGCTGCGTTCGAAATCCAAACTGGAATCTTTTTTTTTTTTTTTTTTTTTTTATTTCATAACAATTAGTACACTAAGACGCTTAAAATTAGTAATAGAGTGGTGGGTGGGGGGGGGTATCCTGACTACCTTGCGGTACTGCCGTGAGGTATTGCTTCGCAAGGGTCCAGGATAGGCTTGGTGTTTAAGCCGCTCCGCCGAGATTTCGCCTCCTCTGCCTTTCCAGTTGGCGTAGCTCTGTGCAAATCCTCTGTGCAAAGTGGCATGCTGCGGACCAGTTGCTCTCCGTTTCGATTATTTTGCTACCGAAGTTCTCGACCGACAGGGGAGTTCCTAGCGCAGCTTCTAGTTCCTCTCGAGGCAGCGAGAATCTACGACAGCTAAAAACTATGTGTTCTGCGCTCTCCTCTGTGTCAGGGTAGCACCAGGAACACAATGGGTCGCTTTCGTGTCCGAATCTGTGGAGGTAGCTTCGGAAACAGCCGTGCCCGCTTAGCAGTTGGGTCAGGTGGAAACTGACTCCACCGAATTTCCGGCTGCACCATTTTTCAACGTCCGGTATCAGCCTATGCGTCCAGCGTCCTTTTGTCGAACTGTCCCATCTCCTTTGCCATTCCCTAAAACTCACTTCTCTCGCTGTTCTAGCCACTAAGCGGTGCTGAGCGGGCTCCACCCGTTGTCTCTCCGAGTACACTTTAGCTCTCTCAGATGCCAACAGGTCAATTGGTAACATGCCCGCTATGACCAGTGCTGCGTCTTCGGATATTGTCCTAAACCCGCTACAGACTCGTATCGCTCCCAGTCTGTAGGTCGACTGTATGCTCCTCCTGTATGCCTTGGTCTTCATAGCATGTGACCAAATCGGCGCTGCATACAGAATTGTGGCTCTAACTACGTTCATGAGTAGCAGCCGGCGTCCTTGCTTAGGTCCCCTCTGGTTCATCATGATGCGGTTTAGCGCTTGTCCTATCGCTGCAGCTTTTGCTGACGCTGTCGAGGTGTTCCTTGTAGCTCAGGCGGGTATCCAGTAAAACACCTAGGTACCGTATGGCTCTGCTGGACGCGATGGTGGTTCTGCCTAGGTTGATGTGGGCGGTCTCCACTACTTTTCTGCTGCTGATGAGGACAGCCTCCGTTTTGTGATCCGCCAGTTGGAGTCCAACGGATGTCAGCCAGTCCTTGATTCTTCCGACTGCTGCGCTGCACATGGTCTCTGCATCGTTTAGCTGCTTGGCAGTTACCACTAGGGCAACATCGTCCGCGAAGCCCACCAACGTTGCCTGCCCCGGGAGTTCGATCCTGAGAAGGCCATCGTACATGGCGTTCCACAGTAGCGGTCCAAGTACGGATCCTTGTGGGACTCCACCAGTCACGCTGTAGACTCGCTCGCCAGTCTCGGTCCTGTATTTCAGGATTCTATTTCGGAAGTAGTCCTTAACTATTCCTAACAGATAATCCGGGGTGCGAAAGTTATCCAGAGCCCTCAGGATGCATTCCCAGTTCGCAGAGTTGAATGCATTCTGGATGTCCAACGTGAGTACAAGACAGTATTCCTTGCCGCCACCACGCCATCTGGTCCCTCAATAGCTCTTTCCGCCAATCTCGTTACCTCGGCGATCGCGTCGACTGTCGAACGAGCCTTCCTGAACCCGAATTGCCTGGGTGATAGGTCGCCAGCTTGGTTGATCGCTTCGCCCAGCCTGTTGCAAACGATCTTCTCCAAAACTTTACCAACAGAGTCTATCAGGCATATTGGCCTATACGAGGACGGTATCCCTGGTGGCTTGTTTGGTTTAGGGATGAGCACCAGGTTTTGGACTTTCCAAGGGTCGGGAAAGACACCTTGCTTTATGCAACTATTAAAGACGCCTGCGAATAGCTCCGGTCGCAGAGTCAATGCCAACTTCAGCGCCTTGTTGGGTATTCCATCTGGGCCAGGTGCCTTGAGTCCCGAATGACGCATGCTGCTCTGATGGTCTCTTCGGCCGTGACCTCTGGGGCTTCGGGGTATTGCCCGGCGTATTGTGGAGCCTGGTGGTCGTTGATTTGGGACCCAGGAAATAGCGTCTTCACTATCTCCAGCATTTTTGCCTCGGGCTTTGGTGGCATGCGCAGTAGAGACTGTAACTTTTTCATAGCTAGCTTATAGGCCTTGCCCCAGATGTCGTGTTCCGCTTCATCGCACAGCTCCAGGAAGCGCTCCCTTTTGCTCCGATTTATGGCCTTCTTGAGCTCTCTGCGCTTCTCGGCGTAAGCCTCCCGTCTAGACTCGTAGTCTTGTCGTCCCCGTGATCGGTGCAGGCTTCTTCGTGCACTGATGCATCTTCGTCTGGCGTTCGCTATGTCTTCTGTCCACCAGTAGACTGGCGCATGTTGTCTACTTGACCCTCTTCGCGGCAGCATACTCGAGTCGCAGGCTTCAATTATAGCTTCTATTAAGAGCTTTGCGCTGTGCTCCGCGTTTGCCCCGTGCATGGGGGCAGAGAAGGCTTCAGCAAAAGCATTCCTGTTTAGAGTTTTCTCTCTGTATGCTCTGCCTGTCGTGGTCCAGGACTGCCCGACAGCCTCCCGTCTATTTACCGAAACCACAATAGCGTTGTGGTCGCTAGCCGTGTACGCGTCGCTAACTGTCCATCCACATTGTCTCCATTGCGAGCCCGAAGCAAACGTTAGGTCGATGACTGAACCTACGCCAGCTCTGCTGAAAGTTTGCTGCCCTCCACAGTTTAGCAGAGCAACATCCAAGGATGCAAAAAGCTTCCAGCACTGCTTGCCCACGTCTGTTTGTATGGGCACTGCCCCACTCCACGGCCCAAGCGTTGAAATCCCCGGCAATGATGGCATCTGTTTTTCCCCGAATATCCGCAGCTAGGTCGTCCAGGATGGTCAGATACTCATGTATCTGGAGACTGGGTGCCAGGTAACAGCTGTAGAGCCACAGGTTTCCCAGCTTTGCACGCACAAATCCCCGTGAGGCGCGGAGATACTCAAGTTGCGGCTGTTGGAGACCGCATACCCAAATCGCAGCCTTTCCATCCAGGTCGGACACGAAACTTGGCCCTTCTATTGCCTTGTATTGCTCGCTCAGGAGGGCGACCCCTATCGACAGTTCGCGAACTGTCTGGTGTAGAAGGTCCTGGGCGGCGGCGCAGTGGTTCAGGTTCAAACTGGAATCTTGGAATCGCCTGTGTGACAGCATCAATTTTTAGGATTCTGTTCAGTATGACTCTTTCTAGCATTTTTCCTAGAGCTGGGAGAAGGCTGATCGGCCTGTATGAGTTCACATCAGTTGGCCGTTTTCCTGGCTTGAGAATCATTATGATGGTAGCCGACTTCCAAGCTTTCGGAAAGTATCCAACACGTAAGATGCTGTTGAACAGATTTACTACGAACAACAAGGCTTGGACTGGTAATAACTTTAAAGTCCTGTTGTCAAGATTATCTTCGGCAGGCGCTGTCTTGGGCTTCAGCTTGGACACAAGCTCATTTATTTCCTCCAGGGTGACTGGATCAGAGGGCAATGCTAATTGAAATGGGGTTTCCAAAGACTCCTCAACCATTTCAGTATGACTATCTGGCGCAAATGCATGAGGTGTGAATCGTTGCTCGAGGCTATTCGCAAACACTTCGTTCTTTTCAAGGGGAGTGCGGCACCACCCTCCTGCTGGGTCTCTAATTGCGGATTTCAAGGTTGCCTGAGACTTGTACCGTTTCGTGATTCGCCAAAGGGAGTAGTTAGGGAGTGCATCGGCTCCCATGTTTTCTAGAAAGTTATCCAATTGAAGCTTTTTCCTCCGGGCCAGCACTTTGTGGAGTCGATTGGTAAGCCTATTATGGATCTGCTGAAATCGAGGATCTCCTGTTCTAGCATATTCTCTTCTTACTTTTCGTTTCAGCCGGATAAGATTTACTACCATAGGAGGAAGTTGAAGCTGCCTGGTTCCTACAGCAATTTGCTGATTTCTTGGAGCTGCTTGAGTTGCTGCTTGCTTTATATTATCCATAAAGCTGTTTATGGCAATATCAATGCTCCCTGCACTTTGCATATCCATGTCTAGGTCAATATTTTGCTCCAGATGTGCCTTGAACGTCTCAATATTAGCTCCACGAGCGAGTAAACAAGGGCGTTTCGGTATGGTTACTTGGGTCTCGTGTAATTCAGCCAGGAGGGGGATATGATCTGATGACAGATCGTGAATCGTTTGCACACTAAGTCTCCTCATATCGTACCTATTGGTAATAAAGCAATCCAAGGCAGATGGGGTAATCCGAGAGTTGTATGAGTAGAAGGTCGGTTCTCCAGTAGCTAATATTTGGTACGTTCTATTTGCAATTACTTCCTGCAGTATTTTGCCTCTTGAACAGGCCCTTGGGTTGCCCCACCATGCGTGCTTAGCATTGTAGTCTCCTCCTGCGATAAATTTGTTGCCAAACGTAGCGAATTGAGACTCAAACTCGGATTTTATCCAGCGCTCACTAGGTGGGAGATACAGTGCCGCTAGAGTGACTGGTCCTTCTGACGTTTGTATCTTTACGATCGCTACTTGTCTATCAATACTGGATATAGGAGGCTGTGGGCTGTGGCTTATGGTGGAGCGTACCATGATTGACGCACCACCTCTGCTGTTCCCGCTTGGATGGAGAGTGTGGTATGTGGAGTATCCAGGTAGGAAGATCTGCTGTCCCTCACGCATGTGTGTTTCAGTGACGAGCATGACATCTATTTTATGTGAACTAAGGAATAATCGGAGCTCTTCAGAGCACCTAGCTAGACCACGTGCGTTCCACAATCCGATTTTTATGATCGGTTGAGTCATTTGGGCATCCGAGAAATAAGGACTTGGACCAGTTCTCGGAAGGCTTTGTTTGCCTCCACGGTTTCCTGTAATAGTTTAAACAGTTGGTCCATTCTAGAGTTGATGTCTCGAATGCAGTTTTCCAGCACCAAGCATTTATTGCCAAGATCATGTGGTTTGGACTCGTTGAGATTGCATAACGGAAGTAGGACCAAGTTGGTTCAAGTTTGATCGGGCAATGTAGGCATAAGACGCAGTGCCACTGACTGCTTCAGCGGAAATAAAGCCCCTTGCCGAAGCAGCTTGATTATATTTTTAGCTTCTCGGCATTACCAGTCAATGGGAGTCTTGGGCTCGGTCTTTGCTTCTTTAGTTTTCCAATCCTGACAGGGCAGTTTTTATCTGTTGAAGCATGCTCGCCGCCGCAGTTTATGCACGAATATGTCTCACTGGCGCAGAGTGTAGACCCTGTTATATGAGAGCCAGCACACTTCGAGCAAATGGGATCACGAAGGCAATAATTTTAGAATGCCCAAAGATGTGGCAATTAAGGCACTGAAGCACTTCTTTTCTGCGAGAAGATCGCTCCACGGTAACTCGATTATGATTTGTGCCTTGGGTACATTTGCATGCATTTCCTTAAGTACCACTGTATATGGCT